>CM071937.1:16130463-17330463 GCA_016081115.2 Rehmannia glutinosa | reverse complement strand
TCACTAGATATTCATGTTGGTGTCCTGATACATGTTGTTATATCATCATACATATCTTTTATGGCATCTATGTAAGCTATTTTTATTCCTCTTTTTTCCAATACGCGCCACATTATATCCTAGTTGACTCTATCGTATGCCTTTTCAAGGTCAATAAAAACCATATGTAAATCTTGTTTTCTCTCGTTGTATTGTTCACATAATCGTCTAATTAAGTGTATAGCTTCAATTGTGGACCTTCCTGGCATGAAGCTAAATTGATTATCTAATATACTAGTTTCATTTCTTATTCTTGCCTCTATAACTCTTTCTCATAGTTTCATTGTATGACTTATTAATTTAATTCCCCTGTAATTTGCACAATTTTGTATATCCCCTTTGTTTTCAATATACTTTTTCTCCATTGATTAGGCATTTTCTTAGTTTTTAGGATAACATTAAATAATTTAGTAAGCCACGCAATTCCAACTCCACCTGTGATATTTCCATGCTTCAATTGGTATATCATCTAGCCAACCGCTTGCTAGTTTTCATTTTGTTTAGTGTTTTTTTCTGTTTCATGAAGTTGAATCCTACGATATAAGGTACGGTTTCTATTCAGTTCAGATTGGCCTAGATCCCCTAATGTAACTTTATTCCTCTTCGGTTCGTTAAAAAGATTATTGAAATATCTCTTCCATCGATCTTTTATGTCCTCGTCTTTCACTACAATATTATCATTCTCATCTTTTATGCATTTAATTTGGGTTAGATCTCTTGTTTGTTTTTCTCTAAATTTTGCTATTTTATATATATCTTTCTCTCATTCCTTAGTATCCAGTTTTTTATAGAAATCTTCATATGCCTTGGTTTTTGCTTCATATATTGCTTCTTCTTACTTCTTTTTTGCGCGACTTTATATCTTTTAAGATTTTCTTCATTTTTACAGGAATATAATACTTTGTAACTAGTTCGTTTTTCCTTTACCTTCTCTTGGATTTCTTGATTCCACCACCATGACTCTTTATTACATTTATTACCATTTGATATCCCTAATGTTTCTTTTGCAATCTTTTTCATTTGAATAGTTACATAGTTCCATGTATCATCGGCTTTGTCTTCCACTTTACAATCAATGGTTTCTACTAGAGATTTGACAAAACTATCTCTTTTTTCTTTATTCTTTAAGTTCCACCACTTATGTTAATTTTCTTTCTCTTTAAGTGTATGTTAATAAGTTTGATATCCAAAACTAGTAGTCTATGTTGGGTGGTGAGGCTTTCTCCGGTATTACTTTGCAATCTTTGCATATTTTTCTATCGCTTTTTCCTCGTTGGAAGTAGTCAATTTGTGATTTGTTAGGACCACTTTTAAATGTAATTAAATGTTCGTCTCTTTTTTTTAAAGAAGGTATTACCTATAATAAAATCATAAGCAACTACGAAGTCTAGGATGGTTCTACCCTCATTGTTACGCTAGCTAAAACCATATCCTCCATGGACCCTATTATAATCTTCATTATCCTTTCCCACATGTCCATTTAAGTCTCCACATATAATGACTTTTTCATTTTGAGGGATTGATTGCATTAGAGTTTCTAAATCTTCCCAAAATTTAGCCTTAGTAGCATCATCTAATGAATCCATGTAGAAAGTAAAAGAAATAGAAGAAATGATACTTTTATTCCATGATAAATCTGATTCAATACACAAGTTTAAATAGCAGAGAAGGAAACACATAAAATGGAAAAAGGAAAGAAGATAAAATCAGGATTCAATAAGATCAAATTGATATCCCTTGATTGAGGTAATTATTATTTGATTTGCAATCAGTAAAGCTGTCAAATCCCATTAATTATGTTGTAAATCAACACTCCCCCTCAAGTTGGTGCAAAGATGTCTATCATGCCCAACTTGCTAACTTGATGTTCAAACGGTTGCCTCAACAAGCCTTTGGTTAGAATATCAACAACTTGTTGTGTTGTAGGGACAAATGGAGTGCAGATCACTCCACTTTCATTTTTTTTCTTTTATAAAGTGTCTATCGATCTCAATATGTTTTGTCCTATCATGTAAAACTGGATTATGGACAATGTTGATTGCTGACTTGTTATCACAATACAACTTCATAGGAAGAGTAATTGGTCTTTTAAGTTCTTCCAGTACCCTTTTTCAGCCAAACCAACTCACATACTCCTTGAGCCAATGATCTTAACTCAGATTCTGCACTACTTCTAGAGACTACAACCTGCTTCTTGCTTTTCCAAGTGACTAAATTGCCCCATGAGAATGTACAATACCCAAATGTTGATCTTCTATCTGTGATTGAACCTGCCCAATCTGCATACGTATACACGTCGACACTTCTCTTGTCATTTTTCATGAAGAAGAGTCATTTCCCTGGCGTGCCCTTCAAATACCGAAGAATTCGATAGACGGCTTCCATGTGTTTTTCATATGGCGAATGCATAAATTGTCTAACCATACGCACATCGAAAGCAATATCTGGTCGAGTATGGGATAAATAAATCAACCTCCCTACCAGCCTTTGATATCTTTTAGTGTCAACTGGAATGAGGGTTTGCATCCACTCATTCAGGTTTCTTTTAAGAGGTCTAAGATGTATTTCCGCTGCGTCACTACAATACCCTTCTTCGATCTTGCAATTTCCATTCCAAGAAAATATCGTAACGTAATGGGTTATGCCACGACCAAGTAGGCTGGGTATCTCCGATTAATCGGCTCGGAATGGTGCCATCGATACCAATCTATTTCATATAAATGTTGACCCAAATCTTTAATCTCAAATTCCTTGGCTAAATTTTGCTTCAATCTGCTCATCTCTTCTAAATCATCACCTGTCAAAATTATGTCATCTACATAGACAATCAAAACTGAGATTTTGTTATTAGCAGAACTTTTGGTGAAAAGAGTATCATCAAATTGTCCTTGGTTATAACCTACGTTCTTTAGAAACTTTGTGAATCTCTCGAACCAAGCTTTGGGTGACTGCTTCAGACCATATAGGGATTTATTTAATTTACATACCTTGGATCCAAACTTCTCAAAAACCAGATGGAGGTTCCATATAAACCTCTTCTTCTAAGTTCCATTTAAGAAGGCATTCTTTACATCTAGTTGAACCAATGGCCAATCAAGATTTACTGCAACAGAGAACAATACTCGAATAGTATTAAGTTTTGCTACTGGAGAAAAGGTTTCCGAGTAGTCAACTCCGTAAGTTTGGGTGTAACCTTTGGCTACTAAACGAGCTTTGTATCTTTGTAAGGATCCATATGAATCATATTTTATGGTGAATACCCATTTGCACCCAATTGTTGCCTTACCATGTGGAAGACCCATCATTTCCCAAGTAGCATTCTTTTTCAGGGCTCTCATCTCCTCTCCTCAAATACTGCCTCTTTCCATTCGGGTGCACTCAGAGCATCCTATATGTTATTTGGAATGACTATACTAGACAATCTTGAAATAAAGGCACGATAAGAAGATGACACTTTCTCATAAGATACAAAGTTTGACATAGGATATTTTGTATAAGACCTGACACCTTTTCTAAGAGCAATGGGAAGGTCAACATGTTTTGAGGTATTTGACATAGAATTACCTGGAAGATCATTATAAGGAGCTTCTGAGGAAATATTGTTGATCTCATGATCTAACCCCCCAATAGATTCTTGATGGTCTTTGCAAGATAAGTTTTCCTCTTTTCTTTGATTGATGTTCTTTTGAATAAACAAGACCTTTATATCGCTTTGCGAGAAACTTATGTTGCTTGATGCCTTGATTTTGAGATGGCATTAATGAAGGCTGCTCATTATTTTCAGATTTAAATCATTTGTTTTCACAAATTCATTTTCCACTTCATTTTGTTTGAGTGAATGTGTAGGCATAACATCATCATTAGCAAACTCGAAGGTTAAATCAGAACCATTTAAAACATCTTCACTTTGATTCTCTCCTCAAGATGAGAATTGCTATAGTATGATTTTCCTTCAAAGAATGTGACATCCATTGACACAAACATTTTTGGGAAACTGGATCAAAACATTTGTACCTCTTTGATTTGTAGGATAATCTATAAAAATGCATTTATGCGCTCTCGAATCAAGTTTGGATCGTTTAGGATCATGGTTATGAACGAATACAGATACTACCAAAAACTTTCAATGGAATTTCTGTTGTTAACCTTGATTTAGGAAAATGCCTCAAAAACCTCCATTGGTGTTTTAAATTTCAGAATTTTGGTAGGCATTCTATTGATTAAATATGTGGATGCTAAAATAGCTTCTTCCCAAAGATACTTTGGAACCCTAGTTGTAAAACTTAGAGCTCTAACAACTTCAAGAAGATGCTTGTTTTTCTTTCAGCCACCCCATTTTGTTGTGGGGTATTATTACAAGAACTTTGATGCACAATCCCTTTCTCAAAGAAAAAGTTTCCCAAAACATTATTAAAATATTCTTTTCCATTATCACTTAGAAAAATCTTAATGTCTGAAATTGATTTTGAACCATAGAATAAAACTTTTTAACACTATTCCAAAGATCGACTTTTCTTTAAGAAGGAAAACCCAAGTAACTCTTGTATGATCAGCAATAAATGTGATGAACCAATGTTTCCCAGAAAAGTTGGCACTCTGAATCATGGTAAATGGTTGTGATGTTTTATATGGTTGAGAGGTAAAAGTGGCACGATGATGTTTAGGTAATGCACAAGACTCACACCGGAAAGTAAAGGGTTTTTTATTCAAGAATAATTTGGGAAACAAATGTTCTAAATAATGAAAATTCAGATGCCCTAAACGATAATGCCATAACATAATCTCATTATCAATGGACACAAAGGTGGAATTGAAACATGTTTGTAGGTCTTGCCTTCTAAAGTTCAACCCATTATCAAAAAGATAGAGGCCACCATCTTGTTTAGCAATGCCAATTATCCTACCCGAGGTTAAATCCTGAAACTCACAATGAGAAGACAAAAACTTAATTTGACAGTTGTGGTTAAGAGTGAGCTTACTGATAGACAAGAGATTATACAACAAATTTGGAACATGAAGAACATCAGTGAGAGTTAAGAAAGGAGATATGAAAATTGTTCCTTTCCCAAAGAATCGAGCCAAGGAACCATCAACGAGTCGACTTTTTGGTTTCAAAGACAAGGTATATATAAAGAAAATGACTGTGATGTCCCATTCATATGATCGTAGCGCCTGAAACTAGTATCCAGGAGCTAGTAGAATTGGTACAAGTAATGTCTGCATAAGAAATATTACCTGACTGCACAAAAGAGCAAGAGGGATTAGGAGTTCCTACAGATTGGGACTGAAACATCTTGGACAGGTGCTCCATCTGTTCTTTGGTGAAAGGAAGACAATCGGAGGAAGATTGATGCCCCGGTTTGTATTGCTAACTTGAAAGGGGCGAGAATTTCCACTTGGTCGTGCATCAGTTCCCTTCTTTTTCTTCCAATTTGCAGGTTTTCCATGTATTTTCCAACATGTTTCGCGTGTATGCCAAGGCTTCTGACAATGATCACACCAGAGCCCTTCCTTGCGCCTATCTTCTATTATATTTGATCCTCGAGCAACTAGGGCGCAGCCATCGATTTCACCATGAGAGTCCTCAACTTTTTTTAGCATCACCTGACAACGAGCTTCTTCTCTACATACCTCAACAAAGACTTCTCTTATAGAGGACAAAGGCTTTTGCCCCAAAATTCTCTTACAAACCTCGTCAATGTCCTTATTGAGGCCTGCAAGGAAAACAAACACACGACTTCTCTCCACTTTTTTCTTATACCAAAGGCCTTCATTCTTGCTCTCCCAATCTTCATTGTCAAACATATCCAATTCTTGCCAAAGTGTCATCATCTCGGTATAGTAGGCTATCACCTCTCGATCGCCTTGCTGCAATTGCCATACACGGGTGCTTAAATCATATAGTTGGGAATGATTCTCCAAATTTGAATAAGTTTCACGAACCGCTTCCCAAATATCATGTGCTCTGGGTAGGAACATAAAAGGTTTCCCCACAGCCGGCTTCATTGAGTTGATGAGCCATGCAATCACCATAGAATTTTCTGATCTCCATTGCTTGTATTTGGGATCATTGGAATCTGGTACCTTTACTTCTCCAGTTAAAAAACCGAGTTTTCCTTTACTGTCAATCACCAGACGCACAAATTGAGACCACTCGAGATAGTTTTTGCCATTCAATTTGTGAATCAAATTGAATTGTAATCTGAAGAGAGGTATCTGTGAGAGAAAAGCTGGGATTTGGAGGAGTATTTCCGCCTGATGTATTAGAACTAACCATGGCAGCCTTGAAGTTCATGACCAAAACCCTAGGTGTGCTGATACCATGTAGAAAGTAGAAGAAATAGAAAAAAGGATAATTTAATTCCATGATAAATCTGATTCAGTACACATGTTTAAATAGCAGAGAAGGAAACACGTAAAATGGAAAAAATAAGAAATTAGGAAAGAAGATAAAATCAGGGATTCAATAAGATCAAATTGATATCCCTTGATTGAGGTAATTATTATCTGATTTGCAATCATCAAACTGTCAAATCCCATTAATTATGCTGTAAATCAACGATCCACCATCATTCATTATATACGGTTGATTTTATACAGTCAAGTTTCATTGAATTGGGTTATGAGCTTGAACAATTCCACAAAAATAGAAATTCCACACCATTTTTATTTTCATCCGGGTGGCTACTACTAGATCTCTAAAAGGGTATGTTTTCGTAGTGCTCTATCCTCATTATTCATGTACAAGAAACCACCTTTTCGTAATTTTTATCTGGATCCGGATCAGAACATTAGCCTACCAGGAAATTCTTTAGAGGAGTATGACTGTATGAGTGATAAAATGCAGTGTAAACAAATCCTACCAGATTCAATAAATTGTCTATTTATCTGATGCCGTCCAACATTAGAATTTCTTGAATAGATGTCTGAAAATAAAATTATAATAAGTTTTTTGATAAGAATAATGTTTCATGTAAAGAGTTAACTAATTCTATTCTTAAAACTCAAGTCATCTCAAACATAATATTGTGTTCTATCATTTCTTTGTGAACGCAACTTAGAAAAATATATATGCCAATAGCCATGTATAATACACCAAGTTACATCACTGTTAAGCGTTTACCTATTCTACTGCACTGATAGCAGTATAAGGTCGCATATGTTGATCGGAGGTGTTTTTAGTGTTTTCGAGATTATTTTTGGAGTCTTATTGTTTAGCCATCTTCTAATTATTTTGGAAATCTGTGTTGCATAAGGTCGGAGAACTAAAGAAGCTAGTGGACGAAGGAAAAATAAAGTACATAGGTCTGTCTGAGGCCTCCGCTTCGACAATCAGAAGAGCGCATGCTGTCCATCCCATAACAGCTGTCCAGTTGGAGTGGTCTTTGTGGGTAAGAGACGTGGAAGAAGAAATAATTCCTACTTGCAGGTTTCACTATTACTCTCCAAATTTATAACCATAAGTAAGGAAGTAATTTTATATAATTCGGATAATTATAAAAAACTCCATGAGGGTTGGGCTAATTACAAAAAAAAAAACCCATAGATGTTCCAAAATTACAAAGAAACCCAGATATGTTCCAAAATTACAAAAGAACTCCTCAGGTTTGATTTTGCCTTAAATTGAAGGGGGTAATTGTAATATTTCTATGAATATTAGGGGGGGTTTTGAAATGTTTTTTGCTTATGAAGGGGGAAATGTAAGACGGAATCAAGGTTTTTTTTGGTAATTTCAAAAACGTACGGTTTTTTGTAATTAGCCCAAACTCAGGTTTTGTTTTGTAAATTGTGAAAAAAATATGTTGTTTTCATTGATCTGCAATGATACAAATACACATATATATATACATTCTCAAACACTAAAAAAGGAAAAAATTCACAGTATCATATCTACACTATCAATCCCATGATACAAGGGATTTAGTTGACTTTCCTAACATAAGAACACTGATTTTGCTCCTAAAAATATGCTATTGGATGTACATTACCACACTCCCCCTCAAGCTGGAGAATAGATGTCTTCCATTCCCAGCTTGGAAATAATCCCATGAAAACTTGTGCTGTTGAGCCCTTTGGTCAAAACATCTGCCAATTGATTTTCCGAAGATACATATGGTGTGCAAATCAGTCCACATTCCAACTTCTCTTTGATGAAATGTTTGTCTATCTCGATGTGCTTTGTTCTTTCATGTTGCACTGGGTTGTGAGCAATGTTAATTGCTGATTTATTATCACAATATAACTTCATAGGTCCTTCCCACTTGATTCTTAGGTCATCCAGGATGATCTTTACCCACAATAACTCACACACTCCTTGTGCCATTGCTCTAAATTCTGATTCAGCACTAGATCTAGCTACAACATTTTGCTTTTTACTCCTCCATGTTATAATATTACCTCCGAGAAATGTACAGTAACCAGAAGTGGATCTTCTATCCACCATTGACCCTGCATAATCTGCATCTGTATAGGCTTCTAGTGTGAGACAATCATTTCTTCTAAACAAAACTCCTTTCCCTGGACTACCTTTCAAGTAGTGTAATACTCGATATGCAGCTTGCAAGTGTGCTTCCCTTGGATCATGCATGAATTGACTAATCACACTTACAGAGTATGCTATGTCTGGTCGAGTATGAGTGAGATAAATGAGCTTCCCTACCAATCTCTGGTACATCTCTTTATCTACAACTGGATCTTCTTTAGCTTCTCCAAGTTTATGATTTGCCTCAATTGGAGTGGTTGATGGCTTGCAGGCAAGTTTTCCTGTTTCCTTCAAGAGATCAGTCACGTACTTTTGTTGTGATATAAAGATGCCCTGTTTTGAATATGCCACTTCAATTCCAAGGAAGTACTTTAGTTTTCCGAGCTCTTTTATCTCAAACTCCTTGATCAAACATTTCTTTAAAAACTCTTTCTCCTTCTCATCATTTCCAGTAACAATTATATCATCAACATAAACTAAAAGTGATGTTACTCCCCTCGAGTCAGAATGTTTGATAAAGAGTGTGTGATCCCCCTGACTTTGTGCATAGCCATTGTTCTGCATTACTTTAGCAAATCTCCCAAACCAGGCTCTTGGAGATTGCTTGAGTCCATACACAGCTTTTCTAAGTCTACAGACCTTATCAGTTGTTTCCTTTCCTTCAAAGCCTGGTGGAATGGCCATGTATATCTCTTCCTCTAAGTCCCCGTGCAAGAAGGCATTCTTTACATCATATTGTTGCAATTCCCAACTGTAATGAGCAGCTAATGATAATAAAATTCTTACCGTGTTCATTTTAGCCACTGGAGCAAAAGTCTCCTGATAATCGACTCCATAAGTTTGAGTGTAGCCCTTAGCAACCAATCTCGCCTTGTATCTATCAAGAGATCCATCAGCTTTGTATTTCAAAGTGAATACCCATTTGCAACCCACCAAATTCTTTCCTTCTGGTCTTTCTACAAGCTCCCATGTTTTATTTTTTTCTAATGCGTCCATCTCCTCTCTCATAGCATTTCTCCATTCACTTTTAGCCAATGCCTCAGATAAAGTGTTAGGAATAGAGATAGTATTCAGGTTCACAATAAAATTTCTATGGGATGGTGAAAAACGATTGAGTGACACATAGTGAGACAACGGATATAAAGGCCTTTTGTGCATTCCTAGTACCTTTTCTTAGAGCAATAGGTATATCAGAATTTTCAGCACATAATGAATTCAAAGGAGAAACATGCCTTACCATGTATTCATTCACAGGTTGTAGGTTGGAATCTTGAACTTTTTCAGGATCAGGAACGTCTTTCCTCCTTGAGTACACTTTTTCAAATCGAAATGAGTCATAAATAGGAGTAGATTTTGGATTAGACACATGAGTCACACGATCTGATTTTGGAGAAGGACTAGTGTCACTTGGAGACGGGCTAAAAACAGGGGCAGATGGTTCAAGAGTTATTGGTAGAGGTGGAACTGAATAGGGCAGATCAAGAGGAGGGATAAGGTCTTTATCTTCCATTAGTAGTGTCTCCCCCTGAAGATAAGACTGTGTGAAGTATGGTTTATTTTCAACAAAGGTGACATCTGCCGATATGTAAAACCTTTTCAAGGAAGGACTGTAACACTTGTATCCTTTTTGCGTGGACGAGTAGCCAATAAACACACACTTAATGGCTCTAGGATCCAATTTCCCTTGGTTATGAACATGAACAAATGCTGTACATCCAAAAATTCTTGGGATTAACCCATTTGAGATTCTCAAGTGTGGGTAGAATTTTTTAAGGAGTTCCATAGGAGTTTTAAAATCTAAAACTCTTGAGGGTAATCTGTTGATCATATACGTGGCAGCAAGGACAGCTTCTCCCCAGTAAGATTTAGGAACATTCCCTTGAAATAATAAAGCCCGAGTAGTGTTAAGCAAGTGCCTATTTTTTCTCTCAGCGATCCCATTTTGTTGTGGTGTGTTTATGCAAGAGGATTCATGAATAATTCCTTCCCTTTGAAAGTATGGTGATATAGTTTGATTAAAATAATCTCTCGCATTGTCAGATCTAAAACTTTTAATTTTCACCCCAAACTGGTTTTGAACCATAGAATGGAAATTAGGAATGACACTACTTACATCTGATTTGTTTTTCAACAAAAATATCCATGTGACTCTAGTACAATCATCAATTAAAGAGACAAACCATCGTGACCCTGAAATGTTTGGAATTGTGGAAGGCCCCCAAATGTCGCTATGGATCAAATCAAAAGGACGAGAACTTCTTTTATTGCTAATAGGAAAGGATACACGTGTATGTTTTGCAAGTTCACAAACATCACAATGGAGATTTGTGATATCTAATCCTTTAAACAGAGTAGGAAACATGATTTTTAATGTTTGAAACGATGGATGACCCAGACGAAAATGGTGAAGCCAGGCGACATCTTTATTGGAGGAACTAAAAAAAGACAATGACAAATTATTTACGACTTTCTTCGTATTGATTGGTGTCTCAAGGTAGTATAATCCATCCTTTTCCTTAGCAAGTCCAATCCTCCTCCCCGATACCTGGTCCTGAAAAACACAATAAGAGGGGAAGAAAATAGTATGACAATTCAAAGTTTCTGTTAATTTTTGAATTGAAATAAGATTAGCTGACAACTTAGGAACATGAAGAACATCTTTGAGAATAATAGATGGTGTTACTTGAATGTCCCCTAAACCTGCAATTGTAGCAAGAGAACCATTTGCTACGACAATTTTTCTATTGCTTGGACACGGAGTATATGTATTAAAACATTGTGAGGAATAGGTCATGTGATCAGTGGCCCCTGAGTCAACTATCCAAGAATTGACTGAACACTTTTCTGAGGCATTTAAACCAAAAGAGAATAGTGACTTACCTGAGAGTGCTAATGAAGAAGCACCAGAAGATTTTTCCATCCTTTCAATCAAACCTCTGATTTTCTCAATTTCTAAATCGTTCAGCCTACTCTCCTCCAGTCTGTTATTTTGCTCTGTCAAATGAGTCTGTCCAAGAGGTCTTTGTTTTCCCCATTCTCTGGTTGGTGGCTTCCCATGCAGTTTCCAGCAACTTTCCTTTGTGTGTCTTGGTTTATTGCAATGGGTACACCAAAGTTCATCCTTGTTCAGTCTTCTTGGAAATTTTGAAAAATCTGTTTTTCCACTGTTTTGTGCCTGTAAGTGTCCTGCCTTTGGTACTTTGGTTGCCAGTGCCATTCCATCTGCACCTTCGGGTTCTAGCATAATACCCCTTCGACTTTCTTCTGACCTAATTAGTGAGATCACTTCCTCCAATGAAGGTGTCTCCTCTTTACCAAGAATCTGCACTCTAACCTGATCAAATTCAAGGTTTAGTCAGCAAGAAAGTCATATACCCGGTCCTTTTCAATAAAACTCTTCAATGTTGCAGCATCATCTGGACATTTCATTTCAATAACCCGATAATGATCGAGTTCCTGCCATAAGTTTTGCAGGGAATTTGCATACTCAGTCACAGTTTTAGTCCCCTGTTTCATTGCACTGGTCTTCACTTTGATCTCATAAATTTGGGCCGCATCACGGGCTTTGGAGTAAGTCCGTTGAATAGAGTCCCAAATTTCTTTCGCACTGGTCAAGAACATGCATGTATCACTTATTTCAGGATTCATTGAATCCCACAACCATGACATTATCATGGAGTCTTCTTCATCCCAAACATCAAACTTTGGGTCTCCTCTTTAGGTCCTGTTCCTTGAATGTGATTGAGTCTCCCTTTGCCTTTTAGATATGTCCGAACAAATTGGGACCATTTCAAATAATTTTTTCCATTCAACCTATAGCCAGATCGAATACTTTGCATATCACCAGTTGCTTGATTGGAGTTAACCTCTTCGGATTGGACAGGGATATTGGAAACATTGGTTTGAGATGACATGATGAACTGAGATTCAGGCAATGAAGGCCAGATAGATGTTCTGAATGAAAAGAAAAGAAAAAAGAAGGTTCTGGCAATGAAGGCCAAAAAAAAATCCCAGATTTCTTTCACAAACCTAGGGCTGTGATACCATGTGAAAAAAATATGTTGTTTTCATTGATCTGCAATGATACAAATACACATATATATATACATTCTCAAACACTAAAAAAGGAAAAAATTCACAGTATCATATCTACACTATCAATCCCATGATACAAGGGATTTAGTTGACTTTCCTAACATAAGAACACTGATTTTGCTCCTAAAAATATGCTATTGGATGTACATTACCACATAAATTATCCCTATTAAAAATTTATCTTCATTCTTTGTGCAAATTTTCAGGGAACTTGGAATTGGAATTGTAGTTTACAGTCCTCTTGGAAGGGGATTCTTTTCATCAGGAGCAAAGGTGGTTGAAAATGCAAGTGAAGATGATTTCCGAAAGGTTGGCATTTACAGTCATACTAACATTCAATAAATAGTAGTGTTAATAGGTAATCCTATGTAATTCGATGTCATTTCCTTTACCAAAGTCGCAAGTATCTCAAACAAAAATATTGAAACATATAACGATGAAAACTGTGCCCCCTCTACAGATCATTGAACGTGATTATAAGTTCTTGATTCAGATTCAAAGAAAAATTAGGGATAATTACCAAATAAAAAACTGAAGTTTTGGCTAATTAGAAAAGAAACCTGAGGTTTTTGAAAATTAAAAAACCCCTTGATGATTGACCCCGTCTTACATTTTTCCCATTCATAAGCAAAAAACTTTCAAAGTCCCCCTGATATTTATAGAAATATTACAGTTACCCATTGAATTTAAGACAGAATCAAACCCGAGTATTTTTTTTGTAATTTTGAAACATTTCTGTTTTTTTTTTTGTGATAAGTTCAAACCTCATGTGTTTTTTTTTTGTTGTTGTAACTATCCCGAAAAATTATTACCCACACTAGGGATATTTATGGCATAATTGGATAAGTTGCAATAGTTTACTGCTGAATGAGTTTTCTGATCAGTAGCATACCTGGAGCTGGACAGCCTGAAACCGTCCACTAGAGAAAGTAGTTTTTCGTTCTATGCCATGCTTATGTAGCTATGGTATCTGAGTGCGCAATTTTCTCGAACCATGTTCTCAAAATGAGTTTGTGCTAAAGATCATAAACGTAAAGACGTTGCAATATAAGTTTGTTGGAGCCTCTGAACTACGTTCCGTTGTTTTCTTCTTCCTTGTATTTTTGTATGCAAAAAATAATCCTTTTCTGTAATACAACTATGCCCACCGTATCAGTAGTTTAGATAGACCTTAGTATTATTGCTAAATCTATTCACACTAGGTGATGTCTCAATTTGACATTGTATGGGCCCAAATTTCCACTAGAATGTTGTGTGTTATCAATTGTTATGCATAGTACAGACATATTTGAGAATCAACTCCTCGTCCTTCTCATTGTGTTGGTTGATTTGATTAACATCAATAATCATCATCTGAAAACACTCATGTGTACACTGGTGTTATTCGTAATCCTTTGGCAGTTTGTATTTGGATATTACAGTTTGGGATAATTACAAAAACTACCCCTGTGGTTTGGGTTAATTGCAAAAATAAACCAGAGATGTTTGAAAATTTACAAATATTCCCTTGAGGTTTAATTCTGTGTCAAATGTAAGGGGGGTAATTGTAATTTTTTTAACAATGGTAAAGGTGGTGTTTGAAAAGTTTTTGCTCGTGAAGGGAGTAATAAAGTGTAATACAAAATCTAACCTCATCAGGTTTTTTGTAATTCTCAGAAACTTCTAGTTTTTTGTAATTATACCTTAATGTTTTGAGGTTCTTTATTGCAGTCTCTGCCCAGGTTCCAACCTGAGAATTTGGAGCATAACAATAGCTTGTTCGAGCGGGTGAAAGATATGGCAACTCGAAAGGATTGCACGCCATCGCAGCTTGCATTAGCCTGGATCTATCATCAGGGAAATGATGTGTGCCCAATACCCGGTACCACCAAAATCAACAATCTCAACCAAAATATTGGAGCTTTAGCTGTGAAATTGACATCCCAAGAGATGGCTGAACTCGATTCGATTGCTTCGTCGGTGATAGGTGATAGGTATCAAAATCTTACAGATACATGGATGCACATGGAAACTCCTCCCTTGTCGTCATGGAAAGTTGAATGAGAATGGTTTCATCCTATATATATGACAAGGAATATGATATCTTTGTAGTATTATATACAATGCAAGAACTTATTTAACTCTAGAGAGATTCCAAGTTGGGATGAAATATACATCGATATTGGTCATTCGCCATCAAGGTTGGCAACAACTTATTTAGTTAGGTGGGTATAGTTGGTTTAAGTGAACTAATCGGTGTAATGCAATATCAATCAAACTTTATAGTATTTTCTTTTGACACTTCAATCAAACTTTATATTACTATCGTTACTATGAGATTCTGGGGCCGAGCTAGGTAGGCTCATTTTGAAACCTCACGGGAATCTTGTCAAGCATCTGGGGTTATTAAGATCTTTATTTCTAATGAATGGAAGTAGTCTACACAAGATATATAAGAAGTGAATTTTATTCCATCTCGTCAAAGCTACCTTTAGAAATGAAAATTGAAACTAAACATCAAAAGTGATAAGCACAAAACCTTAAGCAAATATAACAAAAATCAGGCCAAATTTTCACTTTTTTTCATTGATAATATTTTGTGAGATTTGCCACATTCCAAGTGTGTGGAACTTAATTAGCTTATATCCAGACAAAAATGATATGCTCCCGAATTTAGCACCTTTTTTATCTTATAGGGACCTTCCCACATAGGACGCCAAATGTGATGTGGTACCATTATGTTTTTCAAATCTTTAAAATATGTCAACAATTGTACTGTCACTGTCTGTTACAACTTGTCGTCAGGTTGTCCTGATGAAAATCTATGACCCTCAAGTCAAATCAGAGAGACAGAGTAATTAAAATGCACAAGACTAGATAATTATAACTCGTTTCATACATTTGAAATGAGGTTTGATGGGTTATTTATAGGGTCAAAAAATCTAGTTAGATGTTACGATGTATGCACTATATAGGCCTATTAGGCCCACAAAAGACTTGCCTTATTGGATTTTTACTGTAATTATTTGGAACATTATTATCATAATTAGATTATAATTGGATTAAGCCCATCGTTGCACATAACTAAAAAATGAGATAAAACGAGATATGTTGTAAATAATCATTTTTATTTATATGCTATATTTATGTAGTGTATTTGATATCACAATATGGTTTCTTTGTTGATATGATCTATATCTATACTTATATTTTATACGTATGAAGATAAGAAGAATTGAAAGAACTTGTAAGGAGGAAGTTTTTTGTGTCATTTCATCATCCAATTAAAATATTTTATAGGCAAATTTGATATTGTTGAATTACATGATTTTTGCCAACTTTCAACAATACCATCGACTTATAAATAGTAATTGTGCTAAAAGTCCACATCTAAACAATTTGTCATAACAAGATAAGATTTGATTGGTTCATACTTTGAGAATTTCCATGAATCGAAACAAGCACTTCTTCTTACATCATTTCCATTTTCCAATATTTTGGCAAAGAAGAGAGAAAGGGAAAGAGAGAAAAAAAAAACAAAAAAACAAAAAACAAAACCACAACCCCTCTTAAACCCTGAATTAAATAAGAGAGAAAAGAAAATCGAAAAAGGAAAAATTCCTTAAACCCTACAAGTAGTAGCAACCAGTGGCGGATCCAGGAATTAAGAATAGGGTGGGCTAAAAAGTAATTTTTTTACTAATATATATAACAAATATTTTTTTAATATTCAATGAAGATGTGCCCAATGAAGTTTCTAACCATAAAATTCATCAGTAATAGAATCAATATTATTAAGCATCAAACAATCTTCAAGAAAACTATGTCCCGTTTCGTACGAAGTGCCATCTTCGCATGTCTTAATGCTGAAAATGCTCTTTTAAAAGACAAATGCACATTTGAATGGGTTAATCTCAATTATAATTTCGAAGACATTTATAATTTCCTATGTTTAGTTTTTAGCAATTCACTAAAGTGTTAACATACAACAAGATATATAATGACAACAATATTAATTAATACAAGGAATAATTAAAAGAATCATCTTATCATGCTTTAATATCTAACAAGATACTTCGCATCTTCAGTAGAGAAAAAGATAATCATTAAAGAAACGAGATGCATATTTTATTCTACCGAACAAGTAAATACTATTAACTAATACAAGAAATAAATACAAGAATAAAGAAAATTTTATATTTGAATCTTGAAAATTTTGTCTTGATATCTACTTATTTTAAGGCCATTAGATTTAAAACATAAATGGAATTTCTTTTTGGATAAGAGTTAGTTGGATTGGACACTTAGATTTAATTTAATGGGTGAAAGCCAAAATAAAACTGAGAAATTAAAAGGAGTGGTGTTGAGCTGGATTCTTTTTTTTATAATTTGGTTGAGCACTTCAGCTGGATTTAAACTATAAATAAAAATAGTCCATATATATGTATATCAGTATATATACGTGTATTATGTATATATATGTATAGGGCCTATTTGGTGATTTGCACTGGGCTGAAGCCCAGTGCTAGCATAACTAAGATTCGCCCCTGGTAGCAACGCCAGTTTTCGTTCTTCCTAGCAGAAGCCATTTCTTCGTATTCTCTTAGAAATGGTAGGTCCACTGCTCCGCTCTCTCTGGTCCACTGCCGCCAGGAAAGCCAATTCTTCTTCCTCCAATTATCTGAGGCCCCTTCCATTTTCACGCGATAGGAGCTTCACGAGGCCCTTCTCCTCGACCACCGCAGCTGCCGCTTCTCCGTCGGCTGCGGATGCTGGCGGCGTTGTGGATCCCAGTCGGCTTAGGAACGTCGCTGTAATAGCTCATGTAGACCATGGGAAGACCACACTCATGGATCGGCTCCTGCGCCAGTGCGGCGCCGATATTCCACACGAGCGGGCCCTAGATTCGATCAGCCTCGAGCGCGAGCGTGGCATCACCATATCCTCCAAGGTGCTTGATGGTTTACCAGATTTTCAATTTTATTTAATTTTTCTGCATCTTTTCTTTGGAACCACCAAAAAAATGAGCGAATAAGCTAGTAAATATATTAGATTGATTTTCTTTTACTCCTTTTGTCCATAGGTGCTGTATTTTTATTTATACAGCTTTTTTTTGTCCATCTGCTAGGTTCTTTCCCACTTTTCTTCCGATATATAATCACTTGATTTTGGTTTGGAGATAAGTAGGTGATTCATTTTCAAAAGTTTAAGATAAAGATGCTATTTTTTGAATGGGGTTTATATAGTCCTTTCAATCTTAATATTGAAATCAGATTTCCATTGGCAGTGATGATAAAAAGGCCGGACTTACGGCTGCTACTATTTGGTTGGTAGTAGGTTGATGATTTTGGTTGAGGTATTAACTTCTGAGCCAGTGGAATGATGGCGTTAGACTGTGAACGAACTACTGTGTCAGTGTTGACCACGTTGATTCTGACATAGTCTACACTTCTGAATTAAGTAGTTGATTCATTTTCAAAAGTTTAAGAAGAAGATGCTATATTTTGAATGGGGTTTATATATGTCCTTTGAATCTTAATATTGAAATCAGATTTCCATTGGCAGTGATGATAAAAAGGCCGGACTTACGGCTGCTACTATTTGGTTGGTAGTAGATTGATGATTTTGGTTGAGGTATTAACTTCTGAGCCAGTGGAATGATGGTGTTAGACTGTGAACGAACTATTGTGTCAGTGTAGACTACACTGATTCTAACATCCTGCATTTTTTTTACAAGTTCCACTAAGGTTTCCTATATAAATATTGCCAGTTGAAAAGTGTATTGATTTCTTGACTTACTGTTGTGATCTTTTGAGAAACAAATAATATCATATGGTGGTAAATAGCTCTTGAAGAGAGACCAACTTTTCTGAAGTTATTGTCCATGTCAAAGGCAACATACTTTTTGCGATGGGCATGTCATTAACTTGTTTAAAGTTTTTTTTTTTATAACTAAAACTAGGAAGCATTTCTGGTGGTTAATCCTTAATTCTTCTGTAGTTTGATTGATGTGTGCTTCTAGAGCATCTCATTTGTTCTTTCCCTCACAATTTGCAGGTTACATCTATTTCGTGGAAAGGGAATGAGCTAAACATGGTTGACACTCCTGGACATGCAGATTTTGGTGGTGAAGTATGCCATAATCTGAGAACTCCAGTCTATTTCATGGTCCTTGTTTTGTCGTAATGATGGAAAGTTACGTAGTAAAGTTTTTTGTAATTTTCTTAGAGGAGTTCTAAGTGCAGGAGGCCAGTTTGGGATTTAAATAAATATGAAACTAGCTAAATGGCGTTAGAGTTTAGAGTATCATGCCTTACTTTGGGATTTTTTCAAAACCATTTTTCAAGTACCTATCTGCTATCTAAGGTTCTGACTGAAAGGTGGCCTTTTATTAGATATTCATGTTAGAGCTCATATACGGTCAGCTTGGTTAACATTTTATCCTAGGTAATGGGTGACAACTTATCCACGTGTATATTTGTTTTCTTTTTGTTCACGTTGATGTTCTAAGGAGCAACTGATAAAAGGGGTTTTGCGCTTGTAGAAACATTGCAAATCAGTTTTTAACTATCCAGAAATCATCATTAGAGCCATTAGAAAAACCTAGGACAGTTCACATCTATAAATTGTTAAACTTTGACTGCTCATATCAATGACATTAATACTCAATCTGAATGTCATTTATGGGGTACTTCCCTCACCAGACCTGATTTCACATTTCCGAGCTTCTTGAATTAAGATCTAAAAAAGAGGAGAATAAATCTTTTCTTGGTATATGAGTTGTTTCTTTTCTTGTTCAATGATAATATATCAGCTTCAGAACAATGAAGGTTTACCTTCCCAGGTTGATCTTCTCCTTGCAAGGTCCTTATCATTGTTTTCTTGTAGAATTTAACCAAAGTTAACTTTTGAAATTGCCATTTCCTCAGATCTAATACTTGGAGACTGTAACATCATCCTATCTGCTGTTTTTTAAGTCATTATTACATGGAATGTGCTCAACTTTCCTTTTCATTTTATAGGTTGAACGAGTCGTGGGCATGGTTGAAGGAGCAATTTTAGTTGTTGATGCTGGTGAAGGTCCCCTTGCACAGACAAAATTTGTTCTTGCAAAGGCCTTAAAATATGGTCTACGTCCTCTACTACTTTTAAATAAAGTAGACCGACCTTCAGGTACAACTGCAATTGATGTTGATGACTGTATTAAAATCTCACAGCTTTTAGAAAAACGTAAACATATTGATCTGTTTGATGCATTCTCTTCAGCCACATTTTTATGAAAGTAAGACGGCTAAGTACCCAAAGTCATCTGGTAGTTTGATACATATAGTTCTTTATGTAACGGTTAGGATGCATACTTCTCTTCCAACTCATTGTTTGAAGATCTAATTGGTTAGCTAAAAGTGTAGTCGAGATGAACAAATTAGCATTATTATACTATTTGACCTGAATTCCAATACAATTAAACTTCTTATTACCACAAACCTACTAGGGTTTTGTTGGAGTCATTTTCCAGTTTTGATTGCGAGACTCGGAGGAAGTACACACAATAATCTTTTTATTTGATATAAAGTACATGTGACCCATAGGTTATCCTATATCAATCCGGTACGTCATATTTTACATGGAATCTCAATGCAAGTGAGAAAGGCAAGACCAGGTCTGAACTTGATCAGAATGTTTACTATATTGGGATGCTTAACAATCTATCCGATTTGTTATGCAGGATAAAACACTCTTTTGTGAGGTTACTCCATATAATTTCTGAATTCGAAAGAAACTGTCAATCATTGATAGGTTACTCAGCTGAGAGGACCATTATTATGTTTGAAAGTTGTTCTCAGCTGCTTCATTGCAATTCATGATTTTATCTGCACATTTTTTTGTCTTTTTTGTTTATGTGGGACTGCTCTTTTTGTATTTTATTTAATTTGCTTTTGATTTTAAAATGGACGGCAAATTTATTTATTCAATTTTAATGTGCCGAAATTGTTTTTAGATGGTTGGGCGACCTGGAAGGAACTAAGCATCGTAATGAATATCTGGTCAGCCTTTTGAGAGAGTTAGTGAGAATAATCTTGTGATGCACCTAAAGAATGAATTGTCAAAAAATCTGTCTTTTAGCATTTATGAAAGATGGAAACTGCATTATTGATCTTAAGTGTTACATCCATTTACATTCTAGTCTAGAAATGTTTTTAAAATATTTTTGCACTTTCTAATTTCGAAGTTCATTTTTCTAATCGTATGGAAGCATATCCTATGTTTAATCTTTCATTTGGGAATTGCATGTGTAGTTACTGAAGAAAGGTGCAATGAAGTGGAGAGCCTGGTGTTCGATCTTTTTGCTAATCTTGGTGCCACAGGTGTTTGGCCTTTATTAGTCTCACTTGATATATTTTAACCCCTGAAGTTTGTTTTTCATCAGTCTCATTTGATATATTGTAACCCCAGCAGTCTTAATGGTTTTTCTAACAGACATTTATTTTTTGTCGAATTTGATTGATACCTTTCTCTTAGAGGAGCAATTAGAATTTCCCGTTCTTTATGCTTCTGCAAAGGAAGGATGGGCCTCATCCACATATACAAAAAATCCTCCCGATGATGTAAAGAACATGTCTGAGTTGCTTGATGCAATTGTAAAACATGTTCGTCCGCCAACTGCTAGCCTTGATGCTCCTTTTCAGATGCTGGTTAGTCCTGGAACTTTTACAACTTCATATCTTTCAGTGGTATTTTTGATTCATGGAATTCATATGCATACACTTTTTAGCAACTACATGTTTATCCATGAAACGTGATGATTATCTCACAAATGCATTCATCATGCACTACAATGAGCTGATGGATGCATGAGTGTTTAGCTCCCTGAATCCCTCCTTACTCAGTATGGAATTAACAAGAACTCTTCTATGTGCAAGCATAGACAAGAAGAACTAGAATCATGTTGAGTTCCACTCGAATCAGGTAGCTTCCTCCCTTTTTGATGAATATGAGAAGTACTAACATGCATCGGAGATCTGTTTTTTTTTAACCCATATGAAAATGATACTCAAACCTTACATGAAATGATGCTCAAACATAATATGTGCCCGAATAAAAACCAATGACCTCTAGGTTTTTTTGGTTGAGTTCTTGATATTAACTGCTCACGATGGCTGTTGCATTCACTTTTTGGTGGCCTTAAGTTCAAGAATGATGTCTCATCACAGTTTGCACTGGCTGTCAAGTTTTTAATTGGTGAGAATGATTCAAGTTGGGATTTTATGGTTATAATGAATTGTGCATTGGATAACTGTTGAGTTTCTGGGGATTTCTTAATTTTGTGGTATTATATTTAAGAGAATAAGAAGGATAGCGGACCTAACAAGAATATGGTTTTGGGTAAGCTAGTGTTAGTATAGTGATTAGTGACCAATTAGTGATCTCTTATATACTCTAGTGAGTAGACAATTTTATTTGAAGTATATTAACAAATTGACAATTTTTTATCTTCAATTGCATTTGAGCAGCTTCAGTGTAATCTGACCTGTTTTGAAAGATAACTGGTGCAGGTGGGGCCATACCCCAACTACCACTTGCAATGGTGTCATGAAGAATCATAACATCTAACTAGAGGGGGTGTTATGTGTGCAAGAGGAAAAGAATTCTGGCTTCACATTGATGATCTTGCACTTCATTGATTATATTTCATTGTCTGTCTTTACTTTTCTTTATTATTTGTTGATGGTGTTGACTATGCAAATCATTTCTTACCATGCATTTGCACCTTTTCTGAGAAACCTTGTGAAAGCGGTTGACAGCTCTTTTCAGGTGTCTATGATGGAAAGAGATAATTATGTTGGACGAATTCTAACTGGTCGTATCTATTCTGGGATTCTCCAAGTTGGTGATAAAGTGCATGGACTTCATGGTACAGATTCCGGGATTGTCAAACTTGAAGAAGGGAAGGTTTGTGGCCTTGAAGCTTGTAACTTGTGATTATTTCTTAACTTATAATCCCTATTCGAATGTTTATAAACCCTAATCTGTGATGGAATTACGTCTAATCTGTTGCTGCCATATTCTATTTGTTCTGTTCTTTTTCGCAATTGGATGGGAAAATAAGGGAAGGGGGTTATTTCTGCTGCAAATGGAAGCTGACTTCTTGTGGCCCTACTTGCTTTAAAGATGATTTCAAATTTTCCTTAAAACTGGAGAAACTGTTTGCACGTTGCAGTTTTTTGATAGGACTCTAGGGATTCGAAATTTGACCATTTATCGTTATGGAAACCCCAATGAATATGTCAAGGTTTATTGTCTACATAGTAGAAGGATTTTGGCCATATATTGTTCAGGAGTTAATATCAGATTTTTTGTTTAAAGTGCAAACTCTCTTTGAAAATGCCTATTTCATTACATTCAGCAGTAAATCAGATTTAATGAAAATATTGTTTATCGGCTGAATATTGATACAACGAGCCTTGGATGATGGGAGTAATGGATGAAAAGCCTTTTGAAGAAGATGGATCGGGGTTATTGAACTTGTCATCGAGCGGTCACAGCTGTGAATTATGGTGCATGCATAATTACTGAATTAAAACATACGATAGAGCTATCGACATAAAATGCTAAAAGTTTTCTCCTCTTAAAGCGTAAGCTTTCAGACGCCTTTGAAGAAGATGGATTCGGGGTTATTGAACTTGTCGTTGAACTGTCACAGGCTCACAGCTGTGAATTATGGTGCATGCATAATTACTGAATTAAAACATACAATAGAGCTATTGGCATAAAGTGCTAAAATTCTTCTCCTCTTAAAGCATAGGCTTTAAGATGTGGTAGTCATTCAATAATATTTCAAAGCAACTACCTAGGAGAGATCTTGGGTTCAGGTCTCACTACCACCCAATTATGAATAGATAATTCCATTTGCTTGGCCTTCCTTCATAAAGAAAATTATGGTTTGCACTTTAGGTGGCAAGTTGGAGAGAATAAATTTTTATGTTCCCCCTCTCTATTCTCTTAACTTTGAGTGTGATGCTCATTCAATAGCTAGTGACTAAACAAGCTAAATCTAATTGTCTAAACCTGCAAGCCTGCTGGTCATTCTCTGAATCATGTCAATTTAAGCTTGCGTCTCTAGTAAACCTTAAGAAGCTGCCATTTTCTCCATAGTCTGAGACACCTCAAGCAATGATCCATGATGCTCACTTCTCTGTTACAAGACACATCTATATCAGTCAGGATAGGATTTAATGAACTTTGACAAACCTGTAATAGCACTTTGGCATGGAAACAATGAAAACAAGAGGAAATTCACATGGAGAAGGAAAATAAGAAGAAAGAATTTGGGTAGCTTTGAGACTGATCAGTTGGCTGCTTTTTTAGAATAATAAAGCAGTAAGATTTGAAGTTGGTAAGATGCCTCACTTCCCCTTCAACAAGATGTAAACGATGAACTGGATGGAAAACAAACTGTTTTGACCCTTGATTGCACAGGAGTCAAATTACAATATTGATGTACTCCAATTGAATATTCTATGCGCAGGGAAAGGAATTAAAATGATGCATCGAAACTTTGAGACAAAGATTCCATTTTTAAGTACTTGTAGTTATTTACATTATTGATGGGTTATCTACTCAAGGATGTTATGCAAAAAAGGCAAAATGCTGTTTTTTCCTGCTCCTGGATTCTTAGGAGTGTTGTACTGTGTGTGATAATGATCACTTAATTATCATTATTGTTAATTATCAGGATTCTTCTACATTTTTGTAGGTTGTGAAACTGATGAAAAAGAAGGGAACGAATATTGTTGCAGTTGATAGTGCTGGTGCTGGTGATATAGTGTCCATGGCAGGGTTGACCAGTCCAGCAATAGGGCACACAATAGCAAGTGTTGAGGTACATGAGTTCTCATGCCTTTTCCATTTACTGGAAAGAACATCAAATTCTGCATCATTCCCAAGCGATTAGGGAGTGTCGTGATACTTTCTTTCAGGTTATTGACTAAGTTGCTAGTGACATTTAACTTATGGTTTCTGCTCCATGATTATTTAGAGTTGCTTCTCATGACGTAAAGGTGGTCTGTCACTCGGTATATTATGTCTTTGGATATCACTTCTGCTGGATACTAAGACTGCAAAATCCGCTATCTGCATCACTAGCATAATTTCTATTGGCACTCCGAGCACTATTACCTCTGCTGCTGTGGCTGCAATTGCGATTATTCCTACCCATCACCATTAGACTTTTTAATCATGTCACAAATTTCAATGTGCTAACAGTGATATGTTTTCTTTTTAGTAAATTCTAATAAGAAGCTTTCAATTAATAACGCTGAGCCGTGTACTGGAATGTTTAAACCATGCCTTGTGGGAGGAAGGGGAGAAGCTGCTTGTCTCAGTGTCATGTTTCTTTGGGCCAAATAGTTAGCTCCTTCTTTGTTTTTCTGTTTCCCTTGGCTGAGTGTCAAGCACTTTCTGTTGGTTACCCTCATCCAACATATTATTTGTTTACTTTTTTGTTGTCTAAACATGTTTATGTGATTCTCTTTCTGGAGCTGAAGTTGAAGATTTCTTTTCCTCTTCTATGTTTTTCTTAATCTTTCATCCATCTTTTTTTTTTGAGGGGTGGAATATTGGTTCTATTTTTACCTCCAATATTGTCTTGCTACACTGAATACCATGTACTTTAATTCCTCGACCATTTCATCTATATGATTAAAATTATTAACCGAGAAAAGATTTCAGGAAATATTATGATTATTTTGTTGCTACGTTAGAACATGGTCATAGTAGTTGCCTGTGTTTGGCACTTGTGATCGTTTAAGAAACATGCCTAATACATGTTTTTATTTCCAAGTTCTATTATTTCTTGATTTTTTTTTCTTTTATTTGTCTCATCGTTTTATATTTCATTATTTGGTATATTTGCTGAACGAATTCTTTCATATATCTCGAGTGTATTTATATAAGATAGGAAAGTCAACTATACAATTAATACTAACTTTATCTATACCCTAATTTTTATGCTTTAAATCCCAACTAAGAAAAAAATAGAGTTGTATATGCTGATTCTGCCCCTGAAGTTGGTTCATTTACAGTACACATGCCCAACTTGGATAGTTTTGTGTACAATGGACCTCTATTATCGACATGAGTCGTCATACCAGTCAGAATCGCACTGTAAGGAGCCTTTATCCTACCCCCACACCTATGCTATCTTTCATATATTTCTATGAAGTTCAACATGCTTTGTTCAATCGTGTTGTAACAGATTATTTGCTATCTCAGTAGTTGATGTGTTATCACCAGCCCACAGTTTCTTTGGACCAAAATTGAGTTCACTTGAAAGGATTTTTAGCCAAAGTTTGCTCTGTAATTACAGGATGATGAGCATAATATTCAGCTTCTGCACTTGACAACGTTATCACTTTCTGACATACCCTGACATAGACTTCCTTTACAATCTAGATACAACAAAATTAGAAGTGTCCATGTCTAGAGAACACAATACCTTTCCCTGAAGCAGTTTTAGATAAGTTAACTTAAATTCACTGCATTCAAGTGTTGGTCAATTGAATTATATATGACTTTCACAATGATAACTGCATAAAAGTGGTCAGATCTAGTGTGATTAAATAGATAAACTTCTCCACTATATTCTGATATCTTTGTTTGTTGGATCTGATTGTTCTAACCTAATGATAGATACTTGTGACATGGTTTACCTTATTGAGGTTAGTGTTACTACCTCTAACAACCATGTCATCAACATTAGCAATAAGTAAAGTTATATCATCCACTAAGACTTGCTCCTTCATTGAGTAGCTCAATCATTCAAACCATGTCCTTGGTGACTGTTTCAACCCATACAAAGCCTTCAACATGCTTAATTCACCTTGTTTTGTTATCTCCGAAGGAGGATTCATATACACCTCCAGTCATTGTCAAATCACAGTGGAAGAAAGCGTTCTTCTCATCATATTGCCTTAATGGCCAATCAATATTAATCGTAGGAGATAGAATGACTTGACAATGTTTATCTTGGCCTCGAGCAAACTTGTCTCTTGTTATTTGGTCCATAGTCCGGATGTAACCCTTAGCAACAAAGTAGTGTAGCCCATTAGGGGTGTCAATCATGTCGTGTTTCGTGTTCGCGGTCGTCGTGTTCGACCACAAGTATTCTTTGTCCGCTTCAAACATGTTTCAAATTTGTTTCAACTTGTTATGAATTACAAATATAAAAATAAAAGCTTTACCGCGAGAATTAAACCCAACAAGCAATCATTTAAGCCAATCATATCCCCGGATTTTCACCCATATTACCATCAAGCGGACACCTTCCATTGACCAAGACTTTGGGGAGTTTCGCCCCAACATCCACATTCTGACCATCTTCTGTTTTCTTGTTCACCAGGTCCACAACTTTAGCACCTTCCCCAATAGCATCACTAGACGACTCAAAATGAGTGGTGGCCCCAACCTGGCTGGTTTAATTATTCGTGTCAAGATACACGACACGAACACGACCCGTTTATGACACGTGTGACCCGACACGACACGAAAAACCTATATAATTTAAAATCGACATGAAAAAAATAAAAAATAGAGAAAAAGCTAAAATTACAAATAAAAAATACATTAAATTGTTAAAAATCTATTAAAAATGCATTTAATAGATTTTCCATCATCATATAACCAACTAAAACCTAAGAGGAATGAAGTCACATTAGGGGAACTAGGCCAATCTGAATTGAATAGAAACCGTACCTTTTATCGTAGGATTCAACTTCATGAAACAGAAAAAGCACTAAACAAAATGAAAACTGGCAAAGCAGTTGGCCTAGATGATATACCAATTGAAGTAAGTGGAGTTGGAATTGCATGGTTTACTAAATTATTTAATGTTATCCTAAAAACTAAGAAAATGCCTAATGAATGGAGGAAAAGTATATTGATACCTATATATAAAAACAAAGGGGATATACAAAATTGAGCAAATTACAGGGGAATTAAATTAATAAGTCATACAATGAAACTATGGGAAAGAGTTATAGAAGCAAGAATAAGAAATGAAACTAGTATATTGGATAATCAATTTGGCTTCATGCCAGGAAGGTCCACAATTGAAGCTATACACTTAATTAGACGATTATGTGAATAATATAACGAGAGAAAACAAGATTTACATATGGTTTTTATTGACCTTGAAAAGACATACGATAGAGTCAACCTGGATATAATGTGGCGCGTATTGGAAAAAAGAGGAATAAAAATAGCTTACATAGATGCCATAAAAGATATGTATGATGATATAACAACATGTATCAGGACACCAACATGAATATCTAGTGAATTCCCAAACACTATAGGTTTGCATCAGGGATCCGCTCTAAGCCCTTACCTTTTTATCCTAATAATTGATGAAATCACTAAACACTTACAAAAATCCATCCTCGAATGTATGTTATTTTGCGGACGATATAGTTTTAATTGATGAAACAAGGGAAGGAGTAAATGCAAAATTGGAAGTTTGGAGAGAAGCACTTTCGAATCAAAAAAGGTTTTACTATAAGTAGGGCTAAAACAGAATACATGGAATGCCACTTTAGTAAAAACAACCGGAACAATGAGACGAAGGTTAAAATTGATGGACATGAAGTGAGTATAACAAATAGTTTTAAATACTTAGGATCTATAATTGAAGAGAACGGAGAAATCAATAAGGATGTCACACATAGGATCCAGGCGGGTTGGAATAAATGGAGGAGTGCATCTTCTATCCTTTGTGATCGTAAAATACCATTAAAATTGAAAGAAAATTTTTATAAAACGGAATGTTGGGCGACTAAATATGAACACGAACAAAAAATGAGGGTAGCAGAGATGAGAATGTTAAGATGGATGTGCGGACACACTAGATTAGATAGAATAAGAAATGAACACATTAGAAACAAAGTGGGAGTAGCACCAATAGATGAGAAAATTAGAGAAACACGATTAAGATGGTTTGGACATGTTTATAGGAGACCTTTAGATGCACCTGTGCGACGTTTAGAAGGTAGAGAATCACTCACACAAATCAAAAGAGGCAGAGGTAGGCCTAAAAAGACTTGGAAAGAAGCTATTAAACAAGACATGCTATACCTAGAAATAAATGAAAATATGGCTTATGACCGTAAACGATGGCGCGATATGATCCGTATAGCCGACCCCACGTAGTGGGATTAAGGCTTAGTTTGTTGTTGTATATAACCAACGAAAACATCATAAAATATTAAAATAATATGTCACTATAAAATTAAATGGGTTAAATAGGTCAATCGGGTCGACCTGACCTATTTATTTTCCGTGTTAACCGTGTCCGACCCAATTTTGACCTTAACCTGTTAAGGGCTGTACTAAATTCGTGTTAGGTTCGTGTCGGGTTATCGTGTCGGGCCATAAATTAACTCCCCTAAGCCCAATACATATCAACCATCCCCGTCAGTTTATAATTCACTAAAACCACCCACTTTCGCTCAACTGTCCTTGTCTTGTGAGGTAACTCCACCATTTCCCGTGGAGTTTTTCTGGAGGGCTTTCAGTTCTTCTACCATAGTAATTTTGCATTTAGGTCCTCCACAAACTTCTGTTCTATTTAGGTCCTCCACAAACTTCTTGAGCGGAAGACAACTGAAGGGTTAAGGCTAGGTTAGTAGTTGATAGACGATGATTAGAAATAGAAATGGGATAAACAACATTAGAAGACGATTTGAGGAAACCCTACCTATTAGGTTCTTTACGATCACAAATTGGATATCTTGCATTCATGATGACTACTGGATTTTCCACTCTGAGGCATGGTAGATTATGGAGAGGTGCATTAGATAAAGGACCCAAATGTCACTATGGACAGATGTAAAAGGAATTGGACTATTATTATAATGCATTGTAAAAGTTACGTGATGAGTTTTTTTGAATAAATGCATTTTTCTAATCTTAATCTAGAAATAAAAACATTGCAAAACACTAAAGAGAAAATAAACGCTCTAAAGTGAAAAAGAGATAGGCTACCTATAGAATAATGTAATAAGAGAATCTTCTCTCTATCCGATGTATTTCTCGCTACTTGAAACCATGGTTAGGTTGAATGAAAGGTTACAGACCATTTAAGATGTGTAGTAATCTTGCTAGTTGAAAGAAGACTCTCAAGAGATTAGGTGCAAGTAAGATAGAAGATATGGAGAATGTAGAAGAGTGAGAAATTCCCCACCCCTGAAATCGGCATCGGATTCGCATGAGCAACTTGAACAGGTTTAATAGATGCATTCAAGAGTCATTTGGAGAAGAACTAGTGTATGATTAGTGGCCTGTGAATCAAAACCAAATGGCAGAAATTAAGGCCAAACTAGAATTACTATCTTGAGAGGACATTCAAGATACACGAGAAGCATAAAGTAGAGAAGTATTGGCGGGAGCATCCTGAGAAAATTTCTTTTCTTTTCTTTTTCTCTCTCTCTCTCCTTTTTTCCCCTTAAAACTCAGCTTGCTTAAGCTTGGAAAATTTCTGATAGTCGCGCTTGCAGCAAGCATCAAATGTATATCTGGTAGTGTAAATGCGAGAAGAGCGGTCAGTAGGAGTAGAAGGATTAGTTGAGAGCTTTTTTTTTTGGGACATCAAGAGCGATCTTTCACCCTTCTTTCCTCAGTTTCGGGTTGAGCTGCCATTGGGTTTGGAGCATTGTATGAATCCTCCCCCATACTTAAAATCTATAACCTCTCCAATAATAACAATTCCTCTTTCTTGTTGATAAATTGGTTGAATGATTTCTTTCGCACTCAGTATTATTCATACAGGATACAATCCTACTGAAAAGAATGTCATCTATAGAATTAATCTGATGTCTAATATCCTATTTTGTGCTCTTAGTCCTAGCTAAATAAAGAAATACAGATTTACATGATAATTATTATGAAAAATGATCATGATATATCCTGCTTTATATTGAGTAAATGAACAATTTTTTTTTGAAAGAAGAGTAAATGACCGTAAACGGTGGCGCGATATAATCCGTATAGCCGACCCCACGTAGTGGGATTAAGGCTTAGTTTGTTGTTGTTGTTGTTGAAAGAAGAGTAAATGAACAGTTAATCAATATTGAAATGCTCACATCTATAATCCACATCTCCACATTTACGTACAACTTGTAATCGATGTCTCGAATTTCTGGCAGGTGATGACTGCTCTGCCTACTGTTGAGCTCGACCCCCCAACCATTTCGATGACTTTTGGTGTGAATGACTCACCATTGGCTGGTCGAGATGGTACTTATGTAAGATCTTGATTCTTCATTATTCTTTTTTGTTACATATTATCGTTTACATTTCCATATCACATGTGATCAGTTTAGATTGTGTTAACGAGTCTCACTGTGTTTTAAACTTCTCACTTCTGAGTCTCTGACTTGCATGTATTTTGGGAGAGAAACTGCTGGTGCATTTATTTTGACACAATGCTGCCCCTGTCTTCTGTATACATTTTGAGCTGCCAACGGAAGCTTTTGTTAAATGGTCCAAATAGCTATCGCCACAAAACGACTCTTTATTTCAACCTTGTTTTTTCTCGATCATTAAATTTTCCGTCTCATAATAATCATAACCTCCCCCACTAGGTCCATTTCTTGCATCTTGATCCAGCCCATTTCTTTCAGTCATCCTTTTGTTAGATGATGTCCTTGTGGACTTTCTGAGTGCCTATTTCCGCCACCTAAATGGAACTTTAATCCTTTGATGCACTGGACACTATGTTGCTTGTATGCTCTTAGACCTTGGGTTCATCCAAATGACAGAGTTTCTTCTGTTATATGTAAATAAATACAGTTAACTGGAAGACAAATTGGGGATCGGCTAGTGGCTGAAGCTGAAAGAAATCTTGCAATAAATGTGCTCCCTGGTATGTCAGACTCTTATGAAGTTCAAGGGAGGGGAGAGCTTCAGTTGGGTGAGTTCTTTTGATCAGATATAACTTTTTTTCTTTACCTTTTAATGTATCATGTAAAATTACAGAATTCATCCGTACAATTGCATCTTTTATATCCTGGCATCAATTTCAGCTTTATAGCCTATAACTTTTGTCTATTATTAAAACAGGTATCTTAATTGAGAACATGAGGCGTGAAAAATTTGAGCTTTCTGTCTCACCTCCTAAAGTCATGTGAGTTTCTCCTTTGAGCTGGCGTCTTGCCCAGTTTCCTCTTCCTTTTGGTGCCATCTCATATCTTTTGTTATGTTGTGTATAGATTGCTATGGAAAAAGCTATTTAGAACTTTTATAATTTATTGGGACAGAGCATTGAATATGATGCTTCTTATGAAAACTCTAAATTTTCTTGCATAGTAAAATATGTGACTGGATTCTCTTGTGCAAAGTGTTAAGAAATAAATTTTATGTGCTCAAAAGTCAAAGGGGAGCAGGAAAGGACTGCATGTTATATGGCTTAAATGAATATGATTGATGCTTAAGGCTTGAGCCGATAAGCCCTTTTCCTTGGTTGAATTATATCTTTGTCACGGTATAATACTCCAAACTCTGATGAGGTTTAACAACTCTCTTTCTTCTTTAAGGGTCTGACCTACTTGTCATAGGGCGTAGCTAATCTGAATACTGTGCTTGTGTCTTCCATACAAATTTTAATATACGTTTTCTCCTCTGTGGTTGAATAATTTCTTTGGAGAAGGAACATTATGATTTATATTCATCGTGTTCTCTCTCAACTATCTTCCTAAAAATGAAAGTGGTTGGTTACTTGATTTTGGAACATCTCATAATTTTTACTTGGCCTATTTGGGCCAAATCAAGCAATTACTAGCACAGTCGTAAATGTGATTAGGCAGTAAGAATTGATTGACTTGCTGGAGCGAGGCAGGTTAGAAGTTAATCTTCTAATGTAGCCATGCTTCCAGATGTCCTGAAAGTGCCAACAACGAAAACATAATTACTTCTACACTGCCTGCATCCAAATACATCAGCTTTTGTCGGCTGCTACCATCTTAGAATGTCATTTACCACCACCAGATTCACATAAATGCTTCTAGATGATTGACAAAAACATATCGTGAGTTTTATATACCTATTCTGTGAGCCCTCAAGCTTTATTATGGTTGAGATTGTAGCTTGCAGGTTAGACCCGACGTGATGTGTGTGCATGTCATACAATTTTTGTTTTTGTCATTCTTACTCAAATTGTTTATGTTTCAAGATGTGATTCATTTTTTTTTTTCTGTTAATAAACAAGTAAGAAGCATAAGCGTCAATACTTTTTGTGATTCTTCATAGCAATGCTTTTGTCAAATTCTCTTGCTTGATTCCTTTCATCATCAATCACTAAAGAAAACACTGCTGAGGTGCTCATCTGGAACATAATTTGTATTAAGCAAGATAAGGAACTAAAGTGTTGCTGTGAGTTTGCTCACAGGCATTAATTTCTTTCCATATGATATTTTAGTCCCTCCATTTACAAATGATTATGCTTGCTTGAATTGGCATAAGATTCAATGACAATTGGAAAGGTGAAATTTTTGTGTCAATACTTTCAAAAGAGTGTCTGAAAACCAGTCTGTCACATGATACCTTATATGTGAGGGCGCTTTGGGATGGTAAACTGCTAGTTTAAGAAATGAAACAATATCTTTGGACATCACAAATATGAAGTGAGAGCAGTCATTTGTAGAATGGATGGCAATTCTGCTAAAGCATCATGGAGGAAGAGTGAGCTTTTTCTCGGTGCGTATTGTCTATCACTGGAAAATCTATGCTCCTTATTTTCCTTTGCCGTCGCTGAAACATTGGAGAACAACAAAAATCTATTCTACTTATTTTCCTTTGCCGTCGCTGAATCATTGGAGAACAACAGCACAGAGCAAATATATTTGAAACTTGGGAAATTACACGGATGTCCTTTGCTCTGTCACTTACATGGAAGTTGTTCGCTATATTGTGTTTGTTGGAGGAAAAGTCAACTACAAAAACTGTCTTTCTAGGTCATATAAATTATGTTTTCTCATAGCACATGACTCCACAGTTTAAATCTCATCCTCGAAAATGTACAATTTTCTCTAGCGCTTATCTTGAATGTTGGTGAAGATTGTTCCTTTTTGTTTTGGATAACATCTCTTCTATCTAATTATTCATGTTTCCTCATTATCATTTGACTTTCTGCTGAAATCAGTTGAATAAATTTTTCAGTAACACTATTGCACATTATATATATCTTAATTTGTTTCAAGAGTTTCTGAAATGTATTTGTGAAACATGTATGGAAATACGTGAGTAGATATGAAATTTCTAATATGTTGCTATCCTATCGTCGTTTTTCAGAAACTGGAAATGCCATTATGCTACCATGTGTTATATAACTTTCTAAAGAATATTCAGCTGTTCACTAATTAAAGCTTAATATGTGATTCTATTTACAGCTTTGGATAACTTCTATATTTAATCAGGTATAAATCTGAGAATGGACAAAAGCTGGAGCCAATTGAAGAAGTGACTATTGAGGTGATAGCTCAACAAATTTACAGCGGTTCTGCAGCCTTTTCAGAGTTCTAATAAATGACTTATGTACATTAATCATGCCAGGTCAATGAAGAGCATGTGGGTTTAGTTATGGAAGCTCTCTCACACAGGCGAGGAGAGATTACTGACATGGGTCCAGTACCTGGCAATGTTGGTAGGACTAGACTTTGTCTGACTTGTCCTTCTAGGCACGTACAACTTTCTTATTCTAGTTTCTCAATTTTTCATATTGTTGAACTCCTGGTTTTGGGTTCTTTTTTGTTGATTGTTAAATTTAGTTTGTTCCCTTTTTAAAATCCCTCCTTATTTAATTTCTTAATATCCGTTGGTCAATTGTCACTTTCATAGGCTTGGTTATTATGCGGATGTTATTTTGCTTATGCATCCTTCTGTCGTGAAGCACTTTCTTTTCAGTTGATGTTGTATATCATGTGGACTGGATGAGAATTTTAGCTGACTTTATTCCCTTAATATTTTCCATGTGTTTACAGGGGGTTGGTTGGTTATAGAAGTGTGTTCAACAGTGTTACACGAGGCACCGGATTTATGCATCGTGCATTTTTGAGTATGTGTTTCCAACCACTAATACCACTTTATCGTTTTCTACTTTTCCTTTTAACTGTTCAATCTTTGAATTTCGTTCCTCAAAGATAATCATACTGCAACTAAATGAACATATAACCATCACAATTGATTTAACGTTATATCGTATTTGTCTTCTGAGCTTGCATATCTTTGTTATACTCTCCTGTAATTAGAAACAGTAGATGTTATTTTTTCTTTAACTATGAGGCTCTTTATGGACTTCAAAATTGTAAGTTATGGTTCATAAGGAAACGAAGTTTTATGCCATCATTATTGATACTTGACTACACTGATCATTTGTTTGCTTTCTTGCCTTGTTGCCCAGTTGCGAATTGCCATATTTTCCTTTCACAAACTTTCAATTTGATGTCAATGTTATTTATGCAGCTTATGAGAAATATCGAGGTCCTCTTGGAAATGTCAGAAAAGGAGTACTGGTACATTCACATATCACCTTAATTGATATGGCTGTTTTTGTTATCATCTTCTCTGTGATCAAGTTGTTATTAATTTCTTTTATGGGTTTGTCAACTTTTAAACAAGGGTTCGTTTTGTTCTTTCAGAAAATACTTTTTTTTGCATTATTTGACACTTTATTCCAGTGTTTCATGTATACACACTGCAATGTGTAATATTATCTCAATCTGCGTGAATTCTGGAATTAGGACAGATAAATTAGAAGTAGCCCAGTGACAGCTTCAAGTCTGAATTTGCAATGCAACATTAAATCTACACTATCGATAGTCCATATATCCCGATATTTCAATGCTTCTCTCACTGTATAATTTTGGTTCCTCACCCTCCAACGCAGTCGTTAACATTGAAATATGTGGTTGGCACTTGGCAGCTGGTATATTTTATTTTCTTGATAAAACTACTCATCAAAGTTCTGTTCAAAATAATGTCTCCAGAACACCCAGCTTCCCTCCCCCACCAAAAAAAAGAAAGAAAAAAGAAAAAAGAAAAGCTCTACAATAGTACTAGAAAGCTTATATCGTCAATTCTTGTCCCAGTGGGTCTGTGCTAGAACAAGACTAAGGTGTCTTTGGTTTTTGAAAGTTTGCTACGTATAAATAAATCAAAGATGAGCCCAGTTCTTCTACTTTGGCTGATTAATCTATCATGCGATGTTCATTTAATGGGCTTATGACTGAACAGGTTTCAATGGGATATGGGACTATCACTGCTCATGCGTTGATGAGTTTAGAAGCTCGTGGAATACTTTTTGTCAAACCTGGAATGGAGGTTATTGTGATTACATTCTCTAGTTCCTAAGGCATTGAAGAAAAACACATAGATGAAGAAAGTTGACATTTCTTATAATTCCTAATGTTTTGGTTAATTAGGCTTAACAATTTTTTTCATATACTTGCAGGCATATGATGGCATGATTATTGGTGAACATTCTCGAGATTCAGATCTTGATGTAAGGATAAAAAATACTTGAAAATACTATTATTATTATTATTATCCTGTAAGCTACCTCACTTCTTGCTTGTTACAGGTTAATCCAGTGCGAACTAAGGAGCTAACAAATGTCCGTGCTGCCAGCAAGGATGAGAATGTCAAGCTAACTCCTCCCCGCCTTGTATGTACTCGACTCATTTCTTTCTTTCTTCTTCGGATTTTTCTTAGGTGGGTTGGGAGGGGTTTAGTTATCTTGTGTGCAATGGAAATTTATCAAAGAAATGAGTTTTAAAGTTATAGTAATATCACACTCACCTCATTTACAAGGTGAAAAATCCAATTTGAGGGTGCAAAGAGCCAATGAAAGCCATTTATAAGTTGCAAAATGCCAGTTGTCAAAACTGAAGGTCCAAATGTTGCATAAATGCGTAAAAGAGCAATTAATATTGTAGTCAAGGTTACCCTAGTGAGACCCCATATTCGGATAACTATGTAAATTTGTAATTTATCTTATTTCATGATTTTGTGTAATTATATTTGCTCTTTAATTGCTTTAATTATTTAAGTAGTACTTCTATTAATGTAGCTTGTTAGATTTAATTTTAGATTTAATTCTTGCAGTTATGACAATTAAGTTGATTATATATATTTAAGTGAGGATTAGTCTAGTCACTTAAGTTGTATAATGAGCCCAAGCATTAAGCTATTATTAGTTCACTTCATTAATCATCCTCATGCCACTTTTATTCATTATTTTGGCTCAACTTATATGCATCTTCTTAAGCCCAGTTTTCTAGCCATTCCTTAAATCATTTATCAGCTCGCTTTCTAGCCAAAATTCTACTCAATTTCCCTAATAAATTTAGTCTTTTCTTGAGCCCCAAAACAGACCATTTTCCTAGCCAATCTCCTTTACCACTCAAGCCCACTTCGAAAAGTCCACTTTAACCATTATCTAGCCCATTTCTCTGTTTCCTATTATTTTGTTGTGTGTGTGTGTATAAATATATTAACCATTATCTAGCCCATTTCTCTGTTTCCTATTATTTTGTTGTGTGAGAGCGTGTGTTTATACATATATATAAATATATTAGTATTTGTTTATTGCGGTGCCATACCTACACTCAAAACACATGTGGGTTTCGGACCATGAGGTTTCTGGAACAATTTCAAGAATTCAAGCCTGTGCTTGGTCCATTGAACCCAGTTCCATCCACGTATTAGCTAGACTTGAATCAGCATGAGATGACATGATGGTGCATATTAAGAAAATGGGATATTTGATTCAACAGAAGCAGTATTGGAAATAAACATGTGAAGATGGTCGTTTTATTACCTAAGTTTAAAGTACCATCTGTTACTGAATTTCAGGAAACATTTGTATCTTTACTCATAAACTGCCTAGTCTTACATTGGATAAGGATTATTAAGTATTCTAGAGATTTTATCAAATCAAAGCAATTAAACGTCTATAACATTGTTTTCAAAGTTGTTGCACGGGTATAGCATACAAAATTCACATAATGCAATTCCCCAAGATTCTCGCCATTCACTATAATATTGCCAACCACTTTTTAACAACAATTTATTATCTGTTAATAAATAATAGGAACCTTGTGTTTGCCACTGGAAAATATCTATGCATAATATCTTGGTTTACTGTTCCGTGTACCATTAACTGGCACCTGCAAAGAAAAGGTTCCGAATCACTTAGAATTGTTGCTGCGCATTTCTTGCAGATGACTCTTGAGGAAGCAATAGGTTATGTTGCATCAGATGAGCTCATTGAGGTATGTCCATTTTAGAATCTTATTGTTATATGGTTGATTAAAAGAGAGGTTTTCCTGGGACTCGCTCTAGGAGATGACTTCTCGTCCTCATTAGAGAAAAAGAGCTTATTACGTTATGATTGCAAAATTTGGTCTCTAAGTTGGCCAGCTACCGCATATCTGATCGACCTTTACACTCCATTGTCTATATAGGCAATGTTATTTTCAGTTTCACCCATATAATTACATGGCTGAGATATAATCTTTTGGGAAAATCTTGTATTGGCTATGCAGGTTACTCCAAATGCCATTCGGTTAAGAAAGAGATATCTGGATGTTAATAAGCGGAAAACCATGAGTAAAAGACCGAAGGAGTGATTTTTTCAAGTTATACTATTTTGTGAGCCTATGCCTCCTTTCTGTTTCTAATGAGGAATATAGTCGGTCGCTGATTTTATCATAGTTGCCTTCAGGTTTAATACATTCCATAGTTATTTGTATCATATATTATTTTGTATTATGCCTTTTGTATGAACAGACAGGCAATATATGAAATAAGATCTAGATTGAACTGCAAGCTTCTGAAGCTATATCTACCACTCCTTTTTTATGTTTAAACTCTATGGAGATATAGAAAAACTAGACTATCTGTTTATTGGAACATATCAGCATTTATTTTCTGTTGATATGAGGAGGAATTTTTTTCATTCGTATTCACAGTGGATAATGGTCATGGGACCATTTTCATTTCACAATGTTGCCTGAAACGTAACTTAATTTGCAATCTTTTTCATTATTATAACTTTCTCAGAGGCATTAAAATATTTATGTATTAAATGTGAGATTTACCATTATTAACTAATGTTGAATTTTCTAAACTATTTATTTGTCTGCATCTGAAAAACAATTTGTATACAAGGACGCTCATATCTTTCTAAGATGAAGATAGCTGAATAACTAATTGGTAGTTATAGTGGTTTACTGGTTTTAAAGTGTGACATGGTGAATCATATTGTGTTAGGGCGTGTTTTTTACGTTTGATGGTATAAAGAGGGATAGGCTAGCAATGGGGGATGTTCGGTTGAAATAATGTCGCCATACCTTTCTCCCTTGTTTGGTATGGTAGTGTTTGAATGAGCTTTGATCTCCAAGAGTAAATGAATAACCTTGATTGGTTGACATATAAATTTGTAGGATGCATTAAACCCCTCACCAATAAAGAAGCATGAAGTCCCAGCTTCTCCGCCATTCATCATTTTCTTCTTCCTTTCTCATACTTGTGCAAATGCTGTTCAAATTGCCCAAATCAGGAGTGATGCCCATGGATTCTCTCAAGAAATTATTCAATTAATTAATACGTTTTGAAATTAAATCTTGAATTTCAAAAACCTACAAATCATGGGAACATCTAGCAAAGTAGCATGATCGCCTAGCAACATATGAAATAGCGAATAAACCAATTTCAATTGGAGTGCATACATGTACTGTTCTTTTGACATCTAATCTCCCGATTAAATCTTAGGCATGATTATAACTCAAAACCCATTTGATTTAATAAATATGATTCCATTTCAAGTTCTAGTGATTCCTTTATGAATTAATATTCATGATGCTTAGGTCAAGGTATTCGAATCACAAACTATGAAAATACAGGTAATTCACTTGTCAACAAACAAGTATCAAATTCTTTGTTTGCCACTGATTATCCTCCATGTACACCAGTGCAACACCTAAAATACCTCATTTACGATTGTCAAGAAATCAGAAGAAAAATCAAAATATTGCATGATGTACACAAGACTACTATCGTGTCACAAGTCTAATGGATAATCATGTACTATCGCAATGTGGAAATTCTTATCTCGATATCTAATTAATATCCATTTAAGAATTTCCGTTGGGTCGTGTGCAACCAACTTGTTCTGTAACAAGCACTTGCTTATATGCATTTGTGCACAACGCTAATATTAATGGAATGCAACATTCTCGTCTTACGAGCATGCATCATATGCATAAGCCTTGTTGGGATATTCAATGTTCTATCTTAAAAAATCTCTCGACTTGGAACTAATGTAAAACCTAAACCACGAGCTTGTAGCTCACGTGATATCGCTTACCCTTTGTAAAGGGTGTTGACCAGGGTTCGAACCCTGTATCATTCAGTTTCTTTGAAATTTATCATCTCCCCTCCAACCACTACTCTGAACTTATTAAAAACTGATGTAAGACCTAAGTCTTAGATACATGTTCCACGGTTGCCATCAAATGTACGACAATGTCCCATAACTTGGTATGATCTAAGGACTTTATCAAATGCACAATTAATAGTAATAAATGCAAAATATATAATAAAAAAATTATCTTTATCAATATGATTCTTAATAAAATTGTATTTGCAAGTAGAATAAACTTCAATCTAATTGGAGCACTGGACATCCTACTCTAACGATTTTGTGAGAGGTGGAACAACATGTTAGGACATTTGTTATCAACTATGTCACTTCAACTAGGGCTGTAAACGAGCCGAGCCCGAACGAACGAGGGTTGTTGGTGTTCGTTTGTTTATTTTAAAAGGTTGTTTGTGTTCGTTTGTTTAATAATCGAATATGTTCACGAACAATTCACGAACATGTTCATTAATTGTTCATGAACAACTATATGAACATGTGCATAAAAAAGTTAAATACACCTTGTTCATGAACACTTAACTAAAAATAAATAAACATTATGATGATTGCAAATGTAAATATGTTGTAATATTAAACTAAAATAAACTTATTTTTCATAATAAAGTAATGAATATTAAGCAGCAAATGTATAATTAACAATTAAAAAATGAATAATAAGCAAACATCAAACGAACTCTAAATGAATATGTTCGTGAACAATTCATGAATATAAACGAATAAATTTTCTTGTTCGTTTATGTTCATTAAGCTTAATAAATGAACATAAATGAATCTAACCGAAATGCTTCACGTTAGTTATTTGTCAAAAAACTTTTGTTTACAACCCTAACTTCAACACATACAATGAGTCAATGTGGACTTTCACTTTGTTATTAGCTCAAATAATTACTCAATTTGGTGTCAGCTCCAATCTGAATGTAGTACATCATCCCACTCCACCAGTTTCTCCACCTAAATCTAATACACCTAACTGGATAGACGACTCTTGTCTCTTGATAGAAAGTTTAAAGACAAAAGAGGGGTTTCCAAAATATGGGTGTTTTGGGAAATGCCAACCACGTTATGTTTTATATTTTTATTTTTTTGTTAAATGTCATTTGATTTATATTATCAATGAGTCAGATTGCAAGCTTATGTTTGACCCTGGTTTCAATGTCGTAATTGGTGTATGAGAATGCCATGTGTACCAATAGAAATACGAACAACAATTGAAGTAAATATGGCCCAAGTTGGAGTATTCTAGAAATATTTCGAGTTGCATGAGTAAATATTTCTAGAATATTCTAACTCGAGCCAACTTCGACTTGTCAGATGTTGCAAAGTGGAAAACTTACACACTCAAAGTGGTTAGTTGGAAAAAATATAGTTTAGGTTGCAAAGTTTAAAAACATTAAAGTTCAGGCTGCAAGAATTTTTCTCTAATTATTGTAATGTGAGAAGTTTGAGGTGTACATATATGTTGTAATTAAAATTGACTACTAAGCTATTATAAATTGAGTGAGTCTTCTGTGTGCCCGTGAAGTCAAAATCTATTACACATAGCTCTAACACCCAAAACTAAACCTTGAAGAAAAAAAAAAAAAAAAAAAGAGGAAAAGGAAAAATTAGATCTCCATTGCTCTCTCTCTCTCTCTCTCTCTCTCTCTCTCTCTCTCTCTCTCTCTCTCTCTCACACACACACACACACACACACACACAAACAAACTATCAAGCAGTAGGTGATGGGTTTGAAGGGCGGAAGCTGCGTAGGCGGCAACGACGGTTCCTCATTGGCACGTAAGGATGGCAACGGGGTGGGTTTGACCAAATCTGGGACCTACCCGCCAAGAAAATCAAGATACGGGACCTACCTCGCTTCAAGACCCGACCCGCCCCACTAACAAAACCCGCCCAGGAGAGTTTAGGACCACTATTTTTTTTCATTGCAAAAATTTATTTTCTTGTCTTTGTGGCTAAATTTTCAAAAGCAATCCAATACTAATAGGTCAAAAAAATTAAATTAAATTATGCAACTTCTTATAATTATGTTTTACAATTATTTAGCTACTATTAAGATCTTGTAGTAATACTCCAAATAAATATTCAAATCATATTAATTATCTTTCCAATTTGAAGAGATAATGTCACAAGTATGCAAAGCATAACACACTTATTACTAGTCTTCAGCAAGTTTACACTTATAGAGAATTGAGATGATTGCTAAACCAAATAGCACAATTTCAACAGAAAATTCACTCTCAACGTGTTCAATGTTTATCATACTAAAAATATATATTCAAAGTACAATACAACATTCAAATCTAAAAGTAAATAATGCATAAATATCTAAATACATGTTCAAAATTTTAATAAAAGAATAATATGTGGGGTGGGTCCTATTGGACCTGAGACCCGCCCTAGACCCGATGGGTCTTGAAATTTTGTCATGGGACCCGCTTTGTCGAGTCCAAACCCGCCCCGTAGGGGGTGGGTTTGATGCGGGGCAGATTTTAACCCGCCCCATTGCTATCCCTATCGGCACAATGATATTAATACAAAAACTCCATTAATGGCAGGTGCGAGGCTCCTCGATTGAAAATGAAAGAAAAAGGTTTGTGAAGTCTGAGTAGCAGATCCATGATACTTGGAGTAAGTAGAAGCTTTAGAACTCAAAGGAGGTTTCCAACTTTCAAATTTGAAACTTCTTCTCCCATTTGAAGATTGCAAATCAGTTATGGAAACAAAGGAAAAAAATGAAGAAAATTAAACGGAAATGAGAAAATGAGGATGAATGGAAGAAAAATGGAGGAAAACAATCGTTGCAGGCGCACACCATCATACACCTCCACACTCTGAAATTTATATACTTTTCTGTAAATAAGTAATGTTTTTTAGATAAACGTGTAATATTTTTAGTTTAACTTGTAATATTTTACAATTCAACATGTAATACTTTTCTCAAAAAAACTTTAATACTTTTTAGTTCAATATATATTATGTTTCACTTAAATGTGTAATATTTTTAATTAAAACTGTAATATTTTTCATTTCAAAATGTAATACTTTTTACTAAAACTATAATATTTTCACTTCAAATGTAATACTTTCACTTAAAACTATATACTATACAGTTCAACATATAATACATTTTTTGTGGTGGTTTCCAGTGATTTTTTCTTTGTTTTCTTTTTTCTTGTCATCTTCTTCCTTTCGTCATCTCCTCCATTTTCTTTTGTTATTCTCCGTCTTCTTTCTTTATTTTCGTGGCAAAAACCACTTTCAAGAGAATGAAAAAAGTTTTAGATTTGAAACTTAAAATCTCCAATAATGGATTTCAAAAGTTAAAAACCTCGATTACATGGTGAAATAAGTGAAAAATGAAGCTCCTTCAGGTCATTAAAGACGAAAATCTCATAAATAAAAAATAGCAATAAGCAATCACCGAAGGGCTACTAAAAGCTTGCTACTAGAACCTTCACAAGTAAGGATCACATAAGAATGAAAAAGGAAAAAGAATGAAGAAGGGAATAAAGAAAAGAAGAAAGATAGCCCTGCACTAAAATTAATTCTCTTCATATTTTAAAAAATACCACCACCTATTGTTTTCAATTAATTTCAAAAATACCACCACCTAATTTTTTCGAAAATGCCACAACGAGTTTGGGTAAGGTTCGTCTCACAAAAGCTTTTCCATATAAATTTTTAAGTATTTGGATTTGTGCCATCCTACAAACTATATGTTAGCAAAACAATTTTTTTCCAATAATAATATTTATAGATCGGGAAAAGGTTTAATCTTAGTGATCCCAATTTAGAATTTATAAAAAAAGTCCTCAAACACTCACTAAAAATAAGGGTGTCAAATAGAACCAGAACTTGGTTTTGAACCAGAACCAGAACCTGGTTATAAAATCAGAATCAAAATAGTGTACGCTGATTCCAGTTACGGTTTGTAGGTGTCAAAAATCATGGAACCGGTAGTTGAAACCGATGGTTCCAAGGTTCAAACGATGTTTTTTCTCGATAAATATAAACTAGAAAAAATATTAAATATTTATTATGTTGTTTTATATTTGCAAGTTGTTCGCCTTAATTTTTAGCTTCACCGCAAGTGTACGGTGTAGTTTATAGAATAGGGTAAGCAAGGACGTATCCACGGAGACTGATAGAATCTGATGTCTTGTAACTTTAAACAATTCAGATTCTTACGGTGTTGTATTGTTGTTAATGTTGCAACACTGACCAAACAACACAAGTACACAAATGGAATAAAAAATAACACGGGGATTTTTACGTGCTTAGATTCCTCAATCTTAATGCGAGGCCACGCCCGAAGAAGAAACAATCCAATATTAGAAAACAACAATAAAGACAGCTTATTACAAAAAAAAAATCGATTGGTTTTACGAAAAGCATAAAGACACCATTTTTATCTTCTACACCAACACTCGTATCAAACTAATATTCTTGATTGAATCTTCCAAAACCTCAACCTTGTTGGAATCCCTCCAACTTCAAATCCCTTGAATGGTTAAGTCGATCCACGCCGTAGATCTTCACCGTCTTCTCCCGAAGACTAGAATAGTAACTTGAATATTTCTTGAAGAAGAACAATAAGCTCAAATGATATTCTCTCTTGGTTATCTTCTCCAAAGGTTTAATTCCCTTTTATAGAGAAAAGAGAACGATCCTCACAAGGCGACCGCACTTCTCATGGCCGGAATCAAGGGCATGCATAATTCCAAATTATAATCACAAATGCTATACAAGGAAAACAGAAACAATACAAAATCTTTCCTTATGGGTAAGAATCAAATACATAAGGAAGGAGTTTAAATGGCAATTTAAATAAGCTGAATATATCAATATACGCAATCACAGATTATCAGCAAGCTACCTAAAATAACACAATCGCCATTAAAAAGTCACAGAGAATCTGGAAAGATATCAGCCCAGATTCGCGCAGAAGGTGTTGCACTGCAGTGTTACAACACTGGATTTTGCACTATGCAGATAAACACAAAATTGCCAATACTCATAACATTAACAATCTCCCCCTTTGGCACTTTTGGTCAAAACACAAAATGCAGGAAACAAGAATAATCAAAAGTGAAGCAACACTTTAGACATTAAATCTTGCATGGGTTGGCATAGTCAAAATCAGGCACATATAAACCAGTTTAATCATCATTTTACTCCCCCTCAGAGTCAGACATGTTATCTTCATCATCCTCATACTCGAACTCCCCCTGAGATTGTGCCGCTTCTTCTTCACCGACTCCCCGAGATTTTGCTCGTTCATCCATCCATGGCAACAACGCGTTAGCTAGGTTATCCAAGCCCGGTGTCTCTACTCCCCTTTTTGAGCAACATCAAAAAGGTGTAGATAAGACACGAATCAAAAAATCTTTGAGCGTCCATTTTGAGCATGAATGTGAGCCTCGGTCAACATTTCCTGGTGTTTGAACACCGGAAGAGAGAGCACCGAGCAGAGATCCCAAAACCCTTTGTTGTCCTCAAGCTCGAGTCGCCAGGTTTAGAGGTTCACCAATGTCCTTCAATAAATCACACTCGGTGTCATCATCACCATCATTATCGAAGAAAACATCTTGAGAAGGTTTCATCGAAACATCCGGATCGGGAATGTTATCAAGAGGATCAATCCTCGGGAATTTCATCATCCGAATCGAACACCATTTGCCTTTGAGATGTCTCAAAGACGAAATCGCACCACCGTAAAGGTGGTTGATCAAAAACCAGGGTTTCAAGAACAGATTTGCTATTTCTCCTTCGATTCTCAAGAACTTCTCGTAGTTTTCTCGAGTATTTGCTCTCTTGTACGAACCCATAATATGAATCTAAAACAAAATCAAGCCAAGAAAGCACAAGATTTGACAAAAATATCGAAAGGGAGAGTTGGGGAGAAATAGCAATCTTGATAAAAATAGAATGTGGGTTTCAATACCAAGCCACAGAGAGAATATAGGGAAGGAAAATAACTCCCATAATTAGAATGATACACTTGGCGGCTAAAAAGTGGTTTCCATAAAACTTCCCAACTGCTATTTTTGAAATTCAAATATCTTTGGAAAAGTCTCATAATTAAGATGTGCAATTAATCCAGAAAAACCACTGATGATCAACTTCTTTTATAAAAAACAAATTTAAGGAAAAAATCATTTCTACAATAATACACCACATCGAATCAATAAGGAGGATATTTTCCACAAAACCGTAAAAAAAATGATCCCGAGGGATGTCTAGAATGATGAGTTTATTTCTCGACAGAATAAAAAAAAAAAAAAAAGGCCTCACGCGTTTTGGTGCGGTAACTCGGTGTTGTACCACCTTTTCACGAACACCACCATACAAAGTCAATGGATCAAAATCCTTTTCCCATTTAATAAATCTTTTGAGTGAAATGAATCGCCAGAAGAACAATTAGCCGATTTGGTAGCTTTCGCTCCAAAAACATGGGTAGCTCTTTCTAAGAAGATCATAACAAGATTCAAGCATATAAAAGAACATAGAATGGTTCACAACTGAATAACTTTCACACACAATGTAAGGCAGCTTTTTTTTCACAAAGGCCCAAAAATAAATACATCTTTCACATGGGAAAAATCATTCTTTTGCAATTTGATCCACAATTGTTTTTAAAGGCGAAAAATTCATCAAAGGAGTACTCAATAGGGTTACAACAATAAAACAGAAAAGCCAATGTAATGGTCTTAAAAATGCAAAATGTCTAATGCACAAGAATTAAGATCAAAAAGAGGTTGCAACACACAAAGAAAGAGAAATGATGCACATGGTGTTGCAACACTGAAACCCACACTGCTCAGAGAGTACAGACACCCTGAGACTGCTTTCGTAATTAAACCTTTGAAAGTCTAGGGCTTTGGTGAAAATATCAAAGAATTTGATTCTCGTAGTTACAAAATCAATGGTAACAATTTTATTCTCAACCAAGTCTCCAATGAAATGGTATCGAATATCGATGTGTTTAGTTCTAGAATGCTGCACTGGGTTTTTAGAAATGTTTATGGCACTCGAATTATCGCAATAAGTTGTAAGAATTTTCTCTTCAACCCCATAATCAGCCAACATTTGTCTTATCCATAATATTTGGGAGCAACAACTTCCCAATGCAATATACTCAGATTCAGCAGTGGACAACGAAACACAGTTATATTTCTTACTATAATAGGAAACCAGATTATTTCCAAGATAGAAACACCCTCCAGTAGTGCTCTTTCTGTTATCCAGTTCTAATTGCATAGCATTATCCCAATATTCATTAACAAGAGCTTTTTTTAACATTTTTGGGTTCAATTAGAGAAGTAAAACAGACAAATCTTACCATTTTCCTGCATTTGACTTTCTCTTTACCTCTTGTTTTAATGCCCTTGGTTACTTGCCCAATAACTTGATCCACGGGATGGTTCTTCCTTATCCTGCTTGGTGGTTCTTTTCTGGTTTGATCACGGATATCAAACTTAGTGGCTCCATCAACATCAGACTTAGGGTTTGCTTCAGGGTCACCTTCAGCTTCAGTCGCTGGTGTGGAATCAGGTGTTGCAACACCACTGGTTGCATCTTCAGCAGTCATGTCATAATCAGCTTCTTCTGCACTTTCATCATCCTTGTTCTTGGATATATCTGCAAAATCTTTAGTATCGTCTACAACAACATTTATAGATTCAATGATAGTACGAATTCTCATGTTGTAAACCATATAGGCTCTGCTATTAACAGAATATCCCAAAAAAATTCTCATATCACTTTTCGAATCAAACTTACCAAGATGATGTCTGTCATTAAGAATATAGCAAACACATCCAAACACATACTTCTTACCTCCTACACTTGCGACTTGCATTGGCCCCATAAGGTCCATATGGACAGTTTCCACACAGTGTGAAGAACTGAGGTGTTGCAACACCTTGTGTGCTTCCCCTTTTTGTTTTCCTAGTTGACACGGACCACGGATACTAAGGTGATCTTTGCTAAGTTTAGGAACACCTAATACTGCTCCTATTTTAATAAGGTTCAGCATACCATGAAAATTCAGGTGTCCTAACTTCTGGTGCCACAACTCAGTGTCATTTAAGGAAGATTTATTGCACACAAAAGAAGTGTCGAAACACTAAACTTGTTCATGTATCAGATAACAGTTATCAGACGATCTGTTACCTTTCAAAATGCATTTGTCAGTTTTATCAAAACCAGCACACACATTTTTTTATCAAATCTCACAAGTAAATTATCGTCACAAAGTCGATCGACATCGATAAGATTGGTTTTTAATCCTTCAACATATAGAACGTTTTTGAGAGAAGGAAGACCAGACACATTCAAAGTTCCTTTTCCCAAAACTTTCCCTTTAGTACATTCACCAAAAGCAACCAATCCATTTTCGTGTTTTTCAAACTCAGTCAGTTTCTCAAGTTCTCCGGTCATATGACGGGAGCATCCACTATCAAAGTACCAGGATTCAGTTACATTGGCTTTCAAAGAGGTGTGCACAACATAGCAAGAGAATTCATCCTTCCTAACCCAGATTTTCTTGGGTTTGTTTGATAAATTTATTTTAAAACGAGGAGTGCTTCTTTGCTGATGTTGGTACACTTGAGATTGCACTCTGCCTTGCCTAATGTGTTTTTGAAGACGATAACACTTAGGTCTTATGTGGCCAGGATGATTGCAATAATGACATATAGGAACAAAGCCATTGTTTCTTTTCCCAGTTTGACTGAAAGATGTCCCTTCTTTAACAAAAACAGTCTTAGAATTTATCTTTTTTTTCGCAATGTTTTGTTAAAATTAGAATTAAAGCCAATACCTGCATGACCTTGTTGAGATTTTCCTTGAGATAGAATTTCATCTAATCTTCCTTTCCCAGAATTCAGTTTCTTGACAGAGTTAGTCATGTCACTGAGTTCTTTCTTTACTTTGACAAGTTCTTCTCTCCTATCGGTAGCAAGTCTTTCGAGCTTAACTACTTCCCCCTTGAGTATCTCTTTTTCAGCAGTAAGAGACACAACTTTCTTCTCCAGAGTCATATTTGTCTTACTGACGAATTCGCATTTGTCAAGCATCTTTCGATAAATTCTTCTTAGTTCATCATTCCTTGATTCTTCATCTAGTCGGACTCATCCTCCGAGCTTTCAAAGGTCGAATTGTTCTTCTCTCGCAAAGAAGTACATAATTTAGACACGTTTGATTATACCCGATTGGTGTTGTAACACCGTAAGAAGACTCGGGCGCGTTTGATTACAACCAACCTCTTCTTTTATCACAAAAATGAGGGCAACTTGATTGCTCACGCGTTTCTTTTTTCATCATCTTCCTGGTTCATCATCACTCCATGATGTGGTGAATGATGTTCCATTCTTCTTCAAGGTGTTCGCACATTCACTTGAATGTGTCCAAAACCTCCACATTCTCTACACTTAATGCCTTTACCACCATCATATTGCTTTGAGTTCCGAATTTTTCTAGTGTCCGGGAAAATTTCCTCCTTTATTTTCCTGCTTGAAGATCTTGTTGAAATTCTTGGTGAGTTGTGCGAAAGATTCTTGAATTTCTTTTCCTGCATCACTAGTTAATTCATCATAAGTTTCAGCTCAATGGCTGTTGCTTTGTAAGCAAACCTTTCAGGAAGAGACCTTAGAACTTTCTTAACAAGTTTAAAATTAGAGTATTTCTTCCCCAAAGCAAAAGACTCATTAGAGATATCACAGAGTTTTGAGTTAAAATCACTTATGGTATCATTTTCACTCATTCGAAAATTCTCAAATTTAGAAGTAAGCATTTGGAGTTTAGACATTCTTACAACTTCAGTCCCTTCATATGCAACTTGTAGGATATCCCATGCTTCTTTCGAGGTTTCACATGTAGATATCAGTTTGAACTGATTTTCATCTACAGCATTGAAGATTGCATTGAGTGCTTTTGAGTTTGAATTAGCCAGTTGATCCTCAGTAGTTGTCCATTCGGTTTCATTCTTTGGGACACTTTTGCCGTCAACAACTTGGGTGGGTGGTGTCCAGCCAGTTAGAATAGATTTCCAAGCGCGTTCATCTACAGATTTGATGAAGGCTCTCATTTTTGCTTTCCAATAGGAGAAATTTGTCCCAATGAGAAGAGGTGGTCGAGAAATAGAGCTTCCCTCACGATAGATGTCCATGTTAGCAACGGATATAAAAAAAAACAGGATCACACTAATAAGGATTAGTGGAAGGCTCTTGATGCCAATTGATAGAATCTGATGCCTTGTAACTTTAAACAGTTCAGATTCTTACGGTGTTGTATGTTAATGTTGCAACACTGACCAAACAACACAAGTACACAAATAATAAAAAATAACACGGGGATTTTTTACGTGCTTAGATTCCTCAATCTTAATGCACGAGGCCACGCCTGAGAAGAAAACAATCCAATATTAGAAAACAACAAGTTATTACAAATACGATCGGTTTTACGAAAAGCATAAAGACACCATCTTTATCTTCTACACCAACACTCGTATCAAACTAATATTCTTGATTGAATCTTCCAAAACCTCAACCTTGTTGGAATCCTCCAACTTCAAATCCCTTGAATGGTTGAGTCGATCCACGCCGTAGATCTTCACCGTCTTCTCCCGAAGACTAGAATAGTAACTTGAATATTTCTTGAAGAAGAACAATAAGCTCAAATGATATTCTCTCTTGGTTATCTTCTTCAAAGGCTGAATTCCCTTTTTATAGAGAAAAGAGAACGATCCTCACAAGGCAGAATCGCACTTCTCATGGCTGGAATCAAGGGCATGCATAATTCCAGCTGTAATCACAAATGTTATACAAGGAAAACAGAATAATACAAAATCTTTCCTTATGGGTAAGAATCAAATACATAAGGAAGGAGTTTAAATGGCAATTTAAATAGGCTGAATATATCAATATACGCAATCACAGATTATCAGCAAGCTACCTAAAATAACACAATCGCCATTAAAAAGTCACGAGAAATCGCAAGATATCACCAGATTCGCGCGAGAAGGTGTTGCAATCGCGCAGTGTTACAACACTGGATTTTGCACTGTGCAGATAAACACAAAATTGCCAATACTCATAACATTAACAGAGACTAATAAATTAGTGCGCTAAGTATTGAACCAAATACTCTTATTTTTATTTAGACGATCGAAATTCGATGACTGTTGTGGAAGTAAAGACAAGAATAACCACAAGATACAAGATGAAAATAAATATGGAATTATCAAGAGAATGAAATGGATTCCCGGGTTATGGTTTCAATTAATATTCCTCTTGTTGTCCGATTTAATCAAAGCCAAAGTTATTATCAATACACCTATAAGACGATCACACATATGTTTTATCCCCCTCTCGAAATGTATATAAAACGTAGATTGAAATATATATGCTAGCATCTCTACTCAACATAAGATACACAACTCCCAAAAGCACAAAAGATCATTTGCCCTCACAAATATTCACAAACCTCTCGATTATGCAAACATTCATGTCAAGTACTCAAGATCTAATATTGAAACTCATCTCTCGAATTATGAATTAATATATCAAACAAGTTAAATCATTGGCCAAGTGATAAAACAAGAATAAGAACAAAATACTCAAATAGCTTCAAGACAATAACTTCAACTAAGATTAAAACATTCAACAAAAGTTCAATTAATCTACTTCCAAAACCCGGAAATCACACTACTCATTACAAATAAACAACTCATAGACAAATTGTTCATATTCATGACAAGCTAAAATGAAAGATTAAAGAACAAAGAATGAGAAACCTTAGGGAAATGAATAATCTCTCGATTGATCTTCAATCCTCAAGCTCCGATTCGACCCGATTCTTCCCTTGATTATTCCTTGATGAAGTTGAGTTATTTCTTGTATTCTTTGGTCTTTTCCAGACCTTTCTTCCCTCTGGTGTGCGCCCCGAAAAGTGGTATTTATACCCTTTTAGAAGCCTAGGTCAATGTGCTGTCATTTTTTGACATTCCAGCACAGACGCACGGGTCGTGCGCCCACGCACGGGTTACCCGTGCTCAAATCCGTAGGAAAATCAATTTTCAGCGACCCACGCATGGGTTACCCGTGCTCGAAGCCGTAGGCATGCTCAAAACTTTCAGGTGCCTTCATGTGCGCACGGGTTGTGCGTCTACGCACGGGTTGCCCGTGCGCCATCCAAACGTCTGAATTTGCTCGTGGGGTCTTCATAAGAGTTGTAGCCCTCTCTCTTAGCTTTCCATAGCCGCTTGAATTAGCTCAATCTCAATTTTGTAGAGAGAGTTATGGCAAAAATACTAAACCCTGCCAGTGTTGGAAGTTCCAAACGCGTCTCGAATGGATTTTTCTAATGAATCCCCTCGTTGTTTGATCATCCATGCTTCTTTTGGCACACGAATCATCACTATGACTCTAAGACTCCATATAGTTGGCTTCCAATTGGGTGTAATCGCTTGATTCTCGATGAATCTAGGTTGCAATGCTCGTATTTGTCACCAAATCACTTCAAATATCGTTAAATTGCTACAAAACGAGCAAAGCGTAATACCTTTTCCACAAAGAGCGAATATATACCATTAATTCAAATGAGTTATTGCATGTTTATAAACAATTATAACCATAAATATGCCCTAAAATACATACAAAACTCACACCAATCAAACCCCCAAACTTAAATTGTTGGTCATCCCGGTCAACGCTTTAAAACTAGACAAAACATAATTGGGAGTAATGAAAAGTAGAACGCACAACAACTCCATAAAATTCGTATTGCCCATCATAGGTGTCAAGCAACGAATCAACCAAGCCTCACATCTAACATAGAACATACATCAAAGAAACTATGGTAAATGCTAAGAATCACGCCTCTCAAGATCAAGTGTATACTCTCATCTCGAATGAATATAGGACGTGTTTACGCTCAAATCAATTCAATGTCGCAAAATTACCATAGGCTTGCAATTCGTCTCATATCTCCGCCACTAGAGTGTATGCAATTTGTGAATCAAAAATGACTTTCTCATTTGGTTGTAATGAAGGCACTTTGGTTAGGGTAGGAAAATATAGATAGAGTGACTCAAACTCGAGCGTATAGACCGGTGAGCATATAAATCATCTACATTAAAGCTTAATATGCTACTCAAATCATCTCTCATTTTCACCAACTCTTCTTATCTCCATCCCCTTTCTTTTGTAAAACACCATCACATCACATTACAATTCTTTGCCTCCAAGTTCATTCAAAGAAAACTCATTCATAAAGCTGGTTTTTTTTTTCTCTTTTGTGAGTTTTCAACATTCTTTTCTTCTCATTTTCTTCCCCTTTTGTTCCCATCAACCAATTTTTTTAACACCACCTTCTAAAATTTTGATTTCACCCATTCACCCTCATTCATTCTCTTTACTCAATACTATATGCTCGAGTATAGGGTAACATATATATCAATGATAAGGCTTGAATTTTGGCTATCACAAAAGATTAGGCAGTAGGCTCAAATTGGCTAACTAAGGATTTCAACATCATTAGGTAAGCAAAAAGCTTGAAGAGCTAACAAAAAAATGGCCTTTAATCATTTTCACAATTCGCATACAACATGTGACTTTGATAGAGATACCAGAGCAAGTTCTAGAATTCTAACAACATGAATGATACACTCAAATCACAAACAAGACTGCATATGATGACAACAGTAAAGGCTCAAAAGCTCACAGACTTGTAAATATGTAATTCAAAGCATCAAACCAAGTTTTCCACATCAACATGCTCAATGTTATCTATTCATGGCTCAATCAACTCATGCTCAACACCCAATCCAAACAATACAAAATTTTCAAAATCAAGCACAAGTTACAATCAAGAGATCAACTCACTCCCTAAAATCTATGAAAACAATAAACGTGCTAAAATAGTAAACGTGTTTCTAATGCAAATGCAACCTAAAATGCTCTACATGCAACTATATGAAAACACACAAAACTAATGCAATTTTTTTTTATCCACACATTTCATATCAAAATAACTATCTCTCCCCCAAACTTAAATGAAATTATATCGCACGTAAGAGAAGATAGAATTTCAATATAAAACTGTGTGGATTTACCTGATTCACTGTGCGGGTGGTGGTGGATAATGGCCCTCCTTAGCATCTCATCCTATCGCTAGGACTTCTACTTTCAACCATCACTTCAAGTTTTGTACATTAATATTGTCTCAGCTGAAGGGCGCACGGGTCGTGCGCCTTGCGCACGGCCGCCCGTGCTTCATGCCAAAGCCACATTATTCCTCCCTCCAGGCACGCACGGGCGTGCGCCTAGCGCACGGGTCACCCGTGCGTGATGCTGTACAACAACACTCAAGTTTTTTTTTACAAAAATAAAACAAACAAAAACAAAAATCACACCACAAATCGTTGGGTTGCCTCCCAACAAGCGTTATATTTAACGTCTTTAGCTTGATGCCTATTAATTTCGATTCGTACCACCTTTGAATGCGTATATTAGCTGCTTTGGATCGTGGTCAAGAACCATTTTTCCATTATTTGCATCTAGTAATGCATAATTGGGATTTCCAAGCAAGTATTGGAGTCCTGATGTTGGAACAGTTTGATTTGAATTATGCTCATGTTGTCCGTGTGCGTATGTACCACCGTGTTTCGCTTCGTTGTGAAATAGCTTTCTTATGATATCACGCACGCACCGACCGGGCATCCACGCATTTGCTCATGTGTTCCTCGTCCCTGTTTCTCGCTCTTTTTGACACCACACACAGGCTGAAAGTGCATAGACATACAATCCGTGTTTGGTTCCGAACTTTCTTGCTTTTGCGGGATCTTCTCTCCTCGTATTCGACTACCACTCTTTTGATGAATGACACTACATTGTTCCTTTGAGTTGGCTTCAATGGTGCTTGAAAATTGGCTCTTTTGTTGTTGCCCACCAACAATTGTAACTAATTGGCCCACTTGGGTTTTAAGATTTTTTATCGAACTGGCCATCTGTGTCATTTGTAGCTCTATTTTATCCATCCTTGCGTCTTGCCTTGCGAAGCAGCTCCTAGTTTCACTCATGAATGCATTGGATTGATTTATGAATGAGGTGAGGGCTTCATCTAAAGATGGCTTATTTGATTCATCGCGAGTAAAGCGGTCCCTCGACTTGCTCCTGAACAAACTTGTTTGAATCCTTAACGAGGTGATGGCTTCTTCTAAAGATGGTTTTGCCTCTGCATTTGTAAACCCATTCATTACATTGGAGCTTGATGGTGTTGGAATCACATTATCCGTGTGAGCATATGAAAAATCTTCGTAATTCCACCAATCTGAATAATAGTGCGTAGGAGTAGGATTATTCCAATAACTGTAGAAATTCCAGTTATTGAAATAATTGGCCTCCTCCATCCGAGCGGGTGTTCGTGCACTACCTATACCAACTCAAAGAAACAAATCAAACATTGTAGAGATAGAATTTACAAAAGAAAAATGAAATAAAAAATATCTAAATTAAAAATAATTCTATCTATCGCAATATTAGCACCAAAAATTGTATTAGTCCCCGGCAATGGCGTCAAAAACTTGTTCGCCTTAATTTTTAGCTTCACCGCAAGTGTACGGTGTAGTTTATAGAATAGGGTAAGCAAGGTCGTATCCACGGAGACTAATAAATTAGTGCGCTAAGTATTGAACCAAAATAGTCATATTTTTATTTAGACGATCGAAATTGGATGATTGTTGTAGAAGTAAAGACAATAATAACCACAAGATACAAGATGAAAATAAATATGGAATTATCAAGAGAATGAAATGGATTCCCGGGTTATGGTTTCAATTAATATTCCTCTTGTTGTCCAATTTAATCAAAGCCAAAGTTATTATCAATACACCTATAAGACGATCACACATATATTTTATCCCCCCTCTCGAAATGTATATAAAACGTAGATTGAAATATCTATGCTAGCATCTCTACTCAACATAAGATACACAACTCCCAAAAGCACAAAAGATCATTTGCCCTCACAAATATTCACAAACCTCTCGATTATGAAAACATTTATGTCAAGTACTCAAGATCTAATATTGAAACTCATCTCTCGAATTATGAATCAATATATCAAACAAGTTAAATCATTGGCTAAGTGATAAAACAAGAATAAGAACAAAGTACTCAAATAGGCTTCAAGACAATAACTTCAACTAAGATTAAAATATTCAACAAGAGTTCAATTAATCTACTTCCAAAACCCGGAAATCACAAGAAGTTTAGCTACTCATTACAAATAAACAACTCATAGACAAATTGTTCATATTCATGACAAGCTAAAATGAAAGATTAAAGCACAAAGAATGAGAAAACTTAGGGAAATGGATAATCTCTCGATTAATCTTCAATCCTCAAGCTCCGATTCGACCCGATTCTTCCCTTGATTCTTCCTTGATGAAGTTGAGTTATTTCTTGTGTTCTTGGGTCTTTTCCAGACATTTCCTCCCTCTGGTGTGCGCCCCAAAAAGTGGTATTTATACCCTTTTAGAAGCCTAGGTCAATGTGCTGTCATTTTTGGACATTCCAGCACAGACGCACGGGTTATCCGTGCTCAAATCCGTAGGAAAATCAATTTTCAGCGACCCACGCACGGGTTATCCGTGCTCAAAGCCGTAGGCATGCTCAAAATCTTCAGGTGCCTTCAGGTGCGCACGGGTCGTGCGTCCACGTACGGGTTGCCCGTGTGCCACCCAAACGTCCGAATATGCTCGCGGGGTCTTCATAAGAGTTGTAGCCCTCTCTCTTAGCTTTCCATAGCCGCTTGAATAAGCTCAATCTCAATTTTGTAGAGAGAGTTGTGGCCAAAATACTAAACCCTGCCAGTGCTGGAAGTTCCAAACGCGTCTCGAATGGATTTTTCTTATGAATCCCCTCGTTGTTTGATCATCCATGCTTCTTTTGGCACACGAATCATCACTATGACTCTAAGACTCCATATAGTTGGCTTCCAATTGGGTGTAATCGCTTGATTCTTGATGAATCTAGGTTGCAATGCTCGTATTTGTCACCAAATCACTCCAAATATCGTTAAATTCCTACAAAACGAGCAAAGCGTAATACCTTTTCCACAAAGAGCGAATATATACCATTTCAAATGAGTTATTGCATGTTTATAAACAATTATAACCATAAATATGCCCTAAAATACATATAAAACTCACACCAATCACAAGTGCATGAGACACGTCTGAAACCAAATGTTGTTAGCGAATTACGTGAACTTTGATTGATCTATAATCAAAGAGGATACATTGATAACTTAATTTGATTAATAAATATTAAGTCCAAAACTTATTAGGGGCACTATTTTCACCCTTTTTTTTTAATAAATACACCCTACCCTATTTTATAATTCCACCCAATTATTTAATATAATACCTCTCTATATTTTTCATTTTACCCTTCTAGCAAAAAAACCCATTTTTACATCCCTTTAACATACACCCACCACCAAAAGGGACGACGGAGGCGGTGGCGGCGCAACCTAGGGCTCAAGAGGTAATTTTTTTTTTAAAATTTTTCACTGGTTGATAGATTGAAGATTTTATGGGTTTGGTTAGAAATAATGTTGCAAATTTTGGCTTTTTTGCTTCAAATTCATGCATTTTGTTTCGCTATGTCAGAATAGGCACAATTATCTTTTTTTTTTTTTTGAAAAAAGATGGCACGATCGTGTCATCATTTTTCAGAAAAATGGCCATTGTGCCATCCTTTCTTTTTTTTCCTGAAAAATTTGGCACGATCATTGCATCTCTTTTCCAAAAAGTATGGGTGACAGGCACGATGGCCATATTTTTTTAGGAAAAATGACCATCGTACCTATTCGAATATAGAAAAAGATGCACGATTTTAAAACAAAAAACCCAAAATTTGCAATATTATTTCGAACTCAACTTATAAAATCTTTAATATATAAAAAATGACACATTTTCACACGTAATGATACTATCATAGTAGCACGATAGTGAAAGAATAAAAAATAAAAGATTGCCTTTTGAGCCCTTGATTGATCATTGAACACATGTACTAACTACTAAACAATTTAGAATTTCCACAAGGGTGGCGCTATTGACACCCCAAAATTGTTAATCACACCCCTTCATATAATTTCAAAAATGTCGTTAGTTTAAAAACTATGTTACCCTTATTTAAATAAATAATAAGTTCTAATACACTTCATCTTCCTCACACTCACCCACATTCTCGTAAAAAGCTGATTTTTTTTTGTAAACCCTAGATTTTCAAACACTCACATTGTTGCAAATATGGACAACAAAAAATTAATTATGTCGAATAATATAAGTATATCCTTAATTTGCAACTTAAAAGTGTGTTATTTTTCAAATATGGGTCCAATAAATGGGTATGAGACGGATAACGGGTATTGGTTTTTAGACCCGAACGGATATGGGCCAGGTAACGGATATGATAGGACCCGACCCATACCCGACCCATATATTTTTTATTTTATTTTTTTAGTTTATATATAGAGTGGATATATTGTTGTTCAAGAATTCTTGATTTATATATGTTTGGTGTTTATTTCATAATTCACATAATATCAACAAAATTATGTAATTATCATAAGTTTTAAGTGCACTATTTTGAGTAAAATTCTTACAAATTTGGCCAAATATATAAAGTTGGCGGGTCTAATGGGTCTTACCTACTAGAAATGAGTATGGGTCGGGGGCAGATATGAGTATAAGATGAGACGGGTCGAGACGGTATGAATATTATATTTTCTTAATAGGGCGGGTCTCGGGTCCAGGCGGACCCATCCCATAGCAACGGGAATAGTCAAGTATGACCGGGTGACCCGACTTTAATACAAATATGGCCCTTGACTTCTTAAATCAAATTAAAAAAAAAAGAAGATTTCATTACCTTTCTTAAAATTTCTCTCGCTAATCTTTTCTCTCCCAAATAGACCGTTAGTCTCTCTCCACTCCACCATCTTCAAAATTTCGAATTTTCTTGTCAAAATGACGGGAAAACGACTCGGAATCGACCGAAAATTTGTAAGAAGCCGAAGTTCATCATCCATAGTTGATCTTACATCAAGTTTTAGGGTTTTCTCAAGCCAAATCGCTCGCTTTCGACGTGGAAATGGAACCATTGAGGTATTGATTGATTTATTATCATTATTTGTGTTTTTCTTGTTCTAATAGCCATGGGAGAAAGCTTTTGAATTGGTTTGGTTGCAAATATATAGTTTTGGTAAAGAATCGCGCATAAACGACTCCAGTTGTTTTATAAACGACTCGAGTCGTTTTTTGTTCAATCAACTCAAGACTTGGGTTGTTTACAAAATGGTTGGGGTCGTTACACACTAGTTTCTTTATAGTTTAAAATACCAATAAACGACTAGAGTCGTTTTGTAAACGACTGGAGTTGTTTACAAAACAACTGTAGTTGTTTATAAAAGATTGAAGTCGTTTTTTTAACACAATGTATTTTTTTGTAAGTTTATTAGTTCATGTTTAAATTTTGTTCCTATGTAAATTTTTCTTCTAATAGCCGTGGGGAAAGCTTTTAAATTAGTTTGGGTGTGAATATATGATTTTGGTAAAGATTTCACATAAACGACTCTAGTTGTTTATAAACGACCCGAGTCGTTTTTTGTTTACTTCAATTTAATTTATAATAAAAAACAACTCTAGTTGTTTTGTAAACAACTCCAGTCGTTTTGTAAACAACTGTAGTCGTTTATAAAAGACTCAAGTCGTTTTATTTTTTACACAATGTATTCTTTTTGTAAGTTTATTAGTTTTGTCTAAATTTTGCTCTTATGTAATTTCAGAATACAATATGCTATTAAACGTGAGGATTGGTTTGACTTTAAAGTTTCGGTTCGAAGCACTTTGACAAAATTTGGGATGGTGTATGATCATTTGAACGATGAATATAAAGAGATGCTTTTGAAATCTTGTTTTGGTAATTTTCATTATTTGAACGATGGAATTCAAATGTCGGGGAAACTCTTGTATAGTTTGATGTTGCGGAGGATTGCTTTTGATGATAAATTAGCCGATAATGAGGTAGATGAGATATTGTTATCATTTGTTCGGAAAATATTGTTTGTTTTTCGTATAAGGATTTCATTCTCATTACAGACTTAATTTTGGTAATGAGGAGGAGTTTAGAAATAATTTTCCCGGTGAAAATAGGCTAGCGAATGAATATTTTAACGAATTTGGGCATGTGACATTTGAATATCTAGAAGCGGTATTTATTGATAAAAATATTCTTATGTGATTTCAGCTTAAAGTTCGCACAAAATTATCTCTTACACCTGAGGAAATATTATTGGACTGCATGCGATTTTTTGATACAGACAGTGAGGGCACCCATCCAGATGAGGCATAAGGGGTGTCACCTGATGGTGATTTTGGCGATACACAGGAACATCCATCCAAGAAGTAAGAAATTTTAAAATTTAAAAATGTACTTTTCAATTCATTTATGTCATAGATGAAATTAAATAATAATTTGAGTTTTTTTTTACTAAGTGTTGGTTTGTCATTTGGTAGGGGTGATTGCGGGATTTTTGCGATCAAGTTTGTTGAGTTCTTGAGCATAGAGCGGTTTGTACAAGATGTGGTTCAAGACAACATACAAATGTGGAGAGAGAAAATGGTTGTGGATATCTACCATGAATACTGTGGTCCTTAGATGTTACTAATTTTGTTTCTTTTTTTTTGGAGTTATTATATGTTTTTGTCAAATGGCTGAATAGTACAATATGCCTTTTTGGATGTTTTTGGAAGTGTAGGAAAATACGACATTTTGTTGTCTTTATAAACGACTCATTAGTTGTTTATAAAATGTAATGATTTAAAACTATTTTTTGTTTAATACCACTTTAAAAATCATAACAAAAAAACAACTCTAGTTGTTTTGTAAACAACTTCTCAAGTGTAATTAAACATATTAATTCCCCAATCGTTTTGTAAACAATCGTAGTCATAGTTGAATTTGTAAAATACTCAAGTCATTTTGTAAGTGTATTAGTTTTATCATAGATTCATTAGGAAACTATTTAAACTCTTAAAATGTAATGATTTAATAGAGTTAGATGCATTTTAGAAGGTGAATACCACTTAATTGACTATTAAAATCTACAAATGACCTGTTTCAAAATGACCAAATGTTTCAAAACGACTTTATTGTTTTGTTTTATAAACGACTTGTTCATCGTTTAAAACGACTTTGGTAGTGTAAACAAGACCACAATCGTTTTTGTCTCTCTTCAATGGATCATGGTTACCAAACAAGTGTAATTCATTCTCAAGTGTAATTAAACATATTAATTCCCAAAATCTCACTAATTATGCAATCTCACAATATTTTCATAAGGATTAGTGTTATCATAGATTCATAATGCGGAATCTTGAAAAACATATTTGGATATCTCTTTTTCATAAGGATTAGTGTTTGTGTTTGAGTTTGAAAAATCAAATGTGCAATTTGCATTAGAAACTATTTAAACGCTTAAAATGTAATGATTTAATAGAGTTTGATACATTTTAGAAGATGAATACCACTTAATTGACTATTAAAATCTAAAAATGACCCCAAATGTTTCAAAACGACTTGGGTCATTTAGGAAACGACCTTGGAAGTGTAAACAAGACCATGGTCGTTTTTTTGTCTCTCTCTTCAATGGATCATGGTTACCAAACAAGTGTAAATCATTCTCAAGTGTAATTAAACATATTAATTCCCCAATCTCACAAATTATCCAATCTCACAATATTTTCATAAGGATTAGTGTTATCATAGATTCATAATGCGGAATGTTGAAACAGAGTTGGATATCTCTTGTTGTGTTTGAGTGTTGGAATCAAATGTGCAATTTGCATTAGGAAACTATTTAAACACTTAAAATGTAATGATTTAATATAGTTAGATGCATTTTAGAAGATGAATACCACTTAATTGACTATTAAAATCTAAAAATGACCCTAAATATTTCAAAACGACCCTTGTCGTTTTATAAACAACTTTTTTCAATGTTTTAGTAAACCACTTTGGTAGTGTAAACAAGACGTGGTCATTTTTTGTCTCTCTCTTCAATGGATCATGGTTACCAAACAAGTGTAAATCATTCTCAAGTGTAATTAAACATATTAATTCCCCAATCTCACAAATTATCCAATCTCACAATATTTTCATAAGGATTAGTGTTATCATAGATTCATAATGCGGAATCTTGAAACAGAGTTGGATATCTCTTGTTGTGTTTGAGTGTTGAAATCAAATGTGCAATTTGCATTAGGAAACTATTTAAACGCTTAAAATGTAATGATTTAATAGAGTTTGATAAATTTTAGAAGATGAATACCACTTAATTGACTATTAAAATCTAAAAATGACCCCAAATGTTTCAAAACGACTTGGGTCATTTAGGAAACGACCTTGAAGTGTAAACAAGACCATGGTCGTTTTTTTGTCTCTCTCTTCAATGGATCATGGTTACCAAACAAGTGTAAATCATTCTCAAGTGTAATTAAACATATTAATTCCCCAATCTCACAAATTATCCAATCTCACAATATTTTCATAAGGATTAGTGTTATCATAGATTCATAATGCGGAATGTTGAAACAGAGTTGGATATCTCTTGTTGTGTTTGAGTGTTGGAATCAAATGTGCAATTTGCATTAGGAAACTATTTAAACACTTAAAATGTAATGATTTAATATAGTTAGATGCATTTTAGAAGATGAATACCACTTAATTGACTATTAAAATCTAAAAATGACCCTAAATATTTCAAAACGACCCTTGTCGTTTTATAAACGACTTGGGTCGTTTAGTAAACGACTTTGGTAGTGTAAACAAGACGTGGTCATTTTTTGTCTCTCTCTTCAATGGATCATGGTTACCAAACAAGTGTAAATCATTCTCAAGTGTAATTAAACATATTAATTCCCCAATCTCACAAATTATCCAATCTCACAATTTTTTCATAAGGATTAGTGTTATCATAGATTCATAATGCGGAATGTTGAAACAGAGTTGGATATCTCTTGTTGTGTTTGAGTGTTGGAATCAAATGTGCAATTTGCATTAGGAAACTATTTAAACACTTAAAATGTAATGATTTAATATAGTTAGATGCATTTTAGAAGATGAATACCACTTAATTGACTATTAAAATCTAAAAACGACCCTTGTCGTTTTATAAATGACTTGGGTCGTTTAGTAAACGACTTTGGTAGTGTAAACAAGACGTGGTCGTTTTTTGTCTCTCTCTTGAAATTGAGAATATAGCTCTTCATATGACATATCGACAGTGATTGGAAGGCCTTCTACATCGACATTGCCATTATTTTCTTTTCTTCCATACCCATTTGTCATCTTCGTTGACAAGTTCGCCAAAATAAAATACAGTTACCCAAAATGGTGGAGTCATGCCTACACTTCAAAGAAAAAAGTATAAGAGGAAAACCACATTGTATAAATAACTATGCATTACGAAACAACTCAAGATAAAAAACAACAACCAAGAAACAACTGGAGTCTTTTAACGACCAAAAAACGACCAAAAAACAACCAATCTTTAAACGACCAAAAATGACCAAAAACAACCAGTCTTTAACGACCAAAAAAACAACCAAGGTCGTTTTTGTCGAAAAAAATTTATCGGGGTTCTTGGGTTCAACTATTCATTGTAGTAATAATCAAAACATGTCAAAAATTTCAACCAATATGACAATGTAAAACTACTAGATGATACTTATCTCCAATAATTAGCCGAAATGCGAAGTTGTAGAATCAACTAAGATTAAAGAAGTTGGTGGTGAGATATGAATGATGGTTTGAAGTCAATTTGTTAAAATAAAAAATGAAGTCAATTTTGTAATTTAAAAATGTATAGAAGGGTATATTAGACTTTTTAAATAAAATCTAAAAAGGCCATTTATGAAATTACCCCCGTTGACATCCCTAATTAAGGAGCGAGAATCCACTAATTTGCATCATCAGGAAAAACAAAGAGGACGACGACGACGACGACGACTAGGAGTAAAAGAGGTAAGAGTCTTCCAATTTGCATTTGGGTGCGGATATAGATCCGAGAGACAAAGAAAGACAATTAAGAAGAATGGAGAGCTGTGGGGAAATGGTGTCGCTGCCTGTGTTGGTGGAGTCGAATTACAGGGCTTGCACCATTCCCTACCGATTCCCTTCTGACAATCCCAAGAAGCCAACCCCCACTGAGCTCTCTTGGATCAACCTCTTCGCTAATTCCATCCCCTCTTTCCGGTTAATTTTCCCCCAAACCCCCCACTTGTATATTAATATGAATACCAACTTATTTGTTTACCGGCTTGTTAGTTATTCTGACTATCACTCAACTGCACTGCAGTAAACGCGCTGAGAGTGATGATACGGTTCCAGATGCTCCCGCCAAAGCTGAAAAGTTTGCCCAAAGGTATTAAAAAACAAACCTTCATCATCTTTCTGCTCCTTTCCCAGAATTCCCTCCAACAAGTTTTCTATTCTCGAAATTCTTCCTTCTCTTCAATAATCTATTTTTCCTCATATTTCATCACAACTTAGTTTACCCTTTTTATACTGAATTTGGAATAACCAGATGCATCCAGAACACAGGTTTTTTTGTTCAAAGCCTTACTGGATTAATCTATTTATTTTCACCCTCAATCAAAACTCATGAAGTTTGCTGCTTGTTTACCCCTCCTCAGGTATGCAGAAATACTGGAGGATTTAAAGAAAGATCCAGAGAGTCATGGTGGCCCACCTGATTGCATTGTACATTAATCTGTCTCATGATATGAGCTTTTAAATTTAGTTTTACCCGGTTATGATGTAATGAAAAAGTTCTATTGTTGTGCTTTTCTACAATTGACTTTTTTCTTTTTTTCTTTTCAGCTTCTTTGCCAGCTTCGTGAACAAGTCCTTAGAGAAGTGGGGTTCAGAGATATATTCAAAAAGGTCAAGGTAAGATTTTCATTTTTCTCCTTTGTAGCAATGACTTGTTCTTCGATTCAATTAGATAAACTAGATTACTACCGTAAAGCAATTCATAGATGTTACGATTCTGGAAAGAGCAGTTCCGTACAGGAAGATCATAATTGTAGTGTCGTGTATATATATATCTGTATAAATATATTGTTGGGGGATGGGTGGTAGCCAGTTTTGGAACTAACCAGAATACTTTCTCTCTCCCTTCTTTGCATTCACCTTGAGTACATGTCTAGATGTTAGCTCATATGGACTTGAGGCCTGAAACATCTACGACAGTTATTTGTCCTTATGCATGCCCTTCACTTTCTAGTTTACTTCTTTAGCAATGGGAGGAACAAGAGCATAATGTTTTAATGACTAAGTGGTTTAGTTTGATTGTATGACAGGATGAAGAAAATGCCAAGGCAATATCCTTATTTGAGGATGTTGTGCGTCCTAATGATGCTATCCAGGATGAAGTTGAGCGTGTCGAGAATTTGATTAGAGGGATCTTTGCCGGTAACATATTTGATCTTGGCTCGGCTCAGGTACGTCGGGTTTTATCTATGGTGTATGGAACTTAAGGACTAATGATTGTTGAGCATAATCCTTTGTTATTTCTGCTGACCAGTTACTACAACATGCTTGAGGAAATAAAGTTGATCATAATTTTGGTTTCTTTGTTTTTGAGTTTTACATTTTCCATAAAATATTTGATTAATCATTAATGCAATCACTTTTCTTGGGTGATGTTCTATTTCTAAAGCAACATTTGCAAAAAGCAAACTTACATAATTGATAAAGACAACCTTTCTAGGTTGATATAGTTACAATGATTCCGGGTTTTCTTAGATGATGAACTATTAGCACTATGGTCAAAAGATTTTGACAGCATAAAAGGGGATGTATTTGATTAATTAAAATTCACGCTCATCTGCGTTTGTCACTTCTTCATTCACTAATTGGTGCTTTTCATCTTTTATAGGTACTTGAATATTTTTGTTTTAGCATCAAATCTTTCTGAATGGATAGCATAAAAACTATTCATGTTACTCATCTGACTGAGTTTATTCATTTTAAGTCAAATCAAGGGAATTAAGTATTGGTAGAAGTTCTTGGTTAGTGATTGGGGGTTGGTGATTTGGTTACTGATTAGGGGTTTGTGGGGAAAGTATTTGGGGATAGAGATTTAAAGTGATGTATTGGGAGACTTGTGTATTGTGGGAAGGAATTGGGAAGGAAATGAGTTTGGGGGAAGCCCAACAAACGCACTTAGCCACAAATTCTCCCAGTAGCTATAGTTGTGCTCATCTTTTGTTAGAAAACTATCAGTTAGAAGTCCTTATCTTATACTCTCGGAAGTTCCTATTCAATGCAAGATTTCATTTTTTTTCCCTAGGACATGTTTTCATCCGAAAAGATTTGAGAACAATTTTGTGCTGCTTAAATTGGATACATCATGTTCGTGCTGCTTAACACTTGACCCATAGCCATTTCAGAAATATCAAACTTCTCGATGCTCTACTATTGCATCGTTAATCATAGTCAATTTAAGTTGGTTGATTTCTTTTTTTTTTTTTTTGTAAACACGTGGCTTCACATTTTCTCAAAGCTTTTCTGTGATGTTCAGTTAAATAATTTTTCCAGTTGAAATAGATTCCTCTGCACTTGATTGGCATAACAACAATATTTCCATATCTTGAAGCTGGCAGAGTTATTTGCAAAAGATGGTATGTCCTTTCAAGCTAGCTCTCAGAACCTGGTCCCTCGACCCTGGGTTATTGATGATTTGGACAATTTTATTTCAAAATGGAACCGCAAATCATGGAAAAAGGTTACTTTGGGGTGCTTTAATTCTTTTTCCCTTTTATTGTTTGGTGCAATGTGTTGACATTTATTATGCGAATCCTTTCACTAACTTTGGAACATTTATGCCACAGGCTGTGATCTTTGTAGATAATTCTGGTGCAGATATCATTTTGGGTATTTTGCCATTTGCAAGGGAGTTACTCCGTCATGGTGTGCAGGTGTGTTTTGATTGGCGTACTTTTTTCTCTGGGAAATGCTGTAACATCTGCTACAGGGTGTCAAGCAAGGGACTTATGGTTGCTTCACATTTTAATTATATGATTCTGTATTGGTTACATGTCCAAGTGCTTTGGTGGACTAATTTACTTGATGCTGATGTTGGTTGCGCCACTCCATTTGACTTGAGATGATTTTTATATATTCTGGAGTAATTCGCTCGTAATATATACGAACTTTTAGATTTTAGTATATGTTGTGGGGGGCAAAAACCTCTTGAAAATCAGTATGTTACCACAAACCTTGAGTCATCCAAATACACATCTATAGGAAAATATGGATTTCAAGAGGGTAGTATCCTTCTGAAGTTTCATGCTTCCTACTCTCCTGGATAAAGGTAAATGATACTGGGAAGATCAGTCATGAGGCATGCATTACCAATTTTTTTTGCATCTGTTCGTAGGCATGCAATATGCTAACAAAATAATTTGAAACTGCCTTCTTGAAAAGCACCTCGGTTTCTTGCCAAGTTAAGTTTTTAAATGCCAAAAATTGTCCCCCTCATCCATATACTAAACTAGCAAAACCCAATGAGCCAGCAAACTCTAGGAGGCCTAAACGAGCCGCTTTGCAAGGTTTTGAATCAAATGCTTTTTGTGGTACAACACTTGGCCTAGTTCTCAATATATAGATTGTTGGAAATTAAGATATGAACTCTCTTGGAAGTGCAATCACCTTTGGCATAAACATGTTATGTAACAGTATATTTATTCTTGTTGGTGCAGCTTTGAAAGCGTATTGCTTTTTTGCAGGTTGTATTGGCAGCAAATGACTTGCCTTCTATCAATGACGTAACATACCCTGAGTTAGTTGAGATTATTGCTAAGGTAGTGGAGCAGTTACGTTATTGATGCTTTTACAATTAAATCTTCTAGATTCAATTTGTCTAAAATTTTCATTTTACAGTTGAAGGATGAGAATGGGAAGCTTCTGGGAGTTGATACTTCAAATCTTTTAATTGCGAATTCTGGTAATGATTTACCGGTAAGAAGCTCTGTGCTATTTTTTAGTGATTTCTTACAAAAGAAATTCCTATGATTGGACTGATCTAGTTGTGTGAATATGTTTTCTTATTTGTTATAGGTTATTGATCTTACAAGAGTATCTCAAGAACTTGCCTACCTAGCAAGTGACGCGGACCTCGTGGTTTTGGAAGGAATGGTAAATTCTTGTGATCTACCTGTATTATCATGCAAAGTTGTGGTACATATTTCGAATTGACATAATTATTTTTGTCAGTAGTGCACTTTTGACAGGTATTTTATGGTCTACTGTTTACATAACAATTAGTTGTGTTTGTTTTGCATTGACACTTTTTTATTGGAATGACTACCGTGATGAAATCGTTTTTCAACTAAATTTTGAGATTATTAGTGATGGCTTCTTGGAAAAACTACAGTGAATAGATTGTACGTAAGTTTATAGTGATGAAACAATTTAAACTTCTATTTACTACTTCATGATTAAAGGTTCTAGATATTGTTATGAAAAACGGAAGGTAGAACTTTGATGGATATATTAAGATAGTTCTGTTAGCTTTCTACAGTTTGTTATGTCGGTTCAATTTACACCAAGTCCTCTTCCATGTGTCATCTTAGCCATGTCCGTTTGTTTGTTGGAACCTCATTTACCTGTTTCTTGGTTGCTTGGTGATAGAAGCAAGGGTGCAGATTATGAACAAATTAAGAGAAAACAACAGAAACTCAGAACTCACGATGAAGATAATAATAGTTCGATTATTCGGGAAAAATTACCCGCCCAGCTTTAAGCCGCAAAAATAACACAATGTCTGAAGATGAACTTCCTCACGTCTAATGCATGTATTTAAATGCCCTAATCCCATGGGCCAAAAGCCCATAAAATAATAATACTAAAATAGAACATCTAATCCACAACTGGAATGGAAATAACTAACAACTGAAAAGGAAATGTCCAAACAACTGAAATGCAAATATCTAATTAACTAATCAGCGCCCGGACCAGCCCCCTCCACCGCGGCATTGTTCACCTCTCGCACATGCACAACCCTAGGTCCTGCACCTGCATCGCCCGCCTCTCGCACATGCACAGCCCCAGGTCCTGCACCTGCATCGCCCGCCTCTCGCACAGCCCCGATCTGCTTCCCCCGTCGGCGGTACACCTGCGCAAAACGGTTCGTATCAACTCTCCCCCCGTGCGAAACAGCCTTGTCCTCAAGGCGGAACTGAGGAAATTGACCCCGGAAATCTGCCACGTCCACCCATGTTGCCTCATCTTCCCCATGGCCCTGCCATTTAACCAACACCTGCGGTACCGACGACCCCTCCCGCTGTATCTCGCGCGAATCTGCAATAGCCTCCGGCTCAAAGGTGGGTTCTTCCACAAGCAAGTCAGGGGGTAAGTCCATTGTAACATCATGATCCCCTACCACAGCTTTTAACTGAGAAACTTGGAACACTGGGTGGATTCGCGACGAAGGCGGTAACTTAAGGCGATACGCCACTGCACCAACCTTCTCGAGAACCTCGAACGGCCCATAGTACCTGCTAGCCAACTTAGCATGAATCCTCCGCACTATTGAACCTTGGCGACGTGGTTGCAGCTTCAAGAATACCATATCGCCCACTGCGTACTGGACGTCCCGACGATGTTTATTTGCTGCATGTTTCATTCGGGCTTGGGCGCGTTCTAAATGCGACCGTAAGAGGCCCATCATCTCATTTCGTTCCATCAATTCCTCCGCCACTGCCTTCACGCGGATTTCCCCGGGCAAAAATTGCCGAATTGTAGGCGATGGACGCCCATAAACAACCTCGAAGGGTGTGCGACCCGTTGCGGATTGGAACCCCGTATTGAAACAATATTCAGCCCATGGTAACCACATGCTCCACCGCTTGGGTTGCTCCGAGGCAAAACACCGCAAGTAAGTCTCTAAACAACGATTCATGACTTCCGTTTGGCCATCGGTCTCTGGGTGATACGCCGTACTCATCCGTAACTTAGTCCCCACCGCTTTAAACAACTCGGACCAAAACGAACTGACAAACACCGGGTCCCGGTCGGATACGATCAAGCGTGGAACCCCATGCAGCCGCACTATCTCTCGAGCGAAAATTGCAGCCACTTGTTTCGCTGTGAAAGGATGCTTGAGCCCTAAAAAATGTGCGTATTTCGAAAGACGATCCACCACAACCAAGACACAATCTATCTGATACGAACGCGGTAAGCCCGTAATAAAATCCATACTAATATCCTCCCATACCTGTGATGGAATTGGCAAGGGTTGGAGTAGCCCGGCCGGCGAACGGGTATCGTACTTGTTACGTTGACACACCAAACACTCGGCCACAAACTGGGTAACCTGACGCATCATCCCCGGCCAATATAGATTTGCCGCCAAACGCCGATAGGTGCGAAAAGCCCCCGAGTGACCGCCCGTGGGGGTGGCATGAAATTCTTCCAAAATTTTTTTGTCCAGGGGGACTGCCTGGGCACCGCCACACGCCCTTTATAGAACAAGGTCCCATTAATTAGTGTGAATGGCCCGTTCGTTTGTTGCCCCGCTTCAAGATCGCGCACAATTGCCCCCAGATACTCATCCGCGCATACGGCTGCGCGTAATGCCGCCCAGTCGGCCCACTTCGGTAAAGATATGGCCATAAACTCGCTGTCTTCCCCCTGGCGGGATAGCGCATCCGCTGCACGATTCGACACTCCGGATTTATACTCAATCTCGAAATCATACCCAAGCAATTTTGCAACCCAATTTTGCTGTGCCGGCGTCGTAATATGCTGTCGCAATAAATAACGAAGACTACGCTGATCCGAACGAATGATAAAGCGTCGCCCCACCAAATAAGGCCGCCAATGTTGCACGGCTAACACCAAGGCCATCAATTCCTTCTCATAAGCGGACTTGGCCAAGTTTCGTACTGATAACGCCTTGCTAAAGAACGCAACCGGACGCCCCGATTGCATGAGTATCGCCCCCAAGCCTCGGCCAGACGCATCGCATTCTATAATAAATGGCAGGGAAAAATCCGGTGTGGCAAGCACCGGGGCTGAAGTGACGACGAGTTGTAGCGCCTGAAATGCTTCCTGTGCTTCTTGTGTCCATATAATATTCTTGGGCATGTCTTTCTTGAGCAAGTCGGTTAAGGGCTCGCGATTTTCCCATACTCACGAATAAAACGTCAATAGTACCCTGTCAAGCCTAAAAACCCCCGAACGCCCCGTATCGTGGTAGGAATAGGCCATTGGAGGATGGCGGAGATTTTTCCCGGATCCATGCGAACTCCCTCACGTGATACGATATGCCCCAAGTATTCTACTTCACGCTGTCCCCACGAACACTTCTTCGTATTGACTACAAATGAGTTGTCACAAAGAATCTGTAACACCAAGCGTAAGTGGCGAAGATGATCCGCCCAAGTGACGCTATAAATCAGGATATCGTCGAAGAATACTAACACGAATTTGCGGAGGTACGGCCGAAATAAGTCATTCATAGTGGCCTGGAAAGTAGCCGGCGCATTTGTTAAGCCAAACGGCATAACTAAAAATTCGTAGTGGCCCGAATGAGTGCGGAAGGCAGTCTTCGATATGTCCTCTGGCGCAATACGTATCTGGTGGTACCCGGACTGTAAATCTAGCTTGGTAAACCAAGAAGCGCCGTGCAATTCATCCAACATTTCTTGAATTACGGGAATAGGATATTTATCCGGGATGGTTCGTTTATTAAGCTCTCGATAATCCACGCAAAAACGCCAACTACCATCCTTCTTGCGGACCAGTAACACCGGGCTGGAGTACGGACTATAACTGGGCTGAATAATTCCGGCCGTTAACATTTCGGTAACCAACCGTTCCATCTCATCCTTCTGGACCTGTCCATAACGGTATGGGCGCACGGATACGGGCTCCGCCCCGGCACGGAGTGGAATGCGGTGATCGGAAAGGCGACTTGGTGGCAGGCCGGATAATGGCTGGAAAACAGAGGGAAATTCCTCTAAGACATTCTGAAGTAGTGTTTGCTCATCTTCGAGAATTGACGTCATTGTTGGGGACGTGGGTGGTGTCAGATTCATAACCCATAAGACCCAATACTCCTCAACATCCTGCAATTTGTGAATACTTGCCGCTGAAATCCCACGGCGGGCAAGGGACGGGTCACCCTGGATGGAAATTAATTTTCCATCAACCCAAAAATCCATAGTCAACTTCGCCCAGTTCGCCTGTACGTCTCCAAGGGTTGCGAGCCATGATACGCCCAATATTACGTCAACACCGCCAAGCGGAAAAACAAAGCATGTAACCTGGAATTGGGTTGTCCCGATGCCGATCGTAATGCCGCTACAGACGCCTAATATTGCCTTGCGTTGCCCATCACCTAGGTGGACTTGCGTGTGGCCAGAATCATCGAAAGGCAAGCCAAGGCGGCGGGCTGTAGAATCAGAAATAAAGCAATGGCTCGCGCCGCTATCAATCATGACTTTACCGGGTGGGTTTGGATTGTGGCTATCACCTTCATGGTTCGGGGACCGTCAAAGCCCCCTGCCGCAAGGGCCGAAAGTTCTAAGGGCTGCAACACGGTGTCGGAAAGGGGTGTGGCCTCGTCAGGTGGTTCAAGCAGAGCAATATCGCCCGGTGAGTCGTCCTCCTCTCCCTCCGCTGCGATTAAGACACGTAGGGATTTGCTGGGGCAGTTGTGCAGAGGGTGGTACGGCTCGCGACACTTAAAACACAACCCTTTGGCTTTAAGGTCGAGATAATCTGCATGTGATAATTGACGTGTACCCCGGGGCGGCCGTGACGAACCAGTAGATGCCATGGAACTCGGCAGAGGTCGCGAATGGGTCGAGAATGTTGAACAACCTGGAGGAGTAGGCTGCAAATGGGGCGGGCCGTTAGTCGAGTTCGATGGGGGCAGCGGTTTGGGCAATGGAATCCCTGTACGAATTCCCGTCGGGCTAGGGCCAAAAGAAGAGGGCTGAGCGCGAGTTGCAGTGCTGCCAAAACGAGGTACCCGTGTCGCATGTATCTCCCGCTCGATTGCGCGAGCAAGATGGATGGTATCAAACAAATCAGCCGCGTCCTTGACCGAATCCGAACGCGAATGTCCTCATGTAACCCGTTGAGAAAAAGACCCAAGCAATGAGAGTCAGATAATCCGTGGACATGTGCAACTCGTGAAATAAATAGGTCAACGTATTCATCAACAGACCCCGTTTGTGTAGTCGCTGCGAGTGATTCAAAAGGGTTGGCGTTTGGATTTTCGCCATAACGACGTAAGAGTTCGTCTGAAAATTGTTTCCATGTAAGCAAGGGTTGACGGCCAAGCACCCATTGCATCCAATGGAGTGCAGCGCCAACAAATTAAGAGAAAACAACAGAAACTCAGAACTCACGATGAAGATAATAATAGTTCGATTATTCGGGAAAAATTACCCGCCCAGCTTTAAGCCGCAAAAATAACACAATGTCTGAAGATGAACTTCCTCACGTCTAATGCATGTATTTAAATGCCCTAATCCCATGGGCCAGAAGCCCATAAAATAATAATACTAAAATAGAACATCTAATCCACAACTGGAATGGAAATAACTAACAACTGAAAAGGAAATGTCCAAACAACTGAAATGGAAATATCTAATTAACTAATCAGCGCCCAGACCAGCCCCCTCCACCGCAGCATTGTTCACCTCTCGCACATGCACAGCCCTAGGTCCTGCACCTGCATCGCCCGCCTCTCGCACATGCACAGCCCCAGGTCCTGCACCTGCATCGCCCGCCTCTCGCACAGCCCCGATCTGCTTCCCCCGTCGGCGGTACACCTGCGCAAAACGGTTCGTATCACTTGGATTGCTTGGATGTTATTTAGACTGGGGTCTTACGTGAAGATAGATAGCTATTTGCATTGAGTCTCACCAGGGTCCAATTGTTTTAACTGCCATAAGTTTTTCCTGGAAGAACCACTATAAGCATTTAAGACTCAACCTGTGGAGTTGGTTTGACTACAGAATATGCAGACTCATCTAAATGTTAATTGCTAATTCTTGCGATCCATGTCTTTATCATGCAATTTTAATTTCTATTGTCTTAGGAGCATGCAACATCATTAATTTTTGGATTGCTGTTACCTTAGGATCCATCCATGTGAACTTAATAGACAGGGATCCAAAACAATTCAGTACAAAAAGTTTTGACCACGACAAATTGCTTGTTAACTTGTTTTTAAATGATTTTGTGGCCTGTCCACATGATAAACATATAGTGAGACATGAAAAAAGCTGATCAATTCTTGGCTTTCATTCTCTCAATACAAAGAGTGGATTGTTCTCATTTTTGCAGTCTAACATGTTACTGTCCATGTTTTGGCCAGGGACGCGGAATAGAGACTAACCTTTATGCACAGTTCAAATGTGATTCCCTGAAAATTGCTATGGTAATGAAGTCGTTATATGAAACCACTTCCCTGGTTTCTCCAATTTGTTGATTGTTTATTGCCTATAAATACTATTTTCCATAATAATTGTTTCTTGTTCCCCCTACTTGTTTCAGGTGAAGCACCAAGAGGTTGCTCAGTTTCTTGGGGGACGACTCTATGATTGTGTCATCAAGTACAACGAATTTTCAGATTGATTGAACACTTGTGGGGATGCACGGTGTCAAACTTTCCGTTCTGTTCTGATGCAGACAAACAAAAACTGATTCACGTATTTCTCTCTTTAGCTATAGTTGAAAATTGCCCATTATATTTGGTTTGCTTATTCTCTATTATTTTCTAAAAATGTTAATTTGGTTAGGATCCTGAACATCCTTTTGATGGCCCCTCAATGTTATGTTTAAACCGATCAACTGGAACTAGCAGCCTGGAGCCTGGAGGGGGGGATAGATATGTTTACTTTAAAGAGTTAATAATTTATTAAAAAGGAGATACCTTGAGTTGAGTGCTATTTTTCTTTTATTATAATATATTCTGATATACCTCTTTAAATAATGGAATTTGACCTATTATAATGTGATTTTTCTTTTTATCATAATATGACTTTCTATATTATAGGCATCAACCCAGACTAAGTTTGTTTGCTTGATTTTATGGAAAACATGTTGCAAGCCAATTTTCATCATGATATTTAAGGTGTTTATTTGATGTGTTTGATTTGAGCAATCCTACATGCGTTAGATAAAAACTTGATACACCAACCCGTTAGACGTATAATGTTAAACACTACCCGTGTCCTAATAATTTTCAACTTTTTACAGAAGATTATTTTCCTGGGTCAATAAATTGAAGTTAAACCACCTTGGAAAAACAATGCCAATCAAGAAATTACAAGTGTCGAGTAGTGGAATTTTTCTGGATTTTCGGATTCGGCGGGCACTGAAATCAAGAAAGCTCATACATTAAACTAGCATGGTCGACTATTAAAACGGTAAAATGCAACCTACAACCACACACAATAATGGCTTCAAGTATCTTCTTAGAATCAGATCTAGTTATTGATCAACACATGTAGGGCCATGAAAATGCAATTTAGTTAACACTAAATACGTAATAACTATACTATTATCTTATTTGACAAAGACTTGTATGAGACGGTCTCATGGATCCAAATCCGTGAGATGGATCTATACCCAAATCCACTAAGACAATTTGGAAAAATTAAACGATGGGCAAATTTGTAATTGGTGTGTTTTGTGATAAAGAAGCCCGTGGAGACTCTTTTGCAATTTGTGTCAAGTCACGTACAGTACCATTCATCTCCTCCATTTTTTCTTAATTTTATCTTTCTTCCAGGTTTACAATTTGAAAACAAAAACAATAATAAAAATAGAGCTATTTATTACATCATATTCTAATCCATTAGACGGAGCCCCAACAACCAACCTCACCCAGCCCGTACCAAAAAAAAAAACACATAAAACTTATACAGTATTCTGTCCGTGCCCTAGCAATACACAGAGCATATCATCAAATTAAAATCCCATGGCGCGTCATCGGAGACACTCTGCCGACCTTAACTCTGGTTGTAAGTACTCATTTTGATGTTTGAAAATAGAGAAGATATAACAACTAGCTCAAATACAATAAGTGATTTAAGTAAAAACAAAAATACAAGTGTGAGATGTAGATGATGTGTATGTATATGTGTGTGTGTATATATAGACATGTGGGGTGAATGTAGATTGGTTGGGGGATGGTTATCGGCGGCATGCATGGAAATGAGGAGAAGAATAACAATTCAAGCAAGATTTATTTCTTTATTTACACAAATTAGATTTGCTCTGTTTTTTTCTTCAGGTGATTTGAAGAATGAATATTGCAAAAATTGAAACATTAATGATACAAGTATTAGCATCGCAATACTTTTATGGAGAAATACTAATACATTTTATAAGAAAAACTAATACTTTGCAGGAGCACTACTAAAATACTCTTTAGGAAATTACTAATACTTTTTCGAGAAACTATTAATACTTTTCCGAGGGACAGCTAATACATTTCGGGAGAAAAATTTAATTATATTCAGGGAAACTTCTAAAATACTCTTCAGGGAACTGCTAATACTTTTTCGAGGAACTACTAATACTTTTTTCTGGGACTACTAATACATTTCAGGAGTATATTCATGAGAAATACTAAAATACTCTTCAGAGAACTACTAATACATTTCAGAAGAACTGCTAATACTTTTTAGAAGGACGGCAAATACTTTTCAGAAGGATTGTTAATACATTTCGGGAGAAAAATTTAATTATAATCAGGGAAACTATTAAAATACTCTCCAGGAAACTACTAATACTTTTTCGAGGAACTACTAATACTTTTTTGAGGGACTGCTAATATATTTTGGGAGTATATTTAGGAGAAATAATAAAATACTCTTTCCTAACTACTAATACATTTCTATTAATCGCTAATACTTTTTAGAAGGATGACTATTACTTTTCAGAAGAACTGTTAATACCGGTGGTCCCTGAAAACTACTAAAACACCACTGCTAATATTACGGAAATGCCACCGGGTCCACGGGTCAGATCCGTCTAACGGGTCATACCCGTTAGATGGTCTGATATGAGTTTTTGTGATAAAAATAAATTAAAGAAAGCAACTTTGGTCCACATCTCGGCATGCCTGCATGTAGCAAGTTTTATATTTATTTTTCTTCTAATTTCTTTAATAATAAAACAGCTATGTGGCCCTAGGCTAATAAGCTACTTTTATATTTTAATATAAAAATTAATTTAATATTGAAAACAAAGTCATTTAGTATTCAAATTATATATAATAATTAAAATATGCATCACAAACATCTACATACAATTTAGAATTCTAAAAAATATTTGCTATTCCATTAAAATTGTTATTTTTTTACTTAAAAACCATTACTTTGTATTAATCAAAAAAGTAATGTATTACTTTTTTATTCAAAAAATGTTAATTTTTTCTGGACAAGTATTACTTACTATATTTTTAAATTATATACTATTTTATTTTAAACTATCACTTTTTGCTTGAAAAGTTACACATGTTACCTTAAAATTATTACTCACTAATTCATTTTACAAGTATTAATTTAAGTGTCATTTTTCACTTGAAAAGTATGACTTTCTCTTCTAAATTTACTATTTATTAAATCTTTTCAAATTATATACTATTTTCTTTAAAATTATTACTTTTTACTTTAAATATAATATTTTTACTGAAAAATTATTAATTTGATAATATACTTAAAAGTATTAATATTTAATTGTAAAGTATCATCTTTTATACGAAAAGTGTTATTTTTAATTGTAAAAGTATACTTGCTTTATTCTTTAAAATTATATACTATTTCCTTTAAAACTATTACTTTTGACTTGAAAAGTAATACTTTTTACTAAAAATTATTATTACTTACTAACCTCTTTAAAAGTATTAATATTTACTTGTAAAGTATCATCTTTCACTTGATAAGTATTACTTTTTATTGTAAAACTATTATTTGTGTGAACTACTAATACTTTTTAGTGTAAAAACTAACACTTTTCAAAAGACTATTAATATCCATTGTTAATTTTAAAATATATACTTTTTAGAATAAAAGTGATGTTTTGTTTAATAAAAAGTGATTTTTTTAAACAAGGTTGTATATTTCTTTTCAAGTAAATAATATCAATTTTGTTACCTTGAACATGTATATTTTTCAGAGTAAAAAATAATATTTTTTTTAATAAAACATGATACTTTTCGATTATAAAGTGATACTATTCTACCATCTAATATTACAAAATGCCACCGCCACCAATGATACTATGTCACTGCCTTCCTAGCGCCCCCAAAAAATTACTTTGAAAACTAATACTTTTCAAACTAAAAGTGATACTTTTCGCGAAAAAACTAATACTTTTTAAATATCGTCAGACATTTTGGATGGGTCATGGGGGATCCATCTCACAAAATACGACCTGTCCTATATAAGTTTTTGCCAATTTTCAATGTACATGTAATTAATTTTATGTGATCCTGTTGGGACTTATAAAAGTAAATTAAAATAGTAATCAGTGTGGGCAAAAACTTGTATTGGACCGTTTTACGGGTCACATTTCGTGAGACGGATCCCCCATGACCCATTGTCCAACCCAAAAACCAGTGGCATACTCGTAAATATTGCGCTATCAATTAAGTAGGTGTGATGATAATTAAAAGGTATTACTTTTTCTCGAAAAGTATTACTTTTACTCTAAAATGTATACATATAGGTGGTGACATTTTCCTAATTTTTTAGGGGCAGTGACATAGTATCGCTTTAGACTCAAAAAGTATCACATTTACTCTGAAAAGTATACGTTTTAAAGTAACGAAATTGATATTAAAAGTATTACAGTTATAAGTAAAAAGTATTACATGTTGAACTTAAAAATATTACATTTTTAAGTGAAAAAGTATTATATGTTGAACTAAAAAGTATTACACATTAAAATAAAAAGTATTACTTATTTGCAGAAAAATATATAGATTCAAGAGTGCATCACTTTACGACGTCGTGCACAAACAATAACTGTTTTCATTAATTTTTCTTCCCTTAACCTTTGTCTTCCTTTCTCGTTCTTCTTCATTTTTCTTTTTTTCATGGCTAATTTAAAAGATTCAAATGAGAAGTTGTATTATCTTAGTTTCTTTTATGCTTTAGAATGTGAAGTGAAATCCTTCTCAATACATCTTCTTGCGAGCCTATGTTTCTTCGAAAAATCCAATGTGACATAACAATTGTTGAAGTTTGATTAAATTAAATATCAATGAAAACATTCTTCAAAAAAAATGAGAAATCTGTAGTGAATGGAGAGGTTGGTGAGGAGGAACTACTCGGCGTGTAAGAAATGGTGGTGGAGGGGCAGGCCTGTGAATTGGAGATTGACGCTGATGAATATGTGGCCGTTGGAGCCGAGACATTCTTGTATAAAAAGCTGTAGAAACCATCTAGCTTGAATTTGGATTTGGGTTATGTGGGGCTTCGTCTCACGAATTTAGATCCGTGAGATCAGATCCGTGAGATGGTCTCATAAGAGACCTACTCATCTTATTTAGACAAGCAAAAGTTACAACCCTTGTTAAGAGTATGGGACTGTAGGTTGTAGTAACTCAATCCTGTTGTCTGCTTCATTAAATACTCGATTGTTGTTCATGAGATACGATATTCGATAGATATTTCAGTAATTATTAGAAGAAAATCATCTGGATAGAACACCATTATATCTTCCGAGTCAACGAAAAACATTCACTCAAGTCCTCAAACCTCTGTAATTTTGAAATCAGAGGATAGTATAAACTCAACTTTGACATTTTGAGAATGTCAAGCTTTCAGACCAAATAAACATAACAGCATGGACTCGAGGGCATGCATGGGAAAAACAATGCCAATATCGTACGGGCGATATACTAGTCTTTATAATACTTGGAGAAAAAATAATTGCATATCTATTTGTTCGATTTTTTATTTTTGATTTAGGTGATCGCATACTTTCCTAATTCAACTAATATAATATTAATTTATTGAAAAAAAATTCTTTCATTGCTACTTGTCATAACTCATAAGTATGAGTGATATTCAATGAATCGTATATATAATACTTGCAGTATCCATTTGCATTTACATTTAGTGTGTTTTACTTGGTTTCCTTTGTTGGACGTGATACTGCGTACTCTTGTGAATTTTGCAGAAAACGGAGCTAAATTGGACAAAAAGTGATAGCATGTTTCAAAGGATATGTCAAAAGCCAAGGTACGAGCAAAAATGTGAAGGAAAGAAGCATGGATGGTCGAACAAAAGAGAATTTCCTTCAAAAATGTCCAAACGCGCTAACAATTTCCAGCACTGGCAGAGTTTAGTATTTGGGCTATAATTTTCTCTGCAAAATTGATATTGAGCTGATTGAAGTGGCTATGAAAAGTTAAGAGAAATGATGAAGACCCCAAGAGCAAAATGCGATCGCACGACCCGCCCATGTGGATTCACACGGTCGTGCGATGTGTGTGCGGCTAAATTAGTCTTCTAATCCCGTGAGAACTCTATCAGTGATCTCTCCAGCACCTATATAAAGGGACCAAGGCTCTGCACGAAATACAAGTCATTACACCACGAAATATAGTACAATACATAGGATTACACAAATCAAAGGTCTTTTGAGTGAGGAGGGCTAAGCTACGAAGAGCACCACAAGGCCTTTCGTATCTACGGAAGCACAAGGGTTTCGAAGGCTTGGAAACCAAGATTCATCCTGACAAGAAAGGTTTTCTTTCTTACTTTAGATCTCTTGTCTGTACTTAAACAATGTCACAATGTTGATTTCAAGTTTGTCTATGAATTTGTTATCAATGTTTGGCTAATTTTCCGGATCCTAGGGCATAATCAAAAATGTGGATTTGTGATAATCTTGATTGATTTTTTTTCTTAAAATATTCATGTGTTCTGTTTTATGAATTTGAGTGCTTATTTTTAATTATCGATTATTTGGCCAATAATTTGCATGTCATACTTGTTAGTCCATAATCCGGGAGGTGACTAGCAAGACGAAAATCGAATTCAGACAAAAACATGGTAATGTATCGGGAGGCTACTTCTGTTTGCGGGGTGTATTTCAATCCAATGATCTGTTGGGAGTTAAAAATAGTTGTGATGCATTGGGAGACCTCAATTATTATTAATCTACTTTTTATGCGCCACCCGGGAGGGGAAATAAACTAGTTTAGGAATTGAACCCATATAAATGCATGAATTGGTTTTGTGAAACATTAGTTGGATTTAATATTGAAGGAGCATGTTGAGATTATGTGCCTAGGGTTGCTTTGGTATTTGTTGAAAATACTTGTGGGGTTCAAAATTTATTTCTTTTTATTTTTAGTTTTCAATTCTTTTTATAAACGCTTGATATTCGGTTGCTTCAATAAAATTGGAATACGATGTTATTATAACCTAAGTGTTTCGTAGTCAATCCCTGAGGAATACGACCTTGCTTGCCATTATCCTATATACTACACTGTACACTTGCAGTAGTAAGATCCAAACAAATATTTTTGGTGAACAAATGTGCAATGTTTTTCCCGGACTAATGGGTTCCCAAAGTACCATGACTGTGTTGAAGTTTTCAATACTCGTGAGGCACCGGACATTGATTTTGAGGGGCTACCAGGTTACATCCGTGATAATCCGTTGGAGTTTGATGGCTACTCGTTTGATGAAAGTACTCCAGATGATGCTGAATACTCAGCAATTGACACTGATTGAGCTATCATGTTCTTGGTGTCTGTTATTTGGAAGACTTAATATGTTCTTGTTGAAATTTTAGGATGTTGGTTGTGGTGTGCTATTTTAGTACGTATGTTGGTTGTTTGATGTGCTATGTTATTTGATGTACTCTGTTGGTTGTTTGATGTACTATGTTGGTTGTGATGTGCTAAAGTTCTTATGCAATACTGATTTGGCATTTTCATCATAGTGCCATTAGGCATGATCATAAATCATGCCATCGTGCCAATTGGCACAATCATAACTCGCCATCGTGCCAAGATTATAATACAATTAACATAATGTGGTACGACCATAATCGTGCCATTGTGCCATATGGAACGGTCAAGGTATGTACGATCGTGCCATTTATCAGCAGACTGAACAGAATTCCTATTAAAAATGTGCCACCTTAAAACAAGTATTTCCAACTTGCTGCACATTCATGGCGACATTCATTCCATGTGGATGCCACGGGGGATAATGGGTGACCGTCACGCAAGAAAACCTACAAATGAAGCAAAATACATGTCAACAAAGAATACATATAACATAACTCAATTTTTAATGTTACTCTGTCTACCTCAATAAAATGGTTATTGTTCACAAATTTAATACAAATTTGCTTCAGAGCAATTGGCGCTTGTGTTCGTAATGATAGATATGTGAGGGACATTTGCCGAGCCAAACACACAAAAGCAACATTGAAAGCCGACGCAACCAAGTGACCCATCTCGGGCAAACAAAACCAATGTTTCTTATGCGCTGTCTCATTATAGCAGTTGAGATGAGCCAAGATTTTGTCAACACAACCATGTTTGATGAATACACGATTGTACAACTCTTGATTTGTTCTCAACTCATTATGTAGGTCTTCTCTAACCCGACCATATGATTCTTCACCAAATCCAAATAGGTCTGCTACGGTACAGAAACCACAATGACCATCATTGTCAACATCCTTAGTACCACTAATATGTTGATGTAAACGGGTTGGCAGTTGCTCCATAAAACCACTAACAATCACTTTTTGGTCTTTTTAATGCACAACCTACTGAAACACAATACAAGAACAATGGGAATTTATCAAGAACTATGTCAAATATTTACATTTCACAAATAAAAGATACGTAGTTACCTGTAGCTTTGGCCTCAGCATCGGAGAGAACATATGTTGATTCGAGGGACCAACATTAAAGATTACTTCTTCACATGGTGAGCAACTATCTTTAATAGAATCTACATACTCGAACTCACTCAAGTCACGTTTGGTTGATTTGGATTATTTAACCTTTACGGACTAAGGACGCCACGTGTGCGAATCTGCACTTTGGGCTCATTTAGTGAGGTTGTTCTTGGATTCGCAATCTCCATCATTCTTTTCAACATTAACAACCTCTCTGATTCGGGTGCTTGTTCGAATTTGGTGAAAAGATCACCGATACACTGAGTCCATCGAGACCCAATTTCGGGCCCAACACCAGTTTCATCTATGTTAGTGTTCGCCAAAAATATTTGGATCTCTATACTGCAAGTGTATAGTGTAGTTTATAGAATAATGACAAGCAATGTCGTATTCTTCAAGGATTGACTATGAAACACTTAGACTATAATAACATATCCAATTTTATTGAAGCGACCGAATATCAAGTTTTTATAAAAATCAAAAATAAAAGAAAAATAAATAAATTTACGAACCCCACAAGAATTTTCAACAACCACGAAAGCAACCTTATGCACATAATCTCAACATGTTTCTTCAATATTAAATCCAATTAAAGTTTCAAAAACCAATTCATGCGTTTCTATGGGTTCAATTCCTAGAATAGTTTATTCCCTCTCCCCGGTGGCGCATAAACAGTAGATTAATAATAATTGAGGTCTCCCGGTCTATCACAACTATTATTAACTCCCAAAAGATCTTTGAATTGAAATACTCTCCACAAACAGAAGTAGTCTCCCGATACATTACCCTGTTTATGTCTGAATTCGATTTTCGTCTTGTTAGAACTCACCTCCCGACTTATGGACTAACAAGTATGCCATGAATATTATTGGAAAAATAATCAACAATTATAAATAAGCACTCGAATCCATAAAATAGAACACATGAATCAATTAAGAAAATAATTAATCAAGATTTAACATGAATCCACATTTTTGATTATGCCCTAAGATCCGAAAGATTAGCCAAACATTGATAACAAATTCATAGACAAACTTGAAATCAACATTGTGACATCGTTTAAGCACAGACAAGAGATCTAAACTAATAAAGAAAACCCTTTCTTGTCAGGATGGATTCTCTTTCCAAGCCTTCGAAGCTCTTGTGCTTCCGTAGATGCGAAAGGCCTTATGGTGTTCTTCATAACCTAGCCCTCCTCTCTCAGAAGGCTTTAATCTTGTGTTCCTGTGTATTTTGGTGTGTTGTATGGTGTATGGATGTCTGAATTTTCGTGCAGCCCTTGGGTCCCTTATATAGGTGCTTGGAGAGATCACTTGTAGAGTTTGAATAGGAAAAGACACAAAAATCTGCCACAGCTCGTCGCATGATCCAACCGTGTAACTTCACACGGTCACTCCACACGGCCGTGTGACTCTCACATGGTCCGACAGACATGTCATCCTCGCACGGGCATGTCACACCGCCATGTGGTCCTACACGGTCCGGCCGTGTGACTAGTTTTTGTCCAATTTCTTCATCTTTTCGATCTTGTCTTTGCACTCATCAATCCTATCCCGGCTTTCCAACTGATATTTCTGCAATTAAGCTCCGTTTCCTTGTAAAAAGTTACAAGAATATGCAGTATCATGCCCTTCTAAGGAAACCAAGTAAAAACACACTAAATATACATGCAAATGTATCAATTATATCCCATTTTAAGCCCCTAAATGCACATATATTTTACACGTATCAAAATCCCCAAAACTTAAAGCATTGTCCGTCCTCGAGCAAATTAAGAAAAATAATCTCAAGGGGTACAAAGAACACACAAGAACACTACACACATTTAATCTCATTTGACTTCATATTCAAGTAAACCATGCAATTCATTATCAAGAAGTCATCATTCATAAGTTTGGCAAAATTCATACTCTCTCGGGTACCTGACATCGCGACTCACAAGTAGTAGTATTGTATCACTCATCTCTCAAAGTGTATGGCAAATATTTACGCTCAAAATCAATTCAATGAATGTAGAACTACCATATGCTTGCAAATCGTTAACATCTCGACCACTTTTGTGTCCACAATCTATGAATTAAAAAGGACTTTCATTTGGTTGTAATGTAGGCTCTTTGGTAAGGGTAGGGAAAATTTGTATTAAGTGACTTGACTTGAGCAAATAGAATTTAAGCGCACAGACTTGCGACTCACCAACCCAATTTTATCTAAAATCATGTTTTCAAGATATTTTCCTTTTTCAACTCAACTCCACCATTTTCTTTTTTTTTTCCATTCTTAGGCCTTTTTGCCTATTTTTTTCTTTTTTTTTTTGACTTTAGCCTCAAGGTCTCAATTTTTTCACAATTTTCAGAAATTTTTCTTTTCTTTCTTTTGCTTCTTGTGCTCGATTTTTTTTTTTTTTTGAGCTTCATTCTTCTTTCATTCACCTAGATATTGCTCATCCCTCTTTCTTTTGCCAACTTCCTCTCTTTTGATTTCAGAATTTTCACCATATCTCCCTAAACTTGTTCTTTTTCTATAAGCTCAAAAACATTTCAGGGATAAAATCATTTTTTCAATTTTAAAGATCAATTTGGCTAACAATAAAAAGTTTTGGCTCAAAATGGCTAACTAGGGAATCACGAGTTCATAGGTGTAGGTCCCAAGGGGTGTGAGTAAGGTTTAGAAGGGGGGTTGAATAAACCTTACCAACTTTTTGATTTTAGTCCTTTTTAAAATAATACAGAGTTAAATGCACAACTAAGTCCTTGAGGGACAACTAAGTTAGTTAACCAGCAGAGTTAGCCACTCAACAGACTCGATTGAGCTGTTGATAGAATAACTCAACTGTTTAGTCTAAACCTTAACTTGGTTGTGATGAGATTTTCAGCGGAAGACTTAACACCCTTAAATTTGGTTTAAGTTTGTTTTAAACACTTGATTTTAGCACTTTGTTAATTATCAGTTGGATAGCAAATTATCAGCAAATATAAAGTGTTATGCAGAGTTAAAATGCTGAAATGTAAATGACACAATAATTTTTATAGAGGTTCTAAGATGGGGTAATTCTTCTACTCCTCTCTTCTCCAACTTCTGGAGGAATCCACTAAGTATTGATCAAAGTACAAAGTGGTTATCAGTCCAGATACAAGTCTTGATCACACAACTGTCATGATCCTTTGGGACTCGATCTGAGATGCCTTGGTCACACAAACCGATTCTCGTCCGACTCAACTTCTTCATAGGGCGGTTTGCCGCTTTGCTACTTGACTCACTTGCTCAAGCTTCTTTGGATTTGATCACAAATCCCTCCAATAACTTGAGACTAGTTCGACCTTGAACCTTTCTACAATCCTCATTGGAATGTAGACCCCTTTTGATTCTTTAAAAGTTTTCTCTTCAACAGTTTGAAGTTGTCTTTCCTTCACAGCTTGGTGTTGGATCGATCTCCTTCGAAATTTAGGCTTGAGGATTTGCTTGAATAACTTGAGAATATTTTGCAGGTTACAGTGTGAATAAATGCTTGATTGCTCGTGGTTCAGGTAACCTTCTCTCAATGAGATTCCTCAGCCTTTTATAGTGAATTTTAAAAAAAATGCCCGTTGAAGAGATAGGCTGATTTTTAAAAGTCACTCGTGTTCGTTGGCTTGTCTTGTTGCAGTCCTTGATGTTGACATTTCCTCGTATTAAATGAATGTTCAACTTTTCGTGAGTCGACACGAGGTGCGATCTTCCCATTGGTTTATTCATTTTGCACGCTTCTGGGACTGAACACTTTCAGACATGGCAACATGGAAGTATTACTTATTTAAGCAAGCTTCTTGACTTTTGTGCAACGGATTGTTTTCAGTTGTCTTGACTTGACTGCAGTTTTCTAACTTCCCATGTGACTTCGAGTTAGCTTCCAATCAATGGATGACTCATCTGTCACTTCAACTTGAGACTTTGCTTCTTGAGTTGACTTGATCGACACTTCACACAACCAGTGTCTCACCGATACTCCTTCATCGAGTCCTTGACATTTCTTCTTTACCATACTCAATCGCTTCACAAAGGAGTCTTCATCCCAATCTTGATTGACTTCTTGTATATCCAGGCATAGCTGACTTGACTCAGCTCGTACAACCCTATCTATTACAATACAAATTATAAGGGAAATGGGGTGCCAACTTTCTAGTCTAAGTTTTACAAGGCATTCATCAAAATCTAGTCAATAAATTTCCCAACAATTTCCCCCTTTTTGATGATGCCAAAACTTAAATACATACATCAATTATGCAAATGGTAGAGATACATACAGTCAGTGCAGAAACATAGAATGTATGCGTAGAATCAATTATTTTATTGATTATAACATTCCTGTCCTTTACATAGCTGTTTACAAAGTGTATCAAAGCAGACATAGTATACTACATCTATGCAAAAATATAGAAATTACAAATTTCTTATTCAACAGCGTACAGAAGACTTACATACATATGTATTTACAATAGTAAAATACATGAAGGGGTGGACAACAACACTTCATCGCCTTCGCTGCCTCATTCTTTATTCTTCTTCAACTATGTCGTCCTCAACTCTCTTTCTTTTCTTTTCATCTTCAACTGCTTTCTTTTTCTCGTATGCTCTCTTTGCAGCATCATCTCTTCGTTTTCTTTCTTGCCTTTCTTCCCACAGCTGATCTTGTCTTTTATTTTCTTTTTCGATCCTTTTCACATATTCAACATTCTTCTTAGCCACTTCTCGATTGGCTACTTCATCATATCCAGCCCAGTAGATCCTTCCCTTCTTGCCTGGATCCACATATTCAATGTTTTTGGGTAGAGGTCTGGGTATAAAGCCTCTACCTCCGCCACTTCTTCCTCTTCCTCTGCGCGTGCATTGTACTGGAGTTTTCTTCTTACCAACAGAGTGACCAGCAGAGTGACTGCTAGTAGTCTGATGCTTGTCAGCTTCTTCGCACAACTTTAGTCCTTTCTCCCAGTACAAGTCCTAGGCTTGGGCTATGGACATATCCTTGAAGTATCCCTCGGATTCGAGCGTTTTAAATTCTTCAACGGATCTTGGCTCGTTTCCATCATCTGGAATGGCATCTGTATCTTTTCCTGCCGGAATGCCTCCGAATTATTTTAACATCTCTTCAACACGGGCATCCGTTCTTTTGTCAAAATCCTCCATCTCTGCTTCTACAATCTTCTTCATATGAGACATGGGCACATCAGAGTGATAGAGCGGCAGAGTTACATGAAGTTTGATGATGATGTCAGCTGTGACATGACCTTGCTAAGGGGTTTCTGCAAGCATTAAGGTCATATCTTTTGACCTTTCCCGCTCAACAGCTTTACCCTTCTCCTTCCTCTTCTCAACAGTTGTATCTTTCTTCAATACGGCAGCTGTTTCCTTTTCCTTCTCACCAACCATCCCCTTAAGCATCTTCTGGTATTCCCCTTCCCCCTTTTTGGCATCATCAAAGGAGAGAGGAACACCTGGGAACATACCTGCAAGAATGAAGTCCAATCTGCTGATAGCTGAATTTTATTTGGAATCGGCTGCGGAGTATGTTGTTCGGAACTTTGAGCGGGTGACTTTGGACTTGATTGCCACCAGTTTCATTTCAGCCATAAGATGGCTGAACTTGACATTCATGTTCTCTTCAATACGCAGAAGTTCTTTGCGATGAAATTCACGCAGCAATTCCATTTCAGTTGTATGAGAGGCATGCAAGCTTTCCATATAGGTCTGCATCCTTGCCTTCATATCAACATTGTCAACACTCCAGATCAGCATTCGGTTGTATAGTGCCTTGAAATAGCGAACCTGCTCAAGACGCATGGCACTCTGCTGTTGAGACCATTCCCTGATTTTGACCACCACTCCTCTCAAGTCTGCTGTGAGAGTGGCGTCTCGCTGTCCAGTCGCATGTCGAGAGAGGCTTGGTGCCGTTCAATCTTCTCAATCTCTTCATAATTTTCTTGAAGATGTTTCGCATCTCAAATTGCCTCGACTTGAGTCAATCCGCCACTCTGATCGAAATTGAAATCAACCGCACAATCGTATCGGTAGGGGATTATAGGGTCTTCTTGGATGGTGTAGAGCCTCTGTTCTGTTGCAGTTTCTTCTTCAAGCATGGGCAGTTCCTGAGAGAAAGGGAAAACTTCTTCATAGGCATCATCTCGCACTTGAGATATTGTGCGCGAGGTGGTCTCGATACTGACTCGAAGCTCTCGCATTGCTTGATCGTGATCACCGGGGCCTGATGGTATTGACCAAATGGCCGAGCCTCAGCTGTCTTAACAACTTCTTCGGTCTCAGTTGGTTTTTCCATTTGAGTTGACTGTTCCTCGGCCGAATCATTAACGTCATCGGAAGATGATGAGACTTGAGGGTTTGGCTCGTCATCAAAATTGAAGGTTTGTCGAGCAGCCTTGAATTCTGACTTGCTCATACTCGGTGGAACATCCTCAGCTGAATCCTCTTTAGCAGGGGTTGATTCAGCTTCATCTGCGGATCCCAGGAATGTTGTATCAGGATCATCCTGGGAGTCATGAAGAGCGATGATCTCCTCCTCTGAATCAGCAATAATGTTTTGATGAATGTTCTTATCTCCTTAATTTTTACCTAGGGAAGTCTCAATCTTCCTTAGGCCTTCATTACCTCCTGCAGTCGCCACTGTCGCGGGGCCTTGTACTATCCCTTCGACAGGCGCAGCTGTCTTAGGGTCTTCTGCAATGGCATACACAGGAGTCTCAACTCCGTGGATTGCACTTTCATTGCCCATAGTGTTAACTCCCGGGGAAGATCCATCATGTGCCTCGATTTGCATCGCCAGCGCGTCCTCGACCGCAAAGTGTTGCACTTCACCGAGACAGATTGAACTCGTCCCGGCCTTCGGTGACAACTTGCTGTTGTGCTTTTTCTTTTTCCTTCTCCACTTCGCCTCCTTTCTGCATGGTGGAGTCATCTGCAGCATCCTCCGACCTAGATGCAGTGGAGTGAGTTTCCCCCTCAGCTGGCTCACCAGCTGAGTGACTTATGTTGCGGTCACTCTGCTCCAGACTCCCGACTTTGTCAAATGAGTGTTCAGCCGTGGGGGCAAGTGGTAAGACACCTTTAACATGGGCTGGCTCAACTTGGGTGCCCAAATTCTCAGTGTCATCGCCAATTCCCTTAGATCCGTTCTCTGAGTGAACTGGGGAAGTGGTTGCAGCAATAACTGTGGCAATCTGTTGTACCACTCCCAACGGATCGATCTCCAGCTGTGATTTGGAAGACTCTCCTGGTCCTTCCATCAGCTGGTGCTCATGCATCAACCTGGATTCCCGCATGGCTTGCTGCATATCCAATTTTTCCTTTGCAGTAACCGGATCCACGTCCTCATCACTTTCTGAAAGAACATCTATATGCGGATGAGTGTGATCACTGGTTCCAGTAAGAGGATATATGCTGGCTTTCTCATGCGCCTCTACTTTCTTAGCTGCTCTTGCCTGTTCGTTTTCCTTCTGAATTTGTAGCATATTAATACAGTTATCCTCATCCAGGGCTTGCAACACAGTATCAACTTCAAGAAACCTGAAGAGTTCATCTTCCTCATCAATGAACTCTGGGTGTTCAAACTGCACCCTAGAGTGACTCAGCTTCCATTTCCTCCATGCTCTTAGACGATTCTGAATGTTTGGGTACAATGGAGAGCATATCATTACATCATCATCTTCATCCTCTCCCTGTTGCCCTTCCTTTTTAGGAATGGAGGGTAGCAAACTTTGCTGTTCTTCACCCTCAGTAGCATCTGCTTTATTCGCTACTTCTTGTTCCTCACTTGCTCGTCCCACGGATGGGTCTTCAATTTGCCTCTGCTGATCGGCCTCAGCAGACTTGGCTGTTTCATCAATAATTTTTGGAGACTGCACTTCTTCAGCAGTCTCAGAGATCTTTTCCAGATGAGTGGCAGACTCAGCTGTCTTCTCAAGCTCTGAATGCTTGGTGAGTCTTCTTATCTTTGTCCTTACCAGGGGAATTTCTGGTTCGGATACGGCTTCCTTAGATTCCTTGGCGGTGGGGGCCGGTGCATCTTTCTTTGTCTGAGGAGCTGCCTTTCTTGGCTTGGCAGTCCTCTTCTTCTTGATGGTTGGAGAAGGTATTTGAGGTTCCTTCTCCGCCTCAGCTGCAGGGGCAGGAGACACGGCTGCAGGGGCAGGTGACTCGGCTGTAGGGGCATGTGCATATTTCTTCTTCGCTGCAGGGGCATCTATCTTCTTTGCAGCTGCATGGATAACTTTCTTCTTGGGAGGGAAATAACAACTGTTTCTTCAGGATCAGCGATTCCCCTCGCTGGTATCCGCCCTCTTGGCATATGCTCTCTTCTGGGCTCCTGAGAGATTGGCCCGAAACATATTCTTGGTTACATGGAACGACTTTCCATGTCGGAGTGGAACACCCTTCACCTCCATCAAGTGGCCGATTACAAGGCCATAGCCTAGAGATCCCCCAAATGACCCATCATCCTTGAAGGACTTATTTGCAACATTCTGGCAGAGTCTGCTGTAGACGAATTCTGCCCAGTTAATCTTTTTCTCTTCCATGATAGTAGCCATGACGATCAGTTTGGTTTTGGATAGCTGATTGAAGCTTCCAAACTTCATATCCACAAATTTTGCGACGATATCCATTAATTTGTGATAATCGTCCTTCAGCAGCTTCTTGTCAGCTGTGTAAACCACTTTCGCAACACATTCGGGTCTGGTCACTTCCTTCCATGCAGCAGCCAAATTTACATCAGCCTCAAATATCTCCGGCACACCTTCCGACGGCAGCAAACAGTGCTCCGCTAGATCTTCAGTAGTGATTGTAAGATCCTTCCCGTGAACAGAGGATTTGATGCCCTCGTCATAAACTTCAGCGTTCACGTAGAACTGTGCTACTTCTTCAACATATGTCATCTGAAACTCCATCGTGAGAAAGGGTTTCAGTCCGGATTTCTTGATTTTATCAGCAATCTTCTTCACAAGGGTTTCATCGGAACCCTGTTTAATCATCCATTCGAAATCCGTTGTTGAACCGGTGTGGATTTGCTTGCCTAGCTTAGTGAAATCATATGCGGGTGCCATTTCAGTGATTTTTATGAATGAAACCTGACAAACTTGCTTTGAAGACTGGTAGGGTTTTGAGAGAAAAGATACTTGCTTTCTTTACTTTGGAAAGATGAACAATTTAAGTGAGAGAAAGAAAAACTGAACAAAAGAGTATATATGGGTTATGAAAGGACGTGTTTTTGGTTTTTGAATTTTGATCAAGATCAACGGCTCATATTTAACACGTCTAATTTGCATTTAATTGCTTGCATTTAATGCGGCAACATTTATATCCAATCATATGCTTGTTGTGCAACTTTTGACTGTACCCGTCATAATTACACTGACGTCATCCTTAAAAACATTCCTGCTTATTAAAAACGAATGCGTTTTGGTCACTTCGCTCATAAATGACTCAGCTCACTGCACAAATGACTCAACTCTTCTTCTCTCCCTTCGTATGGTGACTCAGTTGTCAGCTAACTCGATACAGCTGACTTCCCGATATGGCTGATTCACTTGGCTGATTCATCTTCTCACATTCCATCTCTTCTCATTGAGTCTTCTGAGTATCAACTCAGCTCAATTAACCCTAGCTCATGCTTGAGCTCTTCAAATCTTGATTCACATAAGGGTTTGGTGAATATGTCAGCTAACTGCTTATCAGTTGAGATGTATTCCAAAGTGATGTCTTTCTTTTCAACATGATCTCTTATGAAATGATATCTGACATCAATGTGCTTTGTTCTTGAGTGCAACACAGGATTCTGAGTGATTGCAATAGCACTTGTGTTATCACACATAATTGGAATCTCTTTTTCTTCAATTTCATAATCTCTCATTCTTTGTCTCATCCATAAGATTTGGGCTGATTTGCCCGCAACTATGTACTCAACTTCATTGTGGATGTGGCTATTGAGTTTTGCTTCTTGCTAAACCAGGAAACCAACCTGTTTCCAAGCATTTGACATGTACCTGAAGTACTCTTCCTGTCAACTCTACATCCAACATAGTCAGAGTCTGAGTAACCAATTAGCTTGAATCCACCTTCCTTTAGATACCATAAGTCGACTTCCTGACATTCCTTCAAATATCTTAGGATTCTCTTAACTGCAGTCATATGGCTTTCTTTTGGTGCAGATTGAAATCTTGCACATACACCTCTTGTAAAGGTGATATCCGCCTCGCTTGCTGTTAGATAGATAGAGCGTTGATCCAATTAGTGCTCAGATCCGGTTTGATCCACAGCTTGCCATCTGCATCCATATCCATCTTGATGATGTATTCATTGGTATTTTCACGAAAGACTTCTCTTCCATACCAAATTTCTTCATTAGGTCTCTGGTGTACTTTGTTTGACTTATGAAGGTTCCATCCTTCAGCTGTTTAACTTGAAGTCCTAGAAAGAATGTCAGCTCTCCCATCATTCTCATTTCAAATTTTCCTTGCATGAGGTTTGAGAATTTATCACACAACTCTTTGTTTGTGGATCCAAAAATGATATCATCCAAATATATTTGAACAAGTAGTATACTATCTCCATCTTGAATTCTGAAGAGGTTCTGTCCACTTTGCCTTTGGTGAATCCATTATCTGTCAGAAATTGAGATAATGTATCATACCATGCTCTAGGTACTTATTTCAATCCATACAGAGCTTTCTTAAGTTTGTACACTTTGTCTCCAAGAATCTTCTGTTCAAAGCCTAGAGGTTGTTCAACATAGACTTCTTCTTCCAACAATCCATTTAAAAATTCACTTTTCACATCCATTTGATATACAATGAAGTTCTTGTGTGCAGCATAGGCAAGAAACATCCTTATTACTTCCAATCTTGCAACAGGAGCAAATGTTTCATCAAAATCTATTCCTTCTTCTTGGCAATACCCTTTGGCTACCAATCTTGCTTTGTTTCTTACCACAGAACCTTCCTCATTCATCTTATTTCTGAAAATCCATTTTGTGCCAATAATATTTTGATGGTTTGGTCTTTGCACCAATTCACATACTTTGTTTCTTTCAAATTGATTCAACTTTTCTTGCATGGCTTGAATCCAATGTGTGTCATCCAATGCTTGTGACACATCTTTTGGTTCTATTTGGGAGATAAAACAAGTGAACATTGCTTCTTGTTGAGCTCTGGATCTGGTTCTTACTCCATCTCTTACATTTCCAATAACTAGCTCTGGTGGATGGTCTCTCAACCATCTTACATCAGGTTAGAGTAAATCAACTGAGTTTAGTCGTCTTGCAGTTGAGTTGTTTTGAGCAGCTCTTTCATCCTCATTCAGCTGCAGATTTTCCAGCTGTCTTTGAGACTCTGCAATTTCATCCTCATCTTGATTGATTGCTCTAGCTTCAGCTTTAATATAGGGACTCTTCTACATAGTTGGCTGATTCAGTTTATCAGCTAACTCTTCAATGTCTTCTCCATTTACATTAAGTTCATAAAAAACCACATGAATAGACTCTTCTGTGACCATTGTCCTCTTTTTCAACACTCTATAGGCTTTGCTTTCAGCTGAGTATCCCAAAAGGATACCTTCATCAGCTTTAGCATCAAAAGCCTTTAAATTATCCTTGCCATTGTTGTGGATGAAGCATTTACATCCAAATATTCTAAAGTATGAAACATTTGGATTTCTCCTTGTCCAAATTTCATAGGGAGTCTTTGTCAGCTGTCTGTTAATCATGCATCTGTTTTGAGTATAACATGTAGTGTTTATGACTTCAACCCAAAATCTCTTTGGCAATCCAGCTTCAGCTAACATGGTTCTTGCACTTCCTTGAGAGTTCTGTTTCTTCTTTCTGCTACTCCATTGTGCTGTGGAGTTTTTGCTGCAGATAATTCATGAGCAATACCATTTTCAACACAATACTGAGTTATTATTCCATTGACAAACTTAGTTCCTCTATCATATCTTATCTTTATAATGGTTTGACTCTTCTCATTTTGAACTCTTTTCATCAGTTGAGGTAACTTCTGCAAAGTTTCCTTCTTTTTGCACATGAAGATTGTCCATGTATATCTTGAATAATCATCCACCACTACTAGAGTGTATTTCTTTCCACTTATGTTGGCTGGCTCAACTGGACCAAATAAGTCCATATGCAATAGATGCAATATACTTGTTGAAGATGGACCAGACTTCTCTTTGAATGATGATTTGATCTGTTTTCCCATCTGGCATGCATCACAAACACTTTCATTTTTGTACACTGAGTCTGGTAGTCCTTCTACAAGATTACTGCTTGCAAGCTTGTTAATTGTCTTGAAATTTAGATGACTCAGCTTCTTGTGCCACAGCCAACTTGATTCGGCTGTACTCTTTGCTAGCAGACAAGTGCTTGGTGTGGCAGTCGACCAAGATCCTTGCAACACTACTTCATTTGATTCAGTGTCTTTAATTTGGCACACTCCCATATTGATCCAACATTATATCCCTTGTCACAGAGTTGGCTGATGCTTAACAGGTTGAAGTTGAGGCCTTCAACATATGCAACATCTGTGATTTCTAATCCATTTTTCTTGATGGATCCAGTGCCTCTTATTTCCCCTGGAGCTTCATTTCCTCCAAATATGACTTTTGCACCTCTAATCTCCTTGAATTTTGACAGATTTTTCTTGTTCCCTGTCATGTGTCTGGAACAACCACTATCCATGTACCAGGTTCCTTGGCACTCAGCTGTTCCCTGAACCTGCAATCAAGGAAATCGGTTTTTAGGTACCCATACTTGCCTGGGTCCTGAGGGGTTAGTGCTGTAAGATGATCCAACCAACCTATAGCTAAATGATCTCACTTTAAGAGGTTGCCATCTATCTGTGCCATAATCATAACTCACTTTGGCAAATTGCTTGGGGGCTTTAGGTTCATACATCTGTCTCTTTTGTCTGTATGTCTGTGTGTGTGTTTTAGCAATTGCCTTCTTTGGGTAATTGTGATATTTTTGAGTGTAGTGCTTGGGTGCATATGTGTGCTGATGATAGCTCTTTTGCCTTTGGAATGACCTTTGCAGATGTCTAGGTCTTTGCCATTTAGGCTTATACTCCATAGGTCTTTGCTGATATTTCACATTATTCCAATCAACTTGGCTTGGGTAATTTCTACCATTCCCATCATGTGTGTTCCTTTGATAGAACTTCTGGGGATTCTGGTAGCTCTGTTTCTTCTTCACAGAGTACTTCCTGTTTGGAGTTTGCTGAGGAACTCTGCTGGATTTCTTCTCGCTTGTCCTCTCAAAGATACTCAATCAAGTTGTTTTCCTTTTTCTTTATATCCAAGGCCAGTTTGTTTGTGATTGTGCTTTGGAGTGAATGTGGGTGCAACATATGGTGTCTTGGGTTTTTGAGATGCTTCATTACTTGAAGATCTTTTTTCCAAGATCACTCTGGGAGTTTGACTGTGCACAAAGAATTGAATCCTATGCCTGTCTTATCTCCACACTCTTTTTGGCTCATAATAAGGTCATCCAATGATTTAGATGCCTTTGTGAATGAAGCAATCACATTTTTGAGATCATTTTCCCTCTTTTCTATAGCAGCTATCTCTGCTATTAGTTTAGCATTCTCAGCCTTCAACTCTTTGTTCTCATCAACTACGTGACTTAGAGTACTCAGCTCCTTAGTTAGCTGTGAGTTTTGGCTTTTGAGCTGGCTATTTTCCTCATTCAATAATGTGTGTGAGGATTTAATGTGCTCAAAGTCTTTCATCATTTTGCCTAATGAATCATAAAGATCAGTGGGTGATGAAGTGTGTGTGTCACAATCACTATCACTAGAATCTGAGTGAGATGAGTTAGAATGTACCTCATCTTTTTGGTCAGGTTGATCTTGTTCTTTAGCCATTAGACAGATCAATGCTTCTTCTTCAGAATCGCTTGAGTAGTCAGCTTCACTACTCTCTGAGTCTGCTGCTTCTTTTGACTTAGCTGTCTCAGCAGTCTCTGCAGCCAACATGACCTTTTTATTTTCTTGTCTTCTTTCTCTGAAGACTTTTCTTTCTTCTTCATTCCTGTAATTATTGACTACAAGATATGGACATCAATGGCATAATGACCTGGTTGTCTGCAGTTCCAACACATGTTCTCAACTCTTTGATCAGTTCTTTCCATTCTTGGATTATCAGCTCTTTGGTATTCAATCTTTTGATGCTTAGCTCTCTTGGGTGGCCTATCTTCCCTTGATTTGGAGGGAGCTGAATGTCTCCTGGAGGATCACCCTTGTTTCTTTTATAGTTCTTGTTGAAGAACTTGTTGAATCTTTTAACTATCAAGGCAATTTCCTCCTAGTCAAAGGCTTCCTTGACTTCAGCTCTCTCTATAAGTGCAGCTGTTTTGGGTACAACCGTCTCCTCTTGATCCTTTCTTCTCAGCTCAAACTCATAAGCTTTGAGGTCTGAGAATAGTTCATGATTGGATGTCTTTGATAGGTCCATCGAGTGCCTTAGAGCCATGGTCTTCATTTCCCATTCAGCTGGGAGACTTCTTAGAATCTTCATACACATCTCCTTCTGTGTGTATTCATTTCCAAGTCTTTGAGAGCTCATTTGTAATTTCGATGAATCTAGCATCCAACTGATCCATTGTCTCACCGCAAGCATTTTAAAGTTTTCAAATTTTTGAACAACAACAGATAATTTGTTTTCTTTAATTTGCTCGATCCTTCACAAATTAAAGTTAATTTATCCCATTTCTTTTCTTTGTTTTGCATGATTTGACTTTATTGAACATTGCTTTGTCCAGTCTTGTAGAGAATATCCTTGGCCACGTTGTCCAAGTTGTATCTCTTTCTATCAATCATTGGTCCATTTAGTCCTTGGTTTTTCAACTAAGACGTGGTCTTACTCTCGCTACATCTTTCTTCTCCTTCACCATTCACAAATGCTTCTCTCCTTGCAACTGTGTTCACTTTCAATATTTGCAGTGGCCCATCCTCTATCACTAGCCACATTTTGTCATGTAAAGCAGATAGATGAGCATGCATACGAATTTTCCAGTCATCAAATTCCTCAATAGTGAACATGGGAATGCGTGTCAAATTTACTTCCATGATAATAACTTTACTGAATACTAGTTCTTGAAAGAACAAATGTTAAAAGAATTTCTTTGAAAGATAGGAGATCTAGTTCAGTAACCAGTGCGGAAGGCTCAATGAACCAACCGCTCTGATACCACTTATAGGTCCCAAGGGGTGTGAGTAAGGTTTAGAAGGGGGGGTTGAATAAACCTTACCAACTTTTTGATTTTAGTCATTTTTAAAATAATACATAGTTAAATGCACAGCTAAGTTCTTGAGGGACAACTAAGTTAGTTAACCAGCAGAGTTAGCCACTCAACAGACTCGATTGAGCTGTTGATAGAATAACTCAACTGTTTAGTCTAAACCTTAACTTGGTTGTGATGAGATTTTCAGCGGAAGACTTAACACCCTTGAATTTGGTTTAAGTTTATTTTAAACACTTGATTTTAGCACTTTGTTAATTATCAGTTGGATAGCAAATTATCAGCAGATATAAAGTGTTATGAAGAATTAAAATGCTGAAATGTAAATGATACAATAATTTTTATAGAGGTTCGAAGATGGGGTAATTCTTCTACTCCTCTCTTCTCCAACTCCTGGAGGAATCCACTAAGTATTGATCAAAGTACAAAGTGGTTATCAGTCCAGATAGTCTTGATCACAGAGCTGACTTGATCCTTTGGGACTCAGTCTGGAGATACCTTGGTCACACAGCTGGCTTCTCGTCCGACTCAGCTTCTTCACAGGGCAACTGCCTTGCTACTTCAGCTCACTTGCTCAAGCTTCTTTTGATTTGATCACAAAGCCCTCCAATAACTTGAGACTGATTCGACCTTGAACCTTTCTACAATCCTCCTTGGAATGTAGACACCTTTTGATTCTTCAAAAGTTTTCTCTTCAACAGTTTGAACTTGTCTTTCCTTCACAACTTGGTGTTGAACCTTTCTACAATCCTCCTTGGAATGTAGACCCCTTTTGATTCTTCAAAAGTTTTCTCTTCAACAGTTTGAAGTTGTCTTTCCTTCACAGCTTGGTGTTGGATCGATTTCCTTCGAAATTTTGGCTTGAGGATTTGCTTGAATAACTTGAGAATATTTTGCAGGTTACAGTGTGAATAAATGCTTGATTGCTCGTGGTTCAGGTAACCTTCTCTCAATGAGATTCCTCAGCCTTTTATAGTGAATTTTAAAAAAAATGCATGTTGTAGAGATAAGCTAATTTTTAAAAGTCACTTGTCTTCGTTGGCTTGTCTTGTTGCAGTTCTTGATGTTGACATTTCCTCGTATTAAATGAATGTTCACTTTTTCGCGAGCCTGACACGTGAAGTGCGATCTTCCCATTGGTTTATTCCTTTTGCACGCTTTTGGGACTGAACACTTTCAGACATGGCAGCATGGAAGTATTACTTATTTAAGTAAGCTTCTTGACTTCTGTGCAACGAATTCTTTTATGTTGTCTTGACTTGACTGCAGTTTTCTAACTTCCCCAGGTGACTTCGAGTTAGCTTCCAATCAATGGATGACTCATCTGTCACTTCAACTTGAGACTTGGCTTCTTGAGTTGACTTGACTGACACTTCACACAGCTGTGTCTCAGCTGATACTCCTTCAGTCGAGTCCTTGACATTTCTTCCTTGCCATACTCAGCTACTTCACAGTGGAGTCTTCATCCCAATCTTCAGTTGGCTTCTTGTATATCCAGGCATATGTGACTTGACTCAGCTCGTACAACCCTATCTATTACAATACAAATTACAAGGGAAATGGGGTGCCAACTTTCTAGTCTAAGTTTTACAAGGCATTCATCAAAATCTAGTCAATAAATTTCCCAACAATAGGTATGCTTTTTATGCTAAGTAGGCTAAAACAAAGATGACCTTAAATCAGTTTCAAAAATTACACACACACATGGCTTCAATGAAGATATCAGAGCAAGTTCTAAAGTTCTTTCAATCATGAATGACACACTCAAGAAAAAATAAGATTGCATAAGATAAAAACAGTTAAAGGCACAAAAGCTCACATGCTTATTTTTCGCAACATGCTCAAATACCCAATTTTCTTAACTATTGTCAAACAAATAAAAGACATCTCCTCAACTATTTATCACATTATTCACAAAAATATATCATATCATAAAATTATATGCTCATAGTAAAAATCATACGGAAGCTACGCTCTTTCGAAAATCTTGATTAAAACACACACAAAAGCGATTAAACGTGCTAAAAAAGCGAAAAATAATAACAATAAAAAATTTTTGATGCAAATTTTATGCAATCCCCCAAATGCAATGCAAGATGCAAAAGTACTAAATTACGCATTCTTGACAACCACCCAAACTTAAAATATGCTTCATCCCGAACAAATGAGAAAATTATCAAAAGTAAAGAGGAATGCGTAATAAGTACTTACATGGATCACTGTGGTGGTGGAGGTGGAGGGTAGTGGCCTTGTGAAATATGCCACTAATCCATACGAGACATCATCTCGTACATGTACTACTGCTGGTGGGTGATAGGCTCGAACCGTTGTAGGTACTCATTGTGGTACTCATCAACTGTAGCCGATAATTGATATATATCATGTACCAACTCGCCCACATCGGCTTCCACCCTTTCTAACCTATCACTCATGCTAAATAGTCGGTTACCCCTTATCTAGAGGATTCCAGCGCATTCTTTATAGGCTCATCTTGCTCTTCTTGATCAGTAGTCCCCGGTCACATCTCATTAACTAATACCCCTATTTCTATTAGACGTTGCTTCTGGGTTAGGGAGCCTAACTTTTGTTCTATCCACCTGATTTAGCCAATAATTACGCCCATCAAACCGAATCATTTTCATAAGAGATAAAATAGTCAAATCAATCAGTTTTGGCCTTGTCGTCTCCGCATACCCTTCAAAGCTAACATTAACGTATTCTACAATAGGAGTAATCATGCCCCCGATACAAATTCCTCCCCTATCAGATTTTCTCACTCTATCAAATTGTCGGGCATCATAGCCCCGACATTAGGCACAACCTTAGTCCCTGATGCCATACACCATATAATGAATAACTCATCTACTCGCAAGGCCCCTTTGCTTTCCTCCCTCGCAAAAATCATTTCGGCTAATGCTCTTTATACATAGCGAAATACGGGGTTTCGAATGCTAGATGCCTTCGGAGTACCCGACGTGTAAATTTGTTTACCAGATATTTTTCTCCAAAAGCTATCCTTATCAAAATCCTCATGCTCCTCTACCCCATAAGCCGGAGTTCTATATATAGCATTTAAATCATCAATTGACAACTCTCTCGGCTCATTCGCTAGCCGGAATCGAATCCCCATCAAATTCCATTTTTGAACTATTAATTCAAAACTACTCAAGAACTCAAGCTTATAAATCGAATAAGTAGCCCAATGCCCATTTAATAATTCATGCCAATCCACCTGACCACACATAGCCCAAAAATCTTCCAATAAACCCAAATTAGCAAGAGTAGGTTCATCGAGATACCTTGTATTTATCCATGGTTGGTAGTAGAGTACCGCCCATCTAGCCCGCTGTGTTTCATTCGGCAAGATGGCATTTGAGGTTTCCGATTCGTCGGCCGCATATTCTGATTGTGGCTCTTCTTATTCTCATGTTCCTTCTTGTTCCTCTTTCTCCTCTAGAAGCCATGAAAACCAAACTTATGAGGTGTAAATATCTGAAATTTGAAACTTTGAAAATCCCCCAAACTTGGTGTAAAACTTGAAAAAGTTGAAAATTTGAAGGCCTAAGGTGATGGGTTTCTTGAGAAGTTGAAGAATTTGTGTTTTTGGGGTGAGATTTATAGTAAATTTGGAAGAAATTTGAAGAAGAGTTTGAGAATTTTGGGGGAGAATTTTCGAGTTGTAGGGTTTAGAGAGGAGAAAGTGGAGAAAAATTGAGTTTTGTGGGTGAAATAAGGGAGGTTTTCGCGTCTGACGGGCCACACGGCCCGTGTGGGCTCGCACAGCCCGCCTGTGCGGTGCTGGCACCTGCCGAACTCCACACGCCAGTGTGGAGCCACACGGCCTGGCCGTGTGGTGCTGGTTCGATCACTGCGTCATACGGCCGTGTGATATAATTTTTCCTTTTTTTTAATAATAGCTGGGAGTTTACCGTGATGTCTCCTACACAACAACTCACAAAACCAAACATAACTAAAAAAGTTAATAAAAAATATAAAATTGAAAGTAGAATTTAAATAAATTGAAGGCGATCAAAAATAATAAAAAAATAGGAAATAAGTTGGGTTGCCTTCTATAAAGAGCGCTAAGTTTTACGTCTTCAGTCAGACTTTAGATTTCTACAATCATTGTCATTGAAATGTGTCGGTTGAAATCTGTGAGCCCTTGTAGTATGTACCATCCAGCACACGAATGTCATTGTATTGTTCTCTCGGATTTAGCTCTGTGTTGCTTGGGAATTTGCCATTTTGATGTTGTCCTTCCATTGCAGTTGCGATCTAGGCTACTTGTGTTTCTAGAGATTTCAATCTTGCATTTACGTTCGTGTTCAATCGGGTGACCTCTTCCTCGATCCTGTCCTTCTTTGCGTCATCCTTGTTCAGCCTTGCCCTAGTTTCTCCGACAAACGAGGATATAATCTCCTCTACAGATGTTTTCTTTTTATTTGACTCCGCTCTGCCTTGATTACCCACATTAAATCCCGGAGGTGGCTGCAAAATATTTTTATTGTTAGCATAAGAAAAGTTTTCATGGTTACGCAGCCCCAGATGATAGTTATTGGGTGTCTGATTATTTCTATAATTATTGTTGAAGTTTCTTTGTTGTCCTACAAAGTTTGCTTCTTCTTCAACAATAGCATGATCTCTTGGAGTCACTTGCTGCATCGTATCCAGTTTCATATTTAGCATGAATACATGTTCTTGAGCATGGCGACTTCCTCATCCTGAACCTCTGCAACACGTCGGACATTAAATCTCTCGGATGGCCATTGGTAACTATTATTTGCCATCTCCTCTAATAGTTCTAGTGCCTCCTCTGGATATTTCCCTAGCAATGCACCCCCAGATGCAATATCTATAATCGTTCTCGTGTTGCCACTCAAACCATTATAAAAATACTGAACCTGTTGGTAGTCAGGGTATCCATGTTGAGGACACTTCGTTAGCAATTCCCAGAATCTATCCAATGTCTCATATAGTGGCTCTGAGTCTAACTGCTTAAACTGGGCAATTTCAGATTTCAATTGCAGCGGTTTACTAGGGGGAAAGTATTTGGCTAAAAACCGCTTACTTAGTTCAGCCCAATTGCAGCGGTTTACTAGGGGGAATGATATACTCATAAACACCATTCATCTGAATAGTGTCGCAGATTTCTAAGAAATTCGCCAAATGCGCGTTTGGATCCTTAATGGCTCTGCCCCCAAACTGATTTTATGACACCATCTGGATCATGCAGGTTTTAGTTCAAAGTTATTTGCATTGATCGGCAGACATGCCACACTCCCATAAGTTCGACCAACCTCCGGCTGGAAGTAGTCCCTAACTGCCCTTCTTGCGGTCCTTTTCGCTATTCGGTCATGTGCGTCTGCCCCAGGTGGGCGCTCCTCATTGATTATATCGTTCACGGCATTCTGATTAGTCCACTACGTCATTGCTTTAGATCTATTCCTTAGTTGTTTCGCTGTTTTCTCGATTTCCAAATCAATGGGTATTGGCTGGGTAGATCTGGAACGCGTGATCATGTACTATCTGCACTTAACAAAAACAATGTTAGAACCGAAGAAGAGAGAAAAAAAAAAAAAGAAAAAAATTATTTACAAAATGCTTCAATTAAAATTGGACTACTTATTACTATATCTAAGTACAATCTTTCAATCCCTAGCAAAGGCGCCAAAAACTTGTTTGCCAAAAATATTTGGATCTCTATACTGCAAGTGTACAGTGTAGTTTATAGAATAATGGCAAACAAGGTCGTATTCCTCAGGGATTGCCTATGAAATACTTAGGCTATAATAACATCGCATTCCAATTTTATTGAAGCGACTGAATATCAAGTTTTTATAAAAATCAAAAATAAAAGAAAAATAAATAAATTTTCGAACCTCACAAGTATTTTCAACAACCACGGAAGCAACCTTAGGCACATAATCTCAACATATTTCTTCAATATTAAATCCAATTAAAGTTTTAAAAACCAATTCATGCATCTTTATGGGTTCAATTCCTAGAATAGTTTATTCCCCCTCCCGGGTAACGTATAAACAATAGATTAATAATAATTGAGGTCTCCCGATCCATCACAACTATTATTAACTCCCAAAAGATCTAGGAATTGAAATACTCCCCACAAACAGAAGTAGTCTCTCGATACATTACCCTATTTATGTCTAAATTCAATTTTTGTCTTGTTAGACTCACCTCCCGGATTATGGACTAACAAGTATGACATGCATATTATTGAACAAATAATTGATAATTATAAATAATCACTCGAATTCATAAAATAGAACGCATGAATCAATTAAGAAAATAATTAATCAAGATTTAACATGAATCCACAATTTTGATTATGCCATATGATCCGAAAGGTTAGCCAAACATTGATAACAAATTCATAGACAAACTTGAAATCAATATTGTGACATCGTTTAAGCATAGACAAGATCTAAACTAATAGAGAAAACCCCTTTTTGTCAGGATGGATTCTCCTTCGAAGCCTTCGAAGCTCTTGTACTTCCGTAGATGTAAAAGGCCTTGTGGTGTTTTTTGTAACCTAGCCCTCCTATCTTAAAAGACTTTTGATCTTGTGTTCCTGTGTATTTTGGTGTGTTGTATGGTGTATGGATGTCTAAATTTTCGTGTAGCCCTTGGGTCCCTTATACAGGTGCTTGGAGAGATCACTTGTAGAGTTTGAATGGGAAAAGTACACAAAAATCCGCCACATCTCATCGCACGGTCCGACTGTGTAGCTTCACACGGTCACTCCACACGGTTGTGTGACTCTCACATGGTCCGGCCGTTGGTTTGCTTTCATCTCTTGTTTCTTCCCAACTTGACACATACATGTCATCTTCGCACGGGCAGGTCACACAACCGTGTGGTCCCACATGGTCCGACCGTGTGACTAGTTTTTGTCCGATTTATTTGTCTTTTAGATCTTGTCTTTGCACTCGTCAATCCTATCTCGGCCTTCCGACTGATATTTCTTCAATTAAGCTCAATTTCCAGTAAAAAGTCACAAAAATACGCAGTATCATGCCCTTCTAAGGAAACCAAGTAAAAACATAACTAAATATACATGCAAATGTATCAATTATATCCCAATTTATGCTCCTAAATGCACGTATATTTAACACGTATCAGTTAGTCGGTGATATATCTAATTTTTGCCAAAATGAAGCAGCTTGATCAGGTGAAATTGGCTTATCCGGTCTCACATATTTAGAAAGTTCATGAGCACATGGGAGTCCGCATGTCTTTCTTAATACACAACCACACAACAAGGGGTCTACACTACCCTTGGCTACACGATGCATTTCTGTATAGATCAAACTCAATGCATGTATAGACACCATACCTCGTAGTGGCATGAATACAACCGATTTGTGTTTATGCAAGACTACATTTTTGCTCTTCTCAAAAGAATGTTTGACTGCATTGTGTTATGTCCCGAAGAGGATGTGAATCTGTTCCCATTATGTCTTGAAATTACCCTGACTCACGCAAGTGGTCTTTTCAATGCTGCATGGTGACTCTCCGCCCTAAAATAATTTTTCAAGCATTACTAATTTTTAGGTATATATATGATATAATATAAATGTAATGACGAGTACAATAAAATGAATTACATATTTGTAGTGGTATTATCGAAATGAATGACATTATTCATCCAAGCAGACACAAATCTTTCCTTATACGGTCCTAACCATTGCTCCATTACATGTTGTACGACAGCTGGACAATCACAAAATTCTGACTGGAATCCCCTAATTAAGTCATAAAATGATGACTTAGTATCTGCGATGACCAATAAATTGCAATAGAGGTTAAAAGATTCTCATTTCTCTTTCGTTGCCAATATTTTCTTGCAATTCGCCAAAATGTTCCTACTAATGTGCCACCATCAAAGAAAATGTCTCGAAGTGGGAAATGTCCTCTCAATTACATTCATTACAGCCAATTCTCTATCGGTAACGATCACAGTGGGGAGAGAAGATGAGCCCATCAATGATTTTAAGACTGTGCAAGCCCATATGTAATTGTCTTCCCGCTCGCACTCCATATAAGCAGCTGCAACAAAGAATGTCATATGTGTCAACGTCACACCAACAATCTCCAACAAAGGTAACTTGTACCTATTCATTTTTTACGTCAGTCCATAAAAATGACACTCGGAAAAGCACACAATAACTCAATGCTTGTTGGGTGAGCAAAGAATATATCCTTCACGATGTTACTCGTCTTGCAACGTCTATGATAGTAGAAATATCCATGCTTCTTCAATTTATGTATACGTTGTTGCATTTGAGATCGACTGTCATGCTCGATAACTTTATTATTCATACGAGCATTATAGATAATCCTTATTGTGGGCTTATTATCTTGAAATTTGTTTTGTAGGCCAAACAAAATGTCATTCGGCCGAGTATTGTCGCGTGACATGTCCAACACATATTCTTCCTCGCTTCTTGATAATCGACCAGTAAAAGAGTGACCCTCCAAATATTGTACAATTGGATGATTATGCACACCACATTCAACATTTAGTGCTCATTCTCCTTCAATTGATACTTGCCGACCCCTCAAACGAAATGGGCAACCACATTTCTTTGTTCCAGTTTCTCTCTCTTAGACACTTTATTTTTAATTTTATTAACATCAATTTTTCTCGACATTTCTAGTTTTTTTTGATTCACGATAATATCCACTACGTTTACAAGCCAAAAATACTCGAGGTCTTTTCTTTCCTTGACCACTGTCCGACCTACTTATTACAATAACCATGTCGTGCTCATGTCCTCTCTCACGCACCCAATCAAATAGTTTATCTCGAGAACCAAATAACTCGTACGTCGTGAATACGTGTGTATAATCCGTAACAACACAAAACTCTTCAACATTCTCATCATTTTTGGGAGGACAAACAACATTGTATTCCGTAGGAAACGAGTTTGTTCCCTATTGAAACAAATACATCGATAAGATGGAAAAAATATTATGTCAAGATAGTGTGCGATCGTGCCACTGTGCCATTGTGCCACTCACTCCATCGTGCCAAATGGCACGACAACACAATCATGAAAAACACATCATGCCTTATATGTCACGATGGAGATAAGTGCACGTGCCATCATGCCATGTGGTACGATGTAAGTGATGCATGATCGTTCCATGTTGGATGGTCGTGCCAAGTGCCGCACAATAATGGTGCAGCAACAATTTTGAACGGTAAAAATGGATAAATCACATACTTTAATTTGCGAACTAAGAAGATACTTACATTATTTGGGGAAATCAATTCTTTGTTGTCCATATAAGCAACAATGTTGGTGTTGAAAATCTAGAGTTTATAAGAAAAAAGTTTCTGCTTTTCTCAGGAAATAAGAAGAAGAAGAATGTAGGTGAATGATGTGGGCGGGTGTGTTTTAGTAGATTATAAGTGTAATAATTGATGTGAGTGTATTTAGAGATTTGGGGAGGTGTATTTAGAACTTTTCTTTTAAGTAAGCGTATTATAGTCTTTTAAGTCAATGATATTTTTGAAATTATATATAGGTCGATGTATTCATCAAAATTGGGGGTGTGAATAGTGCCACCCTTTTTATATATGCAAATTTTTGTTTAAATAAAAATAATAATGAATAGTTTCCAAAAACTTGAAAACTATTGGCATAATAAAAAATTAAAAATCTGAATATTAAACTTATACACAATCTTCAAAATCATGGTTAATACTAATATAGCAATTAAAAGAAATTATTCAAATATGGAAAAAATATCAAATGAAATAGCATGAACAAAAAACATTCAATTAGCCTATCAAACCATTCCTTAAATATTCTCATTGGCTCTTTATATATATATATATATATATATAGGATTTGGTTCAAATGAGACCACCCTTTCTAGGTGAGAGTGTGGACTCATCTTACCCATTGATCTTAAAAAATGAAGGAATGTGATTAATTCAGTTTTTTAATTATTTCCTAATTTTCGCTGATTTTAAGGGTAAGATTGTATTTGTAATTCAAATTAGTGGTCCCAAATGGATTTTATGGGTTGAAATTGGCACTCGGGATTTTGTGGCGGAATTTAAGGAACTGTTTTTTTTTCAAATATTTTTATTTTACAAAGATATTTAGGGTTCTTCTACTTTAGCATAATTAGACATCAAATAATGCATATTTAGTTATTTTGTTGGCAAACGCTTTTAAAAATAAGACATAATTGAATATAACGTACTGCATATGTAGTTATACTACACTGCATAAATATGTTCAATATAATGTATATTTAGTTATGAAAATGGGATGTTGATTTAGAAATTATAAAAATGGGATGTTACATAATGTACTGCATATTTAGTTATTCCACAATGCATAGATAGTTTCTAGATAATACATAGTTAGTTGATTTTGTTGCATAGTTGGATATATTGTACTACATATTAGTTTTTTTACGCTGCATAGATAGTTTTCAGATAATGCATATTTAGTTGAGTTTTGTTGCATATTTAGTTTTCGAACTCACTGTTCGTTATTTTTCTGTAATATTGCACCGATATTTCTTGTTTTTTCTCTGTAATTTTCGAGTTCTTCACAGTTTTCTTTATTTGCGTTAATGGAGGAATGAGAGAGAGAGAGAGAGAGAGAGAGAGAGAGAGAGAAAGAGAGAGAGAGACATGAGATTGGGAAAATTGGGAGATGTATGAGTGAGAAAGAGATTTGATTCCATTTTTGTAACTAACTTGTTATGTTATTTTACCCTACTACCCTTATATTGATTAAATTAATATTTTAATATATTTTTTATCCATTAAATCATACCCATTGATTAATAGTGGGGGATGGTTGAGATTAGTCCATTGTGTCTCACCTAGAGACATGGTCTCACTTGATCCTCCCCCTATATATATATATATATATATATATATATATATATATATATAGAGAGAGAGAGAGAGAGAGAGAGAGAGATGGTTATATAAGACCACCTCATAGGGTGAGTCCACAGGGACCAATCCCAACCATATATCTAATTTTTTTCAAGGGCTGCGATTTAAGAGGCAAAATTATAAATTACAAGCTAGTTAATTAAACACAGGGGTAAATTAGTCATCCTCCAAAATAGCCCAATCGATATTCAACAATATTCACGGGATTCACGCAATCCTTCCAAATCTTAAAGCAAAGTCAACATAGCAATCCTCCTCCTTCTTCTTCAACGCACTACTGTGAGAAATCCTTCATCTTTCTTCTTCAACGCATTACCAGGGGCTGTAAAAAGTTGCAGACAATGCGCCATAGTTGCTAGAACTTGACTACAGTTCGAATGTTGCTTATGAAGATATATGTAATTTGTTGCTTGTATAGATGTGTCATGATGCTTTTAGATATATTAACTACATAAGCAAGTCATGAGCAACAAATCCATACTACATAAGCAACGTATATACATTACGGATGCACCACATATATATTAACTACATAAGCAAGTCATAAGCAACAAACCCATACTACATAAGCTAGAAGTCTATACTACATAAACAACGAATATACACTACGTATGCACCACAATTACATTAACTACATAAGCAACAAACCCATACTACATAAGCAACAAGTCTATACTACATAAGCAACGAACATACACTATGTAATCACCACAGATACATTGACTATATAAGCAAGTCATAAGCAACAAACACATATTACATAAACAACGAATATAAACTACATATGCAACACAAATATATTAACTACATAAGCAAGTAATAAGCAACAATCATATACTACATAAGCAACAAATATACACAACATATGCAACCAGGGCCGTGCCTAGCAATTTTTAGGCCTGAGTCAAATTTGAAAATTGGCCCTCTATTCTTATGAATTTAAAGACAACATAAAATAATATTAAAAGGCGAACTATATATAATGTACAAATTAGTTAAAATGACATAATAACCATGTCCAAAGTAATTATTTAAATACAACTTGACTCACAAATTTTGCAGCAAAAGTATTAATCAAGTCTGTATAATCAAGTTGCTCAATAATTCATAGTTAATCCACTATGAAGAAGGTTTGTTTCTTTTCCCAAATTTTATCAATAAAATTTTTATTTTCATCCTTTCTCAAGCCTATTGTTTTAAATAAATTTTATTTCATCAATAAAAAGAAGCCTCGTTCTTCTTCTTTTTTCTAGGTGCTTATTGATTTTCTCTTTATGGATTGTCTGTAGCTATTACATCATGAAGAATTATTCGGATCCATTTTCTATCAAAATCTACTCATTGTTAGTCAATATACAAACAATATTAAATAAATAAATGTCATAAATAAACTTAGGCTCTAATACCATTTTCAGAGATAAAAAAAAATCATAATTGTTACAAAGTGGGATAAATTTGAAAATGATAGGTTAAGTGCAACAATTCGCAAAGTTCAAGGGATAAAGTAGAACAATTCAAAATTAAATGAACAAAGTAGAAGAACTTGCATAATTTGAGGAAAAATTAAAATTACCTCATATTATATATACATTCCTATCTATTATATATATTCATATATGAGGTAAACAGAAATTTTTGGGCCCCCAAAATTTTGTTATTTTTCTGGGCCTGAGTCGAATAACTCGCTCGCCTTACATAAGGCACGACCATGTATGCAACACAGATATGATTAAATTACACATGCAATATGATTAAATTGCACATGCAATATGATTGTATTATATAAGTAATTAACAACAGAATACGCTGGAGAAAAAAATGGTGAATATGAGGGATATGTGTTACTCAAAAACTGAAAGCACGTGTCGCGTGAAAGGAAAAAAAATATTGAACGTGATTGAAATCTCATCAAATCTCAATAACTGATTTTATATTGTAAAATGACCACCCTACCTTTCTTAGTTGTTGAAACAAAAAAAATAAACATAAAACCTTCTAAAAATCTGGACCACCCAAAAATGTTAATCTATGGTTAGGATTGGGTCCTATAGACTCACCCCAAATGGGAGGACCCATTTGATCCATATCATATATATATATATATATATATGTGTGTGTGTGTGTGTGTGTGTGTGTGTGTGTGTGCGTGTGTTGACACTATTCATATTCATTCCTGCACGCTCAGTTTTTATCGAAAATCATCAGATAAGAAATTATCTTTCAAACTAAAAAAATGGTCCCAATGTTGATCCTTACCAAAGACTTAAATATGACAAAAACACAGTGACTATGAAACTCCACCTTGTGCATGTTTATGAGAAGCCGATTTCCAACGACAAAATACAAATACAAATAGTTTGGAGTGTGATTCTACGATATTGAGGTATGATAATATCCTTATATGTTTGTTTTTAATAATGCAAATGCAAATATCAATCAATTAGCTAATGTTAATTTTAAATTTAAATATACTTATTGTTGGGGACATAATACATGAGACAATCACAAAAACACATGTCAAACAATATAAGAAGCAACTAATTGAAGGGTCTATGCAACATATATGTAACATGATTTTTTTGATATATGCATTCAATCTATATAATCGAACACAACACATTCCGTGCATCACACATATCAAAAACTAATTCTATTAAAAAGCCCTGCAAATAGCATCCCCCAACTTAATATTATTATAAATATTAAGTTGAAGTCTTTTTCCTTTTTTTTTTTTTTTTTTTTTTTTTAATTAACATTGATAACTCATTTTTAAAAATAAAATAAAATAAAGGGTTCCGATTAAACCAGAAGAACCCGGTTCTTCTATGATTCCGATTTTGGAAGATCCAGTTCGAACCAGCTGAAAATTCCAAAAAAAATAAAAATTAAAAATAGAGTAGTGTTTAACAGTACACACAGTAAACGTAGCTATAAAATGTTTCGAATAGATCTCCCTCTCCCGTCTGCGGTCCCTCTTTTCTAAACGGGCAACACCGATTTAACAATCCCTCTCTTCTCTAAAATTCATACAGACAAAAACCCTTCGCTTATAGATACACATTTCTATATATACACATACACACACATATAGGCACGCACACTCGGTCATGGGGGCATACCGAGCCGACGATGACTATGATTACTTGTTCAAGGTAGTATTGATCGGAGATTCCGGCGTCGGAAAATCCAATTTGCTGTCCAGATTTACTCGCAATGAGTTTAGTTTGGAGTCAAAGTCTACAATCGGAGTCGAGTTCGCCACCCGCAGCATCCGCGTCGAGGAGAAAGTCGTCAAGGCCCAGATTTGGGACACCGCTGGCCAAGAACGGTATGCCTGTTTCTCCTTTTGTCGAATCCTTGTGCGCGTCCTTGATTTCTGATTCATTTTTAATTTGATTTTTTTTTTAAAGTTCTGGTTTTTGAGATCTCAATTTCTGGTTTCATCGAATGTTTGAGATCTCAATAAAGTCGTCAAGGCGTAGATGTGCTTTTTCGTTTTTGGGGGTGGCGGGTTAGATCAGATATTTTCCTGAGATCCTGGGATTTAGAATTAGCATGATCTATTAGATCTGATTCTTATGGAGTTTAGATCCCTCTGTGTTGTGTTAATAATGAACCTTTTGAATTCGAATTTGGGATTCAGCTGATATGCATATTATGAACTTAAGTTAATTTGCTTTGACAGAACAATGTTCGTTTTGTTAATGTGATGATTTTGCATTAGGTTCGAGAGATGCTTAATGAGTACTATTCTCTTGTAGTAATCCATTAAATGAGCATCTAATATGACTTGGCCCAATTGAGGATCAGGATGTAAGCACTAAGTTCCTGGACAATGTATTGGTGCCCGGATTTGCGATTGAGCTTATCTGCATCTAATGAAATATTGTGCATTCTTTGTATTAAACTGAGTTATATTTTTGCATTAGAGTTCAGGGATGCTTGGGAATTTTGTATCTAAGCTTTGCAGTGTAGCATAGATAAATGAACTTAATATTAGTCACGGTTTCAGAATCCTTATGCAGTTTCAGGTATTCCAAATACCAATGAGTTATTCCAATGAAAGGAAAAAAAGAATAACTAATGCTAAACTATACCTATCTAACTATCACCAAACAAAGAAAGATTTCTATAAATGTTAATTGACTAACGCTTTGGAGTTTGCTAAATTTTGCTAGATGTGCATAGTGATGCAGTTTGAAGGAACTAAGTGCTACTTCATTTGTTGTATATCTTTCAAAAATTTCTTCTGAAGACATTCAGTACTTGCCCTATTAGGTAGATAAAAATGATTGGATGATCTCTCTGAAAATCGGAGTGTCGTAGTGCATTACCTTAAACTATGAATTTGCAGACATTCACACTATCAATTTTCTGATCTGGTGATTGCATTGCTGCTAATGATTCGTAGGATTAGGTGATTGATATACTCATGTAATGCTGTATATTGATGAAAGTTATATGGTTAACTCATTTATCTTCATATCACTCCCAAATTCCTTGAGTTCAGAAACTTTTCTTTGGTTCAACTAAATGCGCTAATTGATGTTTATGCTCCGTTTTTCGCCTTACATTTGATTTTGTTGTAGAGGGGCTTGTTACTCATTTATCATGACCTATATTAATTTTAATTTCTTATGCTACTTTTGGGATTGCTCCATATGCGACTTGCATATGCTGCTTCGTGAATCTTTGTCTCCACTGTTGTCTTATGAAGATACCGTGCAATTACAAGTGCTTACTATCGAGGAGCTGTTGGTGCATTGCTGGTCTATGATGTTACACGCCATGTTACATTTGAAAATGTAGAGAGATGGTTGAAGGAACTCAGGGATCATACAGATTCAAACATTGTCATCATGCTCGTTGGAAATAAAGCCGACTTGCGTCACTTGCGGGCTGTTTCCACAGAAGACGCTACGGCTTTTGCTGAAAGAGAGAAAACATTTTTCATGGAAACTTCGGCTTTGGAATCCATGAATGTCGAAAATGCCTTCACAGAAGTGCTTACGCAGATACACCGTGTTGTCAGCAGGAAAGCTCTGGAGGGTGGTGATGATCCCGCAGCTGTACCCAAGGGTCAGACGATCAGTGTTGGTTCTAAAGACGATGTTTCAGCAGTAAAGAAAGTCGGCTGCTGCTCTTCTTAAAGAGCGCTCAAAGTTGAAGTCTATTCCATTTTTCGAATGAGTTCTAATATTTCCTGCCATGTTGGATGATCTCATTGTATACATTTGATCACTTTGACTATTCGGCCGCGAAAATTCTTAGTTCATTGACATGCGAAAAAGTTATTCAGATCAAGTCAATACTCTTTAGAGCAAGGTTTTTTTGTCAATTATTATATTTGGCTCAAATTCCTGGCTGTATTATTGTAGTATTACATTATTAGAAGTTTTCTTATATGGGATTATATATTTGAGTGCTTTAGATATTTATTTAGGTTTGCATTTGGAATGCTGATCCATTCTTGTACTCAGATTTGATTACCAATTGTGTGATTTTAGTTCAGAGCACCGAAACCCTATGTTTAATCAAGTTCTTTGCCTTTTCCCTTCGGCTTTTAGACAGTTTGGTGCTTCAAAATGTGGATTGTGATTTCATTGCAACGGATGAATTACACATTTAGTTAGATATCTATGTTCCATTGCAACGGATGAATTACACGTGTACAAAATGTCATAGTTGTATATATGTCATTCATCCATGCTCGTGAAATAGAAATGTGTAATAGGAGATCTACAAAATGTTACTTTCTCTTTTCTTGTTGCTTAGTTATTCGTTTACTCGGAAACTATATCCAAGTAGATTGGATAATTTTAAATTATGCCATGAAACCTAGTTTAACCGCTCAGAAGTCTTTTATTTTGTTCTCTCTCTCTCTCTCTCTCTCTCTCTCTCTCTCTCTCTCTCTCTCACACACACACACATTCTCACACACACACACACACACACACTCACGCACACACAAGTGCATATATATATATATATATATATATCCCCATGATATATATATATCCTAGACCAAGGGAGAACACTCTCTTAGGTTAGTCCATAAGACCCAATCTAGACCATCCAAATAGTAAAACAATGGCCAAGATTCGTTACAATCTATACAGGTTTACGAAAGTAACTATACAATAGAAAGGGTAAAATTGGAATTCATAAAATTATTAATGGTAACCTCCTCCTACATTATAGGGACGTGATCTGTTATTGATCACGTCCCCATAAATCACACAATTCACCATATACAATCAAAAATATACGCCTCCTTCCCAACGCCAACATTGCATCTCCATTATCAAAACCTCTGTAATCACCATTATCACCCAAAATGGGCCTGCAATTCATCCACAAAAAAATTGAACGCGACAAAAAATCTAACAATTTGCACAGAATTATCATCCGTTTGATTGGATAGAATTATACAATGAAAAAAAGTGTTGATTACAAAGCAACTGAAGAATGTCCTCATGGTAATTTCTGCGAGAAAAAAGTTATTACATTCATACGCCTGTGAATCAACAACTGATATCTGAACTATATGCACTTCTATTATTGTTGCTTTGTATGTTTAGTATGTTAATGTTGTCTAAATAGTGTGTCAATATAGTATATATATTTTTATATTTTTGCATGTTACCCACTTGTATGAAGGTTGCAGCTCAATTAGTAGTTTGTATGTTTAGAACGGATAATTTGCCAGTTTAGAATATAAGTGTAAATTGTTGCTTTGTATGCAAAAATATATAAATGTATTATTGTTGCTTTGTATGTTTAGTGTGTGAATTTTGTCTATTTAGTGTGTCAACATTGTATATATAGTTTTATATGTCTGCATACTACCCACCTGTATGAATGTTGAATCTCAATTAGTAGTTTGTATGTTTAGAACAGATAATTTGCGAATTTAGAATATAAGTCTAAATTGTTGCTTTGTATGCAAAAATATAGAACTATATTATTGTTGCTTTGTATGTTTAGTGTGTGAATTTTGTCTATTTACTGTGTCAACGTTGTATATATAGTTTTATATGTTTGCATATTACCCACCTGTATGAAGGTTGCATCTCAATTAGTAGTTTGTATGTTTAGTACAGATAATTTGCCAATTTAAATATAAGTCTTGTGTATATAGCATTATGTATATGCATAATTACGCCTTATATCTCGCATATAGTACATTTGTTACCAAATTCGTTGCATGTTTGTTCAGCAATTACAACATGTATATATTTATTTATTCGTTGCATAATAAATTAATAAGTTTGTATTCAAGTAAAAATTATAAATCAAATAAATTAATAAGTTTGTATACTTATAAAAAAACGTGTATGAATGGTGTTAAAAATGTATATATAATATATACATTTTGTATTATTGTCTAATAACTTTTGTGATGTCAAAAACAACGTAGGACAACGGTTCAAAATCTCGCCAGATCAACAAAATATTGGATACCGAGGGTGGAAGACGAAAAAATTCCGCAAGTGGGGATGCATTTCGCTACGTTGGAAACCAGTGTACAATTTTACCGTCTTTTGGAACCAAAAAGTCAGTACTAGAGACCTATTGTGGGTCAACCTCACAGCTTGATATTTCTGTGTTACAACCAAAACAAGCAAAGAACAAAGGCAGCGACAGTAATCTGAGAAGTAGAATTCAGAGCCAAAGAGAGAAAGCCATTAAAGCAAGCACAAAACTCAAAAGACGATGTGGAACATGTGGTGAGATCGGAACGCATAACAGCCGAACATGTCCAAAACGCGACACCACGCCCTAGTGCAATGTTTCTATTTTTTGCAAAAAAACAATTCTGTCAGTTTATTATTTATGAAACTTTTTTTTTTTTTGAAACATTGAGTGATTGTTAATTTATCTTTAATGTTATTTTTTCTCTCTAAACATTTATTGCATATACAATTACATCAACTAAATATGCAAAAAAAAAAAAACACTAAGCAAACAGAATTGTTTTGCTTTATATACAACTACACTGTATACGCCAATAAGTACCTTAAGATTTATACAAAATACATTAATCTACTTATCCAACAGATAATATAATTCAACTACTACAAAATAGACAAGTGCAATACATTAAATATACAATTCTATATATCTATTTATACAAGTACATAGCAAACTAAATACAATTCAACTAAACTAAAATCAGAAAATCACCCATTCAACTAAGTATACAAATCCACCAAACAAAATAGACAATTCAACGTAACTAATTAAACAGATATATTAATCTACTTATACAACGAACAATACAATTCAACTAATCAAAAATAAACAAATGATACACATTATATATACAATTCGATATGTCTATTTATACATGTCACTGAAACTGTATACAAATCCACTGAACTAAAAAAGTGAATAACCCATACAATCAATTAAACAATTCCACCGCATAAAATATACAAATCCACTTAACTAATCAAACAATTATATTAACCTGGTTTATACAACAAAAAATACAATTCAAAATAAAAAATAAACAAATGAAACATATTAATATACAATTCGATACAACTATCTATACAAGTTCTTTGCATCCATGTATAATGTACATGCATCTCAAAAAAAACACTTTCATCTTAAAAAAGATCAATCTAAAAGGAAAAAAAAATGAGATGACACAACACCATACATGGTAAAAAACAAAACATTCTGCTACACAAACTGCCAAAACCCATCTCACGTACTGCATTCTTCTGTGCAGGTTTCATAGAAGCAAGAGCATCAACCAAAACCTTGGGTTTCGCCCTAACTTGCGTGCCAGGATATGAACTATCAATCCTTCGCCTCTTTTTGGGTTGCTCGTCTCCGGAACTATCCTCTGCACCACTATTGACCTCTATTTCCTGTTATTCACTTGACATTTTACTAACACAAACACCTACATAAAAAGAACACAAATCCAGATATCAAGACTTTAAACCTCATTTGTTTACATTCCCATAAATGTTGTATATTTAACATGACAAACTTATATACTTAGTATAAACAATCTGCATACTTAATATTTAACATGACAAACTTGTATATTTAGTATACAAAGTCTGCATACAAAAGTATGTTTATATTGTACTTAATGTTGTATATTTAACATAATATATCAGTATACTTATTAAAAAAATATGCATACTTGTTACGTGTTTCTTACTTGGGGTACACTAATTTGTTTACATTCCACTTAATCCTGTTTACTTAACATAACATGTACGAATAGCAAGAATACACCACAACCCCCCTACATAAAAAAACACTTAATTCATATATGAAAACGTGAATACAAAAGTATGCTTATATACTACTTAATGTTGTATAATTAACAAAATATATCAGTATATTTAATAAAAAGATATGCATACTTGTTATGGGTTTGTTATCAGTATAATTGCAAAATTACTGAATGAAAAATTGATGACTGAAAAAACTCACAAATTGCGATAGGAACCTTCATTAACGACCAGAAATAATAAAAAAGGGCAGAAGATGAAAACAACAAACATACCTTCAAAATACAAGAACTCAGACGTCAGTTCCCCTCTCCTCAAATCTTCTCCACAAAAATCGAACTCCTACACCCACCAAAAATTACTTAATAGAGACAAGAACAAACTTAAATTTGAAGGATTTGGGCCATTAACAGAGAAAAGAGACTTACCTTTACACACGCAATAACGGGCAAAAAAATAGTACTTCTCTGGTCCCTTCTTCGCAAACCCAAACCGCCTACCAACAACAAACTTACGACCAGCGAAATAATTTCGAACTTCAATTTTTGGGTGTGACCGGGGAAGACGAACTACCAATTTTTTTGTGCGCTACTCGACTGGAAATGTGGGATTATTTGGGGGAGAAAAGAAAGAGTTAGGGTTTTTTTTCTTGTCAAAAAAACGTAAAGATGAAGCCAAAAGGAACCGAGTTTTGAAAAGACACAACTGAAAATCTATGGTTTTTTCCCCCTAAAAAACGGAAGCCATAAAGGAAAGATCATATTTTCCTAATAATTAGCAATTAACGTTATCTCCATAAAAATCGAAATGGTGAAAATAATCATACCCTTAATAACCCAAAAATAACTAAAGATCTCTATTAAAAAATTAAATCAATGGTCTATATGGACTGGACTAACCTTGAAGGGTTGGTCTCATTTGAACCAATCCCATATATATATATATATATATGCAATCTTGAGAAATTGGTGCTTATAATTCAAAAGCTAAATAGGAATGTGCTAATCTATATATTATTATTATAGTGGAGGATCCAATGAGACCATATTTTATGGTGAGACAATATGGACTAATATCAACCTCTCTCATTTACATCAAGGCAAAGACTCATATAAGACTGTCTTACGGGTCTCAATCCGTAAGACGGATCCTATTTGACCCGCGGATCCTATTGACCAGGTCCGCGGGTCAACAACAAATGCTCTTTTTTTTGTTTTTGTTTTTATTACCCATTAAAGTACCGCTTTATGAGAAAAATATCGGTTATTTTAGATAAAGTATCATATTTTTAATAAAGTCACATTATGATTACATTACATTGAAGGACAAATAAATATATCAGAGTTAAAGTAACATCTTTATAAGTAAAAATATATATTTTTTGAGACAAAATATCATGTTTTAAGAGTAAAAATATCTTTTTTAAATAAAGTATTGCATTTTTTAATAATAAATACAAAGAAAAATGAATAATAAATTTCATACGATTAAAGTAATACTTTTATAAGTAAAAGTATTTATTTTTTGAGATAAAGTAACATATTTTTAATATAGTCACAAATTATGAATATATTACAATAAATATATATAACAGAGTTTTTGTTTTCCTTCCTCTGTTAAAGTAACAGTATGAGAAAAAGTATCGGTTATTTTAGATAAAGTATCATATTTTTTAATATAGCCACAAATTATGATTACATTACATTGAAGGTAAAATAAATATATCAGAGTTAAAATAACACCTTTATGGTAAAAATATATATTTTTTGAGACACAATAATCATGTTTTAAGAGTAAAAAATATGTTTTTTTAAATAATGTATTATATTCTTTAATAATGAATACAAAGAAAGATGAATAATAAATACGATAGAGTTAAAGTAATACATTTATAAGTAAAAGTATTTATTTTTTGAGATAAAGTAACATATTTTTTAATATAGTCACATATTATGAATATATTACAATATATATATATATATATATATATATATATATAGTTAAAGTAACACTTTTATACGTTAAAGTATCTATTTTTTGAGATAAAGTATCATGTTTTTAATATAGTCACAAATTAGAAATGAAGAAAAGAAGGAAAATTAAAAAATAAATATGATATAGTTAAAGTAACACTTTTATAAGTAAAAGTATCCGTTTGTTGAGATAAAGTATCAGATTTTTTAATACAGTTGCAAACTAGGAACAAAAAAAGGAAAAATAAAAAATAACTATGACGTAGTTAAAGTAACACTTTTATAAGTATCCATTTATTGAGATAATGTATCATGTTTTTTAATAGACTTGGTTTGATTCTTAGCCTCTGCATTTAGAGGCGTTTTTATTTTTTATTTTTAATTTACTGGTGTATTTATAAATAGATTTATATACATGATTATACTAAAATTGTACAACAAGCACTAGTGGTGTAGTGGTAGAATACCACCTTAAGCCTATCAAGGTCGCGGGTTCAATTCTCTTGTGGACCGATTTTCTTTATTTTTTTAAAATAAGAGGTGTTGTAGGCGGGCTGGGCAAGTGGGCTGTGTTGCGTGTGCGGTGGGTCAAGCGAAAGATCGGCGCCTTATGGGTAGGATCCGTATGGGTAGGATCCGTAAGACGGTCCTACAGGAGACCTACTCTTACATCAAATGCTAGGAATAATTTGAGATAATAATACATTAACCATTTAATTAATCCCAGAAAGGGTAAAATTGTCAAAACAAACATGTGGGGGACCATCCAAATATGGAATCAGTTATTAGGAGAGAGAAAATCACGCGGGAGAGAAAATCGCGCTGGGAAGAGAGAAAATCGCGTTGGGGAGAGAGAATCAGTTATTTAACATATTTGTACTACATATTACAATTGTCAAAAAAATATGTGGGGACCGTGAATTAAGGGATCAATTAACAAGATTATTCTGGGCAGACCAATAATTATGGTATACCAAATAACAATAATTAAAAAATCAACAACTAATAGACACAAATCAATTAACTAAATTATTATAAAGTAAACTATGTCTAACTATACAATAAAATCAGTCTATGTATACAATAAACTATGTCTAACTGTACAACAAAATTAGACTACCTATACAATAAAACTATGTCTAACTATACAATAAAATCAGACTACCTATACAGTAAACTATGTCTAACTATACAATAAAATCTGACTATGTATACAGTCGCCCTCGACGCGCTGTTCACTTTTTCTACCTCTTTTAGCCGTGATTAACAAAACACCAGTTCTGGCACAAAAAACCAAAAATAAAGTGTTAGAGCAAAATATATAAAAAACACACGGTCAAAATTAACTAATAAGCATCAACATATAAGTATACAACAAAATCTCCTAACTTTTTCAACAAATATAGGCATACAACAAAGCATATATAAGTATACAACAAAACACATAAGTATACAACATAAATATATACATAAAAAATTACCTATTTACACAGCAAAACACATATAAGTATACAGTAACCTACTAAAATATAATTATACATCAAACATATAAACTTGTCTTCTTCACCTACAAAAAAACCTAGAACCTCCATTAACAAAAGCTTAACCACCATCACCGAAAAATACATGAAAGACAAACCAAACCCTAAAATAACGATTTCAACTCGCAATCGCATTCTCCCCAAAACACAACGACACGCAATAAAAGAAAATTAAAATAATCATAGAGTTTCACAATTAAAGTCGAAAAAACTGGAAAAAAATACTTACCAGTTTCAGAGATGAAGATGACTGGTCTCGCTAAACAAATAACAATGCGCTCACAACTTACACTCACGATCTCTCACCCTTCGACGAACCACTCCAACCGCCTGAAACCTCCGCCCATGACCACGAAGAACTGGGGAAATTCAAATTGAAAACTGACGAGTGGTTTTGGGGTGATATGAAATGATTTTCATTAGTTACCAAACTTGACTGAAATTATGTAATTATACAATTACATAACTGCCCTTTACAGATTTAAATAAAATTAAAAAGGTCTATTAAATTGGGTAAATCTCAACCATCTAAAATTACAGATTTATGGACAGGATTAGTCCACACTGTCTCACTCTAATTATGTGATCTCATTTGATCATATTCCTATTATTATATATATAATAACAAACCTATTTTATATTTATTTTCCCGCTTAAAAGCTATTGCCTAAAACAAATTCCTATGACTATTTAACTAAAAAATGATTTCCATCAATAGTAAAATCTTCTTAATTGTAATCATTAATATTTTCTACTCTATTTTTGAATGATTTACAATCTACTTTAAACATGAATGTTTAAATAGGATTGGATACTGTATCCGTGCATTTTAAAATAATTTACAATCTATAACATAATTTAATATTATATTTTATTTTTAAAAACTGAACATATTTTGTATATTTATATTAGTGATTAATAAAATACTTCAATAAACTTTATGTATCTCTAATGATACACAATCATTTTATATATATCAAAACATAGATTTGCAATATTACAAAGTTAATATTTTGCAAACAATAAATTATATTTTTAAAAAAAAAATTAATAATACTTTTATGAAAAATATATAAAATTATATATTAAAATCTATATGCAAGAATGATCTCCGACTCATCACCAACATATTAACATAACTATTGTTTATTTTATATTCAAATATCTATATGTGAGAATGATCTCCAATCAACTATCAATACATCTTCATCTGGCAAATGTTTATGTTATATTCAAATCAATATATACGAAAATAATATCACATCACCGTCAATACAACTTATCTATTGATGATGACACTACATTTTTTGGGACTGATTACCATCATTACAGACTATTGAGTACGAGGTGATATGAATAAGGGTGCCTAATTTTAGAAGTATCAAAACGAGCGGGGCCGATGAGAAGACCTTATTGTCTGTATTTTTGGAGGCCTGAAAGGACTGGACCTATTTAGCACAACCCATTAGCCCCGAAAAGTCAACCGCTTGGTCATTTCATGTGTATTTACATGGGTTATGTCTTAAATATAGTAGCATAATAGAATTTCAACCCATCCAACTTGATTTTTCTTTTTGGCCAGCGGACCAACACCCCACCCCAAGTCGATCCATTTGACAGACTATATTGATTATTAATATAACCCGTGCATTGCACGGTAGTCTCTTCTAGTATATATAATGATATAGAATCGAGTTACTGTGTGTATACTATTGTGGAAACAATCTTATTCAAAATAATCATAAATTTGTTGTAAATAATCTTTGTTTTATATAGAATAATTATGATTATAATATCTATATGTTATTACAATATATATATATATATAGGGATATGATCTTGTGCGAGACAATCCCTTACCGTGAGATCTTAGGGACTAATCACAACCATCCATTAAACAATTCAGATTTGGATTACAAATTATGGTATTAACTAATTAATTTAAACATTATAATGGTAATAAAGTAAAATATTAATTTGGTTTAACAATTATTTCATAATAACCACAGCCACACACACAATTATTAAGGGAAAATATCAATCACGTTCCATAACAGAAGCATCACATAAAATCAAGGTTCTTATCTCTCTCCTCTCGAAGTCAACTCGGATAAATATGCGGACGAAGAACAATTTTACGAAGATGAACGCCATAGAAAATGAAGATGCACACCCAACACCGCATCGGGAATTCAATGGACGCGATAGATAAAACTGAATATGGAGAGATTGAATCGGATCATAAATTGGGATAAAAAAATAATAATATCAATTCGTGTTGAATCCTGATCCATAATAGATATATTACAGTATGCTTGAGTTTTCTTCAAATCTTGAATACACATGTTTACAATTACACTCCTTTTTTTAACCTATATACGTTCATGGATTAGAAAATAAAGTGTTTCATATTTAGTGTATATTTGATGCATAACTCAATAATAACGATGCACATTTGGTTTAATTTGCAACTTGTAACCATTTGGAATAGTGACATATTACATTTATAATTTTGACGCATAACAATAATAACGATGCATATTTAGTTTTAATTTGTAGCTTGTGCCCATTAGAATATTACATTTGTAATTTTGATGCATAGTTAATGTATATTTGATGCATAATTGAATAATATCGATGCATATTTAGTTTAATTTGTAACTTGTGCCATTAGAAATAGTGACATATTATATTTGTAATTTTGATGTATAGTTAGTGTATATTTGATGTATAACTGAAGAACAATTTTACGAAGATGAACGCCATAGAAAATGAAGATACACACCCAACACCGCATCAGAATTCAATGGACGCGATAGATAAAACCTGCGAATATGGAGAGATTGAATCTGGATCATAAATTGGGATAAAAAAATAATAATATCAATTCGTGTTGAATCCTGATCCATAATAGATATATTACAGTATGCTTGAGTTTTCTTCAAATCTTGAATACACATGTTTACAATTACACTCCTTTTTTTTAACCTATATACGTTCATGGATTATAAAATAAAGTGTTTCATATTTAGTGTATATTTGATGCATAACTCAATAATAACGATGCACATTTGGTTTAATTTGCAACTTGTAACCATTTGGAATAGTGACATATTACATTTATAATTTTGATGCATAACTGAATAATAACGATGCATATTTAGTTTTAATTTGTAGCTTGTGACCATTAGGAATATTACATTTGTAATTTTGATGCATAGTTAATGTATATTTGATGCATAATTGAATAATATCGATGCATATTTAGTTTAATTTGTAACTTATGCCATTAGAAACAAAGTGATTATATTTGTAATTTTGATGTATAGTTAGTGTATATTTGATGTATAACTGAAGAACAATTTTACGAAGATGAACGCCATAGAAAATGAAGATACACACCCAACACCTCATCAGAATTCAATGGACGCGATAGATAAAACCTGCGAATATGGAGAGATTCAATCTGGATCATAAATTGGGATAAAAAAAAATAATAATATCAATTCGTGTTGAATCCTGATCCATAATAGATATATTACAGTATGCTTGAGTTTTCATCAAATCTTGAATACACATGTTTACAATTACACTCCTCTTTTCAACCTATATACGTTCATGGATTATAAAATAAAGTGTTTCATATTTAGTGTATATTTGATGCATAACTCAATAATAACGATGCACATTTGGTTTAATTTGCAACTTGTAACCATTTGGAATAGTGACATATTACATTTATAATTTTGATGCATAATTGAATAATAACGATGCATATTTAGTTTTAATTTGTAGCTTGTGCCCATTAGGAATATTACATTTGTAATTTTGATGCATAGTTAATGTATATTTGATGCATAATTGAATAATATCGATGCATATTTAGTTTAATTTGTAACTTGTGCCATTAGAAATAGTGACAGATTATATTTGTAATTTTGATGTATAGTTAGTGTATATTTGATGTATAACTGAAGAGTAATTTTACGAAGATGAACGCCATAGAAAATGAAGATACACACCCAACACCGCATCAGAATTCAATGGACGCGATAGATAAAACTTGCGAATATGGAGAGATTGAATCTGGATCATAATTGGGATAAAAAAATAATAATATCAATTCGAGTTGAATCCTTATCCATAATAGATATATTACAATATGCTTGAGTTTTCTTCAAATCTTGAATACACATGTTTACAATTACACTCCTTTTTTTAACCTATATACATTCATGGATTATAAAATAAAGTGTTTCATATTTAGTGTATATTTGATGCATAACTCAATAATAACAATGCACATTTGGTTTAATTTGCAACTTGTAACCATTTGGAATAGTGACATATTACATATATAATTTTGATGCATAACTGAATAATAACGATGCATATTTAGTTTTAATTTGTAGTGTGTGCCCATTAGGAATATTACATTTGTAATTTTGATGTATAGTTAATGTATATTTGATGCATAATTGAATAATATCGATGCATATTTAGTTTAATTTGTAACTTGTTCCAATAGAAATAGTGACAGATTATATTTGTAATTTTGATGTATAGTTAGTGTATATTTGATGTATAACTGAAGAACAATTTTACGAAGATGAACGCCATAGAAAATGAAGATACACACCCAACACCGCATCAGAATTCAATGGACGCGATAGATAAAACTTACGAATATGGAGAGATTGAATCTGGATCATAATTGGGATAAAAAAATAATAATATCAATTCGTGTTGAATCCTGATCCATAATAGATATATTACAGTATGCTTGAGTTTTCTTCAAATCTTGAATACACATGTTTACAATTACACTCCTTTTTTTAACCTATATACATTCATGGATTATAAAATAAAGTGTTTCATATTTAGTGTATATTTGATACATAACTCAATAATAACGATGCACATTTGGTTTAATTTGCAACTTGTAACCATTTGGAATAGTGACATATTCCATTTATAATTTTGATGCATAACTGAATAATAACGATGCATATTTAGTTTTAATTTGTAGCTTGTGCCCATTAGGAATATTACATTTGTAATTTTGATGCATAGTTAATGTATATTTGATGCATAATTGAATAATATCGATGCATATTTAGTTTAATTTGTAACTTGTGCCATTAGAAATAGTGACATATTATATTTGTAATTTTGATGTATAGTTAGTGTATATTTGATGTATAACTGAATAATAACGATACATATTTAGTTTTAATTTGTAACTTGTGCCCATTAGGAATAGTAATAGATTACATTTGTAATTTTGATGCATAATTAGTGTATATTTGATGTATAACTTAATAATAATAATAATGCACATTTAGTTTCAATTTTTAACTTATGCCCATTAGGAATACTGACAGATTATATTTATAATTTTGATGCATAGTTAGTGTATTTGATGCATAACTGAATGATAACGATGCATATTTAGTTTTAATTTGCAACCTGTGCACATTAGGAAAAGTGACAAATTACATTTGTAATTTTAATGCATATATGGTGCATATATTATTTTTGAAAATGCTAATTTAATGAATTATAAAAAAAGGATGACAAATTCTTTTACACAGTAGCAAAAACTCTACGAGAAAAAAATCGCGTGAAAGAAGAAAGATGAAAAAGTTTCTTCACAATCGAAAGCTTTGAGAGAGAAAACTAGATATATGTTTTCAAATGGTAATGTAAAATAAAAGTGGGAATAAATCATTAAATCCCTAAAAAACCGATTCTCTAAACGGTTAAAAAAAAAAAAGGAGAAAACTGCATACTTTAAATGACAAAATTCCCCTTATTGATAAAAAAAGGTCTAAGTTCGAAAAAATCTCAGCATTTGGATTTGATAAAATAATTGCTGGGACTAGTCCACACTGTCTTACGTAGAGACCCCTGCCACATTTGATCCAGTATTATAGAAGTAAAGTTTACAAGCTAATTGTGATAAACTGGAGATTGTGTTTTCAATGCAAAACCGTGTGTCTAGCTCATTTAATTTCCCACATATTTATACACAATATTTTACTATTACACTTGTGATCACAAATGTAATCTTGTAAAATTTTCCAATGCTAAGTCCAAATCACGGACCTTTGTCGTAACACTCTTCTTTGGACGTAGCATTGTTGTATATTTGATGAGTATGCCTCACTAAAAACCACAAGTCGAAAAACCCTGTGGGAAAAATCAGACGTAAGGGAAAAATAGTACATTCTCAAATTCAGACCTTGTGCATAAGCTACCTCGTTAAAAACCTTAAGTTGGAAAAACCCAATGTGATAAAAACCAGGCAAAATGAAAAAAGTGTACAAAGCACAATATATTTGCCCCCCCTAAAATGAAGCATATCAGCTGCATAACTGATCCATCAATCTTGCTTCACACTAACCCTCCTCATTCCAATGCCGAAAACTAATTTTTCCAATGTAGACGTCGAGAAGAATTTTGTATACAAATCGACAAAATTATGACATGAGCGAATCTGCTGAATATCTACCTTTCCATTTTTTGGAGTTCATGTGTGTGGAAAAACTTTGGTGAAATATACTTAGCCCTATAACCCTTTATGTAACCACCTCTTATTTGTGTTATGCATGCTGTATTATCCTCATAAATAATAGTAGGAGTGTCATAATCGGTTTCAATGACACAAGCATTTTATATATGAACTATAATTGATCTTAACCAAACGCACTCTTTGCCGCCTTCATGAAGAGCAATAATTTGAGTGATTGGAAGAAGTAGCTACTAATGTTTATTTAGTAGATCACCATGATGTAGTTGTACATGATTATAGCAAAATAAGTAACCATTTGTGATCGAACTTTGTGCGGATCGGTTTATATCCAAAGATTAGCATAACCAACTAACCCGAGTTAGTAGATTCCTTGGAGTAGAATAACCTCCTCAAATCTATAGTACCACTCATATATCGAAAAATTTGTTTAATACCATTCGGTGTCTTGGGTTGGCTCAAAACTCGTATCATGTAAGCGCATTTACAGGGGAAAAAAGAAAGGTCTAGTATATTGTACAAGATACATTAATGCTCCAAGAAGAGCATTAAGATAAGGCACTTCGACCCAAAATCTCCTCATCGATTCTTTTGGTCGGAATGGATCTTTCTCGGGATCTAAACTGCGTACAATCATAGGGGTACTCAAAGGATGAGCCTTGTCCATGTTAATCGCTTGAGTAACCTTTTTGTATATGTAGATTGGTGGACAAGTATCCCGTTATCTTTATGCTCTAACTCAAGACCAAGAAAAAGTTTAGTTCTTCCAAGGTCTTTCACCTCAAACTCTTTCTTTAGATATTCAAAAACATTGGATAATTCTTCAGGGTGCCAATCAAATTCATGTCATCGACATATACAACAATGATAACAAATCCAGTATTTGGTCTTTTAATAAAAACGCATGGGCAAATGGTATTATTTTAGTAACATTCCTTAGAAAAGTATTCGTTAAGTCGTGATACCACATGCAACCGGGAATTTTCACGGGGAGTATCGATTTTGGCATTTTGTATCCGTCTGGAATTTTCATATAAATATCACTATCCAATGAACCATATAGATATGTCGTCACTATGTCCATTAGTCGCATGTCTAAATTCTCGTGTACAACCATACTGATAAGAAAATAAAATGTGATCGTATCCATCAACGGTGAATACGTTTCATCATAATCTATCCCTGGTCTCTGGGAGAATCCTTGAGCCACAAGTCCGACTTTATATCTAACAACTTATTTTTCTCATTCTCTTTCAAACAAATACCCACGTATATCCAATGGGCTTTATATTGTTTGGAGTTCAACCAATTTGTCCAAATACGTTTAGTTTTTCCAGGGAATCTAACTCAAAATTTATTACTTCCTCCCACATAGGCCAATCAGGCATCTGACGAAATTCCATTATAGAATGTGGTTCACAATCATAATTATCATTTATGATTTTTGAGCAACTAAGAATGCAAAATTATCATCAATATTATTTCATTTTGATCCTATATTTCATTACTATAGCTCATGTGATTCTCGGTGCTCTAAGATATTAGGCTACAGATTTGTCTAGAAAATGCTCGTTAATATCAATTCTCCTTTTTTTTCTAGGAATAGTATCTTTTGAGCCAATAGGTCTACCACGTTTTTGTCGTGGGATATCATCATTCATTTTCTTATTTTCATCTGGAATAATAATCATGGCTGGAGCATTTCCAGCCGGAATATGAGACTTCGTGACTTTATTAGCATCATTAAATGCATCAGAAAGTCTGTTATCAATATTTTGTAAATGAATGATTCTATCCACCTCACTTTCACATTCAGAAGTACGTGGGTCTATATGGGATACGTTTTGTTCATTCCAGGAGATACTCTCAACTTGTTTTTGTTTATCATTTTCTAAAACAACTTTATCCCTTCCCATTGATGGAAAAGTTGTCTCATCAAAATGACAATCCTCAAATCTTGTGGTAAATAAATCAACCGTCATTGGTTCCAAATGGAGAATCAAATCCAACATATATACCAACTCTACGTTGTGGACCTATTTTTATCCTCTCGAGGAGGTGGAATCGACATCAACAAAGACACACCCAATAGTGGCATATGCGAAATAATTGGCTCAAAACCATGAGTTAATTGCATTGGAGAGTGCATATGATAAGCAATGGGGCGTAATCTAATGAGTCCTGATGCATGTAATACTGCATAACCCCATGCTGAACTAGTGAGGTTTGATCTCATTAATAATGTACGAGCAATGATTTGAACTCATTTAATCAAGGATTTTGCCAATCCATTTTGAGTATGAACATGTGCTATTGGGTTTCAACATTCATTCCCAGTGTTGCGCAACATTCATCAAAACTTTTTAATATAAATTTTCTTGCATTATCCATCCTTATATTCTTAATGGGATAAAATGTTCTTGGATTTTAATAATATGCACTAATAATCGAGCAAATGCAACATTTCTACTAGATAATAAGCATACATGTGACCATCTACATGATGCATCTACTAGGGCCATGAAATATCGAAATGGTCCACTTGCAGGATGTATAGGTCCAAAAATATCACCATGAATACGTTGTAAAAAAGATGGTGATTCTTAACCAACCTTTTCCATGGAAGGTCTCGTAATAAGTTTTCCTTGTGAACACGATTCACATAAATAATCTTTGGACATCAACATCTTCATGCTTTTTAATGGATGTTCATCATTCGGAGATGTGTTCAATAATACTATGCATCATAGTTATTTAAGGTGTCTTAGCGATCATGCCATAGCCCAAATATATCGAGGATTCACTAGCTTCCAAGGTTTGGTGGTGTAGGATTCAAAAGCTTTAATTTGGATACAATACAATCCAGAAGTTGTTGCTTCAAATTTCTCATGGGCAATTCTTTTTTCCATTTTATAAGATGCGATACACAAACACTCTTTATTATGTTCATTTAGTGTCTCCAAGTGATAGCCATTATCGCACATATCCTTAAAACTCAGTAGATTTCTTTTTCATCTACTAGATAATAATGCATTTTTAATATGCAAGATTGTACCATTAGGCAACACCATTGTTGCATTCTCGGAGCCATCAATAATCTCAATTGGACTAGATATAGTTGTAACTTGTGCCTTGCACAATTTCACACTTGAGAAATATATTTACTTGTTAATATTGAGTGCATTGTTGCACTATAAAGTAGACAATAGTCCATTTTCTTGGTGTTTCCCACGTGTACGTGATATAATTATTATACGATTATAAAAAAAAATCTTTCATTGAAATGTAAAACAACTAATTAATAACAAAAATCAATGCACAACAAGAGTTTAAATATAAAAGATTTTATTCGACAACATAATATACATAATCATCTAACTATTATAACGTGCTAAAATAAATTGTTATGACTAACATAGGAAGAATTGTGAAGATAAATAGCTCAATCATAAACCAAAGTGTTCTGGAGGATATTCTCCAAAAAAAAGCAATATAGTGTACATGATGAATATCGTAATGAGAAATACTACAATTAAGTTAACCATTTTTTGAATGAAAGAAATATGGAGTTTTGGAAAGATGAGAGAACATGTGTGAATTTGTTGAATGAAATATTGGTATATTTATAGATAAGAGTTACTGTTCATAGCCATTAATATAGCCGTTGGAGTAGAAAAATTAATGTGAAATTCTTGGTGTTTTGGTAGAAATTTACTGATATTTTATGATCGAAATATTAGACAGAAACATATTTATTATTTCACATTATGAACTTGAAACCGAGAATGTATCATCCGAGTGAAATAACATACAAATATTGAATCTAATTTTATTTTATCCATTCGACACCTTGTCTTGGGATCCTCAAGAAAATCGATATATCGAGTGATTTCCAGTATTAACAGGATTTTGATTGTGCATAATTTGAGATGTGTAGGCCTCGGTAGTAGTTAGTGGTTCTACTGCCTCAGTGGCATGCGTTTGAACACCCTTGCCTTTATTTTTCTTTGATTCCTGATATAGATTTACTTGGTGTTGGGCAGTTCGACATATTTTGGCCCAATGTCCCGTCATATCACATCTGTTACAAAGATCACCACTAGTTCTTTCCATTGACATTTTTCCTTTATCACGATTTGCTGATTTGGACGCCCCTATTTGACCATATAATCATTTTGATATGAATAATGGTAATTATCTCGATTATAGTAATTACGACCGATACGGTCATATCTATGAGTATTTTGATGTGGGCCATCACGTTATGACCCCTGCGGTCACCACGCCCGAGTTTATACTCACAGCCTCTAAATTGGCCCCCTTCTCTACCAGAGTTAGCATGTACTTTAGGCACTGCATTAGACCCAGAAGGTCATAAATCGTGATTTTTCAACAACAATTCATTGGCTTTCTCATCCGTGAGAAGAACCAAGATTAATTCAGAATACGTCTTGAATTGTCGTTATCTATATTGTTGTTGAAGCACAATAGTTGATTTGTGCATAGTGGAGAATATTTTCTCCAATCCATCATATTCAGATAATTTTGTCCCTCAAAGAGCCAATCGAGACTCAATTTTAAATAATGTCAAATTAAAGTCAGCAACGGACTTGAAGTCCTGAAACCTTAGTATTTGCCAGTCATATTATGCCTGCGGGGTTATCACAGTTCTGGTGTGATCAAATCTATTGATACGTGTAAAATATACGTGCATTTAGGGGCTTAAAATGGTATAAAATTGATACATTTGCATATATATTTAATGTGTTTTACTTGGTTTCCTTAGAAGGGCATGATACTGCGTATTCTTGTAATTTTTACAGGAAACAGAGCTTAATTAAAGAAATATCAGTTGAAAGGTCCGGATAGGATTGACGAGTGTAAAGAGAAGATCGAAAAGACAAAGAACCTGGACAACAACTAGTCACACGGCCAGACCATGTAGGACCACACGACCGTGTGACCTGCCCGTGCGATGATGACATGTCCGTGTTAAGTTAGGAAAAACAGGGCACGAAAACAAGCCGCACAGCCAGACCATGTAAGAGCCGCACAACTGGACCGTATAAGAGCCACACAGCCGTGTGGAGTGTCCATGTGAAGCAACACGGTCAGACCATGTGACGAGCTATGGCGGATTTTTGTGTCCTTTTCTCATTCAAACTCTACAAGTGATCTCTCTAAGCACCTATATAAGGGACCCAAGGGTTGCACAAAAATAGATACATCCATACACCATACAACACATCAAAATACAGAGGAACACAAGATCCAAGGTCTTCTAAGAGAGGAGGGCTAGGTTACAAAGAACACCACAAGGCCTTTCGCATCTACGGAAGCACACGAGCTTCGAAGGCTTGGAAGGAGAATCCATCCTGACAAGAAGGGGTTTTCTTTCTTAGTTTAGATCTCTTGTCTGTGCTTAAACGATGTCACAATGTTGATTTCAAGTTTGTCTATGAATTTGTTATCAATGTTTGGCTATAATTTCGGATCTTAGGGCATAATTAAAACTGTGGATTCATGTTAAATCTTGATTACTTATTTTCTGAATTGGTTCATGTGTTTTATTTTATGAATTCGAGTGCTTATTCTTAATTGCTTTTTATTTGATGAATAATTAACATGCCATATTTGTTTGTGCGAAATTCGGAAGAGGAGTTCTAACAACGACGAAAATCGAATTCAGACATAAACGGGTGTATCGAGTCGGGAGACCTACAATTATTATTAATCTGCTGTTTATGCGCCGCCCAGGAGGGGGAATAAACTAACTTAGGAATTGAACCCATATAATTGCCTGAATTGATTATTGAAACTTTAATTGGATTTAATATTGATGAAACATGTTGAGATCATGTGCCTAAGGTTACTTCCGTGGTTGTTGAAAATACTTGTGGGGTTCGAAAATTTATTTGCTTTTATTTTTAATTTTTGATTTTATACAACTCTTGATATTCGATCGCTTCAATAAAATTGGAATGCGATGTTTTTATAGTCTAAGTGTTTTGTAGTCAATCTCTGAGGAATATGACCTTGCTTGCCATTATTCTGTAAACTACACTGTACACTTGGAGTTGTAAGATCCAAAATAAAACAAGTTTTTGGCGCCGTTGTCGGGGATTGAAAGATTCTACTTAGATATAATAATAAGTAGTTCAATTTTAATTGAAGCATTTTGTAAATAATTTTTATTTTTTTATTTTTTTTTATTTTTTTTATTTTTTCTCTTCTTTGGTTCTAACATTGATTTGGTTAAGTGCTAATAGTGTATGATGACGCGTTCCGGATCTACCCAACCAATAACCATTGATTTGGAAATCGAGAAAACAACAAAACAACTAAGGAAAAGATCTAAAGAAATGGCAGATGGAACTTACCAAAATGCCGTGAATAACAAAATCAATGAAGAGCGCCCACCTGGGGCAGACACACATGACCGAATAGTGGAAAGGCCCGGAAGAAGCGATTAGGGACTACTTCCAGCCCGAGAGATTAGTCGAACTTATGGGGTGTAGCACTGTCACGATCAATGCAAATAACTTTAAAATAAAACCCGCATTGATCCGGATGGTTTCACTAGAGTCGATCAAACGGTCAACAGACAGCCAAATGACCAAGCCCGTCGGGCTTTTCCAAAAATTCGGCCGGATCGGGCTGCCCGATTTTGGTCGCCGCGAAAATTCTTGGCCCATCCACCCCATGCATGAAATCGGTGTGTTAAAATTCGCCTGACCCAAAAAGTCGGGCTAGCCCGACCCTTCGGGCCGGGCCAAATAGGCCCGACTTTTTTTGGGCCTAAAATTCCACCAGCCCCAAACCTCAGTGGTTGGGCGGCCCATGGTCAATGGATTTTGCCACCTCTAGGTTTCACAGAATCGGTTTGGGGCGGGCGTTGAGGATCCAAACGCGCATCTAGTGCAATTCTTAGAAATCAAGCGACCTTTGTTAAGATGAATGGTGTTTCTGAGGATATCATTCGATGCCGTCTTTTCGCATTCTCTCTGCGCGATAAGGCTAAGAGATGGTTATGCTCTCTAATACCACCAGAAGCAGATTGGGCTGAACTAAGTCAGCGATTTTAGCCAAATATTTTTCCCCTAGTAAAACGCTGCAATTGAAATCTGAAATCACATTGTTTAGGCAATTAGATTCAGTGTCTCTATATGAGCATGGGATAGATTCCGAGAATTGCTAAGGATGTGCCCTCAACATGGATATCTCGACTACCAATAGGTTCAGTATTTTTATAATGGTTTGAGTGGAAACACGAGAACGATTATAGATGCTGCATTTGGGGGTGCACTGCTAGGGAAATATCCAGAGAAGGCACTGGAACTGTTAGAGGAGATGTCAAATAATAGTTACCAATGGCCATCCGAGAGATCCAAGGATAGACGCATCACATAAATTCAGGATGGATATAAGATAGCCATACCCGAACAAATATCCATGCTAAATATGAAACTGGATGCGATACATCAGTTAACTTCAAAAGAGGCAGCAGTTGTTGTGGAAGAAGAAAATTTTGTGGGACAACAAGGCTACAACAACTACAGAAATACTCAGCTACAATAATACTATAATCCGGGGCTATCACACCTTCAACCACTTTCGGATTCAGGAATGAGATCGACTAAATCAGGATGAAGCCAAGATAGACAAAATCGAGGATCAGGTAACTTAATTGAATACTAACATGAATGATAGATTGAAATCTTTGGAAAAACAGGTGGGGCAGATTGCTACATCAATAAACGGCCAACACCGGAAAGGAAAATTCCCAAAAGATACGAGGATAGATCCAGGAGAACAGTGTCAATCCATTCATCTGAGGAGTGGAACATGTTATGAAGGTCCACAGATGCCAATTGAACAAGAAATAGAAGAAGAAGCAATCGAGGAGCTGGACACAATAGTGGAAGCTGCACCACCACTAGTGGAAAAACAAAAGGTAAACTATGCTCCAACGATTGCAAGAACTGAGGTATCTATTCCTTTTCCGCAAAGGTTTCAAAAAAATAAATTAGATGATCAATTTATTAAATTTCTGGAAATTTTCAAAAAAATTCAAATCAATATACCTTTTGCGGATGCTTTAGAACAAATGCCAAATTATGCTAAATTTCTTAAAGACATCATGGCAAAGAAAAGAAAGATCTCGGAATATGAAACGGTAAAATTGACAGAGGAGTGCAGTGCAATTATTAAAAGGAAGTTACCCCAAAAGCTTAAGGATCCCGGGAAATTTATGATTCCTTGTGTAATAGGGGGTACAACCTTTAATAAAGCACTATGCGACTTAGGTGCAAGTATTAATTTGATGTCGTTATCAATATTTCAGAAACTGGGATTAGGCGAAGTAAAGCCTACGACAATTACCCTACAATTAGCAAATCATTTGGTAACATATACAAAGGGGTGATTGAGGACGTCTTAGTGAAGGTAGACAAATTCATCTTTCCGGTAAACTTTATTGTGTTGGAGATGGAAGAGGACCGTGAGGTTCCATTAATTCTGGGAAGACCATTCTTGGCCATAGGTAGAGCATTAATTGATGCGCAGAAAAGTGAACTAACATTGCGAGTAAATGATGAACATATATTATTTTCTATTTATAAAGCTATGCAATTTCATGAAAATGTCGGATATTGCAACCTGATTGATGTACTAACCCCATGCATGGAAGCTGAGTTTGAACAGGTTGTGATGAAAGACACGTTGGAATGGTGCTTAAGCCACTCACTAGAATCCCAAGGTATGTGTTTTGATATTACTAACAATGAGGTTATCAATTTTGTGCTTGCCTTAGAGTCAGCGGAGGAGAAAATACCAGAAAACAATGCGCTAGACATCCCACACGGGCGTGTGGAGCTACATAACCAGGTCGTGCAACACTTGACTCCAGATGCACACGACCGTGCGGCATGCTGCTTCAGAGGGACTTTAGTCACATGGCCGTGTGACTTCACACAACCAGACCATGCGTCAATGGGATGACTCCCAACACAATCGTGTGACCTCACACAGACAGACCATGCGACTAACATTTGAAGGAAAAAATCCACACGTCCGTGTGGTGTCGCACAATCTAACCGCGCGACATGCATTTTCAGCTGAAAATTCAAAGGACGATCTCCTGGCTCTCCCAGAACTTAAACCTCTTCCGGATCATCTTAAATATACATTCTTGGGCGACAAAAAACCTATCTCCATACGTTTCTTCTTCCCTTCATCGAAAATCAATTGGAAAAACTACTGCAAGTTTTAAGGGAACACAAAACTGCTATTGGATGGTCTATTTCTGATTTAAAAGGTATAAGTCCTTTAATCTATATGCATAAGATAAGAATGGAAGATGATTTTAAACCTTCCGTGCAACACCAACGGAGACTTAACCCAATTATGCAAGAGGTCGTTAAGAAAGAAGTGCTTAAATGATTAGATAATGGAATTATATTTGCTATATCTGACAACAATTGGGTAATTCCAGCACAAGTTGTACCAAAAAAGGGAGGGATGACGATAGTAAAAAGTGAAACTGATGAAATCTTAGCGACTAGAGTTGTTACAGGGTGGCGTATTTGCATTGATTATCGAAAGTTAAATGAAACAACTCGCAAAGATCATTTTCCCCTCCCCTTTATGGATCAAATGTTAGATCACCTTGCAGGTTATGAATACGATTGCTTCCTGGATGGGTACTTGGGGTATAATCAGATTGTGATTGCGCTGGAGGACTAAGAAAAGATATCATTTACATGTCCTTATGGTGTGTTTGCATTTCGTAGATTACCATTTGGGCTATATAATGCACCTACAACGTTTCAAAGATGTATGATGGCAACATTTCAAAGATGTATGATGGTCATCGACAAGGATTTTTGCCAACCAAACTTCTCAAAAGATTCCCCAAACTTCTACTTACAACCTCCATTTGTCCATCAGTTTGTGGATGATGAGATGAACTAAACTGAAGTTGAGTTCCAAGTTTCCTCCAAAGTGTCCTCCAAAAATGACTCATAAACTTTGAATCCCGATCAGAAGTAATGGTTTTTGGAATACCATGAAGTCTCACAATTTCTTTGAAATAAAGATAAGCCACATGTGTCGCATCCAAAATCTTGGTGCAAGGAAAAACATGTGCCATTTTAGAGACTCAATCAACAACCACCTGACCGAATCCTTGTTCCTTTGAGTGCGAGGCAATCTAACCACAAATTTCATACTAACATCTTCCTATGGACCCATTGGTACCAATAATGGAGTGTATAAACCAGTGTTTTGCCCGTGACTTTTGCCAATGTGACAAGTCTTGCATCGTTCAATACATTTCTTGACATCTCATTCCATCCTTGGCCAATAAAAATTCTCTTGAACAAGTGCAAGAGTCTTTTTTCTACCAAAATATCCAGCAAGGCCTCCACTATGAGCTTCATTAATAATTGCTTGCCTTAGGGAACAATATGGAATACATAAGAACTTATCTTTGAAGAGAAAGCCATCTTGAATTAAGAAAAGTTTGAATGGAGCCTTCAAACATTCCTCCCAAATCTTGCCAAAATAGGGATCATCCTTGTAGAGATCTTTGATTACCTCAAAGCCAACGATTTTTAATTGCAAAGTAGACAACAAAGAGTGTCGTCAGCTAAGAGCATCCGCCACTTGATTAAGTACGCCAGACTTGTGCTTGATTACAAAGTTGAAAGCTTGTAAAAATTCAACCCATTTAGCATGTCGAGGATTCAACTTTTGTTGAGTATTCAAATATTTCAAAGCTTCATGATCCAAGAAAAGCACAAACTCCTTGAGTAGGAGATAATGTTGCCAATGATCCAAAGTTCGAACAATAGCAAAGAACTCCTTGTCATATGTAGAATAATTATGCCGAGAAGTATTCATCATCTCACTAAAGAAAGCAATGGGTTTACCTTCTTGGCTAAGAACACCTCCAATCCCCACATTTGAAGCATCACAATCCACTTCAAAAACTTTATCAAAATCAGGTAATTACAAAATTGGAGCTTCCGTAACCTTCTTTTTAAGAAGTTCAAAGCTTTTTTGTGCTTCTTCCGTCCACTTGAAGTTGCTACCTTTCAAACATTTTGTTATAGGTGCAATAATAGTGCTGAAATAACATAGCCTAAGAAAATCAGGCTATTTGTGAAGAAATGACATTTCTTCAAATTAACATATAATTTTTGCTCTCTGAGCCTCCGATAAAATGAAGTTACGCCATGAAAACTCCTAATATCATGAATAAACTTTGGAATTGGCCAACATATTCTTCAATTTTGTTTTCATCCATCTTCATGCCTTCGGAAGAAATAACATAGCCTAAGAAAATCAGGCTATTTGTGAAGAAATGACATTTCTTCAAATTAACATATAATTTTTGCTCTCTGAGCACTTCAAATACTTGTCGAATGTGATGCAAATGCTTTTCCGGGCTAGAGCTATATACAAGAATATCGTCAAAATAGACAACAACAAACCTCCCAACAAATGGCTTAAAAATATGATTCATATGCCGCATAAAAGTCGAAGGTGCATTTGAAACACCAAATGGCATAACTGATAAGTGGCTTTTTTTACATGTTTTATGTGTATATTTGAGTAGAATTTGAGTTATTTTTATTGTTAGTTTCGTAAATTTTTATTGTACATAGTTCATATTACTCCGAGGTGCTTTTGTAGATGTGGATTGACCATTTAGAGCTAATTTTTGTGAATTTCGAACCATGGATTCATGTCAAAACATACCCGGGGGGTTTAAGAATGCAAAAACGCTCGAAATCTTAAGCTAAACGTGTCATTTCAGGGCTTTTAATTTTTGGTCCAACATGGACAGGGTGTCTCGGGCAACACAGGCCGTGTTCCACCGGGAGCAAAAACGAGAAAAAATTGCACAAAACAGGCTCCGACACGGCCTGATCGTGTTCCCCAACACAATCGTGTCAGTGACACGGCCTGGCCATGTTGGGAAGCATGACCGTTTTATTCTATCTTCCTGTGTGATAAAACAACATGGATTGGTTGTGCTGGGTGACACGACCGTGTCCGGGACCTCTTTTTGCAACTTTTCCATGCGGAAATTAAGAAAAACTCACCAACCAAGCTTTTTGACCACTTTTGTACACCTTTAACATCCAATTTTGCTGCAGCATGTCCCTATATTCCCTCAATTATTATATGAAAACAAGAATTCAACAACCCAACAATGGAATTGGAGCATTTGTTTAATAAAAGATGGAATTATTAATGTGCTCTTGCACAAAAATAATGTCTATAAAATGCAAGAGTATGAGTTGGGAGAGATCATTCAGAAAAAAATTCATTGTATTTATCATATTACATCCATTAAGTAGAATTGAAATCAAGGGGTCTTGGAGTAGAATGCTTGGGGCAATATTAGAGAAGAAGGCTTGGAACAATATCATCAATCAAGAAAGAAGTCCATTGAGATTTTGAGAAAGATAAGTACACCATGTCTACAATACTTAAATCTTCTTGTGTAATATATTCTTTTGTTAAAATCATGTGTAGCTAAATTCTTAGTATTTGAATGTAATGAACTCTAGGATGGATTTGTGATTAAGGCTTGTATGTTTTTAATATAATCTTCATGTTTTATGTGATTAGCTTATATTATGCTTTGTTCATTCGAGTTAATATTTCAAGGATACGAATTTGAAATCTATTCCTCATCGGGTAATCGAGATTTATGGTGAGAAAGAACATATTTAAGTGAAAAGAGTTGCATGCAATCCTAGATATAGGGCGATATAAATGTTACGGATTAGGGTCAAACCTAATATGGGAATTCATAAATCTTTATAATGCAATCTTGGGGTTTTAACTAGAAAAAGATTTCAGTTAATCAACTTGAGATTATGAGTTTTTAACCTTGAAAAAGGGTTTAACTTAAATCGAGAATTTCTACGATCCATGAAACATGAAATTTTATTAAAAGAGGATGGTTTTTGGCTTAAGGGTTTATAGTTGTATTTGTATCTTGTTAAATCACAAAAGCATTCCAAAGGGATTTACATTCAAACCCATTTCTATCTCTTGAATTCTTAGTTTACAAATTTTCCTTCATTTTTACTAATTGTAATTTGTTAATTTAGAATCTTTATTTTCCTTATTTATCCAACAAACCTCTGAAAATGGCTAGATTAGTTAACAAAAAGACGGTAATTACTAGTACTTATAAACCTCGTGGAAATGACACTCGGTACTCAATAATCTATACTATAAAACGATTGGTGCACTTGCCTAAGGTTTTGTAGAGTAGCTTTTAAGCCATCAAGTTTTTGGCACCGTTGCCGGGGATTGTAATATTAGGAAAGCTTTATTTTTGTTAGTCTAATCATTTTTTTTATTTTACCATTGTTTTTCTTCTTATCTATTCTTTGTGAGTCTTGATTAACACTTTCCATCTTTATTTACCGCAGTGCTTGCCTACTCATTGTCAAGGCAGGAAGTGTGAGATCGCCGGTAGTAACACGGAGAAAAACATTAATACAGACTACGAGGAGGATATGGACGAAAGCAAAGATTTTTCCATGGCGGATGAACCACAAAGAACTATGTATGATTATGCCAATCCATCCATGGATGGCACGTAAATCAAGCATTGTAAGACCCACTATTGCCTCCAATAATTTTGAGATCAAACCAAATGTTATTCAAATGGTGCAACAGTTTGTCCAATTCGACGGTCTACCAGACGAAGATCCCAATAATCACATCACAAATTTTCTTGAAATTTGTGATACCTTCAAAATCAATGGGGTCTCTAACAATGCCATCCGCCTTTATGCCTTTCCCGTTTAATCTTGAGGACAAGCAAAATAGTGGTTAAATATTTTGCCAAAAGGAACGATTACAACATGGAATGTTATGGCTGAAAAATTCCTTTTGAAGTATTTTTCCACCGCAAAAACCGCAAGATTGAGGAATGAAATCTCTTCATTCACTCAAGAAGATGATGAAATCTTGTACGATACTTGGGAAAAATTTAAGGAATTGTTGTGGAAGTGCCCACATCATGGCCTACCTATTTGGATGCAAGTCCAAACTTTTTAAATGGGCTACTATCTGCAATAAGACAAATGATCAATGCAGGGGCCGGGAACTCTTAATAACAAAACGCCGGAAGCGCTCGCCAGATTTGATCGAAGAATGGCCATGAACGGCTACCAATGGCAATCCATACGAGGTAAAACTAACAGTCGGTGGGTGTGTATAATGCGAATCGGTGGTTGCGCTAGCCGACAAAGTCAAAGCTTTGACCCAAAAGATCGATGATCCGGCGGCTCCTAAACTACCACCACCGCACGTTTTATCTTGTGAAACTTGCGGAGGATCCCATAGTCATCGAGTGCCCACACACAATACCGCAAACTGAAATGACCAATTATGTAGGAACCAAGCCGTAAATCCTCCAAATAATCCTTTCAAAGAACACATACAATCCTGGGTGGTGACAACATCCTAATTTTGGGGGGGGTAATCAAGTCCAACCACGGTAATCCCAATCCTAATCACGCACATGCCTTCCTGGATTCGGTACTCAAGGTAAACCTAACTTGGAAGAACTTATGGAAAAGTTTGTGCAATCAACAAATCCCCGATTCTGAGACAGTTGAAACATCCTTAAGAAATCAAGAGGCATCTATCCATAATTTGGAAAACCAAATAGGCCAGATTGCGAAAATGATTTCGGAATGGCCACAAGGAATTTTGTCGGGTAACACTGAGCCAAATCCAAGGGAGCACGTAAAAGAAATTACCATTAGTTTTCCTCATGATCATGATTATGCCAACACCCCCATGCTGAAATACATGGAGGGTGGCATGCCCGAAGAAAAGCTCAGGAAAAAGGTGGTTGCAAAATACAAGCCCAAGATCCCTTACCGGAGTCTAACCGAAGAAGAGAGAAGGGAGGACAAATTTGGTAAGTACCTCAAATCGTTTAAACAATTACATACCAATATTCCATTTGTTCAACCTCTTTCGAAGCATGCAAGAGATCTAAATGACATCAATTCTAATGAAAATAAGCTTAATGAATTATCAAATGTGCAATTGAATGATAAATGTTTTTCCAATAAACTACCAAAAAAGTTTAATGATCCTGGATGTTTTATTATTCCTTGTACAATTGATGGTTTACCTGTTGATAGGGCACTAGCTGACTTAGGAGCTAGTATCAATTTGATGTCTAATGAAACATTCAAGCATATGAGAATAGGTGAACTTAGACCTACTAGGATGGACATTCAATTAGCCGATAAATCGATTAAACATCCTAGAGGTATCATTAATGATGTGTTAGTCAAGATTGATAAATTCATGTTTCTAGTTGATTTTGTTATTCTTGACATGCATGATGATATTGAGGTTCCTTTAATTCTTGGTCATCCTTTCTTGGCTATGGGAAAATCAATCATTGATGTGCACGAGGGAAAATTGACTTTGAGAGTGGAGGATGAACAAGTAATTTTTAAAATTCATGTTGAAATTGATAAGGATAATATTTGTTCCTTTGTTGACTCAGTTTCTTTGAGTAATGTGAAAACTAAAAATTTGTTTGTTCAAAGTGCAGGTCAACCAACGAAAAATAATCTTCTTAGGAGGCATATTTCCAAAATAAAGACCCGAAAGGTCAAAGAGCATATTTTGAAGCTTGAAGTTGGAGGTAATTCTACTAAATGCCCAATGGATTTTCATAAGTCCGAGGCCCTACCCGACTAATCTCCATATTTAGGCGAATTAGTCCAGCTATACGACTCTAAAGAAGCGCTACCCGGGAGGCAAACCGATGTTTGTGTGAATTTTTTTTATTTTTATTTTCTTTCAAAATATTCACAAATCCTTAGAATCGTTTTCAAATCACATTTTGATTGTTTTTGGGTCATAAAAAAAACTCTAAACATCTTTCTTTGTTGTCTTAATCGAAAAGATTTGAGCCTTCACGGTATTCGAGTTGTGTATTGTTTATGCTTGAGTAGATATGAAGATCTTGATGAAGATCCGTGCTAAACAACTCAATGACCACTCAACATTGATTTCACTCTTGTAGTAAGGTCGTGTTTTTCTTTTTCCGTCTCTTTTATTTTCTTCTACTTTCTTTACTTTTTGAGTGTTTTGTGTGTGTTTGTTCATCTCTTTCTTTCACATTGAGGACAATGTGAACCTTTAAGTTGGAGGTGGATGCAGTTATATTCTCGGAATGCTTGTATGCTTGTTTTTATTTTGAGTCTGTCGACAAGAGATATGATTTTTTTAAAAATAAATTGATTGTTTGCTAGTCAATAACTTGGCCCAATTACACCTAAATTAACCTTTTAATTTGTGTTTTCAATACGAGCAATTGATTGTCTAGGATATATTGACATGGATGTGTGCTAAATTTTAACGAGATTTCCAACACCATAATACTTGATGTGTTAAGGCATATCTGACGATCTTAGCGTTATGAATGTTCGAGAACTCATTATTTTGTGGTGGTTAGCTAGTTGTTAAACCAAGCTCGTGGATAAAAAAATGAGAAAAAAACAAAAGAAAAAATGGACCAATCGAGGTTATACTTCTCTATTTGTTGTTGCTTAGTAACTAGGAGCATACATGAGCCCATATTTGTCTTTTACGAAAAATGGCGACACGAATATGAGTATGGAAAACCACCCTAGGTGTTTTTGAATGGAAATTCAAAATATAAATAGTGGAAACATGTCTCGAAAGGTCCTAAAAAGAACAAAAAAGAAAAAATGTATATTCCTAGAATCCTCATTCCAAACAAAAGGGTTCAAGAAGCTTGGTTATATGACTAGTAGGCTAACTACAATGATCTATTGAATTCTTGTATTTTCATGGCGTTATTGAATTGAAGTTGTTCATAACTATCAGTATTTGTGGAGTGATAATTTCAAGTCTGAATAATGCCTGCTGATATTACGGTCTTGCTTGACATTCGATCACTTTGCAAAACTATATTTTTACTGAATGGTTAATTCAGGTTGAAAAGGCTAAAAACTTGACTAATTATGTTCAATGTGTTGAGAAAAAGAATCTTCCGTGTTTGTTGTGATTTATTGAATCCCTCTTTTTCATTTAATGTTTTGCTTGAGGACAAGCAAAATTCTAAGTTGGAGGTGGTTTGATAAGTGTCTTTTTATGCATGTTTTATGTGTATATTTGAGTAGAATTTGAGTTATTTTTATTGTTAGTTTCGTAAATTTTTTATTTGTACATAGTCCATATTACTCCGATGTGCTTTTATTGATGTAGATTGACCATTTGGAGCTAATTTTGGTGAATTTCGCTAATTTATGTCAAAACATACCCAGGAGTTTAAGGATGCAAAAACACTAGAAATACCAAGCTAAACACGTTATTTCGAGGTCTTTTTGGTCCAACATGGCAGGGGTGTCGGGCAACATGGCCGTGTTCCACCGGGAGCAAAAACGAGAAACATTGCACAAAACAGCCTCTAACATGGCCTGACCGTGTTCCCCAACACGGCCGTGTCCAATGACACGGCCTGGCCATGTTGGAAAGCACGACCATGTTATTCTGACTTCCTGTGTGATAAAACAACACGACTTGGCCGTACTGGGCGACACAGCTGTGTTTGGGACCTCTTTTTGCAACTTTTCCATGCGAAAATTAAGGAAAACTCACCAACCAAGCTTTTTTCCCACTTTTGTACACCTTTAACACCCAATTTTGCTGCAACATGTCCCTATATTCCCTCCATTATCATATGAAAAAAAGAATTCAACAACCCAACAATGGAATTGGATCATTTGTTTAATAAAAGATTAATGTGCTCTTACACAAAAACGATGTCTATAAAAGCCAAGAGTATGATTTGGGAGAGATCATTCAGAAAAATATTCATTGTATTCATCATATTACATCCATTAAGTAGAATGGGAATCAAGGGGTATTAGAGGAGAAAGCTTGGGGCAATATTGGAGAAGAAGGCTTGGAGCAACACCATCAATCAAGAAAGAAGTCCATTGAGATTTTGAGAAAGATAAGTACAACATGTCTACAATATCTAAATCTTCTTGTGTAATTTATTCTTTTGTCAAAATCACGTGTAGCTAAATTCTTAGTGTTTGAATGCAATGAACTCTAGGATGGATTTGTGATTAAAGCTTGTATGTTTTTAATATAATCTTCATGTTTTATGTGATTCACTTATATTTTTTGTTCATTCGAATTAATATTTCTGGGATATTGATTTGAAATCTATTCCTCATCGGGTAATCGAGAGATTAATGGTGAGAAAGAACATATTTAAGTGAAAAGAGTTGCATGTAATCCTAGATATAAGTCGACATAAATCTTCTGGATTAGGGTCAAACCTAATATGGGAATTCATAAATCGTTATAATGCAATCTTGGGGGTTTTAACTAGAAAGAGATTTCAGTTAATCAACTTGAGATTAGGAGTTTTTCACCTTGAAAAAGGGTTTAACTTAAATCGGGAATTTCTACGGTCTATGAAACATGAGATTTTATTAAAAGAGGATGGTTTTTGGCTTAAGGGCTTATGGTTGTATTTTTATCTTGTTAAATCACAAAAATATTCTAGAGGGATTTACATTCAAACACATTTCTATCTCTTGAATTCTTAGTTTACAAATCTTCCTTCATTTTTACCAATTATAATTTGTTAATTTAGAATCTTTATTTTCCTTATTTATCCAACAAACCTCTGAAAATTGCTAGATTATATAACTATAAGACGGTAATTACTAGTACTTATAATCCTCGTGGGAATGACACTCGGTACTCAATAATTATACTATAAAATGATCGGTGCACTTGCCTAAGGTTTTCTAGAGTAGCTTTTGAGCCATCAATAACCAACCATTCGTAAAGACCATCTCTTATCTTCAAAGCTGCTTTCCATTCATCTCCCGACCTCATGCGAATTTGATGATAACCACTTCTCAAATCAATTTTTGAACCAATCTTGAAACCATGAAGTTGGTCAAGAAGATCATTAAGGCGAGGAATAGGAAAATGGTATTTGATTGTAATTTTGTTCACCGCTCTACTATCGTTGAACATGTTAGTCCAAGTGGCTACGATAATCTAGAGGGGGGGGTGAATAGATTATCTCGGTTTTTCAGATTTTGCCCTCTTTTTCGAATAATCAACCAAAGACGAGAATGTAAATGCGGAAATAAAACAACACTCGTCGATTTAAAGAGGTTCAACCCACCTAGGGCCTAATCCTCTACCACCCCAAAGATTCCTGGGATGGATTTCAAAAAGAAAGAAAAGATTTTATTAATTTACCAAAAATTAATACAACACCTTGAGGATTACCACAACCCTCCTTCACCACTTTGAGGATTACCACAATCCTCTTACACCACCTTGAGGATTACCACAACCCTCTTACAACACCTTGAGGATTACCACAACCCTCTTACAACACCTTTGAAGATTACCACAACCTTCAAACACCTATCACCTAGATCACCCAAGTGTATTCTTACCACAAGAATACTCACAAGGATGTCTTGTGTTGAATGATGACCAAAATCAAGATTACAACTCAATAATGATTGATACAATATGAGTGCAAGTGTAATCAAGAATTGAAAGCCTAGACCTCAAATTTGTGCAAGTGAAAGTGCTAAGGCTAATACAACAAGATATATGAAAGTGTTTGCTTTGTTTGCTCTTTGCTTGTATAGAGTGTTGTATCTTGTTGCTTGAATGAAGCCTCTATTTATAGGAGAGGTCTTGGATTTGATTTCCAGGACATTGGCTCCTCCTTGGGGAGTGATTTGCTGCAAAAGAAACCATTTAAAAACATCAATATAGTCATGTTAGAAATCAATCCCACAAAATAGGGAAAAGTCAGTCAAAACGCAATAGCGGATAGTTTGTCAAACAAGGGGTTCGACGTCGCGCAGAGATAAGATTGAAATTGAATTCTCGCGAATTTTTACACAGGGGACCGGTCGAGGGGGTGCGACCGGTCGCCCTCACCGTGACGGTTTTGACGCGTTTTACTTAAACAGAGAAGTCGGAACAAAAAACCAACTTGCGTGCAGTCGCCGCCCGGCCGACCGGCCGACCACACCGCCGCCCACCTGGTCGACCGGCCGCCGCCCTTTTTTTTTCTTACGTCCCATTTTCTGTTTCAAAACTCAACTCAGGTACGGGTTGCCCTATAGGGCGACCGGTCGAGCCTGAAACAAAAATATTGTCCAATTTTAAATCGAATATTAACTTCAAGAAATACTCCGAAAAATAGTAAAAACATTTTAGATCGATCGGAAGTATTGGGACAACATTTAGGGACATTGTTTTGGTATAAAAACTCATTTTAATAAAATCATCAAAATCATGATAAAAACATTTATCTAACAAACTCCCCCTTTTTGATGATTACAAACCAAAACAATTTACAAGAGGACGATTTTGAAAACAAAACAATTTTCCGGTTTTAGAGTAAACTATCCGTTTAATAACATTTTACAAAAAGCTCCCCCTATCAATAAGCATATCAATAAGAAGTATTGTATAAGCTAGAAGCACAAGCTAGAAGCTCCCCCTGTCACAAATACTTAATATCCATGCAAACAAGTCCATAAAACAACCATTGGACTAAGTTTTCTTCACAACTTATGGCCTAAACAAGCCATAGCTTATAGCTTCTATATCGAGCTTTTATTAGCTTCTTTGAGCTAACGAGCCATTTTCCTGTTTCTCCCCCTTTGGAATCATCAAAAAGAATGTTAGGACAATAAAAACATCATACAAGTATATCAAAGTGTGCCAAAGAGACGATTTATCAACCATTCGAGAAGATAAGCTTATAATCCAAAAAAAAAAAAAAATGGGAGAAAAGTATCATTTGATATCCATAAGCACGTTTTAAGTGTCAAGACATGATCTCAATAAGTATATAAGACATATGAAAGCATAAGAGTCATGTAAAAGTCGAACAATTCATTGCGACAATTCATCGAACACCTTGTGGTGTAAAATATAAAAGAGATTGTATAAAGCCCTTGTAAGAGATTCAAGCCAAAAATTTTCATCACCAAATCATACCAAACATCATACAATACAGCATAATAACTAAGCTCATCATGATCACAAAATAATTTCATCAAGTAATATACAAGAAAGCCATAAACTCAAGGGTTCAACCCATTTGAGCAAAAGGAATAGAATTCTTACCATTCGATCGGTAAAGATGAGCGATGATGATGATAAACAAGTCATATAAGATGTATGATATGAATTGAATTCATGAAAACAAATTTTGAGTGAAATTTGTGTGAATTTGGCAAAGGGACGAAAAATGGCCAAAAAGAGTGAAAATGACTAATGTCAAGACAGAACAATTTTAAACCAAAAATGGCTTAGGGCGGCCGGTCGTGGTTGAGGGCGACCGTCGACGTTGAGGGCGACGGTTGCCCTCAACCTCTTCAGCCAATTTGTTTTGCAAATTTTCCAAAATCCGAATTTTCAACCAAAAATCCGATTTTTTGCCCCTAAGTTTTAAAAACGTGCAAAATACAAACGTAAATATCATTCAATATGCATTATGCCTAACCGAGCTCGTATCGACGACGCAAAAGTCTCGGAAGTTAGCGGTTTTTGTGAAAATATCCGCTAATTGATCTTGAGATGGTACAAAAGATATCTCAATTTTTCGTTTTGAGACACAATCCCTTAGAAAATGATGTCGAATCTCAATATGTTTAGTACGGTTGTGATGAACCGGATTTTGAGCAATATTTATAGCGGATATATTATCACAAAATATAGGAACATTTTCAAAAGAACATTTGTAATCCGCTAAGGTTTGTTTCATCCAAAGAAGTTGAGTACAACAAAAGGCGGCGGAAATATATTCGGCTTCCGCCGTTGAAAGTGAAACACAATTTTGTTTCTTTGAGAACCAAGAAACTAGGCAATCGCCTAAAAATTGACATGATCCTAAGTACTTTTCCGATCATCAATATTTCCCGCATAGTCAATCACTATAACCTTTAAGAAAAAAATTTTCATTCTTTGGATAAAATAAACCATATTGAATGGTGCCTTTCAAATATCGAAAAATCCTTTTAACGGCACTCATATGAGATTCTTTGGGATTGCTTTGAAAACGAGCACATAGGCATACGGCATGAAGAATGTCCGGTCTACTAGCGGTTAAATAAAGTAAACTACCAATCATACCTCGATACTTGGATTCATCAACCGACTTGCCTTTTTCATCTTTGTCAATTTTGACATTGGTTGCCATAGAGTCGAGACGGTTCTTCCTTCTTCAATGCCGAACTTCTTCAAAAGTTCTTTTGTATACTTTGATTATGAGATATAAATACCTTCTTGGCATTGCTTAATTTGAAGTCCAAGGAAGAAGTTTAGCTCCCCATCATACTCATCTCGAATTCACCTTGCATTAACTTGGAGAATTTCTTGCACAAAGATTCATTAGTAGCACCAAAGATAATATCATCAACATAAATTTGCACAAGTAAACAATCTTGCCCTTTTTCAAAAACAAAGAGTGTAGTATCAACTTTACCTCTTGTAAAACCATTTTGCAAAAGAAAAGAGCTAAGTCTATCATACCATGCATGCACGGGTGCTTGTTTTAAACCATACAAAGCCTTTTTAAGTTTATAAACATCATTAGGCCTAGAAAAATTTTCAAACCCCCGGAGGTTGTTTTACATAGACTTCTTCTTGAATAATACCATTTAAGAAAGTGGATTTAACATCCATTTGGTAAAGTTTGAAATTTTTGAAACAAGAATAGGCAAGTAAAATACGAATAGCTTCTAAACGTGCTACGGTGCAAAAGTTTCATCATAGTCAATACCTTCTTCTTGACAATACCCTTGAGCTACTAACCTTGCCTTATTTCGAACAATGTTGCCTTGATCATCAAGTTTGTTCCGAATACCCATTTTGTACCAATAATTGTTTGAGATGGAGGACAAGGTACTAATTCCCATACATCATTTCTTTCAAATTGATTCAACTCCTCTTGCATTTCCAAAACCAATCTTCATCCTCAATAGCTTCCTTAGCATTTTTAGGCTCTTTTTGAGATATAAGAGCTTTCTCGGCAAAATTCCTTCGAGTCATTACTTTATCAAGGGATCACCAATAATAAGATCTTTTGGGTGATCTCCTTAAATTTCAATGCTACGGGAAGATTCAAGTATCACCCCTATCTTCTTGAGGAACATTTGAACTTGAAGGTTGATCATATGAAATAGAAGGTTTATCATTATGAGCATCACTTTGAACAATAGGTTCAACAATATCCTCTTCATCACTATCGTCATTGGGTATTCTTTCAACACCCGAGGCTTCATTAAATTTGACATGAATAGATTCTTCAACAACCATGCTAGTCTTGTTGTAAACCCGATATGCTTTGCTCTTGGTTGAATACCCCATAAATATACCTTCATCGGCCTTAGGATCAAGTTTGTCCAATTGATCCTTAGTATTCAAAATAAAGCACTTACATCCAAATATTTTGAAATAACTAATATTTGGAGTTCTTCCTTTCCAAATCTCATATGGAGTTTTATTCATTTTAGGACGAATATAAACTCGGTTAATGACATAGCAAGCGGTACTTACGGCTTCGGCCCAAAAATACTTTGGAAGTGAAAATTCATTGAGCATGGATCGACTCATTTCTTGTAATGTTCGATTTTTCCGTTCGGCTACTCCATTTTGTTGAGGTGTCCTTGGAGCCGAGAAATTATGAGCATATCCTTTGGTTTCACAAAATACTTTAAATTCACCGTCAAATTCTCCACCTCGATCGCTTGAATAGACTTGATAGTATCTTCTTTTTCATTCTCAATAAGTCTACACAACTTAACAAACTCATTAACGGCATCGTTTTTATTGGTAAGAAAAAGAGCCCAAGTATATCTCGAATAATCATCGACTATAACAAAAGTGTAATGTTTTCCATTTAGACTAGCCGTACCAATATCCCCATACAAATCAAGGTGAAGCAATTGTAGGGGTTTGGTAGTGGAAATTTCATTTTTGGGCTTAAAACTACTCTTAACTAATTTGTTCTTTTGACAAGTGTCACATAAGCCAAGATTTTCAAAATTCAATTTGGGTAGTCCTTTTACATGTTGGTTTTTGTAAATATTTTTCAAATTCTTGTATCCAACATGTCCGAGTCGCCTATGCCATAAACTCGTTAAATCATTATTGGCGACAAGACAAGAAACATTTTGACTAACCAAATCACTAGTACAAATTTTGTAAAGATTGCCTTTTCTATTTGCTTCACAAATAATATTACCATTTTTAAGAATAAGGCACTTTTCTTTATTAAAAGAAACATCATAATTTGAATCACAAAGTTGGCTAACACTTATCAAATTAAACTTAAGCCCTTCTACTAAAAGAACATTACAAAGAGAGAAAGAAGAGTTACCAATTTCTCCATTTCCAAGAATTTTTCCTTTGCCATTGCCGAACATGACCATACCCTCTTCTTGGAGCTTGATGTTGGTAAAAAGCTCTCTCCTCCCGGTCATATGGCGTGAACATCCGCTGTCCACGAGCCATTTCGAATCCTCCATGGTTGTTATAGCCCCTATTACCTACAAAATCATTTCTTTTAGGTACCCTATAATTTTGGGGTCCATGGGGTTAGTCTTGAGACCTTTGGGTCTCCAAACATGTCTTGAGCTATTTCTCAATTTGCAATTATTAGCATAATGTCCAACTTTGCCACAATAAAAACAAGTAGGAGTATTATAATTATTGGCACGTACAAAAGTCGGACCTTGGTTATTTTTCTTAAAAACACTTTGCAATGGCTTATAACCAAGTCCCGATTTGGAATGCTCACCTCTTTGTGCATCTAAAATTTTTGTGACTTTATCCGTACTTATGTTGAAACGATGCACGTCATTTTTCAAACATTCAATATCTTTTGTGAGCGATTCCTTTTCGGTTTCAAGAGAATGAATTCTAGTAAGAGTAAGAGCATGAGCTTTGTCTAAAGATTCATAAGAGGTAAATAATTTTTCCTTTTCAACCTTAATCTCCTTATGCTCCTTTTTCAAATTTTTGTATTTAACGATTAAATTTTGAAACTCAATTTGCAATTCATCAAAATCACATTGCAAGTCATCAACTATGGAGGAAGTAGAAGAATTTGAGTGTACCTCATTGTTTTCATCTTCTATGGCCATGAGACCGTGTTCGGTTTCTCCTTCCTCATCGGTTGTTTCGAGTAGTTCATCCCATGTTTTGACTTCCGCATTTAGAGCCTTCTTTTTGTAAAAGGCTTCCTTTTCTTTTGCTCCTCTTCATCGAGCTTTGGGCAATCGGCAATGAAGTGCCCGGGTTTTCCGCATTTAAAGCAAGCATTATCTCTTGGTTTTCTTGCTTTATTTTTATTCACAAATTTTGCAAATTTTCGAACAAGTGCGGCCGTCTCCTCATCATCATCATCATTATCATAGTATGCATTATTAGAAGAGGAAGCAAGACCTTTAGGAATATTTTGCATACCCGATTGATTGATGGTTGGTTTGGTATTTTTCCTCTCCTTGAGATAGACTTCATAGATGAGGAGGTTCCCGATGAGCTCGTCAAACTTGAGTGTCTCAAGATTTTGTGCTTCCGTGATTGCCGTCACTTTTTCGACCATGAGCCGGGAAGAGCATTCAATACCTTAGTCACTTTGTCTTCTTCGAGATGACTTTACCGAGGGCCACAAGAGGATTGACAATGTTGTCAAGCCTTTCCACCATCTTGGAGATGCTTTCACCATCATACATGTTAAAGTTTTCAAAGTCTTTAACAAGCATGGTCTTTCTAGCTTGCTTGACCTTCTTTGTCCCTTCATATATAGTCTCCAATTTTTCCCAAACCTCATGTGCCGACCTTATGCCTCGTATGCGATTGTACTCGGTGGCGGTAAGTGAGCAATGCAAAATATTTAAGGCCTTACCGTTTAGGAGAAAGCCTTCTTATCATTTTCATCGAACTCCTTGAAAGGTTTAGGAGTCGAGGTGCCATCCTCCATTTTTTTCGTTGGTTGATCAACTCCTTCAATAACCACATTCCATATGTCAAATCCGCACCCTTGTAGAAAGCACTCCATACGGTCTTTCCAAAATGCGTAGTTGTTGGCGTCGAACAATGGTGGCTTGTTGGTGGAGGCGCCGGTGGTGAGATAAGCGTCATTCGTAGCCATGGATCTTTCCTCTTTACTCGAACGAGCTAGCCAAAGAGTTTGGCTTTGATACCACTTGTTAGTCAAGTGGCTACGATAATCTAGAGGGGGTGAATAGATTATCTCGGTTTTTCAGATTTTGCCCTCTTTTTCGAATAATCAACCAAAGACGAGAATGTAAATGCGAAATAAAACAACACTCGTCGATTTAAAGAGGTTCAACCCACCTATGGCCTAATCCTCTACCACCCCAAAGATCTCCTGGATGGATTTCAAAAAGAAAGAAAAGATTTTATTAATTTACCAAAAATTAATACAACACCTGAGGATTACCACAACCCTCCTTCACCACTTTGAGGATTACCACAATCCTCTTACACCACCTTGAGGGATTACCACAACCCTCTTACAACACCTTGAGGATTACCACAACCCTCTTACAACACCTTTGAAGATTACCACAACCTTCAAACACCTATCACCTAGATCACCCAAGTGTATTCTTACCACAAGAATACTCACAAGGATGTCTTGTGTTGAATGATGACCAAAATCAAGATTACAACTCAATAATGATTGATACAATATGAGTGCAAGTGTAATCAAGAATTGAAAGCCTAGACCTCAAATTTGTGCAAGTGAAAGTGCTAAGGCTAATACAACAAGATATATGAAAGTGTTTGCTTTGTTTGCTCTTTGCTTGTATAGAGTGTTGTATCTTGTTGCTTGAATGAAGCCTCTATTTATAGGAGAGGTCTTGGCTTTGATTTCCGACATTGGCTCCTCCTTGGGGAGTGATTTGCTGCAAAAGAAACCATTTAAAAACATCAATATAGTGTTAGAAATCAATCCCACAAAATAGGGAAAAGTCATGCAAAACGCAAGCGGATAGTTTCTTCATGTCAAACAAGGGTTCGACTGGTCGCAGAGAGATAAGATTGAAATTGAATTCTGCGAATTTTTACACAGGGGGGACCGGTCGAGGGGGGTGCGACCGGTCGCCGCCTCACCGACGACCAGGTTGCCGCTTGACGTTTTTCTGGCTTAAAACAGAAGTCCGGAACAAAACCAACTTGCAGTGTACAGCGCGCCACGGCCGACGGCCGACCACACCGGCGCCCACCTGGTCGACCGGCCGCCTGCCCTTTTTTTTTTTACGTCCCCATTTTCTGTTTCAAAACTCAACTCGGTAGTGCGGGTTGCCCTATGGGGGCGACCAGGTCGAGTTCTGAAACAAAATATTGTCCAATTTTAAATCGAATATTAACTTCAAGAAATACTCCGAAAAATAGTAAAAACATTTTAGATCGATCGGAAGTGTTGGGACAACATTTAGGGACATTGTTTTGGTATAAAAACTCATTTTAATAAAATCATCAAAATCATGATAAAAACATTTATCTAACAGAACATGCGCCACAAACCATCATTCTTTGGCACAAGAAGTGCCGGGACAACACACAGACTTTTACTTTCTTGGACAAGACCTCTAGACAAAAGGTCATCAACTTGTCTTTGCAACTCTTCATGCTCCTTTGGGCTTATTCTGTAAGCTGCTTTGTTTGGAATTGAAGCAACAGGGACTAAATCAATGCATTGTTGAATATTTCGCATTGGCGGGAGTCCCGGGGGGAATTTCTTTGGGTACCACATCGTGAAATTTGTGAAGAAGAGACTGGACTTGAAAAGGAACATCATGACCCTTTTTATTTTCCTCCAAAACTACCAACGTAAAAGCTTCCATAGATTCACAAATCACCTTTTCAACTTGAGATTTGGAGAGTAAATTATTTTCCTCTCCTTTTGAAGATTTATAAAACATTCTCCATCTTGGATGGCCCCAAAATAATTTTCTCATCGTCTCTAATAAAAGCATAAGTATTTTTGAAACTGTCATGATGTGTTTTCCTATCAAATTGCTCTACCAAGAAGCAAATGACAAAAGTCCAAAGGAATAACATCACACCAAACTCCATCTTTATACTTATTGTCAATAGAAAATTGTACAAGACATTTTTTTGTTACCTTCACTTCATTTCCTTTACAAAGACATGATAGCTTGTAAGGTTGAGGATGATCTTCGGTCTTTAATTTCAACTTCTCCACCATTGTAGTCACCACAACATTCTCACAACTTCCTCCATCAATAATGACATTACACACCTTGCCATGAGAAGTGCACCTGGTGTGAAATATATTATTGCGTAGCCATGAGTCATCTTCAACATAAGTGGCATTGAGACTCCATCGAACTACCAAAGATTCTCCATGATCTTCATAAATAATCTCTTCCTCTACATCTGATCCATCATGGATAGGAGCTGCCTCATAAGTTTCCTCTTTGTCTTCTTCCTAAATAATAGTGATAATCTTGCGATTTGGACAAGCCGCGGCAAAATGTCCAAAACCTTTGCATGTGAAACATGGTTTTTGATTATTCGGCCCACTTGGTTTCACAAAACCAGCAATATTTTCTTTACTTGCAACATTTTTTTTTGTTTTGCATCCTTTGTTGTTGGGTATTTTTCGAAGTAGATGCACTCCCTCGGTTAGAAACACCCCCACTTGAAGAGAAACGACCACCAAAATGATTAAATTCTTTTTGTTGTTTCTCAACCTTGAGAGCCAACTTGCAAACATCATTGTAAGTCCAATATGGCTTCAATTGGACAATATTTCCAATTTCATATTGAAGTCCTCTAAGAAAACGAGCAATAGTTTGTTCTTCTGGCTCCAAACTATCACATCGCATCATAAGATTTTCAAATTCACCAATATACTCCACGGATAAATCTTTTTGCTTGAAGTTGTGATATTTGAGAAAGGCATCTTGAGATAATTATCCGCCAAAAATTTTCTGTGTAGTTCTTTCTTCATCTTGTCCCAAGTTCGGATCTTTTGCTTGTCATCACGAACACGTTGCTTCTTTACATGCTCCCATCAAATGGATGCATATTTCTTTAACTTGATAGCAACAAACTTCACTTTACTATCTTCTTTAATATCTTCAAATTCAAAGACTCTCTCAACGGAGTTGAGCCAATCAATGAATTCATTAGGATCATTTATTCCATCAAAATCTGGAATATCAACTTTGAAGTCAAAATATTTATGACGAACATTGTTTTTTCGAGCCCTCTGACCACGAGATGTATTGTCACTTGAATCATTATTTCTATCACCAAAAATGGATTAAAATCCGCCTCAAAATTAGAAGAACCAGCCTCTGATTCATGACCCCCAACATCATGATTCAAAGGTTCGCCACGCGCAAGGTGTTGCTCGAGTTGTTGCACTTGTCTCCTTAAGTCATCCAACTCGCTATCACGGAGGTCTCTTTGACGAGCTACATGATCATTAGGTCTGTTTTGTCTACGACCAACCATCACGAACCAAAGCTCTGATAACCAACTTGACACCGGAAAGTTTAGGAGAAGTAGGAGAGAATACAAGGCACCACTCAACACTCACCACTCTAGGAAACCACCAAAGAGTTGGAGCAAAATACAAGAAGAAGTAATCTTCTAAACAAGAAATTATGCTGTTGGAGACATTATAATAGAAGACCTTTTATAGGCAAGCCTTGGAACAACCCTCCAAGATGTCAAAAATAATAAATATAACTTCACGCTTTCTAAGGTCTTGAATAATGAAAAGATGAGTCAAATGAGGGAAAATCTGTTGAATAATGACAAAATACTAATTATCTATCAATTATCAAGGTGATTGAATGGCTTGACTCACAAAAATACGAAGAGTTGGTTGACTCTTCCAAATTCTCGAGTAAAAGTAGCATCCTGGCAGCCTTCAGTAATTTGACCATAACGCTTTGTAGAAATATTATTTTTGACCTCCGTTTTTTTTTTTTTTGTTGAAAACTAGATTCATTGGGATTTTCAATGGTATATGGCTTACACTCGTAATTCGTTCCCAATTAAAGCGTTTAATCTTTAAAGTTACCCCGTAAATCTGAAAAGTTAGTATAACTCAAAAATTCAATGGCTAATAATTTTTCTCAGAGCATCCACCTCCAAAGAATGAGAAAGCAGCAAGGAGCTTTTTGGGACATGCGGGTTTTATAGACGCTTCATTTGGGATTTTTCAAAAATAACTAAACCCCTTTCCCACTTACTTGAAAAAGATATACATGTTGCTTTCACCTCTGATTGGTTGCAGGCGTTTGAAACACTGAAAAAAGCTTTAGTGACTGCACCAATTTTGATCATACCAGATTCGAGTCAACCTTTCGAGATAATGTACGGTGCAAGCGACTATGCAAAGAGAGGAGCAAAGAATGGGACAAAAACACAAAAAGTTGTGTCGTGTTATTTACTATGCAAGTCGAACATTAGATCATGCACAACAAAATTACACCACAACTGAAAAAGAATTACTGGCAGTGGTATTGGCGTTTGATAAGTTTCGGGCATACTTGATTGGGACAAAAATAATAGTCCATACGAACCATACTGCGGTCAAATACCTATTCATAAAGAAGGACGCCAAGCCAAATCTTATTCGATGGATACTCCTGTTACAAGAATTTGACATCAAAATTTGGGATCGGAAATGATATGAGAACGTGGTAGCTGATCATCTCTCACGACTTGAGCAAACGACTAATGAAAACACTAAAGGCACAACTATTAAGGAAACATTCTCGAACGAGTTAATTCTCGATGGTCAAACAACCAGTCTCGGTAAGCTAATATTGTAAATTACTTAGTAAGCGGGTCCTACCACCATATATCACATATCATGCTAAGAAGAAATTTCTTCATGTTGTGAGCAATTTTTTTCGGGATGAACCTCTATTATTTAAAAGATGTGCAGATTTAGTTATTAGGAGATGTGTACCTCAAGAAGAATGGGCAAGCATTCTAGAACTATACCATTCATCACCATGTGGAGGCCATTTTGGCCCAACACGCACCAAAGCGCTAAGGTATTACAATCCGGTTGTTTTTTTTTGCCTTCTATTTTCAAAGATTGCTATAAGTTTGTTTTGCAGTGCGATAGGTGTCAACGTATGGGAAACATTTCAAGGCGACAAGAGATGCCATTGACTCCAATAATGGATGTGGAATTATTCGACGTTTGGGGTGTAGACTTCATGGTACTATTTCCAGCATCAAATGGGTACATATACATTCTTCTCTCAGTGGATTATGTATTCAAATGGGTAGAAGTTATACCTACTAAAACAAATGATGCCAGAATAGTGTTGAAATTTTTGCAAAAGAATATTTTCACTAGGTTTGGCACCCCACAAGCCCTTATTAGTGATGAAGGGTCTCACTTCTGCAATAAATTGTTTTATAACATGATGGAAAATACGGAGTGAAACATCAAGTGGCCGCCGCTTACCACCCACAATCAAATGGGCTAGCTGAGGTATCCAATAGAGAAATCAAGCAGATCTTAGAAAAGATGGTTAGCACAAATCAAAAATATTGGGCTTTAAAGCTTAATGATGCTTTATGGGCTTATCGTACGGCATACAAAACACCTCTGGATATGTCCCGTATCGATTAGTTTTTGGGAAGTCATGCCACCTTCCGGTGGAACTAGAGCATAAAGCATTTTGGGCAGTAAAAAAGCTTAACTTCGACATGACTGCAGTAGGAGAACAGAGAAAACTACAAATAAGCGAATTAGAAGAATTTCGTCAAGATGCATGTGAAATGCCCAAATCTACAAAGATCGCAAAAAGAGATGGCGTGATAAGAAAATTTTAAAACGAGAATTTCTACCAGGGCAAGTAGTACTTCTATATAACTCGAGATTGAGATTGTTTCTGGGTAAGCTTAAATCAAGGTGGTTGGGTCCATTCGTTATCAGAAAGGTACTATCACCAGGAGGAGCCATTGAATTACTAGCAAAGAATTAAACATTATTATGGGCAAGAGACGCAACAAGAAATTTCTTGATTTGAACTATCCAAGTAAGTACTTATTACGCATTCCTATTTACTTTTGATAATCTCCTCATATGTTCGGGACGAAGCATATTTTAAGTTTGGGGGGATTGCCAAGAATGCATAATTTAGTACTTTTGCATTTTACATTGTATTTAGGATTGCATGTAGAGCATAAAATCTGCATAAAAAATAAATTAGCACATTTATTGCTTTAGCACGTTTAATTGTTTTTGTGTGTTTTTTTATCAAGATTTTCGAAAGAGCATAGCTTCCGTATGTTTTTTACTATGAGCATTTAATTTTATGAGACGACATATTTTTGTGAATAATTCGATGAATAGTTAATGAGATGTCATTTATTTGTTTGGCAATAGTTAAGAAAATTGGGTATTTAATAAGCATGTGAGCTTTTGTGCCTTAAACTGCTTTTATATTATGCAGTCATATTTTTTTTTTGAGTGTGTCATTCATGATTGATAGAACTCTAGAGCTTGCTCTGATATCTTCATTGAAGTCATGTGTGTGTGCAATTTTTGAAAAAGATTTAAGGTCATCTTAGCCTAAAAAGCCTACCTATGAATTCATTATTCTCTAGTTAGCCAATTTTGAGCCAAAACTTTTTACTGTTAGCCACATTGATCTTTAAAATTGGAAAAATAATTTTATCCCTAAATTCTTGAGCTTATAGAAAATGAACAAGTTAAGGGGAGATGTGGTGAAAATTCTGAAAAAGAGAGAAAGTTGGCAAAAGAAAGAGAGATGAGCAGTATCTAGGTGAATGAAAGAAGAATGAAGCTAAAAAAAAATCGAGCACAAGGAAAGAAAAGAAAAGAAAATTTCTGAAAAATGTGAAAAGCTGAGAGCTTGAGGCTAAAAAAAGGCAAAAGGGCCTGAGAAAGAAAAATGGAGAAAAAAGGGTGGAGTTGAGTTGAAAAAGAAAAAAAATCTTAAGAATACTTTTTAGAAGAAATTGAGTTGGTGAATTGCAAGTCTGTGTGATTACATTCTATTTGCTCAAGTCAAGTCACTTAATCCAAATTTTTCCTACCCTTACCAAAGAGCCTACATTACAACCAAATGAAAGTCATTTTTGATTCTTAACTTGTGCACACAAAAGTGGTAGAGATGTTAGACGATTTGCAAGCCTATGTTAGTTCTACATTCATTGAATTGATTCTGAGCGCAAATATTGTCCATACATTTTAATAGATGAGTGATACACTACTTCTTGAGAGTCGCGATGTCAAGTACCCGAAAGAGTAATAATTATGTTGAGCTTATGAAAGATGACTTCTTGATAATGAATTGCATGGTTTTCTTGAATATGAAGTCAAATGCGATTAGATGTTTATAGTGTTCTTGTGTGTTCTTTGTACCCCGTGATTTTATTTTACTTAATTTACTCGAGGACGAGCAATGATTTAAGTTTGGGGGATTTTACTGTGTATTCTTGTAATTTTTATAGGAAATGAAGCTTAATTGAATAAATATCAGTTGAAAGGCTCGGATAGGATTGTCGAGTGCAAAGAGAAGATCCAAAAGACGACAAAACCGGACAAAAACTAGTCACATGGCCAGACTGTATGGGACCACACAGCCGTGTGACCTGCCCCTGCGATGATGACATGTCCGTGTGAAGTTGGGAAGAAATAAGGGACGAAAATAAGCCGTACGACCGGACCATGTGAGAGCCACACGGTCGTGTGGAGTGGCCGTGTGAAGCTACACGGTCGGACCGTGTGACGAGCTGTGGCGGATTTTTGTGTCCTTTTCCCATTCAAACTCTACAGGGGATCTCTCCAAGCACTTATATAAGGGACCCAAGGACTGCACGAAAATAGACCCATCCATACATCATACAACACATCAAAATACACATGAACACAAGATCCAATGTCTTCTGAGAGAGGAGGGCTAGGTTACAAAGAACACCACGTGGCCTTTCGCATCTGTGGAAGCATAGGAGCTTCGAAAACTTGGAAGGAGAATCCATCCTGACAAGAAGGGGTTTTCTTTCTTAGTTTAGATATCTTGTCTTGCTTAAACAATGTCACAATGTTGATTTTAAGTTTGTCTATATCAATGTTTGGCTAATCGTTCGGATCTTAGGGTATTATCAAAACTGTGGATTCATTTTAAATCTCGATTAATTATTTTCTTAATTGATTCATGTGTTCTATTTATGAATTTGAGTGCTTATTCTTAATTACTTTTTATTTGATCAATAATTAGCATGTCACATTTGTTAGTGCAAAATTCGGAAGAAGAGTTCTAACAAAGACGAAAATCAAATTCTGACATAAACGGGTGTATCGAGTCGGGAGACCTATAATTGTTTGTGGGGAGTCATTCAATTCTTAGATCTTTTAGGAGTTAATAATAGTTGTATCGAGTTTGGAGACGTACAATTGTTGTTAATCTAGTGTTTATGTGCCGCCCGGGAGAGGGAATAGACTAACTTAGGAATTGAACCCATAGAATTGCATGAATTAGTTATTGAAACTTTAATTGTATTTAATATTGATGAAACATGTTGAGATTATGCTCCTAAGAATGCTTCCGTGGTTGTTGAAAATACTTGTGGGTTCAAAAAATTATTTCCTTTTATTTTTAATTTTTGATTTTACAACTCTTGTTATTCAGTCGCTTCAATAAAATTGGAATGCAATGTTATTATAGCCTAAGTGTTTCGTAGTCAATCCATGAGAAATATGACTTTGTTTGCCATTATTCTATAAACTACACTGTACACTTGTAGTTGTAAGATCCAAAATATTTTTGGCGAACATCTGTCTTTGAGCTTTTGCCAGAGCTTAGAAGACCTTTCAATTTGTATATATTCATTTTTCAAATCATCAGATAGATGATGACGTATAAATATCATTGCATTCGCCTTATCTTTTACGACGACCACTTCGATTTTTACAAGCTTCAATGTTTCAGCCAGATCTTGACCTTGAAGGTGCAATTTAATATCTATGTATCATGATAAATAATTATCGCCAGTGGTATCAAGGATCTGGAATTTCGCTTTTCGATACCGGCCATTTTTCTACAGGAAATAAAAATAAATTAGTACCAACAAATTCAAACTTGAAATATACAAATATTTTCTCGAGCAATAACTCGTGCTGACAACGTATTATAAATAATCTTTGTTTTAATAGAATAATTATGATTATAATATCTATATGTTATATATATATAAGTAAAGTTTACAAGCTAATTGTGATAAACTGGAGATTGTGTTTTCAATGCAAAACAATGTGTCTAGCTCATTTTATTTCCCACATATTTATATACAATATTTTGCTATTACACTAGTGATTACAATTATAATCTTGTGAAATTTTCCAATACTAAAGTCCAAGTAACTGACCTTTGTCGTAACAAAATTGAATTTGTGTTATATCTCTAGATCATACATTCATACTTACGTGACATAGTTGCATAAATGATGGCGATTAGGAATATATGGCTCTGTTATTGGTCATAGTATTGTTCCAAGTTATAGATCTATTAAGATGGGATTTTGATTAGTCTCTAAAGACTCGTATACATGATGCATATATGGTTAAATGAAGAATGTCTCATTCCATAGGCATTGGCATAAGAATGCTGGCATGCACATATGTGCAGGTGCTCATCGGCGACTGAACCACACTGCTATCTCAGATCAACGGCGAAGATGGCGGATGTCGACGAGTGTGTTTTAGCTTAGGGATTACTGGCGGTCCGTTGTGGTTCACCCTTCATAGAATTTTGATGTGATTAAAGTTATAAAAAATGATTTAAATGATACACGTGTTCAAAAAATAATATTTTTCAAAGGAACTACTAATACTTTTCAGAGAAAAAAATGATACTTTTCGGGGACTACTAAATATTTTTCAAGGGAAAAAGTAGTGCTTGGATATAAGAATTTTTAGGAATTTTTTGGCTAGTCGAAATTTTTGATAAAGAAATGTAAATGGAAATGAATTTTTGTGAAAAAATAAACTATTTACTCACTCTCATTTTTTCTCACTTTTCTTACACCATTCACATTATTTTTTTGAAATTACACATTTCCCCTATAATTTCACTATTTACTATCACACATTTTTAACTACCAATCATATTCAATTATTATTTTACTATTTTCATATCACATCATCTTTCATCATTATAGTTTTATTTCATATCCATTCACATTTCCAAAAAATCTTTTATTCTCCCTAACAATTTTTTCTCACTATTATTCAGCAGAAAGAACATTTCCAAAATGAAAGTATATCCAATCACACCCTAATACTTTTCGGATGAATTACTAATACTTTTCATTTCAATATGTAATACTTTTACTTAAATAGAATAATAATTTCACCTAAAATTTTGATACTTTTCAGTTCAACATGCAATACTTTTCAAGTAGGAACTAATACTTTTCAGAATAAAAGTGATAATTTTCGAGAAAAAAACTAATACTTTTAAAAGTAAAAAGTGATACTTTTCGAGAAATAATTAATACTTTTTAATTATCATTACACCCATTATACCCCAATATTTACGAAAATACCACCTGTATTATGGGCTAGGTCACAGGTCATGGGAGATTCGTCTCACGAAATGCGACACGTGAGATGGTCCTATATAAATTTTTGCCAATACAAAAACTACTCTTGAGATTTAGGCTTATTATAAAAAATAAATCCAGTTATATTTCAAAATTATTAATACCCCTTAATATTTTTTCTTTTACGTATTGCACCTAGAGGACGAGTATTTATAAAATAAATACAAACTTAAAGAGAGTATTTATAATTTTGAAAAATAATTTTTTTTTTTTGTATTTAAACTAAATATTAGGAATAATTTTATAATGAGAAACAAATACTAAACACCTAACTATGCGATTTTTTGTACTTTACAATATGAACTATTTTTTCATACTTTAACATATATACTACACAAGTTTTGCACTTTGTCTTATAACGGCCCGACACATGTCCTCCTCGTGATGGCAAAATCGTCTTTGCCTACAATTAAAATAGAAGTTGTAACACTTTACTATCTGAACTTTGAGCAATTTCACTTTGTCATATCAATTTTAAAAAAAATAAAAAATATATGTGCAATATTTACTTATCTTTATTTAATACATAAAAATCACAAAAAATAACTTGAAACAATATAGTGAGGTGAGCTGAAATAGAAAATCCAGCTCATACCGGATTTATATTTATATTATGTATATTTTTCGTATATATTACTTATATTTGTATTATTATGTATTATTTACATACTAAAATATAATAAATAAATATTATAATTATGATTACAATATTTATTTTTCTTTTGTTTTTTTTTTTTTTGCAAATTTTTTATTTATCCAAAATCGGCTCTAATATCAAAAAGTACGGTCAAAGTTTTGAGTCAAACTAATTATTTTGGTACAATATCCAAATTCTTCGATGCATACCCAATTTTCAATTCAATTATGGTTTTTGTTTGCTCAACAAACACATATTGGATTTAATCGCTATATATATATATGTAACAATAGAGATCAATATACTAGTGTGGTAAATCAATCAAAATTGTCTCACAATGAAAGTGTTGTCGAGCGTGTAATTATATGAATTTATGAAAAACATAAATAATTCCTAAACACTATAATCAAGTTTTGAATATGCAATTAATTAAGATTTAAAAGTAGATATCTAAAGCATCGTAGTAGAAAATACGGATAAATTCAACATAAAAAACATCTAAACCATAAAATAATTCCAAGATGTTTAAACCGCTAACATAAATCAATATCAATAATGTCTAAACTCGCCTAAATCCTAAACATAAACCCTAAAATAATATCATTGATAATATAATTTACTGAGGTAAATATTAGCTAAATTTATTCTTTTATAATTTTCTTTTCAATTGATATGGTAAAATGAATTTGCAAAAGTTCATATGGCAAATTGAAATTCTTAACAAATTCAATGGTAAAATATAACAACTTTTGTTTGAATTTTACGCAAAAGACAATTTTACCCTCACGTGGAGGACTCGCGTTGAAATATTCGAAGAATATTACTCCACCGCGATAGCCGCCAGATGACAAAGTACAAAACTTGTGCGCTTTGTATGACAAAGTATAAAAATATTGGTTTATACGGTAAAGTGCAAAAAAAATCGTATAGTTTGGGTGATTTAGAGTTTTTTCCACTTTTATAATTTACTCAATCGAGAATGCGTAACTTTATTTTATCCGGAAATATTCGGGTCTTTTTCTACAAAACTGGATTCTGGGTCCTTGACAGAAACATTCCGGGAAACAGCAAGTGCACTTGAGAAACAAATTTGCTAGTGCTTGTAATACAAGACACCAATGTCATAAATGCTAAACAGATAAATCAAAATGGGGACCTCAATACGATATACCTAATATTATATATCGTTGTTGTTCGTGATTCATGTGGTTCACAAAAACTCTAAACTTCCTTTTTTTTTTCTGTCATTTAGTCTTATGCCAAAAGAGTTTCCCTCTATCATCCTAAAAATCTCGATCTAATTTTGGTGGCCCTAGACCCTTTTCAATAATTGAAAGGATGTATTATAAAATTATTTATAAATTTTGCCTAATACAAAAGACTTCATTATTTTAAAATCACAATTTCCCCTTGATTTTTTTATATATTATACAAATAATACCCCTCAATCGTGCAAGTTGTAAAATTAAACAAATATCAAGGAGTATTTATAATTTTGAAGAATAACCGGTTTTTTTGTTGTAACAATACATAATTTCAGGATAATTTTCATAACATGTAAATAAATAACAATGGAGTATTTATAATTTTAAACGATACCTAAACTTTTTTTGTAGCAAGAATGAATTTCGAGTTAGTTTTTATAATTTACCCTAATTGAGACTGACTATAGTATTGATAAAATTGCCTCAAACTTTCTCAATCATGGTTAATTATAGTCTCTTTTAATTTTGGGCTATACGGTGAGACATTCAGTAAAAAGAAAGAAAGAAAGAAAATATATATACGATATTAAGCATAGCAAACAAAGTCGTGTTTTAGCTAAAGCTAAAACCGCATTTTATATGTAAAAGCAATTTTACTGTTAGTTTGTTAGTTAAAGTTGGTTATAGGTTAGTTTTGTTAGTTAGATATTCAACTCTTATTTATATTGTGTAAATTTCATTTTCATATTCATTCAATCAATTCATCAAGTTTCATATGAGATTTTCTCCCAATCTCTTGTTCAATATTCTTGATTGAAAGACTTCAATATGGTATCAGTTTGAAGGAACTCATCCGCTGCCTTCATCAAGCCTTAAAACTCTGGTTCTTTATCAAGATTCTGGTTCTTTCTACTTTCTTGCCATCAAACGATCATGGCTACTGAAGAAACTCGTTCAACTGAGCACTCTACTTCTTCTACTGACTTCAACTCACCTTTCTTCCACTATCCAAGCGACAACCCTGGAGCGGTGATAGTCTATGATCATGAGCCTTTCACAGGGGATAACTATGTTTCTTGGAGCTGAGCTGTAACAATGGCTCTCAATGTCAAGAACAAGACAACTTTTATTGATGGTTCAATATCCATTCCTCCACCCTCTTCTGTCCTTCTTCACGGTTCTTGGCAACGTGCCAATAACCTGGTCTTATGTTGGATTCTAAACTCAGTTTCTAAAGAAATTCGACAGAGCCTACTCTACTTTACAACTGCCAAAGATGTGTGGGATGAATTAAAAACCAGGTACATTCGCAGTGATGGCCCTCGTGTATTTCACCTTGATAAATCTCTAAGTTCGGTTTCTCAAGGAACTCAATCAATCATAGCTTATTATAATAATTTCAAAGCTCTTTGGGATGAATACATCAGTTTTAGGTCAGTCATTAAGTGTACTTGTGGTTCTTGTTCTTGTAATATTGTTGCACTTATGATTAACACTCAGCAAAATGACTCTGTGATCAACTTTTTAGTTGGTCTACATGAGTCTTATGCACCGATTAAAAGTCAGTTGCTACTTTCATCTCCATTACCAAGTTTAGCCAAAGTGTATGCTATTCTCCTTCAAGAAGAGTCACAAAGGACTTTAAGCAATGTAACAGTACATGATACTACAGATAATCCTATGGCAATGTTAGCCAAACAATCTTTTCCTCAAAGATTTCCAGTCAACAAAGAGAAAAAGAAGGCAAAATGTTCTCATTGTGGGTTCACAGGACACACCGTAGATAAATGCTTTCAATTGATTGGATACCCTCCAGGATGGAAGGGTCCTAAAGGCCCTAGAACAATGATAGACTCGCCAATGTTAATGCCACCATTTTCTCTCCCAAGGTTGATCCTCATTCATCTATTTTTCTCACGATATGGTAGAGAAATTTCTTGCTTTTGCACAAGCACAGATAGCCACAAAAGCCGACTCCACCACTCAAACACATTCAACAGCTACATCTATCAAAGGTATCTCTGAACCTTGTGACAGTTTAATTAGAAAATACGATTGGATATTAGATACAAGGGTAACAAATCATATGATCTGTGATCCTATTTTATTTTCTCACATCTCCAGAAAAGTCTCTATATCTATTCCTATGCCTAATGGCCAGTCTACTTCTGCTACTCATCTAGGTGAAGTTCAAATCTCTAAATATTTGTCATTATCTAATGTATTATGTGTTCCATCTTTTACATATAATCTTATATCTGCTTCTAGTCTAACCAAATCATCCAATTGTATTATCCATTTTCTTCATTCTCACTGTGTCATACAGGACAAGAACACCTTGAAGATGATTGGTTTTGCTAAAGAAATCAATGGCCTATATCATCTAAACTTTCCAAATGATGCATCTACTATTTCTCAATACTCAGATTTCAATATTTGGCATGCAAGACTAGGACACCTATCTGCTAAAAGACTTTCATTAATTCAGTCTATAGATTCTAGTAACAAAATTTTTGATTCATGTGATGTATGTCACTTTGCAAAACAGAAAAGACTCTCATTTCCAATAAAGATTAGTTCTACTTCTAAAATCTTTGATCTTGTAAATTGTGATGTATGGGGCCCTTTTTCTACAGTTTCTAATGCTGGTTTCAAGTATTTTTAACAATAGTGGATGATTTTTCCAGATGTACTTGGATTTATATGATGAAATCAAAATCTGAGACTAATATTCATCTTCCTCATTTTTATACCTTTGTCCATACTCAGTTTAATGCCAAGATTAAAGTGATAAGAATTGATAATGGTTCTGAATTTTTACACTCTAATTTCTATAAAACAAATGGTATATTACATCAAACTTCTTGTGTTGAGACTCCTCAACAAAATGGTATTGTTGAAAGAAAGCATTAACATTTGTTGCAAGTTGCCAGAGCTCTTTTATTTCAGTCTAAAGTACCTTTATTATTCTGGGATCATTGTGTGCAAGCTGCAGCTTATATCATCAATAGAGTGCCTACTCCTTTATTGAATAATAAGCCACCTTCTGAGGTTCTTTTTAATAAACCTCTTGATTATAACCTGATAAAAGTTTTTGGTTGCTTAGCTTTTGCTTCTACTCTCAGTGCTCACAGAACCAAATTTGAGCATAGAGCTCTTAAACGTGTGTTTTTAGGCTATCCTATTGGCACAAAAGGATACAAGCTTTATGATCTATATATATATAAAAACAAACCCCTTTCTAATTCTGTTTTCCCGCCTAAACACCAATTTCTAAAAAAAAACTCAGTGTTTTTTTTATAAAAGTTGACCAATTTGTCTTATTTTCGGTATATTATCATCCTTTTTTTATTTGATAAGTTTGACCTTTTATATAATTGTTTGTACCAATTTCATAGATTGACAAAGAATAACGATTGTTAAATTTGGTATGTAAAAGATTCACGATCCAAAAATTGGTAATTGAAAGTTGATTTCTAATTTAAAACCATCTGATACGTTTATTTTTTTGCGCTTTTATTTCAAAAAAGAACAGATTTATAGTCGATTTTTTAATTCTAGAAAGTATCAAACACTTTTGAATATGGAAAGAAATCGTTGAATATGGACTTTTTTCAAAGCAAATAATTTAAATAGAAATCAATTTATATTGTAAACAATTTGAGGCCAATTTAATCGTGTTCTATTTTTGCATAAAATTGTTTAATTTGGTAATATAAACGATAAGAATATCGCGAGATGTACGAAATCCTACAACTCGAATTTATGAATTGCATTCATAACTATCTATGGTAAAAATTGTGCAAGTAAAAAACAAGAATAAAAATCTAACCACAAATATTTTTCTCCAATTTCCTTACAACAACACTCCATCAACATTATAAATATCGCACCATAGCAAAGTCAAAAAATTACAAAGAATTCAAAAACTCTCTCGCAAACCCTTTTTCATTCCGCAAATAATCGAACAGCAGAAATCGACATGGCACCATTCGTTACTCTTATTCGTGACCTCAACAATACCCAACAATTGTGGGTTGTCAAACTGAGACTTATTCGACTTTATGAGAAGCCCTCTTTCACGGATAAAAATGTCATTGGTACACTAGAATGTGTTTTCCATGACAGTGTGGTAAGTAATTTTGAATTCTTTTTTGTCTTTTTATTTTCAGTTTTAAGTACACATAAATTTTTGATTAAAATTTATTTTATTGAAATTCCATATTGCTAATTTCAAAAAGTTGTTCAAAGAGGGACATGTCTATGTCATAAATGATTTTCTGATAACAAAGCAAACGGACAAGTATAGAACAACATCCACAAAAAATAAGATATTGTTTTATGGCAAAACTCATGTATTTGAGATGTTTGAGCAGTCTTTTCCAAGATTTATGTTTGATTTCCAGAATTTTGGTGATTTAGCTAATCCGGATAAGGTGGACGATACAATGTTGCTAGGTATTTTTTTTTTTTTTTGCTTTATTTACTTTAAATTTTGTTGAAATATATATGAATTTTTTTGTTACTTTTTTTCAGATGTGATGGGGAGAGTTGTTTCAATGCACAGTGCACAAAATAAGGACATTGATGGGAAGGTTACAAGATTCATCGAGATAACCCTAGAAGATTTAGAGTAATTTTCTTATTATTTTCTGCACACTTCATTTTAATGTAAACTAACCCTTACATTTCTATAGGAATAGGCGTATTTCGTGTACACTTTGGGAAAATTACGTAGAACAAATTCTTTCTCATTTGGAGAATAACATATCCGACCCTGTTGTTGTGATTCTACAAATGAGGCGTGCCAAAGTTTTTAAAGGTATCTCATTATTGAAATAATTATATATTCAACAAATATTTATGTTGTCCATCATAATTAAATTAATTAATTTTTGATAAATTTTGAAACAGAACAAGTGAATGTGTCTAACAGCTATTATGTTACAAAGCTGATTGTTAATGAAGCCATTGAGGAAATTGAAGATTTTAAGAGAAGGTTTGTGTGAATAAATATTATTCATTATATTTAATCATTTATTAAATTGTTATTGATTATTATTTTACTATTTCAGTCTTCTGGCCAGAAATAATCCAACATTTTCGATTAGCCATGTTTCAAATCCACGGTCTACAAGTGTGTTGGAGGATCTAGAATCTCCAAAGTTCACATTGAAGCCGCTAGAACATCTATATGCAAATGATGTTGTAATTTATATACAATGTTTTTACAATTTTTTCAGTCTATTTTGTAAATAATTATTTTAATCTTTTAATCTTTTAATCTTATAATTTTTTAATTTGTATTATTGTATAGGCCGGTAGTTTTTGGGTTTGTGCGAGAATTATTGGTATCTCGGATGAATGGTGGTACATATCTTGCACACGATGTACCAAAAAACTGCATCCAGCTGTTGATCAGCTTTACTTCATCAAATGTGATCAATTGTAAGAGGTTGGTCGTATACGGTAATTTTTTAATGTTCATTAAATTTGGAATTATAAAATTAAATTTCTTTTAATGGTTTTCTAATTTCTAATTTTAATTTTTTGTTTTTTATATTAATAGATATATGATAAACTTTCAAGTGGTTGATGAATCTGCAAGTGCCACATTGCTCTGTTGGGATAGAGAATGTGAGATGTTGATAGGGAAATCTTATGTGGATTTAAGGAATGAAATTGTTCAGGTTTGTAATTTTCAAAAAGATTAGCTATTTAATCCATATATCAAAATTTAAACATATATATAATTAAAACTTGTATTATTCTCGTATTTATTTAGAAAGAGGAAGGTGGCGATGAAATTCAAATGGGTGAGTGCCCCGATTTGAAAGCTCAAATTGGCAAGATGGTCCTTTTCAAAGTACAAATTAAAGAGGAACAGCTCCGGAATTATGCTGGAGCTTTTTCAGTAGTTAAGTTGACAGCGGATCAAGATTTGGTTTGGAAATATGGAGCTACTTCTCTTGAGAGTCGTAATTGTTAGATATTAACTACCAAACATATAATTTTTTATTTTTTTGGTTTTTTTACAAAATTAATTTTATATTCTCAAGGAATCGGACTACTTATCAAAACTTCAAGGAGAAGAACTTCGCCATGAAAATGTAAGAATCGTCTTTCAATTTTTTTATATGTATTCTATTGATTTTTTAATTCTAATTCTTGGTTATTTTGTGTTCATAGGAGTTAGATGAGGAGAGTTCATCGGGGACGAAGTTAGCACACCTAGCAGCTTCTTGGCAAACGCACCTCGGTCCGATACGCCGCCACTTGCAAAGAGGGCTTTGAATGAGCAATTTTCATCTTCAACAACGAGTATGAAGATGAAAAGCATTATAAAGAAGGAAAAGGATTAGATAGATAGTGAATATCAATTTTGTCTTATATATAGTTTTAGATTATTGGTTATTTAAAAAACCAATTATAGGAGTTGGGTATTTTGTTACAATTTATTTCAGTTCAGATTTTTATTTGCATGGTTTGAGTACTATTAATAAAAGTTTCTTTTCATTTGCCTATTCAATTTTCTTATTGCTGAATTTATAAGTTTATATTAGTTTTATTTAAATTTTAATGTTTTTAACTATTAACCTTCAATAAGAAACTTTTAGTTTAATAAGTTATTGTGATAATGAAAACTGAAGCAATATTAATTATTAAAATTAAAAATACCTATTAGTCTTATATTTTTTCGAGATTGATCACAATCTCTCATTAAATAATTAATTTTCAAAGACAATTTGAATGTGTGTTTGTTATATTTTAATGAATATATTATAACAATATTTTAATAATATTTTTATTTTACATTCGATGTATTCATTAATTTTGTTTTTCAGTTTTATATTATTGCAAATCCATTTTGCAAATGGACATTGCATCTATGGACTTTGTTGAGATTTTCTATGTTATTAGGATTTAGGTATTTTTTAAAAAAATAATTATTTTGTATTTCAGTTCTATTGGAAATTTACAATTACTCTTTTAAATTGGTTAAAACTTATTTTTTATTTTACTTTTATTATTAAGTCATACATTTGTAATTGTTACAATAATGTTGTAATCAAAATAAACATGTAAACTGGTACAACAAACATTAAGACTAATAAAAATTGTAAATAAACACATCAATCATCCTTTGAGAACCCAACAGGATTCCACTACTCTCTAGGAGCAGGGTCAAGAGGGTTTTTTCCTCAAAGTTCAATATAGATAACAATTCAAACATAAAACACAATCAGCAATTAAAATGGAGCCATACCGATCACGCGTGATTAAAACAATAACGTATACATGTGTTAACTACAAACTAAAATTGTCTGTAAAATTTAATATCCTATTCCAAAGAGATTAATTAAGATATTTGAACTCCCAAGAAACACATTTGTTCTAAAAGTAACCAATCGAATTATATAATACGATAATTTTAAAATATCTTAATACCATACCCGTCATTTTAAAACGACTTAGTGTATCAAAAGATATTTCATGCAATAATCAGTTTATGGACAATTATTTTATCCAACTATATAACAAATATAAGATTCGAATTTGACTAAATAGTTAATTTAAATTGTGATTTTATAAACATTTAAAAAAATTATTTCAAGCGTACACCCTGTGATGTTTAGAAATTAAAAAACTTACCTAAATTGAAAGATACTATTTAACATATCAGAAACATTCCATATATACGCATCCACAGTCTATATAAACCGTTTGATTCATGCCAAACGGATTTGCAGAAAAACACACAATATCTCAACACATCTAATACTTCTTCATTATAAACTGTAAATTCTCCTAGCCATAACGATGAGAAAGCTAACAGGACACTATGTTATTGGAATTAAGAGAAATAGAAACTCAGAACATGAAAAGGGTATGTTGCTTCTATATATTTTATATATTGTAAACAAATAGTTGTAATTATTTACTGTCAATTGTATTTTATGTTCTGAAATGTCATTGTTTTCTCATCACTATATTCAGTACTTATTTCTGATACCTGTCCCTATCTGTAATATTTACAGTTCTTAAAAAATAGGTTTTTCAACTTTTTGTAAAGTTTTTATTTATTTTTTCTGTATTTTATCTAAGTTACAGGATAGATATCTATCTATTCTATGTTCATACATCTGACTATGTTGGTATATTCCACAGTTCTTATGATATTCAAACTACAAAATGAGAATAAAAAATGAGGATTACCTTAAATCTTTGTGAATCACCAAATAACCTGTTGTAAAATTTCCCCTGCCCACAAGAAATAACAAAGTCAGAATTGATCATATGAAAGTAAATGTAAATTAAAAAATAAAATGAATATTATTGCAATACTTATCTTTTTGGTTGCTGATAGTGAAACTCTGTTCCATACACCAAATATGTTTCAACACCGTCATTTCTCTAATTTTCATTCAATTTCACAGAGATTTTACATCTCATAAATAAAACAATAAGGCAGTTAAAATGGACAAATTCTCCAACAGGATTCCAATACTTTCTGAGAGTATGGTCAAGTTGGTGATAACCTAAAAGTTTTGTCAAACTATATTTAGACAATTAGGATATTAAAAAAATAAACGTTATAAATTAATAATTATTTTTCTTAATCTTCTTAGTATTTGTTATTTAGATTTTGTAAGACTAGGTAACTAAAATAATTATTTGAATAGTAGAAAAATATTTTTTATACTTAATTTTTTTAATCTTAGTAACAGGAGAAAAATATTTTGTCATATTGGAGTTATATATCTTATAAAAAAAATTAATTCAGTTTTATAATCACAAAAATAAAGTATTTTGGTTTTTATTTGTAAATTAAAACACTAGAAGCATAACGGTTAACATATCTGGTAAAATCATAAACAAAATGCAAAAAATAAGTAAAGTAAGTTTTAAGTCTTAAAAAAATATCCGGATTATTAGTTAAAATTTTCTACGAAATTAACATTACTAATATTTTAGTATATAATTATTTTTTTGTAAGAAAAAACCAAAACATAGACTTTAACTGGTCTTTAAAAAAGTTAAAGAAAATGAGAAAATAAATTAAAATTTCAATACAAAAATAATATTGGAGATAATGGTTTGAATGTTATACATGGATATCATATTGTAAATTTTAATAAATATATTATTTTTTCAAAAAAATAAGAACCTGAAAGATCTGTTAACCAAATATCGAAAAAGGATACAAAAAAATGTAACACTTACTGTTTATCGTTCATTACAAAAATTATTTTGGAGATAATCATTTGTATTTTTACATAAATATATTAAAGTAATTTGTGATAAAATATTTTTTCAGAATATTAAAAAAATACGAAACAGAAAGATCTGTTAACCAAAGATCGAAAAAAAATACAAAAAATATAAGACTTACCGATTACAGCTCAAGACCATGAATGTTATGTAGCAAAATCATTTCTTAAAAATGGAAAACCGGTGAACCTCAAAATATCAGCAGATCTTTTTGTGTTTGGTGTTTTTTGGCATTTTTGGTTCATTTTCATGTAAATCCCCAAGAAAATACATTAAAGTCTGGCAGATCTACCCAAAAACGTACAGATCCGTTACAAAAAACATATTATTTTTTGGTTTACATATGAAAATATTTGTAAATCGACAAAAAACGTGTGGTTATGAAGAAACCACCGGGATTTTAGTCACTTACAAGGTAAATGTTCGAAAAACATGTACGTAATCGATTACAATGACCGAAAACCACCCAAAAAGGCCATCTCATGAACATTTACAGGTTTAATGTTGGAAACCCTAACTCGAAAATGAACGAAAAAAATATTAAAACAAACCCAAAAATGTACCATCTTCTAAAATTACACTCGATGTCTTAAGTGGTATGCATAGATTACCAAAAGACTGAGAGATTAGAGATGGGGGTGAGTTAGAGCCGAACTCGGTTCATTTAGAAATGGAGAGAAATGACAAAGTAGAGATTAGGGTTTCACAATGAGAGAGAAGATAGAGAGAGAGAGAGAGAGTGGTTTTTCTGGATAAGAGAAAGTGAGATGAATGAACAAGAACAAAACGTGTTCTCGCAATTCTCAAAAATGAGGGTGGGTGGTTTGGGTGGGATGTGTTGTGGCCATCCGATTTCAAATCGGATGGCCAGTTTTTTTTTGTTTTTTTTTTTCGATTTTTGGGGATCATGCATTAAATCTCCATCGTACACGTCTCCCTCATTCTGGATCCTTCTACAAATTGTTGTTTGCACACGTGGATAACTTTTGGCCGTCCGATCTTAGATCGGATGGTCATGATTTTTTATTTTATTTTTTCATTTTTTTAATAACGAATTGGGGTATTTGTGTGTAGAGTATGGACTTTACAAAGGATCGATATTTTTAAAAGTGTTGGGCTGTTCAAATTTTTTAAAATTGTATACCAATCAATACTATGTTTTTAAATATGGCCCAATGATATTTATTATAAATAATAGCAATATTTAAGATAAAATAGAAAAAATAAAAATAAATTATCTACAAATTAAACTATTAATTAATTTTATTTAATATTTATTATCAATTCAAAAAATTATTATTTTGGTAACAATGTTTGATTAAATTATTATCCAAAAATATTAATTTAATTAGAAGATCAATTTATTAAAATTAATTGTAAGATATATTATCTAAATTATCTAAATAAAATTTAGCTTCCAACATCATATTTTTATACCTTTTAATATATTAGCTAATAATTATATTTTATTTCCATTGGTAATAAAATTAAATGATTTGATTTATACAAAATTGAAAATTGTTTATATACACATAAATATATTAGATGATAAGTAAATATATAATAAATTTATATTATAAATAAGTATATAATTAGTTTTTTTTCGTTAATCAAAAATAAAAAATATAAAATTATTTTTGGTTTTTATAATTTCATTAATTTTTGTAAATACATATGAATTACTTTAAATGATATCATGTGCACTTTAATTAATTATTGTTCTTATTTTGTTTTCATCTATGCAGAAAATATGAGAAGCTCAAATTTGTCTATTTCTACCATGGATGCGACAAGAGATTTGCAAAATTTGCCTAAAAGACCATTATCAAACCATTCGCTTATTAACATCACAAATACATATCCTTCAATGTCAACAGTAATAGATGTGCAATCATCGTCGGGTTTGTGTACACTAGCTGGTTTACAAGGTTGTTATGGCACAAATATTAATACAGATAGTTATATCCCCAGTTCTGTCATTACAAATGGTACGTTTCTTTTTTTAAAATTAGTAATTTTAATTATTTGTAGTGTTTAATATTTAATAGAAATTAGTATTATCAATTACCAATATATTTTTTCTAATATATTTTATTTCTTATTAAATTCAATTTGTTTATTTAAATTAATCTAATGAAATGTTATTTATTTTTCTCAAAAAACAATTTGCTATCTTTAAAGATTGGTACAAATGTATCCAAACCATTTGAATTGCAGGGGTCGTCAAGTGACATTGTTAATTCAATGCAAAAAACTGCATTTATTAACATCACAAATGGTATATTTAGTTTTCAAATTTTTTATTAGTTTGTATAAATTATGTAATTAAATTACATAATTTCATTTGGGGTGAATATATTTAAGTAAATTGGTTTTACAATTACAGGGACGTCGTCTTCAAAAACATATTCAACATACAATAAAAAGAAAAATTGCAGAGGGGAGTCTTCAAGTAGGTCTTTTGACTCGACAAAAATAATTGATCTAACATGTGAGGAATCTACGTGTGTGGATCCCATTCATAACGGTGCAACAATATTCGATGGCATTAAGAATGATTGCACCCATAATTCGTCAAATGGGACATCTGTAGTTGAAAAACAAGGTATGTATGTTATGAATTCAAGTTCGCGATAAATTATAAATTTTAATAAATAAATTTCCAATTAATATATGTGTATGGTATCTGTGTCATTTATTTTTTGTAGAGTATTGGGATATTGGAGATGCGACATACAAATGTGAATTTTGTTACGCGGTGTTTTGGTTTGAAGAAAGGCTACTCTCCTATCCAAAATCCAAACCCAGATATTCTTCCTGTTGTGGTCATGGCATAATTCAACTTCCTCCAATCAAGGAACCACCAGTTGTGCTTGGAGATTTGTTGTTTGGAGTGGGAAATAAGAGCAAGCACTTCCAGGACAATATCAGATCGTACAATAATATGTTCTGTTTCACATCGATGGGAGGCAAGATTGACACCGACGTTAATAAAGGCAGAGGTCCTCTTGTTTTCCGATTACATGGGCAAAATTATCATCTAATGGGAAGTTTGTTGCCATCCAATGGTGTGACACCGAAATTCGCACAATTATACATATATGACACGGACAATGAAATATCCAATAGATTAAACTCAGTCAGGTATGTTTATTTGTCAATCTCAATATTGGATTTTAATTGTTTATGTAATATGTCCCTAATTTATTTTTTGTTGCATAGGCAAGAGAGTGAGCGTAATAATTTGCACGAGTCGATCGTCAATGATTTAAAGAGAATGCTAGATGAAAACAATGTATTAGTTAAAACTTTTAGAATGGCAAAGGAGAAGATTTTAGAAGGCGGTCAACGTGATGTTTGTTTTGCGTCTCGGTAGGAGAAGATCGATGCTAGGAGATACAATATGCCTTCAAGTTCGAGGTTGTTGCTCTTATTGTTGGAGATTTTGATCAAGCCTTTTAGGAGACAGGGGATATATTAGTGGAAACAAAATCGCGCTTTGAAATGGATAAATGAGTTGAATGCTTCATACTTGGCTTTACAGTATCCGTTGTTATTACCGTACGGTGAAGATGGTTTCAGAGAAGACATATCATTTTCTGATCTAAAAAAAAGGAATCCAGGAGGCGAAAAACTGTTAGTGTGAGAGAGTTTTTCGTATCGATCCGCACGATAGAGATGATGAACCTCCTACAATATTGTCGTCTAGAAGATTGTTTCAGCAATTCATTGTCGATGGTTATACAATGGTTGAGTCAGCGCGATTAAAGTATGTACGATTGAATCAGAGGAAGTTGCGTTGCGACATTTATAAGGTTCTAACTGATGCGTTGTTGCATGGAGACATCAATCCTGGTACTCAGGGAAAACGAATTATATTACCTTCTACCTTTACTGGAGGTGCTCGGTATATGATTCAGAATTATCAGGATGCCATAGCTATATGTCGATGGGCAGGATATCCGGATTTGTTTATAACATTCACCTGCAATCCAAAGTGGCCAGAAATCCTAAGATTTCTTGAGAAAAAGAAATTGAATCCTGAGGACCGACCTGATATTGTCTGTAGGGTGTTTAAAATCAAGTTGGATTCCTTGATCAAAGAGCTTCGGCAAAATAAACTATTTGGTGAAGTCATGGCAGGTGAAAAATTCATTTCAATTGTCCGTTTATTCAAATATGATTAATATATTTCTAATTTTTCCTTTTGTTTTTATTGCAGTTGTTTACACGATAGAGTTTCAAAAATGTGGCTTGCCACATGCCCATATTTTGGTGTTTTTGGCAAAAGAAAACAAGTATCCGATTGCCGATGATATAGATCGAATTATATCAGCTGAAATACCCGACAAGAGTTTAGACCCATGTTATTACGCCGTAGTGAAGGACCATATGTCCATGCGGTGATGCTAGAAAAACTTCTCCTTGCATGGTTGATGGAATTTGCACTAAATATTTCCCGAAATAATTTGTAGATGTGACGACTATTGATGATGAAAGTTATCCACGTTATAGACGTAGGAATAATGGGAGGATAGTGGGAAAAAATGGAGTACCTCTTGACAACAGATATGTTGTGCCGCACAATCGTTATTTGCTGATGAAATATGGAGCTCACATCAATGTGGAATGGTGCAACCAATCAAGGTCGATAAAGTATTTGTTCAAATATGTCAATAAAGGAAATGACCGTGTCACCGCATCGTTCTATACGAGTAGCAATGATTTCAGAATCTGAGAAAACTGTTGACGAGGTGAGCATGTATTACGATTGTAGGTATGTTTCGTCATGCGAGGCAGCATGGAGACTACTGGGATTCGAAATTCAATGTAAATATCCTCTAGTTGAACGTTTAAGTTTTCATCTTCCCGATGAACAAAGCGTTATTTTCTCAGATTCTGAAAGAATAGATGACGTTCTTAAGAAGGATTCGGTAAAAGAAAGTATGTTTTTAGCATGGTTCGAAGCGAATAAAATATATCCTGAAGCAAGAGAGCTAACGTATGTTGAAGCTCCCACAAAATTCACGTGAAAACCGAATCTCAGAAAATGGATGTCGAGACAAATTGGCAAATCTATAGGACGAGTTTTTTATGTCCCCCCCGAGCTGGTGATATGTACTATCTGAGGTGTCTTCTCAATGTTGTTCGTGGAGCAACGTGTCATGACGACTACAAGAAGGTCGACGGTGTTCAACATTCTTCCTATCAAGAGGCTTGCTTTGCTCTAGGATTGTTAGAAGATGATAGGGAATATATTGATGCCATCAATGAAGCGAGCTCCTGGGCTTCTGCGGAGAATCTTAGAGGTTTATTTGCATCATTGCTTTCGTCCGACTTCTTGAGCCGACCAGATAATATCTGGGACAAATGTTGGGAATTTCTTTCGATGATATTTTATACAAACGTCGATGCCTTTTACACATCAAGTTATTATTTACCAAATATTATGTTGATTACTAAAATCTTTTATATTTTTTTATAATATTAATTTGTATAAATATTTAGTATTATGATCTTATGAAACAGATTTGGTTTGGAGTGAGAGCGAAATCAAGAATCTTACGTTGTTGGAAATTGAGAAATTATTGCGAAATCTCGGTAGGAGTCTGCATGATTTTGACTCAATGCCATTTCCCGATGTTGACACTGTTCATAGCAACCGAAATAGACTTATATATGACGAGTTGTGTTATGATCGTGATGTTCTTTTGCAAGAGAACAAAGACCTCATCTCGAAACTTAACGATGAGTAGCATAAAGTTTACTCAATGATAATGCATGATGTACGATCAAATAAAGGTGGCATGTTCTTTGTCTACGGATATGGAGGAACAGGAAAAACATTTTTGTGGAAGGCTTTATCTTCAGGATTGAGGTCGAAAGGAGAAATTGTACTGAATGTTGCATCTAGCGGTATAGCTTCTCTTCTATTGCCAGGTGGGAGGACTGCACATTCGCGATTTGTTATTCCATTGAACCCACATCAGGACTCAACTTGCAATATCAATCAAGGGAGTCTGCTTGCTGAGCTTATTATTCGTTCTAAACTTATAATTTGGGATGAGGCACCGATGATGCACAAACATTGCTTCCAGGCATTAGACGAGACTTTACGAGGTCTTTTGAAACTCATCGACCCAATGTTGGAACATAAACCTTTTGGAGGGAAAACCGTTGTCCTTGGTGGGGATTTTAGACAGATCTTGCCTGTTATTCCCAAGGGAACTCGGCAAGATATTGTTAATGCGTCCATTAACGCGTCGTATTTGTGGAAAGACTGCACTGTCCTTAAATTGACTAAGAACATGCGTCTTCAGAACCTTGGTGATATCAGTGATTTTAAAGATTTGGCCGAATTCTCAGAATGGATCGCAAGCATTGGTGATGGAACAATCGGAGGTTCAAATGATGGTTGTGCCATGATTGATATACCGAAGATATCGGCTTAAATCTTCAGTGATCCGATTGCAACTATTGTAGAAAGTACTTATCGATGTTTAAAGACGCCATTGATGATCCGACGTACTTGAAAGAAAGAGCTATACTAGCTCCTACCTTAAATGTTGTCGAATCTATAAATCAATATATGACGTCTTTAAACTCATCGGAGGGCCAGACCTATTTGAGTTCTGATAGCACGTGTAAATCAGATGCTAATGTTGACTTCCTGCATGATCTGCACACTCCTGAATTTTTGAATGGGATAAAATGTTCAGGGGTTCCTAATCATGAGTTGCATTTGAAGGTCGGGACTCCAGTTATGCTCTTGAGAAATATGGACCATTCAAATGGATTGTGTAACGGCACTAGGCTGGTGATTACGAGTCTTGCCAAGCATGTACTTGAGGAAAAATTCTCACGGGAACCAATGCAGGCAATAAAGTTTTGATTCCGCGGATGACATTGATACCGTCGGATCTCAGAATCCCCTTCAAGTTCCAACGGAGGCAATTTCCTCTCATTGTATCTTATGCCATGACTATAAACAAGAGTCAAGGCCAATCTCTCTCCAATGTCGGTTTGTACTTGAAGAATCCAGTGTTCAGTCATGACTAGTTATACGTTGCGGTTTCCCGAGTTACAAATCGTAAGGGTTTGAAAATATTAGTTGTGGTGATGATGAATCAAAAAATAAACAAACGATGAATGTTGTGTATAAAGAAGTATTCAAAATTTGTAATATATACAAATAGTGTTTTAAATTGAAAACGTCGTTTGTATTCTTTGTTATTTTTTTGGCTCATTACAATTGGAAGGTGTATACATTCAAATTACATAATTCGACAAATCATTAACATATGAATAGCATATCATTTCAACTCATCGTTACATCTTTCGTGCATCGCACGGGTCAGCACACTAGTATTGCTAACAACAAAATAATAATTTCAAGAAACGTTCAATTTTGTGAGACAATTTTTCCTTTTCAAACTTTGACTAATTCTACTGATACAAATACAACTCCAATGCTCCAAAACTTTCCTTCTGATTCCATTGATGTTCCATATGTTATTTCTTTTCCTGCTAACATTGTACAATCTGCTCATTCTGGTTCCCCTCCTATGCAACATGGTTCTCCTCCAATGCAGACAGATTTTCCTCCATGCAGCCTATATCTCCTATACCACCAGCTGGTCCTGTTCATGATGTTCCACAGGATACCAATCAAAGAAGGTCTATTATAGTCAGAACCAATCCCAAATATTTACAGGTTTATGATTGTGCATTGCCTCAGTCTCTTCAAGGAAGACACTCAGCTCAACTTCTAAAATCTGGTAAACAATATAGCATTGATAATGTCCTATTTGTTAGTCCAAGTGGCTACGATAATCTAGAGGGGGTGAATAGATTATGCCGATTTTTCGCAAATCACCCTTTTTTTCGAATCAACAAGTAAATGACAAGAATGTAAATGCGGAAATTAAACAACACTCGTTGATTTAAAGAGGTTCAACCCACCTAGGGCCTAATCCTCTACCACCCCAAAGATTCTCTGGGATGGATTTCAAAAAGAAAAAGATTTTATTAATTACCACAATTAATACAACACCTTGAGGATCACCACAATCCTCTTTAACACCTTCAAGGAGATTACCACAATCTTCCTTCACCACCTTTGAAGAGTACCACACTCTTCAAACACCTATCACTTAAATCACCCAAGTGTATTCTTACCACAAGAATACTCACAAGGATGTCTTGTGTTGAATGATGGACAACATTCAAGATTACAACTCTATGAAACCAATACAAAGATTGAGTGCAAGTGTAATCAAGAATCAAAAAGCCTAGACCTCAAAGATGTGCAAGTGAAAGTACTTAGGCTATTACAACAAGAATGTAAAAATGAAAGCTTGAACAATTTGCATTTCTTATTGTGTGTTTTGCTTATTTGTGTTGTATCTTGTGTCTTCAATTCATCCTCTATTTATAGGGAAGCTTCACCAACATAGGCTCCCAACATAGGCTCCTCTATCTTCACTTTTGTCTACAAAAAGAAGATCACAAGATGTAGAAATATTGTACAAAAATCAAAAGTAAATCTTCTTTGTCAAGAATTTCAAACAAAGATCATTTTCTTTGTCACAAAATATCATAGTATGGCGGCCAGGTTGCCTGTTGAAGATTTTGACCGTTTGAAAAAAATAGTGCGATCCGTGGTAGGGGTTGCGGGGGTGCGACCGGTCGGAGGGGTCGACCGTCCGCTTAGGGAGTGGACCGGTCGCCCCCCCGGACCGGTCCCCCTCCCTCTTTTTCCAAGTCCCGCATGTTCTGTTTCGTGTTTTCTTTTCTTTAGGTACAGGTCGACCATTTGGGCGACCGGTCGACCTCCAATTTGAAGTGTTGTCCGATTTTTTTCAAAAAATAAACTTCAAGAAATACTCCAAAAAATTAGTAAAAACATTTTAAATCATTTGGGAGTATTTGGACAACATTTATAAACATAGTTTTGGTGTAAAAACCAATATAAACAAAATCATCAAAAGTGTTGTCCAATTTTAATCAAATTAAAAGCTCTAAGAAATACTCCAAAAAATAGTAAAAATATTTTAAATCATTTAGGAGTATTTGGACAACATATAAAAATATTGTTTTGGTATAAAAACTCATTTAAACAAAATCATCAAAATCTTGATAAAAACATTTATCTAACACTATCTACACAACAACTCTCTCAAAAGCACAAGGCTTTTACTACTTCTATCAGACAAATAGTTGAGCCTAGAACATACAAACAGGCAAGTCAGAGTCTTGAATGGCAACAGGCAATGCAGACTGAGCTCAAGGCACTTGAGAAAAACAATACATGGATATTAGTTGATCTACCTCCCAATAAACATTCTATTGGTTGCAAATGGGTGTACAAAGTCAAGTACAAGGCAGATGGAACCATTGAAAGATACAAGGCTAGATTAGTTGCAAAAGGGTATACTCAAGAAGAAGGATTGGATTACTTTGATACATTTTCTCCTGTCACCAAACTTACAACAGTCAGACTAGTTTTAGCCTTGGCAGCAGCTCAAAACTGGCATCTACATCAACTAGATGTCAACAATGCCTTTCTTCATGGTGACTTAGATGAGGAAGTCTATATGACACCTCCACCAGGGTATTGCAGTAACAACAAAGTCTGCAAGCTGATTAAAAGTCTTTATGGCCTCAAACAAGCCTCAAGACAATGGTTTCAAAAGCTTACTTCATGCCTCATCACTTATGGATTCAAACGGTCAAGTCAGGTTCCTTTTTATTAAAACTTCTCCTACCTCAATAACTATTCTTTGTGTCTATGTAGATGACATAATCCTAGCTGAGAACAATTTAGAAGAAATCAATGCTATCAAAAGTCATCTGGATGCCACATTCACCATAAAGGATTTAGGAACTCTGAAATATATTTTGGGTATTGAAGTAGCCCGCAGAACCAAAGGGATTGCTATTTGTCAAAGGAAGTATGCATTGGACATTTTAACAGAATCAGGCTATCGAGGTTGCAGACCTACATCTACACCAATGGATTCCAAAGTTGAACTCCATAGCAAAGATAGTACTCCTCTAGATGATCCATCAATATACAGAAGATTAGTTGGAAGATTATTATATCTCACAATCACTAGGCCAGATATATCATATAGCATTCAAACTCTTTCTCAATTTATGTCTAAACCTACTAATACACATTTGATTGCAGCTCATAGAGTGCTCAAGTACATTGAAACGAATCCTGGGAAAGGATTACTCTACCCTGCAAATTCCTCAAAACTTCTCACAAGATACTCAGATGCAGATTGGGGGAGATGTCCGGACACTAGAAGAAGTACTGGAGGCTATGCCATCTATTTGGGTAATTCTTTAATTTCTTGGAAGGCCAAGAAACAAATGAACAATCGATGAGATCACCAACGAGGCCGAGCATGGGCTATTGCTTCAATCACATATGAAATACAATGGCCAACTTACCTACTTACTGATCTTCAAGTTTATAACTCACAACCTGTTGTTATCTATACAGACAACAAGTCAGCATGTTGCATTGCACACAACCCTTGTCAACATGAAAGAACCAAACACATACGAGATAGATTGCCATTTTGTACGGAAAAGATAGAAGAAGGCCTGCTCAAGCTTGTACATATTCCTCTTCACAACAAACGGCGATATATTTTACCAAACCACTACCTCCTATATTATTTCAAAGATTTTATATCTAAGTTGGGCATGGTTGACATCCACGCACCACTTGCGAGGGGGGTATTAAGCATAGCAAAAGAAGTCGTATTTTAGCTAAAGCTAAAACCGCATTTCATATGTAAAAGCAATTTTACTGTTAGTTTGTTAGTTAAAGTTGGTTATAGGTTAGTTTTGTTAGTTAGATATTCAACTCTTATTTATATTGTGTAAAATTCATTTTGATTCATTCAATCAATTCATCAAGTTTCATATAAGATTTTCTCTCAATCTCTTGTTCAATATTCTTGATTGAATGACTTCAATATATGAATACATATATGATGCGTTTGAATGAATTTGAGACGGTGAAAGTATCAATACGCGTGTCTCGTTAAAATAAGAAAAGAAGAATGCAATCTCGCGATTCACATTTCTTCGAGTTCTAATTCACATTTCTTCAGGATCTATGGGATGAGGATTAATCGAGGATTAGTTGACAAAGCCGAACATGACGCATTAAAAAAATTGAATACATGTCTTCTCAGAATACATTATTTGAACTTTTGTTGATCTTCCAAATTATTGAGAGAATTCCAAAAATGTCCATATTTTTTCGAAAATATATTTTTACACTTTTGGACATTGATTAACCCTTAGTTTTACTTTTGTACGTCTAATTTTTGGACATTCACACGTTTTACCTATTTATATGCTATTTTTTGTTCTTTTGTTATTTATATAGTTTATTTCAATTGTTTCTTGATTATTCGTTTGTTGTTTTTATGTTGTTTCTATATTGTTTCCGTGTTGTTTTAATGTTTCAACACATTGGATTGATGTGTATTTCTTTATTTTTTCTTGACATACGAGTTCATGGTACTATTCACATTTGTAGGTCGATTGTTGATCCAAAGATGAATCCATTCATCCACCGCTAAGGTAATACCGAATCACCACATGTATTACGTAGTTTAATTTAATTGCTTTCACATAGAAACATAAAAGGAAAATATAGAAAATCTCGTGTGCAAAGATTTTCTGCCGCTGAAAAACACTCTACATTTTGAGACTTATTACATTACAAGAATAATGTCCAGACATGATAGACATAATGTCCAACAACAACTAGAACACACACACACAAAATAAAAATAAAAAAGAACAAAAGCAGAGAGAGAGAGAGAGGAGGGGGGGGGGGGGAATCAGACGATTTCATTCGGTGGTTGAAAATGTCGGCAAATTGAGGTCTTTTTCGGTTCTTGGCATGGAATCTCCAAAAAGAAAAAAGAGCTTCAAGAAGTTAATTATTTGCTTAATCACAAGTTGGAGGTACTTTTGATATCCCATGGTGTTTTAGTTCAACCATCACAGTGTCAACAGATGGAGGCTTGAGTCCAATTGGCAGTGGCAGCCATGGCTTCCTTAAGACATCTCCAATGGCTGCATCTATACTTTCCTTTGACTGTTTCAGAATTTACGAGGACGAGGTTACAAAACACAAGATCCATATATATATATGATTCAAAAAGCTTTTAATCGATCAAAGGAGAAATCAACAGATTTTAATTGGCCGGGAGAAAAAAGAAAGCTCACCGGATGAACATCGGAAGGGGGTCGGGGCATTGTTTGTCCAGCTGCTACACAAAGTCCAGGGAAAGGAGTTGGTATGCCACACACCGGTGCAGTGGGAAACCTCTGCAAGATATATAGTAACAACATTACGGAAAATAATTTTTTTGGCCCACTACTTTGAGATTTTTGTACTTTAAGTGGTTTCTTTTAAACTTTAGTTTAATATCTTTTAAAAATTTGAACATTTAATTTTATTTTGATCAAAATTGTATAAATTTATCGAAAATTATTGGTTATAACCGGTCCTGTGCTAACATGTCAAAAAAATTGGAGATCTTGGTAATTTGACGCACAAATTGCTACAAAATATTAAAATCCCCAACTTTGTCAATTTTGCGACAAATCACCTAAATCCATAAATTTCGTAGATACATTAGCACCTAGGTTCTAGTTATGATGAACTACGGTAAAATTACACAATTCGATTAAAGTTAGATTAAATGTCTAAAATTTTGAAAGATATTGAACAAAAATTTAAATATGACTGCTTAGATGATTAAATTTTTAAGTAGTCCAAGTTGAGGACGGAGAAAATTATTTTCCCAAAAAATTAATTCACAAACAAGCCCAAATATTTGTAGGATGAAAACACCCAATTTGAAACATGTTTGGAATAATTTGATTGTTCCACTGTCAAAACCCTTTCTCTCTCTTGGGAGTTTTTTTCTCTCTATTGGGAGTTGTGCATCCTCTTTTGGGGGCAAAAGTGTTTTCTGCTTGTTTTTCAAATTTTCAAAATTCGTGTTCTTGATTTTGGTGGGTGGGTCTTAAATTATATGTCTTTGCCTGTTTGAATTAATAGCCATTATTGTATTGAATGCTTGGTTCTTTATCTATTAATTAAGGTTTTATTCTCTTTGTTGTTCTTGTTTTTTCTGCCTATTGTTTTATTCTTGGTTGTTTGTGGTGCAATCCTTTTGTTTCTTGTCTTCTTATCTCCATTTACTGTTTTCCTTTGCCTTTTGGTGTTGTACCTTTCTTGGTTGTTTGCATCGGGTCTTGACTCAGAAACTAAGTTAATCTGCGTTCTTCCTGGATTGAGTGTGTTTGCTCTAATGGCCGAGGAAGTGGTGCTAAAGCTTAGCCATTCAAACTCTCTCGAGGCGGAGAAAAAGGTGTTAGCCTTGAAGAGGAGATATTAAAGTCGATCTTAGATATTTGTAATAAGAGCCTTTTTGGGAAAATTGTCTTTGGCTCGAAGAGGGTGAACTTTGGAGGGTTTAAGAGAACCCTTAATATAATATGGCGATTCACGGGCGGTTTGTAATTAAAGAAATGGGTCTAATTTTTTCCAATTTATCTTGAATCTGTGACGGACAAAAAGAAGGGTGTTGGAAGGGAAACAATGGATTTTTGATAATCAATATCTCATTTTGAAAGAATGGCAAGAAGGCATTCTTGTGGATAGCTCTGTGTTCAACCAATTGGACTTATGGGTGCAAATGTGGAATATCCCGACAAAAGAACCGCTATGCTCGGAGGTGGGTTTAAAAGTGGGAAAAATATTCACTAAGGTGAAAGATGTCGATATTCTTTGAGCGAGGTGGAATGAGAGGAATGCATCTAAAAGCTCTTGTTACGATAGATATGACAGAGGCCCTACCTCGAGGAACTAAGGTCAAGCTCGGTAAAAATAATGTGTGGATTGAATTTAAGTATGAAAAGCTCATCAACATTTGCTTTTTCTTTACTGCATACGCATAGGACATTTGGATCGAAGTTTGTGAAATAAGGAAGAAGGACATCGGCCCAGAAACGTTATGTGAAGCGGCAATTTGGGGAATGGATAAAGGTGAAGAATCCTTCGTAAGCTCCAAACAAAATCGAGAAAATGGATCATAAGCCGACTCAACCTCCCCCGAGCCTAATATCGAGGATACCCTGGGGACTAATTCGAGAGATTATTAAGGCTCATGTGGAGGTTCGGTCTGAATATAGCGATCTGAAAAATCAATGGTGATTCATAGCCCCTCCCAGGATTTGCTTAAAGGTGGAGAGGGTAATGTTCAAGTTGCTGTGGAAAAGAACCTTGAAGAGAAAGAATATCTGAATGGGGGATCAATTGCTAAAATCTCCTTGATGAAAGGGGTTTGTGAAGACAAGAGGTTAGGAATAAATAGAATGCTGGACATGGGCGGGGCTTGTTCAAAAGGCGTTGGGAAGGAGAATTCTATTTCTTTGGATCATAATCTCTTTGACATCGTGGTTAATGAAAGTTCGAGTAGGACCCCTATGAATGATATATCCAACTGTCATGCTAGAGAGAGGAAGAAAATACCCGCTTCAAGCTACAATGGGAAAACCTGGACTAGGCTCAAGGCTTCTTCAGGGGCGAGATAAATCATAGTGAAATGGAAGAAGATGAGAAAATTCTCTGTGGTCCGAAAAGGAAATTTAATAATAAAAATTCTGATGGTATGCATGATATTGCTGAATCATCCGGAACTATTAAGGTTAAGAAAGGTAAAATTGATGCCCTAGAGAATGTCGAGGTGGAGGTAGCCGACCATAACCGCCCCAAAGTCACCAATGAAGGTTAATGTGTGGAACTGTGAGAGTGCAGGTGGACCCTCGACGGTTTCCCAGTGAAGGAGTCATGGAGACTTCACCATCTGGATATTTTTTTTCTTTGTGAAACAAAAAAAAAAGAAGAATTTTGTTACTACTGTGGCTAGGCAACTGAGAGTTAATCAAAATTGGTTCAGTGTTGATCCTTTAGGTAAAAGTGGTGGTCTCTTTGTTTGTTGGAGTAATACAATCAAAATATTGAATATTATTCCCAGTTTCTTTTGTCTGGAAATGGAGGTTCAGGGTGACAGTGATGCCCAAAGCTGGTGGGTTATATTTGTTTATTGCAGCGCTTATGTGCAAGAAAGAAGCGGTCAGTTGGAATATCTACAGAATGCTAAGTCTAAATGGGGCTGCAATTGGTTAATCGGGGGGGATTTCAATGATATTTGTTGTAAGGAAGATAAGAAAGGGGGTCGATTGCGTTCCCAAGCAAGCTTTACCAATTTTAACAACTTTATTGGTAACATGGGGATGAAGGAGATTTTCTCTAATGGTAATGATTTCACTTGGGCTAATAACAGGGAGGGGGAAGGCTATGTGGAGGAGAAATTAGACAGATTTTTTGGCTCTTTGGGGTGGCTAAATAAGTTCCCTAATGCTATCTCCCATGTGGTATTTAGGAGTGCGTTTGATCACTGTTTGCTTTGTCTTGAATCTGACCCGGATGGCCCTACGTTTAAGAAAAGGTTTTATTTTGACAAAAGATGGATTGGGAAGGAGGGAATTAGAGAGGTTGTGAAAGAAGGTTGGAAGTGTGAGAAGGTTGGGGTCCCTATGTTCAAATTACAGGCTAAAATTGCAGATTGTAGGATTGGTCTGTTGAAATGGAGCAGTAACTTCAGGAATTCTAGTAATGCGAGACTGAATCAACTGAACAAGGAGATGGAATCTGTTAGAAAGAAAGGGGGAGAGAGAGATTGGAAGGTGTGGAATAAGTTGAAATCAGAGTTAAATGTGGAATACGCGAATGAGGAGCAATATTGGAAGCAAAAAGCTAGAAATCAATGGCTCAAGGAAGGAGACAAAAACACAAAATTCTTTCATGCCCTTACCTTGCAAAGGAGAAAGAGTAATTGTATCTCTAGATTGGTTAAAGATGTCAATACAGTGGCTGATAATCAAAATGATACTGAAGAGGTGGTGGTGGATTTTTACAAAGATTTGTTTACCTCTGAGGGATCTACAGATCGAATGATATTGTCCGGAATATTCCACACTCAATTCCGAAAGAAGTGAACAGCAAACTTATTGCCCGAGTTGAGGAGCCCGAGATTAAAAAAAGCTCTTTTTGATATGAATCGAACAAGGCCCCGGGCGATGGTATGTCTCCTCTCTTCTTTCAATATTTTTGGGACATTATCAAATTTGATCTTTGTTCGGCTGTTTGTAATTTTTTTGATTCTGGTAGAATTCTTAAGAACATGAACCACACTTTAGTGACCTTGATTCCTAAATGTCTTAAGCTGAATCTATGTCCCATTCCGACCTATTAGTCTATGCAATGTGGTGTATAAAATCATTTCAAAAATCCTTGCGAATAGGCTCAAATCCTGTCTTAATCTTTGTATTTGTCATAACCAATCTGCTTTTATTCCCGATAGGATGATCCTTGATAATGTTATTATTGCGAAGAAGTAATGCATTTTCTTAATAGACATAGGTCAGGTAAAAAATGTTACATGGCTATTAAATTGGATATGGCAAAGGCATATGATAGAGTTGAGTGGGAAGGGTTGAGAGTTGTTTTGCTTAAAATGGGTTTTGCTCATCTTTTTGTGAAATGGATTATGTTGTGTGTGTCTTCCTCCTCTTTTTCTTTTAATGTTAATGGAAATGCTTGCGGTTACTTGTTGCCTAAAGAGGATTGAGGCAGGGAGACCCGATTTCCCCTACCTCTTTTTGATTGTCTCAGAAGTGTTCTCTTGTCTCATTAAAGAATCTGGGATTAATAATTCTCTTTCCGGTATTAAAATCTGTAGGACGGGCCGGAGATATCTCACCTTCTTTTTCGCTGACGATTCACTTCTTTTTTGTGAAGCTAAATTGAACCAGGCTACGGAGGTTATGGAGTTACTAAGGAAATACAAACTTTTACGGGCCAAAAAGTGAACTTGGATAAGTCCAGTATCTTTTTCAGTAGAAATACCTCTATCCAGGTTCAAGACGATATTTGTAATGAGATGTGTGGTATTTCAAAGCATTCGTCCTGTAGGTATTTGGGCTTACCCTTGCTTATTGGAAAGTCTAAGAAAGAAATTTTCGGATTTGTGGTTGAAGCTGCAAGGAAAAGAATTCACAATTGGAAAAACCAATTCCTATCAACAGCAGGTAAAGAAGTGATGATAAAAGCTGTGCTCAGCGCATTACCGGTGTATGTTATGTCTATATTCAAACTCCCTGTTGGTATTTGTAAGGAATTGAGCAGCCTTTTTGCTAACTTTTGGTGGGGCATATCAGAAAATAATACGAACAAAATTCATTGGTCAGCGTGGAGAAAGTTAACAGTGGATAAAGAGGATGGTGGGCTTGGTTTTAAGGACTTGCAGTTATTCAACGAGGCTATGATGGTAAAGCAAACGTGGAGAATGCTTACTTCTCCTAATTTGTTGGTCAGCAAAGTACTCAAGGCAAGATATTTTGATAAAGGCAAATTCTTTGAAGTTATTCCTAAGCCTAGTGATTCTTGGATGTGGAGAAGTTGGTTGAATGTGAGAGATACTCTGAAGAAAGGGCTGAGATATCAAGTGGGGGACGGGTGTTCGATTAATATCTGGAAATCTCCCTGGATCCCTAATTCCTCTAATTTTCGACCTGGAGGGGAATCTTTCCATGTTAATGGGCCGGTGTGGGTTAAGGAGCTTATTAATGAAGAGGATTTTTCATGGAATGAGGGGCTGATTAGAGAAACATTTTCTGAAAAGGAGGCTGCTGATATATTAAGTATTTCTGGGATGAGGGCTGGTAAGAAAGATAAAATTTGGTGGCATTTTGAAAAAAAGGGTGAATTTACTGTCAAGTCTGCCTATGGGTTGTTGTTGAAAGATAAACTCCATGATATGGATTTGGCCGAAGGGAGCGAGGACCTCCAAAAAAATAAATGTACCAGAAATCGCAGCTGGAGAATGAATGTTAAAGGGAAAATCAAACATTTTTTGTGGAAGGGGTTCAATGAGATTCTGCCTACTAATGTTAATCTCCACAAGAGGGGTATGGATATTGATGTTGTTTGTCAGCTATGTGGGGAAGCTGAAGAAACAGCAGATCACATCTTTTTTCATTGCTCTAGAGCTAAAACAGTCTGGAAACTTGCACCAATACATTGGGATGGGATTGAAGATGATCAAATCACATTTAAAGGATGGTGGAGTTCATTGTGTAATGCTAAATATAATCCATGGTTTGAAGACCGTCTCCAACTTACCTCGTATATGCTTTGGTGGCTTTGGAAAACTCGTAACTTGTGGATCTTCAAAAAGGAAAGGATGGCTGAAATCATTTTAGTTGAAGAAGCTGTTAAGGAGTGGAGAGAGTTTCAAGATGCTAGAGTTGTGATGTTTTGAGACTTGATGAATGAGTTTTAAGGGTAGGATGAAATCAGTACCCCTCAAATTTATTTTCCTGTCCCTGGTACTGTTCTGGTTCCTCTTCTTCTGAAATGGTTTGGGCTGATGAATGGTAGTAGTGTTGCTGGAATGCTGCTATTCTTTTTTTTGGTTCTTTGTCAAGCCTGAAGAATAAACTACAAGTTTCTGTTATTGTTACAGCTTTGTAGTATTTCTCCAGGTTGTTGTTTTGAGTTCTATTTGGGCTTTGCCCAGTCTCTAGACATCCTTTTGGATGCTCTCCGTCCAAGTGGAAAATTCATTGTACTCCATTTGGACTCGGGTTTTCGGACCCCCCAATTGTAATTTCGTTGAGTTTATATATATCTCTATCGTTTCGGAAAAAAAAAAAAAAAAAAAAAAGAAACATGTTTGGAATGGCACTAAATATCAAGACTTGATGATACCGTTGGCAAATGCGGTGAGAAGCAAGGTGTTCCTGGTGTTGAAACCTGTTTATATAATACAAGTACATATTATATATATATATATATACTCAGTCAAGAGACCAGCTAGGCAAGTGGGACAGAACGATAGTCTGCAATTAATTAATGATAATTACAAAATACCCTTCAGGTTCAAGCTAATTACAAATAAGTCAAGAAATTTTTATTGCAAAACAGCTTGAGCTTTTGTTTGGTTTTATATTTTGCAAAAAAATATTTCAAAAATCTCCCTAATATTACAGTTATCCCTTAAATTTAAGACATAATTAAAACTGTGAAATATTTTTTTTGTGATTTTGAAATATATATATTTTTTTTGTAATTAGCCCAAACTTCGAGTGTTTTTGTAATTACTTACATATGAACCGTGGGAATGCCAAAAAGAAGGGTCAGCGGGTGGCAACGGAGGCAGATGATGAGGCCAAGCAGGTGGTGGAGGGGCTACATATGCAGGCCACGTGCGCGTTAATGATTGGTCGACGGATGGATGACCCCATACATGCAAGGGTCTAAATGGAGGCATTGGAGGAAAGCCCACTGTTGGTGCAATCCAGGGATTCACCTCTCTCTTCGCCGGCGTTCCATACACCTGCCGCCTCTGATTCCAGCTTGCCGCCTCAGCTTCTCGAGCAAGTAAATGCTTACGATGTGACCGATATTTCTGCAAAATTAATAAGACCACCTTGTCTAAATTTCAAGTTTTACATGTACTAAAATAAATAAATCTTTCGGGGTTAGTTACAGAAATACCCTTGAATTTTTATCTAATTATAAATTGCATCCTTAAGAGTTAAGAGGAATATTTGTTAAGCAAATAGGGGTTTCTTTGACTTTAAGTGTGTATTTATAATTTTGAGCGATTAACTGAACTTTTTTAGTTTTGTAATTTGGCCAATTATCTTTTTTTTTATGCCAAAAAATTCCAATATAGTGGAAGCACAACAATACAACATTGATATGGTATCTCTATCATCCCAATATATATAGAGGGGGGCCTGTCCAATCTAGACAATAATTAATAGCATTTTAAAAAGGTAATCAATACAGCGAATAGCTTTACCAACAGGAGACAAAATGTACCAAGGGATGTCAAAACTTTATGCGTTGTTTCAACATCTGCTATAATTTGAAGAATGACTGTAAAATTAGGTGTTGCCTGTTGGTAATGCGTACAGTGGGTTTACCGGCACACGTGGAGTAAATTTTGACCACAAAAACGCGCGCCCACGGGAAAAAATGAATACACCGAGAAAGCAAGCGCCCATAGTTTTGGTTCGTGGATTTTCAGCGCCTTGTGCAGCAGAGTTGTACAAGAACAAGAATGTACTTTGCTTGACATGGATGGGAAAAGTTACTTTGTGATTGGTTATGATTTTTTTTTTTCAAAATTTTCATTTTGAAGTGGAAATTTTATTGGAATTGTGATTATTTGTGGAAGAAATGAAAATTTTCCAAAGAAAATCTCAGTTCTATTCAAAATTAACTCATTTTTCTCTTTCTATCTTACATTTACCAATACTCACCTATACTATTTATTCCACTGTTCTAAAAGACCGCGCCTAGCCTCTAGGCGCCAACCCTCCCTTGTCCGTCTTGGTTATTTTTTCGATTAGGCCCCGCCTAACTCCGCCCAGGTCCCGCCTAAGCGCTAGGCCCCAGTCTGTCGCCCGAGTAGCGTCTAACGCTTTTTAACAAAAGGTATAAAATGAGATTCATTTTGCCTATGGATCAATTTTTTATTTTTATTCAATTTTTTTACATTCTATTTTACACAATTTTTTCCAGAAATTTTTTCACAAACAATCAACTTATCTAAAAGATTATCAATCACATCAACACAATTATTAATTTTTTCTACATATTTAACTTTCACTTTTAAAAAAAAATCCACCATTATTTTCTTAGAAAATGAAAGTGAATAGAATGAAAGCACAACCAATCACAACCTAGGTTGCATTTTGTTGGATAGTCTTTTATTCCATCCATTTTTTTAAGTGAATAGTAGTAGAAAATTATTTTTGAAAATTTGTGAATGTTTTTTAGAATGTGATTGTATGTAAAATGAAAATATGGTGATAGTAGCTGATGTGATGATTTTTTTAGTAAAATAGTGATTAAATGTGATTGATGATTTGAAATTTGAAAAAGATAGTTATTATATTCCATCTATTTTCATTTTTAAGAAAATAGTGGTGGAAAGTTGTGAATTTTTTTTAGAGCGTGTGTGATTAGATATAAGATGAAAATGTAATGATGGTAGTTGGTGTGATGATTTTTTTAGCAAAATAGTGATTAATGATTTGAAATGAAGAAAGATAATAAATATTGTATTTGTTGAGATTGTGTAATGATGATATTTTTTTTTAATAAGTTGGAGTACTGGTTGGAGGGACGGAGGGGATAAATTTCAAAGAAACTAAAAGATAACAGGTTTGAACCCCAGTCAACACTCTTACAAAGAGAGAGTGATATCACTTGAGCTACAAGCTCGTGGTGTGTAATTATGATAGTTGATAGTGGTTTTTTTTAGTAAAATAATAATTTGATTTGATTGATGATTGAAAAAATGAGAATGATTGAATAGTTTATTTCTGAAATTTTGTACAAAAAATCACCTTTTGGGTAAAAATAATTTTTGAGAGAAAATTTTGCAAAAAACTTTGACAACCAATCACAACCTTAAAAGTTAATCCATGAAGAGAATTTGAGACATTTGAAGAAAGTCTCTTGGAGTTATGAGTTGTAAAAACTCGCTGGAAGAGAAAAATGGGTTTAGTAGATGTTACTCCTAAAGGAATACACCATGTACAGTACTTATCATAGATTTGCATACAATACAGGTCTACTATGTGTGATTGTGTGTGAATTTGTGTATATCAACAATAAATCTACGATAGATATTCACATGGAATATTTCTTCAGGTGTAGCATTGATAAAATCGGGAAAAATTGGACCAAATTTCTTGTTCTATTCACATATTCTACTTCCTATTCCACAAGGATTGAATGAATGGCGCGTGTCATTGACATAAACATCGATGGAAAAGAATTAAGCTCAAACTAAAACCTAGGTGAAGACCCTAAACTTTTAATATGTATGGATGTGAGTCTAATTCTCATTTTCTTATCACTATTTATATAAATGGAATCATGTTTGTTTGAAAAACCTTCTAGTAGAAACTACTATATTTTTTTCTTCTATTTTTCACATAAAAAGTCTCAATCTAATAATTTCAAATCTCAACTCTATGCGCAATCTGCATCTCTTATTAGTTATTAATAATGATCTTCATCTTTTCATCCAAATTATATGCTTGGAACTCACTACTACCAATTTGTATTCTAAAAAGCACTAAGCGCTAGGCATGTGATATACTAAGGTCGAGGGGGCATGTGCGGGTTATAGATAGGATTAAAAAGTCTAATCGGATAAAGGGAAGCATAACGCCTATATGGAACTAGAAGGGGTTAGAGAGAGGTTTTTAGAACAGTGCTACCAATATATCTTTTTAATATATTACTATTTTCAAATTATATATCTATGAGGTTCACCAATCACCACCTACAGTCTCACAAATAAAATATCTCATATACATGTATAAAGTAGAGATGGAAAAATACCCTGAACTTGATCGGAGGACCCATCCCCGCCATGAACCCGATGGAGAATTCCCGCCCTGAATATCAATGGGACGGGGATAGGTTTAGGTTACCCCACCCTGCCATGCCCCGCCCAGCCCCTGCTTTATATATAATTATATATTAAGTATATTTTATATTGTATATATATATTATATATGTAAATATTATTTTCTAAAAAAAATATTATCTAATTCATTATTTTAACTTCTAAAGTGTTAACAAATATAACACATAAATTTTAACAAAATATGTATATGATTTTGTCAAAATATATAAATTGAGAATTAAAAATGTTATTTAAATTATATAAAAAACACAAATGGGGATACCTACTCCCTCCTCCCCTAATCCCGATTCACCCCGTCCTGATCATGCTCCGATCCTTAGCGGGGTGGGTACGAGAATACCAAAACCCGCCACGTTGCCACTCATATTATAAACTACTCCAAAACTAGTTAACGAAACAATTTCTAATTTCCAAACTTGTCTAAAATCTAATTCTCATTCATTCATCAAGATATGATTTTGGGTTATTGATATTTTAGTACTGACTATAAGTACTTTGTTGGTTTGGTACCTGACATTTTCGAGTTACCAATTTCGTACATATACTTCACATTTTTTTTTATAAATTGGTACCTATTCACTTTTAAGGACGAAAATGCCCCCAAGTTTTTTTAATTTTTTTTTTAAAAAGTTAAGTTTTAATTAGAATTATAAAATTTAAAAAATAAATATAATTAAGAAATAACTTATTATTATTTAATTTAAATTATTAAATTCTTAATTGTGAAATTTAAAATAAATTCAATTAATTATATATTTTTAAAATTTGATTTAAAAACTAATTAAAAAGTAATATATCAATAAAAAAAAATTGCTATAATTTTCTTATTTACTATCTTAATTTTAAATTTTAGATTATTTAATTTTATTTTAATTTTTAAAATTAGCTAACTAAACTATATTTTTCAATTAATTAAATTTTAATTTATGTTTATTAATTTACTAATTTAACGTAATTAATTTTACTTTTCCTAAAAATTCATTAATATTTTTAGAAACTTCTTTTTATTTATATTAATTAACTTAATTAAAATTTAATTCATTTTATAATTTAAATAAGTATACTTATGTTTTTTGGGGGTATTTTCGTCCTTAAAAGTGAATAAGTACCAATTTATGAAGAAAAAAAAAAGCGAAGTACGGGTATTAAATTGGTAACTCGAAAATCGCCGACTAAACCAACAAAGAAAGTCTTAGATAAGCCAAATCTAAAAATCAATAACTCTATAATTTTATTTCTGACACCAAAACAAATAAATTATCAAAATTCATATTCCAACTCTAAAACTCAAAATTAATGGAGAACATAACCAAACGCAACAAGAATCACCCCAAAATAAAAATAAAAAGAAGAAGAAAATAAATAGAATCAATCATCAAGCATGAGAAATTAAATGGAAATTTGGAGGCAGTGTTACATACTTGAAGATGGCTGGCAATGTTATGGCGTGTGAGACAATCAATTCCCATAAGCTCCAAAATCCTTGAAGGGACTGCCTTTTCCACCCCCAGCTTCTCCACTGCCTCCACGAACCTCCTGTGCAGCTCTGGCGTCCAATCCACCTATATATATCAGACACACACTAACAAATCAATTCATCATATTTAATTTCTTGAAAATCTTAGTTATATATCTACATTAATATAAAAAACACACAAGTTCAATTTTACTCGAAATCATTAATTTAATAAAAAAGCGCCCCCGATCCTCGTGATGTATGCTTTCTCATAAGTCACAATCCAATAAATAAGAGAGAGAGAATTCTATATGGATAAGAGTTTGGGAAATTGCGCTTTCAAGAGAGTTGTATTTCTTTACCTTTACTTTCTTCTTCCCTGGTGGATTTTTAGATGATTTTCTACCTTTATCAGCTATCTTATTAACGGCGATCGGTTTCTCCCTTTTACTCACAGTTTCCTCGCCCGAACCAAGATCCAAAACAGAAATATATACTGTTGCGGCTTTTTCATTTTTTCCTGAATCATTTTCCCGGTTCATCTCCGGTTCCTCACCTGCAGTAACTGAGAATTCAGCCATAATTTCTGACTCCATCTCCAAAGCAGGTAACACATCGCCATTGCTGATTCCCACGCAAAAATCATCAAAATCAATGGCGTCGAGCAAATTCCCAGTCGTGAACTCTGGAAACTCATTATTCTCTTCCATTGAGAAACTCTGAATCTGATTTTCCCTTTCATCCCTCAATGGCGAGACAGCAAGCATTCCAGTTCCAGTGTATGAACGTGCGTGATAGTATAACCAGAGCCCTGCCCTCTATATATATATAAGTAATAAATTTTACAGCAAGTTACAGATTTACTTATTATGCGTATTTACTTCTGTAAGTTAATATGATGTGGGAAAAATTGTGGGAAACAAATCTGTTAGTTTCGGCAAGTTTTTTCTTGTTAGTGGAACGACGACAATAAAGTGCACCATGTGTTGGTGTTATATTGCTGCTGTAATTTTTATTTTTCTCTTTTATTTCTGCCAATGTGAGTGTGGAGAGAGAGTGGAACAGTTGGATGATTTCGACCACAATTTGTGCTTCGGGATTTGTTTTTATGTTTTTGTTTTGGCTTGTCCTCTCTCTCTCCATAACTAGTAATTTTCAGCAAATTTTTGTGGGCTTGTGGATGCCCTTTTTTTAGGTTTTAAAAAAATCTATCAAGTTTGGTCGTAGTATTGCAAATGTGAAATTTGTTCCCACACAAGGCGATAGTAGTTGACATTGTCCTAATCCTATCAATTTATTGGCTGAGCCGAATTTTAAAATTGGGCTTTTTTTTCAATACAAAATTAAAGATAACATAAAATAATAAAAATAATAATTATATGCACATATAAAACAATTCTATTAGTAGTTAAAATAATATGACATTCATGTTCAAAAATCCAAATAATTATTTAAATATAAATCGCCCTAAGTTTTAGTAACAAAAATATTAATCAATTAAGTATAATCAAGTGGTACAATATACAATATTTTGAATTTTTTGTTTTTTTAATTTGAGAAAGTTTAATTTAGGGTCATATGAAAAATTAAATATAATAATTTTGTTACCAACTAGAAAGTCTACAAGACCCAAGAGAATATAGCCCCTTCCTTTTTTTTTTTTTTTTTTTTTTGAGGGAGAGTTTTTAATAATTGTTTTACTTTTACCTTAAATCACCAAAAACGGGAAAAAAATACTACAATCAAGAAAATTTCAACTTGGGTTGTTTGTATCTCAAAAAAAAAAAAAAAAAGAACTTGGGTTGTTTATTTATTCAAAGTTTTAAGGTGGCGGGACTAATTATTATGCTAGCCTTGTTTTTTGTTCAAAACTTTACTTATATTATAGGGATAAATACATTCAACCCCCCAAACTATTCGAAGTTTTACACTTAACCATACGAACTTTAAATCGTTACACTTAACCCTCCCAACTATGCGAAATTTTACACTTTGCCTTAAATTACATATTCACCCCTAGCTTTGTGAAAGTTGTTTTACAGTTTACCCTCTAAACTTCAAAGTTGTTGCACTTTACCACCTATGCCATAAATTTTATTGTATGATCTACATTTACTCCTCATGGTCTTGCGACCACCGAAATGGTATCGAGCTGGGTTTATTAAGAACTTTTAGTTAAATTTATTATATTTATGTAATTAACAATTGGTGAGGAGAAATTACTCCGAGATTATGGATCCGCCCGATGTCCGAGATGTACCCCTTACAGGACATATCGTCAAATATTGACGATGTATGCACAAGAACACCTTGACCAGGTTTCATATTGGAATACCAACATGAAGAAAAAAAAACAGCGAGGAGAGCGACGGGAAGCAATGCAAAATGCGAGCGAGAATATTATAGGCGATTCGATGCTTAACTGCACCATGTATGTTCACTTGATGAACCTTCAAGAAACGTTCATGAAAATTCCCATCGAACAATGATTCCCGATGGAGTACCCGAGTGGAACGAGATACTTTCAGACAAATCTAAGTTCTCCGAAGATCTTAGAGAAGTCCAGAAGACGGTTGATAAGGGTCTTTTTATGCATGTTTTATGTGTGTATTTGAGTAGAATTTGAGTCATTTTGTTGTTAGTTTCATGAGTTTTTGATTGTACATAGTTCATATTACTGTGAGGTGCTTTTATTGGTGTAGATTGATCATTCGGAGCTATTTTTGGTGGATTTCGGACCATGGATTCATGTCAAAACATATCCCGGGGTTTATGGATGCAAAAACACTCGAAATCCCAAGCTAAACGCGTCATTTCGGGGCCTTTCGAGACAAACACGGCCAGGGTGTGTTTTCAAACACGGCCATGCTTTTAATCACCAAAAAAGAGAAAAATATGGCCATGGCGTGAAAAGCACGCGGCCAGGTGTGCTTTCAAAGCACGGTGCGTGCCAGCAACCCCAGACAACGTGAAAAACACGGCCAGGCCGTGTTTTTGAGCACGACCGTGTTTCGGATCATTTTTTCGCACGATTTTTGAAGGGTATTTTGGGAAAGCACTTCAACCAAGCCTTTTGACAACTCTTTTTGCACATTTACACCTCATTATGCTTCACTAATTCCTTACTTTCCCACATGATCACATGAAAATAATGATTCTAACAACCCAACTCATAAAGTTGAGCATTAAACTATCAAAAGATGACATTATTAAGGAATACTTTCTCCAAAATAATGTCTATAAAATCCAAGAGTATGGGTTGAAGGATGGATTCATTCATTCATTCATTGATATACATAGAAATCAAATTTTAGACATGAAAGTTCATATTTTGGAGAGGAAAAACACACATTGTGGTGAGGAAGAGAGTTAGAAGGTTTGGATCACCATGGAGAGGCGCTAAGGCACAAGGATTGAAGATCGCTCGGAGAAGAAGATGAACTCCACCACTTCATCATCATACTTCCAACAGGGGAGTCTTATGTTGGTTTTGGAAGTTTTAACTCTAAGTATTCATGTTGATTTCGAAAGAAACTTCTTGTTTAATTGTTGTTTTCATTCTCAAATCCATCATGAGTTAAATCGCTAGTGTTTGAATGTGATGAACCCTAGAACTTATTTGTGATTATTGGTTTGAATGTTTTAATATAGTTCTTATGCTTTTATGCGAGTCACTTATGTTATGCTTGTTTATTCGAATTGGTATATGCGCGATATTGATTTGAAGTTTATTTTTCACCGGGAAATCGAGAGATTCATGGTGAAATAGAACCAACATAAGTGAAAGGAGTTGCATGCAATCCTAGATATAGGGCGACATAAATCTTCCTGGATTAGGGTCAAACCTAATATGGGAATTCACAAATCGTTAATGCAATCTTGGGGGTTTTAACTAGAAAGAGATTTGATTAATCAACTTGAGGTTAGGAGTTTTTCGCCTTGAGAAAGGGTTTAACTTAATTTAGGAATGCCTACGGTCCATGAAGCATGAAAATATGTTAAGGGATGGTTAAAACTTAAGGGTTATGGTTGTATTTATTTTGGTAAAATCACAAAGACGTTAAGAGGGATTCACATTCAAGCATATTTATATCCAACATCTTCCAATCCGAGTGTATCGATATCTTTTGTGTTCTTAGTTGCCTCTTCCACTTTTATTTGCTTTTGTTTTATTTTTATTTTGCGACAAACTATTTGACGATTTGTAGGCTAGATAATAAAAAGACGGTAATTACTAGTAATCATAGTCCTCGTGGGAATGACACTGATACTCGCTTAGCTTTGCTATAAATGATAGGTGCACTTGCCTAGGCCATTTTTAGGAGTAGCTTCCGAGCCATCAAGTTTTTGGCGCCGTTCTTGGGATTATGATATTAGGAACACCTTATTTTTATTAATCTAGTCATTTTTTTATTAATTTTTTTTTCTTGTTTGGGCGGAGAATGTGAAACTCGTCGCGTCGAAACTTTACTTGGTAATATTGTGACCAATTCGCGCGACAAACCTCCACAATAAGGTGATGTAGTCCAAATATACGACTATAAAGAAAGGCTACGGCCGGGAGGCAACCCGATAATTCATTGTTTTCTATTTTTTTATTAAGTAATAGGTTGTTAGGAAGTCATGAGTCAATAATTGGATGTATGGTGGGTGTTGGTATCACATCTATCTTACTTGAGCAAATTTGAGCTTTCACGGTATTCGGGTTTTTGTTGCAAATTCTTATTAGGTATGCATATGCCCGTGAAGACCCTCGATTGAACAGACCCAATGATCTCTCCAAATCGATTTCACTCATGAAAGAAGGTCGTTTTTTTTTTTTTTTTTCTTTTTAGTTTGTTGTTTTTGTGTGTTTTTGTTTGTATGTTCATCTCTTTCTTTCACATTGAGTACAATGTGAATCTTTAAGTTGGAGGTGGATGTGATTGCATGCTTGTTAGAATTTTTCTTTGTAATGCTTGTGTGTTTACTTTTATTTTAAATTTGTTGATGGAAGATATTATGTTTCAAGGAAACAATTTGAGTATTTGTTAGTCAATAACTTGGCCCAATTACACATGAATTAGCTTTATAATTAATATTTTTTAAATGCAAAGAAATTGATTGTCTTGAATAGATTGACATGGATGTGGGTTGAATTTAGACGAGACTTCTAACACTACGATACTTGATTTGTTAAGACATATATGACGATTCTTAGGGCTATGAAAGTCCGAGAACTCTTAATTTAGTAGTGGTTGACTTGTTGTTAAACCAAGCCAAAGAACAAAAAAAAACAAAGAAAAGAAAAAAAAAAGAGGACCAATCGAGGTTATACTCCTCTAATTGTTGTTGCTTAGTAACTAGGAGCATTCATGAGCCCCATGTTTGTCTTCTACGTAAAACGGCGACACGAATATGAGTATGGGAAACCACCTTAGGAGTGTTTGAACGAAAATTCAAAATATAAACCTAGTGGAAGCATGCCTCGAAAGGTCCTAAAAAAAAAAAAGAAAAGTTCAAAAGCTTGGTTACATGACTAGTAGACTAACTATAAAAATATATTGAGTTCTTATATTTTCATGGTGTTATTGGATTGAAGTTGTGCATAACTATCTGTATTTGTGGAGTGATGAGTTCAAGTCTAAATATAGCCCATTGATATTAATATTTTTACTTGACAATCGATCGCTTTGCAAAACTATGTTTTTACTTAATGGCTAATTTGAGTTGAGAGGGCAAAGAATTTGACTGCTTATGGTCACTGTGTTGAGAAAAATATATTCCTTGTATGTTGTGAACTATTGAATCCCTCATTATGGTTTTACGTTTTGCTTGAGGACAAGCAAAGTTCTAAGTTGGAGGTGGTTTGATAAGGGTCTTTTTATGCATGTTTTATGTGTGTATTTGAGTAGAATTTGAGTCATTTTGTTGTTAGTTTCATGAGTTTTTGATTGTACATAGTTCATATTACTGTGGGGTGCTTTTATTGGTGTAGATTTATCATTCGGAGCTATTTTTGGTGGATTTCGGACCATGGATTCATGTCAAAACATATCCCGGGGTTTATGGATGCAAAAACACTCGAAATCCCAAGCTAAACGCGTCATTTTGGGGCCTTTCGAGACAAACACGGCCAGGGTGTGTTTTCAAACACGGCCATGCTTTTAATCAGCCAAAAAAGAGAAAAATATGGCCATGGCGTGAAAAGCACGGCCAGGGTGTGCTTTCAAAGCACGGTCGTGCTTCTGGCAACCCCAAACAACGTGAAAAACACGGCCAGGCCGTGCTTTTGAGCACGGCCGTGTTTCTGGACTGTTTCTGCACGATTTTTGAAGGGTATTTTGGGAAAGCACTTCAACCAAACCTTTTGACAACTCTTTTTGCACATTTACACCTCATTATGCTTCACTAATTCCTTACTTTCCCACATGATCACATGAAAATAATGATTCTAACAACCCAACTCATAAAGTTGAGCATTAAACTATCAAAAGATGACATTATTAAGGAATACTTTCTCCAAAATAATGTCTATTAAATCCAAGAGTATGGGTTGAAGGATGGATTCATTCATTCATTCATTGATATACATAGAAATCAAATTTTAGACATGAAAGTTCATATTTTGGAGAGGAAAAACACACATTGTGGTGAGGAAGAGAGTTAGAAGGCTTGGATCACCATGGAGAGGCGCTAAGGCACAAGGATTGAAGATCGCTCGGAGAAGAAGATGAACTCCACCACTTCATCATCATACTTCCAACAGGGGAGTCTTATGTTGGTTTTGGAAGTTTTAACTCCAAGTATTCATGTTGATTTCGAAAGAAACTTCTTGTTTAATTGTTGTTTTCATTCTCAAATCCATCATGAGTTAAATCGCTAGTGTTTGAATGTGATGAACCCTAGAACTTATTCGTGATTATTGGTTTGAATGTTTTAATATAGTTCTTATGCTTTTATGCGAGTCACTTATGTTATGCTTGTTTATTCGAATTGGTATATGCGCGATATTGATTTGAAGTTTATTTTTCACCGGGAAATCGAGAGATTCATGGTGAAATAGAACCAACATAAGTGAAAGGAGTTGCATGCAATCCTAGATATAGGACGACATAAATCTTCCGGATTAGGGTCAAACCTAATATGGGAATTCACAAATCGTTAATGCAATCTTGGGGTTTTAACTAGAAAGAGATTTCGATTAATCAACTTGAGGTTAGGAGTTTTTCGCCTTGAGAAAGGGTTTAACTTAATTTAGGAATGCCTACGGTCCATGAAGCATGAAAATATGTTAAGGGATGGTTAAAACTTAAGGGTTATGGTTGTATTTATTTTGGTAAAATCACAAAGACGTTCTAGAGGGATTCACATTCAAGCATATTTATATCCAACATCTTCCAATCCGAGTGTATCTGATATCTTTTGTGTTCTTAGTTGCCTCTTCCACTTTTATTTGCTTTTGTTTTATTTTTATTTTGCGACAAACTATTTGACGAATTTGTAGGCTAGATAATAAAAAGACGGTAATTACTAGTAATCATAGTCCTCGTGGGAATGACACTCGATACTCGCTTAGCTTTGCTATAAATGATAGGTGCACTTGCCTAGGCCATTTTTAGGAGTAGCTTCCGAGCCATCAACGGTGCAGAATTATGGCAACCGCCATATTCATCTACTGAAGACAAGTTCATCAGATCCAGAACCAGATGGAGACGATGGTGAAATATCAGAAGGAAACTCTTGAAATCCTTCATGAGATTCAGAGACGAGTCAAGAACCTGGAGGACAGGCCAAGTTCATCCGGAGGAAGGAAACATATTGATTTTGGGTCGGTACCGTATTTACACCAAAAAGGGAAACCAACCGAAGTTATACGAAAGATGACAGACGAGGAGAAGCTCATTGCTCTAATCAAAGGAAAATCCATCAAAAATTAAAAAAGATGGATATGGAAAAGATGAATCTTAAAGATCTACACGACTGTGCGTAATCCTTCATGGGATTAGGTATTGTAGATTTAAAGATGAACGCAGGTGATGAATCAGCTTTGGTTACATATGACCCACAAGGTAGACCAATTCCACCACCGCCGCCACCAATTAATCCTAACGTCGAAGAAAGTACGAGTTCGCATCATGGAGCTCGGGACGAGAGGATGCCACACGCGGGGATTTCACAACCTAAGTGATCCACTTTCGGGGGACGGAGGTCGAAACCCACTTGCGGGAACTAGACAACCCTCTTGGATGGCCGAATGTTTATCGACGCCTTATGGAAGATCGCACCTCGACCCAATACATCCATATGGGTTGATGTTAAATCTGGACATCCCGATTTTAAAAACAGAAAGTTCTCATTGATGAATGGGCTTGACTATGAGAATTTCAAATAGAACCCAAAATCTTACAAAGGATTCATTCATTTTACTACTTGAAATGAGTCTTGAAGGATCGGTGAAGATTGTCTGGGATATGACCGATGCTAGTACAAAAAGTTCGGTCACATCAGGGGAATCACTTAAAAGAATTGTCGATGGTATGGCAAAACTATTCAAAATCCGTTCATCGGCATAGGTTATTTCGAGGATTAGAGGATGAAAAAGAAAGAGATATAAACAAGCCCTCTATAGCCTTGAGTTCTTGGATATTTGTCATATTGACGAATATATCAAGTTATTCACCGAATACCGTGGAAATCCAAGATTGAGGAAAAAGAAGCCGCACACCTTCTTTGCCAAGATTCCGAGTCCCTGGAGAGAAATGCTTATCATGGAATACAAGGGGGGAGCTGAAGTAGAAACTGTGGCCAGAAAAATGTCTTTCCTAAAGGCCAAGTTATCTGAATGGTGTTACTAAGCAGCTCTATACAAGAATTATAAAAGATTAAGAGGAATTAACAAAACAGTTCCTCTATGTTGCGTGGATAATGATATCCCAACAGTGGTGGGAGGTCAACCAAGGCGGCACAAGAAGAAGAAGGATAGAAGCCATCCATACCGTCGAGGAAGCGGCGAAAAAGAAGCGGTCTTCATGGAGACCTAGAAGGTTTTAGTCAAAACAAAAGCCCGGTTATAAATCGGGCAAAGACCAAAGACACTGAAGTAGGAGTAGAGCCTCATCATCGGGTTCTAATCAAGCAAGTACCAATGAGAACACCAGGAGAAGAACTATCGGCGTGCTCACACGAGCTAATGAAAGTTTCAAAGATCAGTAATTCTGGACATGCGAGCAAGAGGGCATATCTCAAATCGGACTGCCTGCAAATCAAAAATGAGAAGTCGAGACGATTCGAGGCTACACCGAAATCGAAGAAGGCATTTATTATCGAGGATTTAATACGGTGTATCAATTTGAGGATATTCCCTCGGATGAAAGCATCTATGAAGAAGAGATCTATTCGATGATGGAAGTGAATCCGATTCAGAATTAGAGTGAAGAAGAAATTCTTCAAAGACGGTCGAGAGGATATGTCGAGATTCCTCTCTCACACTACGATTTCTCATAAAACTCTTATGAGAATCATGAAGAGATCCAAAGCTTGGATCTATGATGGGTTTACAATAGGAGCGATGGAAAAGGCTTTGGATAAGATTGGTTTTCGTAATAGAAAACACCAAATTATCCACAAAGTAACAACCGGAGAATTTGCCATTTCGATGGAGTTTACAGAACTCGATCGAGATGCGCTTGGTCCCTATTAGAGAAATTCAGAGATCAAAAGCGAGTTAAAAGAGAAGTTGCAAATACACTCTCATGGATTCATATCGGAGCCATAAGAGTCATTATTAAAGCAACATTCAAAGAAAGGGATAGATTCGCCACTCAATTTGGCTATCTTTGATAAGCGAATCTCAAATCTCAAGGATTCATGCCTTGGACCAGTTACAGGAAATTTGTATGCTGGGAAATTGGCATTTAATGTCTATCCTAGAATGCATACAATTTGAGAGATTTCAACAGAGTCCTAACTCTTCATCAAGATTTCAAAAGAGTTGAATTGATGAAAGAAGGGAACAGACCCTACTCGATCACATACAAGATATCCTATGCTCTCTCGAATACACATCATTCAAGTATTCTTGAGAAAGGAATTTATTGAAGTCCCAAGAATCTTCGAGGACTTTGCGAGGGTGATTCTACCAGAAATTATTGAATCTCTCACTATAAAGGAGATCGATATGAAAATACAAGATCAACCAGTCTTCAACAAAAGTCGAAGTCTCAGAGTATCCCAGATGTTTTCAATACAGCAGGAGAGCTGAAATGTCCAGAAGGATGGCGAGAAGTTGAAGTAATATTCGACATCACTCAAAAGGATAATATTTTTCCTTGTGATGTTCTATATTATCTCCAACAACCAATAGTTGGAAGGTATCAAGGAAACTCAAGATAGGAGAAATTGAGCTTACTATCACAGGAGTTGCGGGAAAACCCCGAACAATTAATACTTTGGAATTGATTTTCTTGAGGATCACAAACCTTGGGAAAGATTACAAGACGGAATGGAGTTCACAGTGGCTGATAAAAGATACAGAATCAGATGACCACGAGTCCATTCTCTATATACATTTCTATTGGAATGTTATATGCTGAATACAAGGCCGAGTATTTCGCCGCCTATATTGATTCAGTGCTTAATATGTCTTGCAAAGCGGATGTTTTTCCTAAATAAATTGGAGAAGATTTACCACTATTGCGGAAGAGATTTCTCTAAAAGGATTCTTATCCTTAACAGGGGAATTAAACAAGCAGAAATCATGAAGACGCCACCAATCTATTTCCATGATACAGGTGCAGATGTTTTGCTAGGAAACAACTTCCTACAAACATTCAAGCAATTTACACAGGAGAACGAGACAAGAAGACTTATTTTCACAACATTATGTGATCATAAGATTATTGTCAAAGATCAAGGGAAGCATTTTACGAAAAAATGCCTATTTCTTTTCGCAGCAAGCGTGGTGATGAAGCCAAACTTCGCAATCCAAAAATGGCGGATCGAAGGAAATTTGGTGAAGCTTTATTATCCCTATAGACAATTTGGTTCCATTCAGAAGGATCAGAAGATATGGGATAATAACTTGTATTCATTCAGAGTACAAGGAGAAGAACGAGTCACTCCAGAAGCCATTGCAGAATTATGGATGAGTTTAATGGAGAATCCACAGAGTGACGTTACCATAGAGGAACAAATATCCCTCGAGGATATCAAGAAGAAGATCCAAAGGAATTATAACGAAGATCCTTTGGCATGGTGGGACAAGAATGAGCTCAAAGCATCCTTAAAGGTTAAACTTGGAAAGGAGTACGAGTTCGTAAGATTCAAACCAATCCTTATGAACCAGGAGGATCGTGAGGATATACAGAAGATACTTAAGGAACATCTTGACCTTAAGTTAATTTCACCAGGAGTTTCTCCATACAATGTGATCCGATTCTTAGTCGAAACCATGGAGAAATCAAAAGAGGAAAGCGAAGACTTGTTATTAATTACAAGGAATTAATAACATTTTGGAGTTCGACGGATACTATATCCCAAAGAGAATATCTGGTTAATCGTATCAAAGGTGCCAAGATATTCTCAAAGTTCGATGCAAATCTGGATTCTACCGAGATTAAGATGGATGAAAAAAGCAAAAGTTCACGACTTTCTCTACACCACAAGGACACTATATTTGGAACGTAATGCCTGGGGATTGGCTAACGCACCCCGAGATATATCAAAGGAAGATGGATAATCTATTCAAAGATTATTTCGGTTTCATGTTCGTGTATATCGATGACATTTTAATTGCATCAAAGAACATGAAGGAGCATCTCAAACATTTGGAAATATTTTCGATGTTTGTCACAAGAAGGATTAGTGCTTTCGAGAGAAGAAGCGTGATTGCAACAAGACAGATTGAATTCCTTGGAGTTGAGATCGACGAATCTGGAATCATCCTACAAAGTCATATTGTAGAAAAGATACGAGGATTTCGGACATATACTTGAAAGACAAGAAGCGACTTGAGTTTTCTTGGAGTTGTCAATTTTCTTTGGAATGTTCATAAACAATCTAGCAGACATTACGAAGGTGTTTAGCCCATTGCTTAAAAAAGATGCGAGATTCAAATGGGAAAATGAACATCAAGAAGGAATCAAGCAACTTAAAAAAGTTTGCAAAAAGCTTCCGAAACTTGCAATTCCACAGATGAAGATGAACTAATGCTTTACACGGATGCCGTGATCATTGGTGGCGGCAAAGATTCTTACAAAAGCCACACCGAATCGGAGAAGTGCCATGCAAATATTGCAGCGGTCTATTTAGAAAGTGAAGCAACTCGGTGGCATATCAACGAAAGAATTCTTTGCGATCGAAAAAGACTTTCAAAAATGGCCTTTATTTCTACTAGCTAAAAAGTTTATCTTAACAATTGATAATTCAAGTGTCAAAGCCTTTCAAAAAAAACAAAATTGAATCAAAACCGAGAAAAAGCTAGGATACTTAGATGGCAAGTCGAATGTCAATATTATGATTATGATATTGTCATTATAAAATCTCATGAAAATGTTCTTGCAGATTTTCTAACAAGAGATGGAGGAATTGAAGGCGATTCCATCATCACACGGCCTCAAGACATCTTGGAGACCACCGAAATGCTACTCCGAGAATTTGATACCCTGGTAATCAATCCGATTTGGGCGGAAATTACAAAGGAATGATCGGGACAAAGTAACCGATCTTATACGAGCATGTGTCCTGGTCTCGCCTCAATTGAGAACGGCATTTCAAGGGCCACTCCTCCGGCCGCTAATAAGCAAACGGAGCGTTTAGAGCACAAGGCTCCCCAACCCGTAGCAGAGGATTCGATCTCCTCTAGCACAAGTCCTAAGTCGGCGGTTGTTGGCCCAAGGAAAAAGCGATACTGAGTCAAATCCCGAGTTATCACATCAACCCAAAGACGTCCGGGGTAAGGGCGAAGAGATCCATCTTAGCCTATGATGATGGTACTTCTAAGGTTGATATTAACGAGATTAAAGTTTCTTCTTCTTGGCGGAATACCAAGCGGTTGGGAGAAACCGATTACCAGGCAAGGGATATCTCCAGAAAAAATAAAGATCGATATTTCTGGAAAATATCCAAGGGTTTGGATGTTACCAAATTCCAGCCCTGAAGAAGTAAAGAGGTGGTACGAGTTTGGGGCTTTGTCCTCGATCTATACTACTTCACTAGGCTTCCCGGAGATCACAAAATTACCAAAATGGATCTAGGAAGCAGTGTACGAGTGCTGGTCCAACAATGACAGCCTAAAACGAGGGGATACGTTGGAGCTGTATTTCATAAGTACAACAATAGAGCCCGTCGGAAAAGGTGGACATGAAGCCTTCCATTATATCAAGCTTCGACGACCAGATAAAGAGCCTTCAAAAATATCAAGGAGGCTAGTTCAGAAGAAGTACAATTGGCCATGACCTTCACCGAAGATCAAATTACTACAAAGAAGGGCATGGGGATTGTGGGTGCATCTTCTTGAGATGGACAAAGTCAAGTTTCCGTTCAAGTTTTATCAAAATTCGAATAACGGATCATTCTGTTGAATACTATGACAGAAAAACAACAAGATTTGCGAAGACTTATTCAAAAGAAAAAAAAAAAAAATCTTCGTGGGGAAAACAAGCTACCGGGAGTAAAGAAACTCACGGAAATCTTTCAATATGGCTCACATCGGCCATTGGGAACTTCGGTCTGTCCCGAATGTCAAAACCAGAAGGAACCAGAATTTGGCAAAGGATTCCGCCAAAATTCGATCGGAAAAGACCAGCGACGGAGAAGAAAAGTCACGTATCCAAAGTTTGGGGACCACCAAAAAGTAGATTCCCCAACAAATCTAGTGGAGACATGTGACTCAGGACATGTAATAACCCACTCAACAAAAAGACAAAAGTGGGTCCATAAAAGATGCCGTCAAAGTATTACAAGACAAAGGACGAGTCGGCGAGGATTTGGAAGTTTGTATAAAAACTTTGGATACCGCATAAGATGGGGTCAATCCATGTGAAGAAAGGGAAAGGCCAACTAATTGCTGCAAGTGGAAGCAAGCAATAATTCAAGAGTTTGATGTAAGCAGTGACGTCTTACATTTCAACAAGAGCTGAAGTCCGAAATTGAAATCCGGACTTACATCTATTTAAACCAAAGTTTGAAGGAGGTTGAGGATATCGAACATTTCCCTTAGTCTTCTTACAATAAACTTTCTTTGTAAAATTCTTTCTATTGTGAGTTTAGAATTTCCAGAGTGTTTTCAGTTTTCAGTTTTAGTTTTTAATTTTATGTACAAGAGTGTGATAGCCTTTATGAGAGGCTAAACAGGTTTTCTCCTCCCAAAAGGAGATTACTAATGTAATAAATTTTTCTTTAAGTTCTTAATAAAAAGAGGCTTTCTGCTTCAACATGTGTTCATAATGTACTATTAATTTATCCCGTTTAAGAATTACTTATACGCCCGGTAGAAAACGAACCAAGGCCGTCTTGAATGCAGTTTACGAAGGAGTCGGATAACTTGCGATCATCTTCCCCGAGGGTGAGGTTGAACAGTGAGGAGCATTTATCAAACGATCCGGGGCGATAATTTTCCGATGGTGGTGTTGCGAACCATTTAACTTCGGTCTTTTTTCGGTCAAAGAAGGTATGAATTTTAAGGGATTTATTAATTTTACGGAAGCATGTTGGGTCTAATATGGTCGTAATGGACTATGTTCATTTTCAGTCTATAGACCTAATTCGTATCTGATTTAAACTTGAAATGAGAATTTTGATCGAAGTATGTCTTTTTGAGTTTATAAGTGGAAACCCGACATGATCCTTTTAAAAACCTCTAGAGACTGGATCTAAGTAGGTGTAACAACGCCACGAACAAAACATGTGACAGAAAATAAGAATTCTCGTTTCTCGAAAAATCCGAAAAACAAATTAATTACGGAGTAAAAATTTCATGTTTAAAGATTAATGCAATAAATTTATTATTATGTAGTAGATTGCCACAAAATAGAGTTTAAAGGGATAACTTGAACTATTGTTTTAAAAGAATAAAACCTAGGGGCAAAATTGTATATATATGGTAAAGTGTAACGATTTTCATAGTTCAGGGGGCAAAGTGTCACGAATTAAAGTTTGGAGGGTAAAGTGTAAAAATCAGCATAGTTCGGATGGGTAAGTGTATTTATCTCTATATTATATATGTACTATATCGTAAAGATATACAAAAAAAAAAATTGAGTCCCTAAATTTTGTAATTTTTTTGGATCCAAGTCGATCGACTCCTCCGACTTACATAAGGAGTGATCCTGGTTGTTAGGAATTTTATTGTTTAGATTTTGATGAATGCCATGTAAAACTTAGAATAGAAAGTTGCACCCCAATTCTTGTTATAAAATGCATTGTAATGAATAGAGCTGGCCAAGCTGAGTCAAAAAACACGCCCTAACATGCAAGAAGACAATCAAGACGGAAGGAAGACTCTGCTGTGAGACAATGAGTATGGCATTGAAGAGTAGACGAACTCTATCAAGAAGCGGTGAGATGCACTGAGTAGAGCATCATCAAGTCAACTCAAGAAAAGCCAAGTCTCAAGTTGAAGTGAATGAGAAGAGTCATCCATGATTGGAAGGCGACTCTAAGTCACCTGGGGAAATTAAGGAAATGCGGTCAAGTCGAGATAATCGTAAAAAGAACCGTTGCCTTTAAATCAAGAGATTTACTTAAACAAGTAATATCTCCATACCACCTTTCTTGGAGTGCTCATCCCGAGGTAGCGTGCAAAAGGAATGAACCAATGGGAAGCACTACACCGTGTCAGAACTCTGAAAAGGTGAAAAGAACAATTCATACGAGGAAATAGCAATTCCAAGAACTGCAAACCAACGACTGCAAAGTGACTTTAAAAAATAAGCCTATCTCTTCAACGGGCAAATTTTTGAAAGTTCACTATAAAAGGCTGAGGAATTTGTTTGAGAAAAAAGGATGAATGAATGACACACACGTGAGATATACAAGCACATTAGAAAAACTGAAACAATCTCAATCCTCAAGCCTACATTACGAAGTACATCAATCCAACACTCACCTGTGAAGGAAAGAGAACTTCAATCAGTTGAAGAGGAAAATACTAAAAACAAGGGGTCTACATTCCAGGAAGGATTGTAGAAAAGGTTCTAGGTTGAACCAAGTCTTAAGCTTTTGGAGGGCTTCGTGATCAAATCCAAAGAGCTTGAGCAAGTGAGTCAGTAGTAGTAAGCAAAGCCGCCCTGTGAAGAAGTTCCGAGTCGTGCGAGAAGCCGGTGAGTGATCAAGCGTCTCCAGATCGAGTCCCTAAGGATCAAGTCGGCCGTTGTGATCAAGACTTGTATCTGGACTGTACCACTTTTTAAACCGATCATTACTTAGTGGATTCCTCCGGAGTTGGAGAAGAGAGGAGTAAAAGAATTACCCCATCTTCGAACCTCTATAAAAACTTTCTTTGTGTCATTTACATTTCAAAGATTTAAATTCCTGCACTTTTAACTCGCTTATATCTGATAAATTTGCTATCCATTTGATAATTTATAAGTACTAAATCAAGCTCTAAAATCTTGCTTAATCAAACTTAAGGGTGTTAAGTCTTCCAATAAAATAAAACCACATTGAGTTAAATTGTAGCCAACAAATTGAGTTACTCCATCAACATTTCAATTTGAGTCATTTGAGAGATTAACTCTCTTGAGTGACTAATTCGACCATCATCAAGGACACAAACGTGTTTATTAACTCAGAGATTTAAAAGGACTAAATCGAAAATTTGGTAAGGTTTATTCAACCCCCCTTCTAAACCTTACACTTACACCCCTTGGGACCAACAAGTGGTATCGGAGCGGTTGGTTCATTGAACCCTCCGCAGTTCTTGAACTAGATCTCCAAACTTTTCAAAGTCTCGCTTTAGTACTTAAACTTTCAAAACTCTTTTTATTAAAAGTCATTATCATGGAAGCAAATTTGACACGCATCCCTATGTTCACTATTGAAGAATTTGATGATTGGAAAATTCGTATGCGCTCATCTATCAAAGATTACATGATGAGATGTGGATAGTAATAGAAGATGGGCCTCTACAAATATTAAAGGTGAACACAAATTGCGAAGAGTTGCGGTGAAGGAGAAGAAGATGTTACTCTAGACCAGTCATGGTTGAAAAACCAAGAACGAGTGGACAAATGATGACAGAAAAAGATACAACCTGGATAATGTAGCCAAGGACATCCTCTACAAAACCTTGGACAAAGCCATGTTCAACAAAGTCAAATCATGCAAAACGGCTAAAGAAATGCAGGACAAGTGACATTGATTTGTGAAGGCTCGAGCAAATCAAAGAAAACAAATTATCGATGGTCATTGTCTGAAGTTTGAAAATTTCAAAATGATCTCGGGAGAGAATCTGGATCAACTGGACGCTCGGTTTACGTAAATCACAAATGAGTCATCTACTACACTTGGAAAGGAATATACACAGAAGTAAATGTGTATAAAGATCCTAAAAAGTCTTCCACCTGAATGGGAAATGAAGGTCATGGCACCGAGACATTCCATGGACCTATCAAAGACATCCAACCATGAACTATTCTCGGACCTCAAAGCCTATGAGTTTGAGCCGAGAAGAAAAGACCAGGAAGAGACAATGTGTACCCCAAAACAACTGCTCTAATTGTCAAAGATGGGAAGAGAGCCGAGGTCAAAGAGGCAATTGACCCGGAAGAAATAGCCCCGATGGTTAAAAGATTTAACAAGTTCTTTAACAAGAACTACAAGAGAGGAAAGGGTGAATCTTCCGGAAGACACTCGGCTCCCTCCAAATCAAGGGATGATAGGCCAACCAAGAGAATGCAGATCATCAACAAGTTGAGTATCAAAGTAGTGACAACTCAAGAGTAGAAAGAGTGATCAAAAGCTGAATATCTATGTTGGAATTGTAGACAACCAGTCACTATGCCATTGATCTCATATCCTGTAGTCAACAAGTACAGGAATGAATGAAGAAGAAAGAAAGGTCTTGAGAGAAAGAAGACAAGAAAAGAAAAAGGCAATGATGGCTGCAGAGATCACGAGACAACCAAATCAAGAGAGACATCGATTGAGAGCGTGAAGCCGACTACTCGAGTGACTCACGAAGAAGAAGCTTGATCCGCTTAATGGCCAAAAACAAGATCAAGAAGATGAGGTACAATCTAACTCAACAAGCTCGGACACTAGTGATAGTGATCGTGACACACACACTTCATCACCTCTTGATCTTTATGATTCATTAGGCAAAATGATGAAAGATTTTGAGCACATTAAATCCTCACACACACTATTGAATGAGGAAAACAAATTGACCTACTTAAAAGTCAAACAAAGTGACTAAGGAGCCGAGTACTCTAAGTCAAATAGTCATTGAAAATGAAAGTTTAAAGGCTGAAAAATGCTAAATTAGTAGCGAAAATTGCTTTGCTATAGAAAAGAGGGAGAATGACCTCAAAATGTTATTGCCTCATTCACTAAGGCATCTAAATCATTGGATGATCTTATTATGAGTCAAAGAGAATGTGGAGACAAGACATGCTTAGGATTTAATTCCTTTGTGCCATGTCAAACCTCAAGAGTAATTTTGGAAAAAGGATCTTCAAGTCATGAAGAGTCCGAAAAATCCAAAACTCTAAATATTGCACACACTTTCACTCCAAAGCACAATACTAAGCAAACGGCCTTGGTTACAAAGGAAAAGGAAAACAAAACCGATTGAGTATCTTTGAAAGATACCGAGAAGAGATTCACCGAGTCCCTCAAAAAACTCCTAACAAAAAATACTCGTAAAAAGGAAGCAGAGCTACCAAAAATCCCAGAAAATCCATAAAAGAAATACATATGATGGGAATGGTAGAAAATATCCAAGCCAAGTGATTGGAATAATGTAAACTATCGGCATAGACTTATGGAATATAAGCCCAAATGGCAAAGGCCTAGAACTCAAGAAAGGCCATTCCAAAAGTATAAGAGCTTTCATCAAACACACATATGCACCTAGCACTACACTCAAAAACACCAAAATTACCTGAAGGAAGGCAATTGCTAAAACAAATATGCAGGCATACGAGACAAAAGAGACAATTTGTATGAACCTAGAATCCCCAAGCAATTTGCCAGGATTAATTATGATTATGGCACTCGATAGATGGCAACCCCTTAGAGTCAAATCATTTGGCTATAGGTTGGTTGGATCATCTTACAATTCTAACCCCTCAGGACCCGGACAAGTATGGGTACCTAAAACTTAATTTCCTTGATTGCGGGTTCAAGAAGTGAGTGCCAAGGAACCTGGTACATGGACAACGGTTTCATTCCCGGACATATGACAGAAATAAGAGAAATCTGTCAAAATTCAAGGAAGTCAAAGGAGCCAAAGTCATATTTGGAGGAAATGAAGCTCCTGGTGAAATAAGAGGCATTGGATCCATCAAGAGGAATGGATTAGAAATCACGATGTTGCATATGTTGAAGGACTCAACTTCAACTTATCGAGTATCGATCGACTCGTGACAAGGGCTACAATGTTGGATTCAACATGGGAATATGCCAAATCAAAGATATTGAATCAAATGAAGTTGTCTTTGCAAGGATGTAGACAGAAAAATATGTATGTAGTGGATTGGTCAACCGCGAAGACTCAAAGACATGTCTACTAGCAAAGAGTACAATGCAATTTGAATCAAGTTGGGTTGGGCACAAAAAAGCCGAGTCACCCTGAATTTCAAAACAATTAACAAGCTAGCAAGAAGTCATCTTGTAGAAGGACTTCCAGGACTCGATACAAGAAGGAGAGTATATGTGATGCATGTCGAAAGGAAAACAAATCAAGTCGTCGTTTAAAGAAAAGACATGCCCATCCTCAACAAGAATATTGCATCGCTTTCATATGGATCTATTTGGCCCAGTGGAACCAAATGAAGATAAGTGGAAAGAAATACACCTTGGTGGTAGTAGATGATTACTCAAGATATACATGGACAATATTCATGTGCAAGAAGAAAGAAACTCTACAAAAACTACCACAAAATTGATGAATAGGATTCAAAATGAGAAGAGTCAAACCATTATCAAAATAAGATCGGATAGAGGAATCTGAGTTTGTCAATGGAATAATAACTCGATATTGTGTTGAGAATGGTATTGGTCATGAATTATCAGCAGCAAGGACTCCACAAGAATGGAGTTGCGAAAGAAGGAACAGAACCCTCAAAGAAGCGGCAGACCATGTTAGTCAAGCGGGTTACCAAAAGATTTTGGGTGAAGCAATCAACACAACTTGCTACACCCAAAACAGATGTATGATAAATAGGCAAATGACAAAGACTCCCTATGAGATCCGGACTGGAAGAAAACCAAATGTTGCATATTTCGGGATATTTGGATGTAAATGCTTCATCCACAACAATGACAAAGACAACCTAAAGGCTTTTGATGCTAAAGTGATGAAGGTATCTTCTTAGGATACTCAACAAAGCAAAGCCTTCTGAATACTCAACAAAAGAACTATGGTTACTGAGAGGAATCCATTCATGTGGTATTCGATGAGCCAAATGTAAATGGAGAAGACATTGAAAAGTCGGTGATAAGTTGAATCATCCAACCATACGAAAGAGTCCCTATCTTTGGCCGAAGCCGGAATTATCAATTCGTAAGAAGATGAGATAGTCAATCTCAAAAGCAAAATGGAAAATTTGCGCTAAGTGATTACGAGAGAGCGACCCACGAAGAACACGGTACCAAGTCGATCAATCCGACTAACTTACTCCAACCTCGACGTAAGATGGTGAGAGACCATCCACGAAACTTGTCATTGGAGATATAAGAGAAGGTGTCAAAACAAGATCCGAACTCAACAAGAAGCTATGTTCACTTGCTTCATCTCGCAAATAGAGCCAAAAGATGTGTCACAAGCATTGGATGACACACATTGGATTCAAGCTATGCAAGAAGAGTCAATCGATTTGAAAGAAATAAAGTATGGGAACTAGTGCAAAGACCCATACATCAAAATGTTATTGGAACCAAATGGGTATTCGAAATAAAATGAACGAGGAAGGATTTGTGGTAAGAAACAAAGCAAGATTAGTAGCCAAAGGATATTGCCAAGAAGAAGGGATAGATTTTGATGAAACATTTGCCCTGTAGCAAGATTGGAAGCTATAAGGATGTTTCTTGCCTATGCACTCACAAGAATTTCATAGTATATCGATGGATGTAAAAGTGCATTCCTAAACGGTTTATTGGAAGAAGAAGTATATGTTGAACAACCTCCGGGATTTGAGCAGAAGACTCTTGGAGACAAGGTATACAAACTCAAGAAAGCCCTGTATGGATTAAAACAGGCACCCCGAGCATGGTATGATACCTGTCACAATTCCTAATCGAGAATGGATTCACAAAAGGAAAAGTAGATAGAACACTTTTCGAATTCAAGACAAGAAGAGTATACTGCTCGTTCAAATATATGTGGATGACATCATTTTTGGATCCACTAACAAAGAGTCATGTGTGAAAAATTCTCAAACCTCATGCAAAGTAAATTTGAAATGAGCATGATGGGAGAACCCGACATTTTTCCTTGGACTTCAAGTGAAACAGCTGAAGGATGGAACCTTCATAAGTCAAACAAAATATACCAGGGATTTAATGAAGAAGTTTGGTATGGAAGAGAAGTCTTACAAAAAATACCAATGAACACATCACCAAAATGGACATGGATGCAGATGGCAAGCCTCATAGATCAAACAAGATACGAGCAGCACTTATTGGATCAACTGCTTATCTCACAAAGAAGGTGCCGGACATCACCTTTTTTGTAGGTGTATGTGCAAGATTTCAATCTGCTCCAAAAGAGAGCCATATGACAAAGACTAAGAGAATATTGAGATACTTGAAAGGAAGCCAAGAAGTAGGCTATGGTATCCAAAGGAAGGTGGATTCAAGCTAATTGGCTATTCGATTCTCGACTATCTTTGGATGCAGAGGGACAGGAAGAGCACTTCACACTGTCAAATGCTAGGAAACAGACTAATTTCCTGGTTTAGCAAGAAGCAAAACTCAATAGCCACCTCTACTGTGACAAATGAATACATAGTCATTGGCAAACATGTGCCCAAGTCCTATGGATGAGACAAAGAAATGAGAGACTATGAAGTTGAAGAAAAAGAAATTCCAATCATGTGTGATAACACAAGTGCCATTGCAATCACTCAAAATCTGTGGTTGCACTCAAGAACAAAACATATAGATGTCGAGATATCATTTCATAAGAGATCATGTTGAAAAGAAGGACATTATCTTGGAATACATCTCAACGATAAACAACTAGCCGACATCTTCACAAAACCATTATGTGAGTCAAGATTTGAAGAACTCAAGCATGAGTTGGGTTAATTGGTGAAATGACACTCGGGCGAATCAAAGAAGAGAACTAGAACAGTAAAAATAAGTGAAAAAGAGCTGAAAAATGTAAATCACCAAGAATCACCAGACGGAAAGACAAATGACTACACCGAGTCACCGATAGCCGAGTCACTAAGAGAACCGCGAGGAGTAGAGTTGAATCGGCTAAGAAATAAGTTTGAATAACTTATGAGCAAAGTGACAAAAATGCGATCGTTTTGACTTAGCGGGAATGTTTTAAGGAACACGTCGAGATAATGATGATGTGTACGGACATAAAGCTGCACACTAAACTTATGATTGGATATAAATGTTTGCCGCATTAAATACGAGACGTGAAATGCTCAATAGGCGTGCGAAATCCAAGCCGTTGATTTCGATCACAATTCAAAACCGCCTCGCACGCCCTTTCATAAACCATATTTAAACCATTTTCGCCCGTTTCTCTCTCACACTTCTAAAAACTGTTCATCTCTTTCTCTCAAAAGGCAAAGGCAAATACTCTCGAAACCCTATCAACCTTCAAATCAATTTCGAGTTTTTCCTTGATATAATTTCGAGAAATGGCACCAACTTATGACTTTACTAAGTTAGGAAAGCAAATTCACACCGGTTCGACGGTGGATTTAACGAATGGTGAAGCGGGGATCCGACGACACTCGTGAAGAAAATTGCCGAGAAGTTGGAAACGCCTGGACTAAAACCGTGAATGCCGAGATTCACGATGAAGGAATCAAGTCATCTGTTCACGGAAGCAACACTATTACGCCAAGGATTTGGTCAATATTGCTCACTACCCGCGAAGGAGCAACCGAGATTAAGGAAGTTGATGTAAACTTGACCGACGCATGGAAAGAAATAGCCAAGTCCGACCTTGCGATAAAATTATATACACAAAGAAACAAGAGATCTCAAGGAGGATTATCACAAATTGTTGGACATAGTTGCCAAGTGTATCGACATCAAATTTGGTAGCTTTGACCAACTATCAAAGGCAAAGTCAGTTGTGATGGCTGCAATCATCGAAGAAAAGAAGATAAAGCTGGGCTGGTTTATCTACAGTGACTACTCCAAAACGTGGGAACAAGTCCTTCAAAGAAGATGGCACATTTGGAGGATCCTCGGGATATGGCCTGGTGATTGGCCGCTATTGGAGATGAAAGTCCCTCTTAGACATGGGAAGGCCTTCCATGTTAACAAGAGGATGTTCGAGCTAACCTCTCGTGCTCGTGCGAGCTTATGCCAAGAGAGTGACACCATGAGGGGAATCACTGACCAAGATACAAAATTGCCTTCTCTCTCCAGGCCCGAAGAAGAAAGCCCCTCGCCACGCTAAAGATCACCCCTCAAAGAAAGAAAACCAAACATGCTCCCGCCCGCAGCAGTCACCGCCCCCAAAGAGCTCACACCCCGCAGCCGGGCGAGAAGGACTCACAAATGCCTTCTCCGATTGTCAAAAGGAGGAGAATCGACAAGTCAAGACGGCGGCTCCTCGTAAACAAACACCAAGACGCCCCGCCCCAAGACTCGGAGGACACCGCCTCGAACTGTAAATTCCCTGGTACAAACCAGAGACGAAGAAGACTCGTCAAGCGGTCGAATAGGAGAAACCAAATGAGTCGATTACTCACTAAGACAAATACCGGAGACTACTGGAGAAGTAGAGTCTCCGTGATGTAGTTGATGAAACACCCAAGTCTCGCCGAAGCGATCAGCGAGGCAACTCAAGACACAAACGTAGCCCACACAAATTAAACACAAGAAGAACTCCTGCAAAAAGCGGCGATAGTGATGTAATGATCCTATCTCCACCTTACCTGACATCCAAAATCGTCTGCGTGAATGGAGGAAATGGAAGTTGAGCAAGTCAAGGGAACAGCCCCAACGGCCTGAATTCATATAGAAGAAAGAAATCGCTAAATTTCCTTGACTAACTACCGTGCTCCCAAGACTTGATGAGACAAGCTGCTTAGACATCCCGGATCTACAAGGACAGGGAGAGAGAAAAGCAAGTGAAGAAGCGAAGCACGTGAGAAGGCAAGCATCGCCCTATCTATCTCCGGCACCCACGAACACTTCCATCCTCTTCTTGATGTCTTCTCGGACGGTGATGAGGATCCGGAAAATGTCTGCCGCCGAGAAGAGTTACAAATGCAAAGCAAGCATTGCACGAATCAAGAATCCTTCATGAGCAAAGACTAATGGAGGGACCAGGAGAGTCCTCCAGAACACAGCTGAAATCGATCCTATGGGAGTGGTTCAAAGAAATAGCCACTGATGTTGTTCTTGCTACCACTTCCCACTCACTCGGAAGAAGGTAATAAGGAAATGGCGATGAAATCTGGACTAGTGGGGACCCAGTCGAGCCAACCCCTATTGAAGGTGTGCTACCACCTACCCCCCAACGGCTGAACCATCAATTGCAACAAATGGAGTCTGGAGACGAGTGACCCCACTCCAAGTCACTCACCTGGTGCGCCACTGAGGGGAAACTCCCTCCACCGCAGCAAGGTTGGAGGATGCTGCAGATGACTCCACAAAGAAGCAAGGAGGCGAAGAAGAGAAATTACAATCACAAGAAGAACAACAAGTTGCCATCAACGAAGCTCGGACAATTGAGACTGTCTCACCGAGGTGCCAACCTCTCGAAGGCTAATGACGCTGCCGATGCGAAAATGAGGCACGTGGAAGAATGTACGGAGTTAACACTGGGCGATGAAAGTGCAATCCATGGGGTTGAGACTCCAATGGATGCCACAGAAGACCCCAAGACAGTGACACGTCGAAAGGGAGACTGCCTCGCAGCGAGACTGCTGGAGAAATGAAGGCCCACGGAGGTTGAGACTTCCCGGGGTAAAGAGGTCAAGTAGAGAACATCCCTCCCGCAATCATCGACCCATCCGAGAAGGAGATCAGCGCACTTCATGATTCCCAGGACAACCCCGATGTCACTTTTCCGGGATCGGGCGAAGAAGAAGAGTCAACCCCATGACAAATCCAAACGACTCACCAAGGGATGTTCCAGGCACGAGCAAGTCTCGATCCCAAGACTACTCGTCAAACTTTTAACTTTGATGATGAGCCACCACTAGAAATCTCATCATCGTCCGATGACGTTGCGTTCGATAAGGCCGAGGACAAGTCTACTGAAAAGGAAAAATCACCGAGACCAACGGTTGTTAAGACAATTGAGGCTCAAGCCAGCGGGTCTATTTCACAACCAAACCCACCAACCGTAAACCACTGCTCCGCTCCTCAAGCTACAAATGGATCGATTCCCAAAAGAACTTCACGCGCACCGCTCATCATCGAATGTATCCTGATCAAGGCGGTGATGAATCTTTTGTAGAATCTTTCCCTTTCTCACTAGAGATACTTAACTCCACGAAGAGTCGAAAAATGAGCAAGCACGATATCACGCACCACCTCCTGTTTTTCACTCAGGCACCATTGTTCCACCGATTTTGATTTCGACGCAGTATGGCCATCACCGCAATGTGAAGAATCACCGTTCGAGAAGTGTTCAAGGCACTCTTTGCCGAGGTTGAACGGATGGAGAGGCATCGAGCCTCTTTGGACATGCGCCCGGACAACAAGAGATGCCAACCTTTACAAATGACTTGAGAGGCATCACAACAACGAGATAAGGGAATGGTGGCAACAAAGAAATCAATGCGTGTGGAACAATGAGATACTTAACCTTGTTCAACAAGTCGCTAGTGTGGAGAGCCGAAAATGTTGATGCGAAACGGTTTAGGAACACATTGAGCATATGCATGAAGCTCACACCGCCGAGATCAAGATGCCGTGAGAGCAGTAATGCAAATGATATACAGCGTTTGGAAGAACACATGACAAGAAAATTCAGCCTTCTCATGGCCGAGATGAAGCCGATTTCAAAGCAGAATCCAATGCTACTCGCTCAATTCGAGCATACAACGCAGCAGTGACTTGAAGCGAAATTCCACCATCGTAAGACTCGACTTCATGCTTGCCAAAGATGTTCCCTGGGGTTCCTCTATCCTTTGATGATGCCAAAAAGGGGAAGAGGAATACCTTAAAGAAAAATCAAGTCGAAAAGAAAGGAGCAAATGGTGAGAAGGGAAAATCACCGAGGAAGTCTTGAAACAAAAGAAAGGAAAACTTGTTGAGGGGAAGGATCGTGGATGTAACATTGATGATTGCACAAACCCCCAACAGGTCCTCACACAAATGACATTATAAGCAAAACTCCCCGTGACTCTGCCACTCCAAGACTCTGTATCTATGGGCCGAGAAGAGAAAAGCAATTGAAGCGAGGGATGAAGGAAGTGGAAGGAAGAATGGATGCCAGGGTGATGAACATCTTGAAAGAACATGGAGGCATTCCATTGACAGAGACACGTATGCCATTTCGATGTCGGACAGAGCCACGATCGCTGACGAATTCAAAACGCTCGAATCAAGGATATTTTGCAAATATGTCCATGGCTCAAGCTTGGGACTTGTCTTCGGGAAAAGGGTCTCGCCTTATGTGAAGAAGGCGACAGAGCAGACTTCCTTAGGCGATCACTCTGCCGGTCACTCCGCCGGTCACTCACCGGGAAAGAAGAAGGCCCCAAGACAAAGATATCGCCCGCAGGTAGAGGAAGAAGCGAGAGTGGAGGAAGAAGCTTGGACCCAGGCCTCCGCCAAGAATATTGAATACGTAGATCCGGAAAGAAAGGAGAGATCTATCAAGGGCTTGACCAGGTGGCAAATTTAAAAGTGGCTAAGTCTAACGCCGAGTATGCAAAGAGATTAGAAGAAGAAAACAAGAGACAAACTCACTATGGCGGGAGAGACAGAAAGACTAAGAAAAGATGAAGCTGCCAGAAAGCATATGAGAAGAAAAAGAAGCAAATGGACGATTTAAAGAAGAAGAAGAGAAGAAGAGAGAAGATGTCGATCAAGATGAAAGAAGGAGACAAATGAAGGAGATGAAGTGTTCCGTCCAACCCTTCGTGTATTTTATCATGTAAATACATACAATGTAAGTCTTCCGTAATAAAGCTATAAATTCTTTATTTTCAAAGATAGACAAAATGTACTGATACACCTTGTAAACAACAGGTGTAAAGTACAAGAATGATATGATCAATAAAAAGATTGATTCAAATAAGATACATTCTATGTCAATACACTATCTCAGTATGTATCTTTGTTATTTGCATCTTTGTATGGTTTAAGTTTTGGCATCATCAAAAAGGGGCAAATTGTTAGGAATTTTATTGTTTAGATTTTGATGAATGCCATGTAAAACTTAGAATAGAAAGTTGGCACCCCAATTCTTGTTATAAAATGCATTATAATGAATAGAGCTGGCCAAGCTGTCGAGTCAAAACAACTACGCCCTAACATGCAAGAAGACAACCTGAGACTGGAAGGAAGACTCACGCGAGACAACCGAGTATGGCATTGAAGAGTAGACGGGAACTCTACATCAAGAAGCGGTGAGATGCAAAATGAGTAGAGCATCACCAAGTCAACTCAAGAAAAGCCAAGTCTCAAGTTGAAGTGATGAAGAGTCATCCACGATTGGAAGTCGACTCTAAGTCACCTGGGAAATTAAGGAAATGCGATCAAGTCGAGATAATCGTAAAAGAACCGTTGACACGAAATCAAGAGATTTACTTAAACAAGTAATATCTCCATACCACCTTTCTTGGAGTGCTCGGTCCCAGCGTGCAAAAGGAATGAACCAATGGGAAGCACTACACCGTGTCGAACTCGAAAGGTGAAAAGAACAATTCATACGAGGAAACAAAGAATTTCAAGAACTCGCAAACCAACGATCGCAAAAGTGACTTTCAAAAATAAGCCTATCTCTTCAACGGCAAATTTTTGAAAGTTCACTATAAAAGGCCGAGGAATTTGTTTGAGAAAAAAGGATGAATGAATGACACACACGTGAGATATACAAGCACATTAGAAAAATCTGAAACAATCTCAATCCTCAAGCCTACATTACGAAGTACATCAATCCAACACTCACCGTGAAGGAAAGAGAACTTCAATCGCTTGAAGAGGAAAATACGAAAACAAGGGGTCTACATTCCGGGAAGGATTGTAGAAAGGTTCTAGGTTGAACCAAGTCTTAAGCTTTTGGAGGGCTTCGTGATCAAATCCAAAGAGCTTGAGCAAGTGAGTCAGTAGTAGCAAAGCAAATACCTGCGCTGTGAAGAAGCCGAGTCGCACGAGAAGCCACCGAGTGATCAAGGCGTCTCCGTGACCGCATCGAGTCCCTAAGGATCAAGTCGGCCATTGTTGTGATCAAGACTTGTATCTGGATCTACCACTTTGTAAACTGATCATTACTTAGTGGATTCCTCCAGAGTTGGAGAAGAGAGGAGTAGAAGAATTACCCCATCTTCGAACCTCTATAAAAACTTTACCGTGTCATTTACATTTCAAAGATTTAAATTCCCGCACTTTTAATCGCTTATATCTCATAAATTTGCTATCCATTTGATAATTTATAAGTACTAAATCAAGCTCTAAAATCTTGCTTAATCAAACTTAAGGGTGTTAAGTCTTCCAATAAAATAAAACCACAAATTGAGTTAAATTGTAGCCAACAAATGAGTTACTCCATCAATGTACTTCACCGAGTCTGTTGAGAGATTAACTCTACCGAGTGACTAATTCGATCGTCCATCAAGGACACAAATTGTGTTGTATTAACTCAGAGATTTAAAAGGACTAAATCGAAAATTTGGTAAGGTTTATTCAACCCCTTCTAAACCTTACACTTACACCCCTTGGGACCAACACTGGTAGCAAAGGGTGTTATTATGATGATATAGTAAGAATGTTCCTCTAGCATCTACAAAACTGAGTGATTATTATATTGAGTGAAAAAGGGGAACAGATTTCCTGTTACGACACTTTTGTTGTTCCACTATTTTTTCCATTACTTGATGGTGGATGGTGGACACATGTATATACATTCAAAAATCAACGGTCCATATTTATCTTGTAAACATGTGTCCATCATTCAAGTAGTGGAACATCAAAAGCGGAACATGAAATTTGTTCCCGTGAAAAGTGAAAAAGGTCCTATGGATTGTTTTTTGTATTTTTCTTTTTTATAAACACAATAAACTGGTACATACATTAATTAGTACCATTTGTTTCTTCTTAATTTTGAGCCCACGTTTTCCATTATATTATTTACCTAAAAGAGATACTTGCTTTAAATTTTTTTAGTATTTTTTTTTTAAATTTAGGTGGAAAAATGAAAATTCGTGCAAAATTTGGGTGGTGAAGTACAATAATTTTTATTACATTAGAAGATTTGATTATTTTTCCCTCACGTGTTGCGCACGTGAAGGAATCTGGATGGAATTTTCTGCAGGCATGGTTGCAAAAATCGCTAGACGCTAGTCGGGCGGCAGCCCAGCGCCTAGGGCGCTTAGAAATAACACTATTTTTTCTATTTTCTATTTCATTTTTTTTTTCATATTTTACCAAATTTTGGCCGATTTTTTCCGCCTAGACCACCTAGGCGCCCGCCTAGGCCCGAGTTTTTGGGTGCCTAGGAGAGCGCCTAACTCCGATTTAGTGTCGTCTAGCCCGCCTAGGCGGGAGCCTAGTCCGATTTTTGGCGAAAACGATTTTTTGACCACTTTGTATAAAATCGGATCGGCCTAGGGGCGCCTAGCGCCTAGGCAGCCGTCTAGGCCGATTTTTACAACACTATCTGTAGGTAGGAAATCCATGGGGTAAATTGCCAAACCCATATAATTTAGATGACAACTTGCCAAAAAAAAAATAGGTTGGAAACCCAAAATATGGCTAAAATTGAGGTGGCAACTATTTTTCCCTATATGATATGTGAGACCCCATATTCATATAACATTGAGAATATAAAAATATTATTATTTGAAGACAATCATATAGTTTTGAGAGGTTTAAGTAAGGATTACTTCATTTTAGTTTTATGTAATTTCCTTGATTTATTTAACTATGTGATTTAATTTATTCTGATTTTATTAATTGTCATAATTTCTTCCATTATGTTACTAATATAAAATTACTATATTTAAGCTTAGATTAATATTCTTAGAGTTTGTTATGATTAAGTTATTACTAAGATCTTATTAGTACTACTGTACTAATTGGAAATTAAGTGATGATTTCCTTATATTATTTGGGGTAATTAGCATATTGCACTATTGAATTACACACCTTTGGCACAATGCACCCTAAAATTGTACTTTTTGCACATTGCACCCTGAAAATAGGATTAACATAGGACTTTGCACCATCAAGCCATTCTTAGTGGAATTTCTGTCCGAAAATAATCCGGGTAGAGTACACGTTGAGCATTTTGTTTAGGAATTTCATTTTCTCTTGGATCATATTAGGGATGGCAAAATCCCTGCGGGGAACCAACTCCATTGGTACCCGAATAAATTGGGACGGGGAATCCCCGATTAATTTGGGAATGGGAGGGGGGATGGGGATTCCCCACTTTTCTGAAACCGGGGATGGGACGGGGATGGTATTTATATCCCCCGTCCCATCTCCGTCCCCATCCCCGCCCCCGATTAGAAACGGGGATTCCCTGTCCCCGTCCCCATTCACCGAAATATATATATATATATATATATATGCATATATATTATTAATATTGATTTTGTTTATATTTTTTTATTTAGTAAATTGTAAAATTAAACCCAAAAAATTATGTGTTTTATATTGTATTGATTTTTAATTTTTAAAATTATAAGACTTTGTATTTTGAAAATTATTGTATTTAACTCAATTTGTTAAAGTATTTTATATTGTAGAGTTATTATACAATTAGCTAGTGATTCATGATATTATCTATTTTAATTATTAACTATTTAAATTAAAAGTACATATTTTTTATTAATAAATACAAAACGGGGATCCCGAATCCCCGTGGGGACCCCGTTCCCCGAATGGGGATTCCCCATTCCCGTACCAGATGCCCAAAACGGGGAATGGTGTGGGGATGGTATTTGAAATGAGATTTGGGGACGGGGATGGTATGTCCCATACCATCCCCGTCCCCGCCCATTGTCATCCCTAGATCATATAATTTTTTTCCATTCTATTTTAATGGTGGAATGTGCCAAAAGTATAATTTTAAGGTGTATTGTGCCAAATGTGTGTAATTCTAGAGTGCAATGTGTCAATTACCCTATTATTGGGGTCCATTTTTAACTTTTTTCTTGTTGAAATCAAAGGAAAATTGTTAGGAATTTTATTGTTTAGATTTTGATGAATGCCATGTAAAACTTAGAATAGAAAGTTGGCACCCCAATTTCTGTTGTAAAATGCATTGTAATGAAAAGAGCTGGCCAAGCTGAGTCAAGACAGCCTACGCCCTAACATGCAAGAAGACAATCAAGATCGGAAGGAAGACTCACGTGAGACAACAGTATGTCAAGAAGAAACAGACAGAACTCTACTAGAGAAGCAAATGAGATGCACTGAGTGGTGCATCACCAAGTCAACTCAAGAAAAGCCAAGTCACAAGTTGAAGTGACGGAAGAGTCATCCACGATTGGAAGTCGACTCTAAGTCACCTGGGAAAGCAAGGAAATGCAAATGTCGAGATAATCAAAAAGAACCGTTGCCGTAAATCAAGAGATTTACTTAAACAAGTAATATCTCCATACTACCTTTCTTGGAGTGCTCACCCCGAAGCGTGCAAAAGGAATGAACCAATGGGAAGCACTACACCGTGTCGAACTCGAAAAGGTGAAAGAATAATTCATACGAGGAAACGGCAATTCCAAGAATCAAGCAAGCCAACGATCGCAAAGTGACTTTCAAAAATAAGCCTATCTCTTCAACGGGCAAATTTTTGAAAGTTCACTATAAAAGGCCGAGGAGTTTGTTTGAGAAGAAGGATGCATGAATGACACATACGTGAGATACACAAGCACATTAGAAAAACTCAAACAATCTCAATCCTCAAGCCTACATTACGAAGTACATCAATCCAACACTTACCTCGTGAAGGAAAGAGAACTTCAATCGCCTTGAAGAGGAAACTCTTGAAGAAAAGGGGTCTACTTTCCAGAAGAAGGATTGTAGAAAAGTTCAAAGTTGAACTAAGTCTTAAGCATTTGGAGGGCTTCGTGATCAAATCCAAAGAGCTTGAGCAAGTGAGTCAGAGTAGCAAGCAAGCAAAGCGCCCTGTGAAGAAGAAGCCGAGTCGAACGAGAAGCCACCGAGTGATCAAGGCGTCTCCGCATCGAGTCCCAAAGGATCAAGTCGGCCGTTGTGATCAAGACTTGTATCTGGACTGTTACCACTTTGTAAACCGATCATTACTTAGTGGATTCCTCCAGAGTTGGAGAAGAGAGGAGTAGAAGAATTACCCCATCTTCGAACCTCTATAAAAACTTTCTTGTGTCATTTACATTTCAAAGATTTAAATTCCTCGCACTTTTAATTGCTTATATCTGTGATAAATTTGCTATCCATTTGATAATTTACAAGTACTAAATCAAGCTCTAATATCTTGCTTAATCAAACTTAAGGGTGTTAAGTCTTCCAAAAATAAAACCACAACAGTTAAATTGTAGCCAACAAATGAGTTACTCCATCAATCAAGCCACCGAGTCATTGAGAGATTAACTCTACCGAGTGACTAATTCGATCGTCCATCAAGGACACAACTGTAGAATTAACTCAGAGATTTAAAAGGACTAAATCGAAAATTTGGTAAGGTTTATTCAACCCCCTTCTAAACCTTACACTTACACCCCTTGGGACCTACAAAAATATTTCATTACTAGTTTAGATCCAACCGCAGAAGATTACAAATAAAAGATGAGAGGCTTTGGCTAAAGCATGAGCCATACGATTCACTAACATTCTAAAATTTACACAAGAGACCATCAATGTGTTAGATAAATGTTTTTATCATGATTTTGATGATTTTGTTAGAAACGAGTTTTTACACCAAAACAATGTCCCTAAATATTGTCCAAATACTCCCGATTGTTTTAAAATGTTTTTACTAATTTTCGGAGTATTTCTTGAAGTTTATCTTCGATAAAAATTGGACAAAACTTCTGTCTCGACCGATCGCCCTATAGGGTAACCCGTACCTGTGTTGAGTTTTGGAATAGAAAAAGGGACGGAGGGATTTTTGAGGGGGGCGACCGGTGCCTGAGCGCCCCCTCGAAGAACAGAACTATCTGTTTCTTATTTTTGCCTCCCTGACCGGTCACGCATAGGGGCGACCGGTCGAACCCCCCGACGACCGGTCCCCCTATGTAATTTTTGAGAAAATTACATTTTGAACTTATCTCTGCGCGACCGTTCGCACCCCTATTTGACAGCAAAATTCTAACCGTTGTGCAGCAGACCAACTTTCCTTAATTTGTGGGATTGATCTCTAACAGCTATATTCTTGATTTTAATTGTATTTTTCTGTAGATTTTCAATCCCCAAGAGGAGCCTATGCTTGATTAATCATCTCATATAAATAGAGGAAGTTTTGGAGCAACCTAACAACAATTGAGATACAACACAACAAGATACATTTAAGCAAACACATTAGCTTTTCATTGTTATCATTCTTGTTGTAATTTGCCTAGCTTATCACTTTCACATCTTGAGGTCTAGGCTTTCATTTCTTGATTACACTTGCACTCAAATTGTAATATTCATTATTGAGTTGTAATCTTGATTTTGGTCATCACTCAATACAAGACATCCTTGTGAGTATTCTTGTGGAAAGGATACACTTGGGTGATTTAGGTGATAGGTGTTGCAAGAGTGTGGTGCTCTTGAGGTTTTGAAGAATTTGGCATTCTTCAAGGTTGAAGATTGTGGTAATCTTCACAAGGTGCCATTGGAGATTGTGGTAATCTTCAAGAGAGATTGTGATAATCTCAAAGGTGGTGTTGTAGAAGAGTGTGGTGCTCTTCAAGGTGATGTTGTAAGGTGTTGTATTAATTTTGGTAATTAATAAAATCTTTTTTCTTTTTGAAATCCATCCCGGATATACTGGAGTGGTAGAGGATTAAGCCCTAGGTGGGTTGAACCTCTATAAATTGACGCGTGTCGTTTACTTCCCGCACCTTTATTATTGTCTTGGCTTGTTTTGTTCGAAAAAAGAGGGCGAAATTGAAAAGATGGAGATAATCTATTCACACCCCTCTAGATTATCGTAGCCGCTTGGACTTACACAATGGAAAGTCTTTCAAGCGACACAAATAATCAACAACCGCTCTGTCAAGTATCGAAATCTTCAAGCTTGGCTATCAATGTGAGATCCTGCAAAAAAAAGAAGTGATTTACCAATTTTTTTTGGTAAATAAATCAAGTCAAATCAAATCAAATCACAATCTTGTGATTATGGCATGATATGCAAGATAAATCATGATCGGCCAATCAAATCGCCCTGTTTTATCCAGCAATTATGGCAATAATCCTCATTCTACACCTATAAATAGAAACGCTCTTCATAATTCATAGACGCACAAATTCAAAGAGAAGAAATCCAAGCAAGAAATGTGGCGGAAAAAATTCTCTCGAGTCAAGAAAATCAAATTCAAGGAGATTCACGGTGTTCAAGGCGAAATTCAAGGCGTTCATTGCGGAGTCTGCTCAAATCATGGCGTTGATTCGGGAACAAGCTACCAAGCCCTCGGTTAACATTATTGAAGATCAAATCCATCTTAGAGGAAGATTGAAGGATCGATTCCATCAACAAACTTCCAAGTCAGAAAGTCAAAGTTCTTGAAGATTCATCGTTTGAGTCGAGAATAAGCTATCAAGCCCTTAAATTAACGTTATCAAATTCAAAATTGGATGAGATCAATTAGATGATTCCACCTCCAAAATATCAATTCCAAAGTTCTTGATCTTAAAGAGAAGAATCAGAGGATTTTCTAGAGATTGTAACCTATATTTTCTCCCTGGCTTATATAAATTTAATTTGTACTATTTTTCTTATTTGTTAATTTGCAGACAATAAAAATTCGTGTTATAAATTTTTGGCACGCCTGGCGGAACAATCTCTACCTCTCATATCTTCTCTTCGATTCAAGTCCAAATATGAACAAAGATGGCCAACATCCAAGTAATGTTGACCTTTCAATGCCAAACTATGAAGCCACTGCTCCAATATACAGGGATAATGGGGCAAAGAAAGATATCGAGTTATCGAACCATGAATTTACTTAATTCTCCAATAAATGAAGGGGCATGGAAATAATATGGCAAACATGGAGCTGCAAATAAAGAATTGTTGGGCCCGCTCGACATGTACTCACATTCTACATGCTCAAGCTTTAAAACTGTAGCAACTATCGTGGTCCAAGCTACTTCACTCGAAGAGAAACTTGTAAATTTGATGAAGGCCATTGAAGGACTTACAAAACATGTTCAAGAGCGAGACTCCCAAATCATGAAGTTGATAGACAAAGCAGACCAAGTTGATTCAAATCATGTGATGGACAAACAAGTCGAAGCTCAAGATGATATTGAAACGTCCACAAAGCAACAACCATGTGAAAGTGAGAAGTCTCTAGCTGAGAAGTTGCAAATATCATCTGATGGGCTGATTCCAGTCGACCAACTCAAGGAGTTCATTATAAGGACTATTAAAGACAAGTTTGATGGAAGATCCAAGTCATCCCTCACATATGCCAAGACATATACTTTGAGAATTTATAATTTGAAGATGCCTATTTGTTATCAACCCCCGAAATTCCAACAATTCGATGGCATAGGCAATCTAAGGCAGCACGTGGCTCACTTTATTGAGACATGCAATGATGGTGAAACTTATGGAGATTACCTAGTAAAGCAATTTATTCGATCTTTGAAGGGAAGTGCATTTGATTGGTACACTGACTTGGGGGCAAATTCAACTGACACTAGGGTGCAGTTGGAACGAGAGTTTCTCAACCATTTCTATAGCACGCACGGTACCGTTAGCATGATTGAACTTACAAACTCACGCCAGCGGAAGGAAGAGTCTATCACCGACTACATAAATCATTGGAGGGACTTAAGCCTCAACTGCAAAGGATCAATTGTTATAAGCTTTAGCAATTGAGATGTGCATCCAAGAAATTGGGGTCTATACTACATACTTCAAAAGATCAAGTCGAAAACTTTTGAAGAATTAGCCACGCATGCATATGCCATCGAGATAAGCATGAAGGACAATGAGCAATAAGACCTAAATAATATGGGTGACGATGAACGTGGAGAAACTGAGTATAAGGGCAATGAAAGTTGACTCTTAAAAGATCCGGCAAATAAAGCTCCTTGACAAGAGCTAAAACTGTCCATATGGGCCCCGATATGAGCATAAACTATTTAAAATTTTCAATTCAAAGAAAGCTCCTTGACAAGAGCTAAAACTATCTATATGGCTCTGTTGGGAAATTATTTTGTAGATTTTGATGAATGCCATGTAAAACTTAGATTAGAATGTTGGCACCCCATTTTCCTTGTAATTCTTATTGTAATAGATAGGGTTGAACGAGCTGAGTCAAGTCAGTTATGCCTGGGAATACAAGAAGTCAACTGAAGAAGTGAGTGAAGACTCCGCTGAGGAACATCTGAGTATGGCCAAGAAAAAAGATCAAGGACTCGACTGAAGCCGTAACAGCTGAGGGACAGCTGTGTGAAGAGTCAGTTAAGTCAACCCAAGAAGTCAAGTCACAAGTTGAAGTGACACATAAGTCTTTCAATCATTGGAGCAGACTCAAGTAATCTGGGGAAATGGCAGCTGCAAAGAGGAGTTAACTGAGAAGAATCCGTTGCACAAAAGTCAAGAACATTACTTAAATAAGTAATATTTCCATGCTGCCATGTCTTAAAGTGCTCGATCCCGAAAAGCGTGCAAAAGTAATAAACCAATGGGAAGCACTGCACCTCATGTCAGAACCTGAAAAGCTGGACATTCATTTAATACGAGGAAATGTCTACATCTCAAGACTGAAGACCAAGAAAAGATAAGCCAACGAACACAAGTGACTTTTGAAAATCAGCATATCTCTTCAAAGGGCAGATTTTTGAAAGTTCACTATAAAAGGCTGAGGAATTTGATTGAGAAAAGGTTAACCTTGCACACCTGAGAAATCAAGCATTATTAAAACTATAACCTGCAAAATATTCTCAAGATATTCAAGCAAAATCCTTAAGCCTAAATCTCGAAGGAAATCGATCCAACACCAAGCTGTGAAGGAAAGACAACTTCAAACTGTTGAGGAGAAAACTTTTGAAGAATCAAAAAGGGGTCTACTTTCCAAGGAGGATTGTAGGAAGGTTCAAGTTCGAACCAATCTCAAGTTATTGGAGGGCTTCATGATCAAATCCAAGAAGCTTGAGAAAGTGAGCTCAAGTAGCAAGGCAAAATGCCTGTGAAGAAAAGCCGAGTCGGACGAGAAGCCACCGTGTGACCAAGGCATCTCCAGACTGAGTCCAAGGAGCAAGTCAGCTGTGTGATCAAGACTTGTCTCTAGACTGATAACCACTTTGTAAACTGATCATTACTTAGTGGATTCCTCCAGGAGTTGGAGAAGAGAGGAGTAGAAGCCCATCTTCGAACCTCTATAAAATTCACTTGTGTCATTTACATTTTAGCATATTTACATTCCTGCACACATATTTTATATCTGCTGATAATTTGCTATCCAACTGATAAAATAACAAAGTGCTAAAATCAAGTGTTAAAACAAAGTTAAATCAAATTCAAGGGTGTTAAGTCTTCCGCTGAAAAACTTATTACAGCCAAGTTAAGGTTTAGACTAAACAGCTGAGTTATACTATCAGCAGCTCTATCGAGTCTGTTGAGTGGCTAACTCTGCTGATTAACTAACTTAGTTGTCCCTCAATGACTTAGCTGTGTATTAACTTTGTAATAATTTTAAAAGGACTAAAATCGAAAAGTTGGTAAGGTTTATTCAACCCCCTTTCTAAACCTTACTAACACCCCTTAGGACCTACAGGCTCCTTGATATGAGCGTAAACTATCTATAGGGCTCTCGATATGAGCATAAACTATCAGAAATGCTTCTTGGTACGAGCATAAAATGTCAAATGATTACTCTTTGATACAAGTATAAGTTGTCAATATGTCTCAAATTTAAATGTTTACTCCTTGATACGGGTATAAACTATTAATATGTCTCAAATTAAAAATTAATCTTTAATACGAGTATAAACTATCAATATATCCTAAATTTAAATTATTACTCCTTGATACGAGTGTAAACTATCAATATATCTCAAATTCAAGAACTCTTTGATATGAGTATAAACTATCTACAAATTCAAGAGCTCATTTATATGAGTATAAATTATCTATGCGCTTCAAACTGATCTCCATGAGACGATTTTGTGATTCATTCACTCCATGATATGTTGTCCGTGAATAAATCACGAGGGGGCATTTGTAGACACCTAAATTTGTTACCAAATATTGTCAAGTATCGAAATCTTCAATCTTGGCTATCAAGGTGAGATCCTGCAAAAAAGGAAGTGATTTACCAATATTTTTTGGTAAATAAATCAAGTCAAATCAAATTAAATCGCAATCTTGTGATTATGGCAAGATATGCAAGATAAATCATGATCGGTCAATCAAATCGCCCCATTTCAACCGGCAATTATGGCAAGAATCCTCATCCTACACCTATAAATAGAGACTCTCTTCATAATCCATAGACACACAAATTCAAAGAGAAGAAATCCAAGCAAGAAATGTGGTGGAGAAAATTCTCTCGGGTCAAGAAAATCAAATTCAAGGAGATCACGGTGTTCAAGGCGAAATTCAAGGCATTCATTGTGAAGTCTACTCAAATCATAACATTGATTCGGGAATAAGCTACCAAGTCCCCGGTCAACGTTATTGAAGATCAAATCCATCTTAGAGGAATATTGAAGGATCGATTCCATCAACAAACTTCCAAGTCAGAAAGTCAAAGGTCTTGAAGATTCATCGTTTGATTCGAGAATAAACTATCAAGCCCTCGAATTAACATTGCCAAATTCAAAATTCGAGGAGATCAAATAGGTGATTCCACCTCCAAAATATCAATTCCAAAGTTCTTGATCTTGAAAAGAAGAATCAGAGGATTTTCTAGAGATTGTAACCCATATTTTCTCCCCGACTTATATAAATTTAATTTGTAATATTCTTTTTGTTTGTTAATTTACAGACAATAAAAATTCGTGTTACACGCTCTTCTAAAATATGAGTTATTTGGTTTAAATTGGTTGAGAAAATTTGTAATTGGTTGGTTGTTGTGTATACGTGAAATTGGATTGATGAATTTGAGTCATGATTGTCGGAATTTGAAATTAAATTAGGAAAAAAAGTTAATTTAAAGAAAATTGGGAAAATATATAAATTTCGAAAATGTTATGGTTGAACTTGCTTAAATACTAAAGTCTTGAGGTAAAACTATAATTTTAAACTCCCTGGGAGAAACTGTAGTTTCAGACCATTTCGAAATTTTGAGAAAAAATGAGATTTTAATATATTTTTAATATATATTAGATAGACCTCCGTGCAATGCACGAGCTGTATATTTGTGAGATATTCATTTCGTACTATGGCATGTGCATTTTTCTAATAATTTTATTAACTCTTGTCCCTTATTTGTAACAATTTTAAAATAAATTCAAGCAATATGCGAACAATACAATTTAATGTTTTTGATTGATGAAGTCAAAAATAAAAAATTTCATACCTCATAATCATGGAAATTACACTCAAGACTTTGTGTTCGATCTTTGAAAGCTAATTTTTTCATAAACCCGCTCAATACACAACTTCATCGCCATTGCAATTTAGTCATATTTAGATCCTTGATAAGTGTGGAGATTACAACTTTGAAAGTTAAATATCAAAATACGTTGATAAATATAAAAAATATTTTCTATAACAAATTATTATGAATATAATTTTATATTAAATAAAAATTTAATTTCTTCTTACATTACTATAAATAATGTTGCGTATGGTTATATGTAATATATATATACACATAATATTTTGATACATATTTTGAGATATTTTCTTCAATTAAAATAAGTATTTTTAATTTAATTGACTTAAATACAATTATATATTATGGAGAAATAGACTATACCAAAATAACAACTATACATATATCACAAATAACAAAAAACGTGAATATACAAATTGAAGTCCAATAGGTTGGATGCATAATTTTAAAGCCCATAACAAAATATAATTTTGAGCAAACATATCTCATATTTTTATTTATTATGTTTATTTTTTATTTTATATATGCAATATGATGTCAAACTGAAGATCATAAAATGATTAATTTGATATGTAATACGTCAAAAGCGAATAAAAAATGAACAAGTGATTAATGTTTTTTAAAAAAAAACAAATATAATAATTGATATTGTACACACTCAAATTTAGAAAGCTTATTTTTATATAATTCTAATTAAGGCACTTTGACTACCAAAGACTACCATTTCAACAATCAATCAATCTTTTCTTTATTGCAGACATTTTAATTACTTTTTATAGTAATTGTAAATAGACAGGAAAATTTGAAGCTACTATTTTGAGAGACATCTCTTTATATATATATATATAGAGAGAGAGAGAGAGAGAGTTCAGATCAAATGCGGCAGAGGGGCTTACCGTGTGGTAGTTTGAATTAATCCAATTCATCCACATATTTTATTCAATGGTCTATATTGTTATTAAAAATAACTGATTTATCAATTAATTAATAGGTGGAAAGGGCATAATAGTAACTAGCAAAATGCCATAAATCACGCTCAATCAAGGGATTGATTAATATCACGTTTCCATAATTGAATTGTGTACCATTTTAATAGCTGAACTGTACACCATATAATAATTTACTATACACCATTTTATATCTAACAGTGCATCATTGTATAACTAATTATACACCATTCAATCCAAGTGATTTTTATGGGATTTAATGTTACGATTGTTCGCGCTTTTCATTCAATTGTGGTTTACTCACAATGATGTACAATTAGTTATGCAATGATCCAATGTTAGATATAAAATGGTGCACAATGAGTTATTAAATGTTGCACAGATCAACTATTAAATTGGTGCATAATTCAGTTATGGAAACGTGATCTTTATCACATCCCATGGTTGTAGAGCGTAATTATGGGAAGGTGGTTACACTATTTTGTCTTTATAAGATTTTTAGATGATGTACAATTAGTTATACAATGATGCACTGTTAGATATAAAATGGTGCATAATCAAGTTATTAAAAGTGAAGTTGGTTACACCATTTTGTTTTTATAGTTCCTTTAGATGATGTACAATTAGTTATACAATGATGCACAATTAGATATAAAATGGTTACAATCAGTTATTAAATGGTGTACAATTCAACTATTAAAATGGTGCACAATTTCAGTTATGAAAACATGATATTAATCAATCCCTTAATTATAGGGGCGTGGTTTATGTCATTTTGCTAGTTACTATTATGCCATTTACACCTATTAATTAATTGATAAATCAATTATTTTTAATAGCAATCTGGACCATTGAATAAAAGGTGTGGATGGATGAGATCAATCCACACTGCCACACGGTAAGAGGCTGCCACACGAGATCCCATCCCTACAAAAACCTTTTGAGGAAACCAAACCACTCTGAAACTCTCTTCTCATCTCAAGCCTCGTTCACGTCGACTCAGAAGATTTATCTTCTCATATTTTTCGGCTAATTTGTTTTTGGACTAGAAATTGGGCGTCTCTTCTCGGTAAGTTTTTGCATTGTTTTTTAATTTTTTCTTCTTGGTAATCTTATCCCAATTTTCGAATGATGTTTAGAACATGGAGTTTCTAGGGTTTTTTTTTATTTTATGGATATTTTTGCTGCCAATTATTTGGTTCTTTGTTTAGTATTCTTTGTCGAACATTGCTTTGTATGATTTTGGATTTGTGTTTTTTTTTGTTGTAATATCAGGGGTTATTGTTAAGGTTTTTTATTTTAACCATTGTTCTTCTTCCAATTTTACTGTTTTTTGTTCGTGAGTGTTTTAATTGTTCGATTGTGTTGTGTGTTTTGAGTCCGTGAGTGTTTTTGATTGTTTCGAATGTGTTTTTTGTGTTGAGTGTTTTGAGATAATATTCTACTGCATACATAAGTGTGCTTAAATGTATTGTTACTGTATTTGTGATGTATTAATAGTGTTAAATGTACGTATGGGTGATATGTGGAAATATACGTGCATTTTAGGGCTTAAAATAATATATAATTGATTCATTTGCACGCATATTTGGTGTATTTTACTTGGTTTTCATATAAGGGCATGATGTTGCATAATCTTGTAACTTTTTATAGGAAACAGAGATTAAATGAAAAGATATCAGTTGGAAGGTCCAGACAAGATTGAAAAATGCGAAGAGAAGATCGAATAAATGAAGAAAATGGACAAAAACCACTCACCCGGTCAGCCCGTGTGAGTTGATCTCGTGTGATTTTTTACACTTTCATGCGTCTTGAATTTCAGAGACATGTTACACGACCTACCCGTGTGAACGTGACATGCCCGTGTGAAGTGTTCGAAGCAAAAATAGAGACAGAAACCGTTACACGGCCTGGCCGTGTGATTAGCACATGGCCTGACGATCTGCTTTTCTGTGTAATTTTGACTTCTTTTCCCGTCAGAACTCTACAAGTGATCTCTTCAAGCATCTATATTAAGGGACTAAGGTCTTGCACGAAAATACAACAACATATAACACAAAATACACTACAATAGACTAAGATTACACAAATCAACAGTCTTCTGAGAGAGGAGGGCTAATCTACGAACATCGCACCACATGGCCTTTCGTATCTATAGAAGCACAAGAGTTTCGAAGGCTTGGAGGGAAGATTCATCCTAACAAGAAGGGTTTTTCTTTCTTAGTTTAGATCTCTTGTTTGTTCTTAAACGATGTCAAACTATTTGATTTCAACTTTGTCTATGAATTTGTTATTCTGATCCTAGGACATAATGAAAACTGTAGATTCATGTTAAATCTATATTGATTGTTTTCTTAATTGATTTATATTTTCTATTATATGAATTTGAATGCTTATTTTCTTGTAAATTATCTGATCATTAATTTGCATGTCATATTTGCTAGTTCATAATTCAGGAGATGAGTTCTAACAAATGAAAATCGAGTTCGGATATAAATAGGAGTAATGTATTGGGATACTAAAATTGTTTGTGGGGAGTACTTCAATTTAAAGATCTTTTGGGAGTTGATATTAATTGTTGAATAGGGATGCTAGCAATTGATATTAATGTACTGTTTATTTGCTTCGGAGGAGAATAAACAAGTTTAGAAATTGAACCCATAGAAACACATGAATTGGTTTTGGTAAACATTGATATTTAATATTGAAGAAGCATGTTGAGATTATGTGCCTAGGGTTGCTTTCATATTTGTTGAAAAGACTTGTGGAGTTAGGGTTTTTATAAATTTATATATTTTATTTTTACTTAGATATTAAAATTTGTGATTTTTGGTCGTTTCAACAAATTTGGAATACGATGTTATTATAGCCTAAGTGTTTCTTATTCAATCTATGAGGAATACGACCTTGCTTGCCATTATTCTATAAACTACTTTGTACACTTGCAGTATAGTGAAAAAAAATTTGCGATAAAATTTTTGGCACCATTGCCGGGGATTGAAAGATTCTACTTAGATATAGTGATAAGTAGTTCAATCTCAATTGAAGCAAATTTTCTGTAGATTTGTTTTTATTTTTGAATTTTTTGCAAATATTTTTTTTAATTTTTATTTTCAATTTGTTTTGTAGATAGTTTTTATTGCTTTTGGTTCTAACATTGTTTTTGTTGAGTGCAGATAGTGTATGATCACACGTTCCAGATTTACCTAGCCAATATCCATTGATTTGAAAATTGAGAAAACAACGAAACAATTGAGAAAAATATCTAAATCAATGGCGGATGAGAATAATCAGAATGTTGTGAATAACAGGAACAATGACGAACCCCCACATGTGGTGGATAGCCATGACTGAATAGTAGAAAAGCATACGAGTAGGGCAGTTAGGGACTATTTCCAGTCTGCGATCAATGCAAATAACTTTGAACTAAAATCTGCATTGATCCAGATGGTTTTATAAAACCAGTTTGGGGATAGAGCCGTTGAGGATCCAAACGCGCCCTCTGGCACAATTCTTTGAAATCTGCGATACTGTTAAAATAAATGGTGTTTATGAGGATATCATTCGATGCCGCCTTTTCTATTCTCTCTGCACGATAAGGCTAAGGGATGGTTATGCTCTCTATCACTACCCACAACAGATTGGGCTGAACTAAGTCAACGGTTTCTAGCCAAATACTTTCCTTCTAGTAAGACGCTGCAATTAAGGAAGTGCCCTCAGCACGGATATGTTTAGAGAGTTATTATATGAGGCATATGATATGTTTAGAGAGTTATTGAGGAAGTGCCTCAGCACGGATATCCTAATTACCAACAGGTTTAGTATTTCTATATTGGTTTAAGTGGCAACATAAGAAGTAATATAGATATTGCATCTAGAGGTGCTCTACTTGGAAAATATCCAGATGAGGCGCTAGAGTTGTTAGAGGAGATGGCAAACAACAGTTACCAGTGGCCATCCGAGAAATCATATGCCCGATGTGTGGCAGAGGTCCAGGATGAGAAGGTTTCCATGCTCATAGAACATGTACCATGTGCTTAATATGAAACTAGATGTGTGCAACAAGTGGCTCCTAGAGATCCTGCGGTTGTTGAAGAAGAGGCTAATTTTGTGGGACAACAAAGGAACGTCAACAACAAATATAGAAATAATCAGACACCCAATTATTATCATCTGAGGCTGCGAAACCACGAGAACTTTTTATATGCTAATAATAAAAATATTTTACAGCCACATCCGGGATTTAATGTGTGTAATCAAGGCAGAACAAAGTTCAGTGATAAGAAAGAATCTGTGGAAAAGATGATATCCTCGTTTATTGGAGAAACAAGGGCTATACTGAATAAAGATGAAGCGAAGATAGACAGGATTAAGGAACATGTTACTCAACTGAATACGAACGTGAATGTCAGACTGAAATCTTTGGAAACACAAGTAGACCAAATCTCTACTACAGTGGAAGACCAACATAAAAAAGGCAAATTCCCAAGCGATACTGAACTTAATCTAAGTGAACAGTGCAACATCATTCGTCTGATGGATGGTACAGAATACGAGTGCTCAAAGATTTCACACGGCACAGTTCAACGACATTGACACTAGAAATCTGAAGTCTGGCTGAAGACTTAAAACTTAGCGCTTTATGGGAGGCAACCCAAGTTATTTTGATTTTTATTTCTATTTCTTTTTACTTTTATTTTATTTTAATCGCCTTCGTTTAATTTAATTTTAATTTTAGTATTAACTTAATTTTTAGTTTTGTTTGTTTTTGTGAGTTGTTGTGTAGGAGGAGTCACGACAAACTCCGGATATTTTGAAAAAATAAGGGTCAAAAATTATGTCACACGACCGTGTAAAAACTCCACACGGGCCGTGCGACCCGCACCACAGAGACTAGCCACACGGGCTATCTGTGTGAGCTGCACAGAGAGAACAGAGGCCTGCCCCAGGGCTACACGGCCTGGCTGTCTAAAATACACACAGACCGTGTAAAATGTCTGCTGATAATTTTACTCCCTTTAAACTCAAATACTCAATTCTTATCCCACTTTCTCCTTCCCAAACCCCAACACCCATTTATAAATTTATATATTTTATTTTTACTTAGATATTAAAAACTTGTGATTTTTGGTCACATCAATAAAATTGGAATAGGATGTTATTATAGACTAAATGTTTCGTAAACAATCCCTTAGGGATATAATATTTCTTGCCATAATTCTATAAACTACGATGTACACTTGCAGTATAGTGAGAATATTTTCGCGATCACTGGGTTTTTGATTTGTGGGCACCTTGTTCAGATTTCTTTGATAGGTATGGCTAAGTGTGCTTAGTTGCATAGTTAACATTATGCATATTTAAACTATGTTCATTGCATGATTAGAATGTGTTTGTTGTATTTTTGTCAGTTATTATGTGATAGTATTGTACTGCATACATAAATTCGAAGGAGGTACTGAAATTCGCCCGTATTAATCATCGTGAACAGTAGGTAAGCAAGTTTATTTTGCAAATTTCAATAAATGATTGTTAAATTATGGTTTTATTTTATTATTAGAGTTTGTTTTAAGAGTATGTTTGGTTATTGCTCATGTGTTTGTTTGTGTTATTGTGTTTGTACAAGTTTGCAGTATTAATTTAGGGTTTATATAGTGTCCTTGTGAAGATGACGATGTTTGTTAAATTGAGTTGGTGGATGGGAGTATATGCTATTAAATGTTTATGTCTTGCTAATATAGGGTTCGAACGATGTATAGTTATTTGTGTTTTTATACGTAGTTATTTTGAATGTGCATACTCTGAATTAGGCATTGTTTTTTGTTGTTTTAAATGATGCATATTTAGCTTTTAATCGATGTATAGATATAGAGTTTTTATTCCATATGTAATGTAAACCATTTTTCTTATTTTGAATGTTAGTAAAATTTGATGCATACATAATTTATGGACAATGCATATATAAATGTTTGAATCTCTATAAGAATGTGAATAAATAATAGGTGTATTTTTTTATTTTCCATTACCAATATAAATTTGTTTGGTCTTCGCACAAGTAGTAAGATAAATGGCTAAAAACAACAGAAAAGACGACATGAGTGGGATGACGGTGATGGCAACGAAGCAGGTTGTGGTAGTGAAGAGAGCAAATAGTGCTAAAATGAAGCCTAAAGATTCATTTCGCAAGTTTGTCACTAGGTCTACACTCAAGACTCATGTTGAAGGCATTGGGGTGTTAAATGATGCACATAATACATTATAATTTCGGATGTGTATTAAGTTGTAATTATAGGTGCTAAATATTTTGAATATTGTAATTTCTGCAGCAGTTTGATTGACTTGTTTTTTTGGGATTTTTATTATTGTATAATTGATAATTTTATTTGGAATAAGATGTATTACTTTTTATGCATCATTGGTATCATAAATAAGCAGTAAAAGTATTATATGAATGCAACAATTTTTTAATTTACTACATATATAGTTTTTTTTAATGCATACTTAGTTTGAATATAATGCATAGTTATGTATATTATTACGTATATCAATATATTTTTGCGCATAGTTAACTTGGACTTATTAGTGCATATTTAGTTGGGGTTTGATGCATTGGTATTTAGTTAGTTATAAATGGATGTGTGATTAGTGTACATTTCCTGCATCGTTAGTATAAATATTCTGCATATATATATATATATATATATATATATATAACACAATATGCAACAAACTTTTTAACATATAGTGTAATAACCACGAGTCATAAAATGGACTTGGTGTTAGGTAATTCATTATAGTTCAAAATATACTAATTTTAAAATAAAACCCCAAAAAAAAGTATGATCATGATATCATTGTTCGTTTGGGGCATGCCATGCTATTATGTGTTGTAACTTCACTCCATGTTCCACGTCTTTTTGACTTTGTGCTTGCCATAATTCTTATAAAATAGAATGCCATCTTCAATGTATTGAATTGCAATCCCAGTCGTGGTATTTTATTCTCAATCTCAGGAATCGAATATTTTGTAGATTCCAGAGATATGACAAGCCTTTCCCGGGCAGTACTATTTTCAGTGTCTGTGCCAAACAAATTTATGTAGTGAAACAACATCAGATATGCAGTAACATATTGCTATTTAAGCAATGAAACATAATTAAATGTGCTTCATTTATATGATATAAATTAATAAAAATACCAAATTAGATACCTAATTTTTGCTGCACATTTGATATAAATTTCTCCTTCATTATATGATATAAACATCCCCCAATTTTCTCATAGAATATTCTTAAATATTAAATTTTTGATTCATACAGTGAATAGTTATTATTTATACAAAATAATTCAGTTAAATGTACAGTATAATTAAATTTTAACCATGATACAGTAAACAACTAGTATGAATACTGAATTGGATATGTAATTATATTGTATATATAATATAAATATTCCTCCATTTTATGTTATAAATATTACTTCAACGTCTCATGGAATGCGATCTAATTTTTAAATTGTGATATGTATACAGTGAAACCTTACTATCTATACATGACAAATTACTTAAATATGCAATATTTTGTTAGCAACCTATATTCACAGAATTCAACACAAGCTTCAATGTCTCATGGAATGCGATCTAATTTTTAAATTGCGATATGTATACAGTGAAACCATACTATATATACATTACAAAATACTTAAATATGCAATATTTTGTCAACAACATGTGTTCATAGAATTCAACACAAGTTTCAATGTCTCATGAAATGCGATCTAATATTTAAATTGCGATATATATATATATATATATATATAGTGAAACCTATCTATACATGAAAAATTACTTAAATATGTAGTATTTTTGTTATTAATCTATGTTCACAAAATTCAACACAAGCTTGAATTATAAAAGATGCAGCTAATGTTATTCAATACAGTTGAAATAATGGAGAATTATTTTCACCACTGACAAGTAGTATCATTGTCACGCCCCAAACGGGACACGACGACGATCCACAACTTAAATACAAGTAAACCAAACATTCTAGACGAATATCATCAATACCCAATGGAACAGAGTCTAAATAGCAACGGAAATAAAGAAACACATTACAACTTACAGTCCATAAGATCCATAATCCAAATTACATCCCCGATATGATCTAAAGATAACAACTTAAAAGTCAAAGGGTCCTATGCCCTTCAGTTACAAACCGGAATGAAAAGAAATACAAGAGTCCAACAACAAACACAAGAAAAGAGTCCAACAACAATAATAGTAACAAGTCCAGCGACATCAACAACAAAAGATAGTAAATCCAACAAGCGGAGTACAAGGGCTCAATCCGTGGTCGGTTCAGCATCTTCAACGAAGTCCTCATCTAAGGTTAGAAAACAGGTGGGGATGAGACAGAAATCTCAGTGGATGGGGTGATCGTGTGCAAGTGTGGCGATATATATAGTAAATGTGAGAAAACAGTTATATGAAAACGCGTGAGATATGATGCATGAATTCACACACAGTCCACAAGTGTCATGATAAAAACACCTAGAAGTTGTAAAGTATTTTTCCACCCACCTTAAATTGGAAAATTGTGAAATAAAAGGATAAATTTCACAACCTTGGATGAGGTCACTTAGGTCAGCCCCTAAGTCAAGAAATATCAAAATTTTGGAGTTAGATAAATGAGAGAAAAATTAAGGAGAAAAAGAAAGAGATAAGAAAATTGGAAAGACTACACTTTACCTTGTGTAGTAGGTGATTTGAAACTAGTTGAAGCTTCAAATTTGGAAATTTTGGTTCAACTCCAAAATCACCTAAGGTCAGCCCCTGTTTCTCAAAATTGGAAAAAAGGGGTGTTAAAATTTGAAAAAAATAGAAAGAAGAAGAAAAATACACTAGAGTCCATTATCTTACCTTATAGTCTAAATCTTCAAAATTTCCTTCAAGTCTTGAAATCCTCCTCAAGGCGATGTCAAGCTCTAGTCTTCAAAGTCTTCTAAATGTACCTCCAAAATTAAATTTGAGCTTAAGTTAGGAAGTAAAAAGAGGTGGCTAGAGGTTATCAAGATGAATTGGAGAACAACATTTCTTACCTTGTGAAGGGGGTGTTCGAATTTGATGGAGTATAAGGAGAGTTGTCTTGAAAATTTTCTAGGTGTTGAAGAATAAGTAAGAAGAAAGAGTAGAGAGAGGTAGGAGGTTTAGAGATAAGGAGGAGTAGAGGCTTGAGAGATGAATGTGTTAGATGAAAAATGAGATGAAATTTTTGTGTAATAAGGCCTTGTGGCCGTGTACAAGGTGAGAGGGAGAGGAGAGAATTTTGTTTTGTGCCAAGTCTTCCAATTTGTCTCTTGCATGGAGACAATTTGGTAGTCAAAGGTATGGGTCAAATTGGAATGTTGAGAGGAATAAGAAGAATGTTGGGAAGAATAGAATATGTTGGGGAATTTAATGATATAAAATTGAGGTATAAGATAATGTGTATAATGTTTGAGTTAATGGTGTAATTATACACAAGATGACTAATATAAGGTATAAGTGTACAAGAGTTGGATGATATTTCTACTCCAAAAATCCCATGTTGGCCGTCCACTATAGGGGTATTATGGTAATTCCATATATTTTTTTTGTCCCAAATTTGATGATAATAGATGAAATATATCAATCTCCAAAATAATTAGTGATTTCCTTGATCACTTAGAAGTCTCATGATCACTTATACTAAATCAAATTCTTAATTCTATAAGGTAGAAGTCTCTAAAATAATTAGTCTCTTAAAATTCTAAGGTGACTAATAAACACAAAAATAGTAATAATGATCAATCAAGTGATCATAAATGTGAAATAGAATTAATGATGATCATGATCATAAGTAATTAAATAAAATAAAATAAAATACAAAATATATATATTATTAATAATTACCCGTCAAAGTGACGCGGTAAAATTGTCGATCAATACATAGACGTCAAAAGAATCAATCATAGTTCGGAAAAACAATCAGGGCTTCACATCCTCCCCTCCTTAAAAGAATTTGGTCCCCAAATTCTCTTCAGAATAGTTCTGGATATTGATTTCTCATGTCTTCTTCCCTCTCCCACGTTGCGTCTTCGTCTCGGTTGTGGTTCTGCCACACCACTTTAACCATCGGAATTTCTCTCTTATGCAACTGTCATTTCTGCTGATCAATGATCCGGATCGGCCTCTCGGTGTAGGATAGATTTTCCATTAGAGGAGGAGTATGACGAGTGATGATGTGTTCGGGATCTGGTTGATACTTCTTCAGTCTCGACACGTGGAATACATCATGCATTCCCGCATATGGTGCTGGTAACTCGAGTCGGTAGGCTAACTTCCCGATCCTTTGTAAAATCTTGTAAGGTCCAACATATCTCGGACTCAACTTGCCTCCTTTCTTCTGGATTGATCAATCCTTTCCGTGGTGAGAGTCTGAGAAATACTTCATCTCCGACTTCAAATTCCAAATCCTTTCTTCTCTTATCCGCGTAACTCTTTTGGCGACTCTGAGCTGTGCGAATCCGCTCCTTGATCAGCTTGACCTTCTCCATGGCCTCCTGAACTAAGTCGACCTTTGGAATCGAGGCGACTTTCGTTTCTCTTTCGAGTCCATTGGTCATCAATCTCCCAAAGGTGTAGTGGGGATCTACATTTTCGCCCATATAATGCCTCGTAGGGTGCCATCCCAATCGTGGCCGATAACTATTATTGTAGGCGAACTCGGCTAATGGTAAGTGCGAATCCCAACTTCCTTGTAAATCCAATGTGCAGGCTCGCAAAGATATATTCAAGGGTTTGAATTGTTTGCTCGGATCCCCCATCGGTTTGTGGATGTCTTTGTTGTCTTTGAACTTAGCGAGGTACCCAATTCCTTGTGCAAGCACTTCCAAAATCTGGAGACAAACCTCGGGTCTCTCGTCGGATACTATGTCGACCGGTACTCCATGCAAATGAATGATTTCTGGATATAAATCAGGTGCAAGTTTACGCAAGCTATCGTTTTCTTGATGGGTAAAAAGTGTGTAGATTTCGTGAGTTGGTCTACAACTACCCAAATAGCATCATTGTCTCTTCTAGTCTTTGGTAGATCCGTCACGGAGTCCATCGTTATGTGTTCCCATTTCCACTCGGGAATTCTCAATGGTTGTAGTAAACCGATGGTCGTTGGTGTTCTCGCTTTTACTCGTTGACAAGTCAAACATCTCGCAACAAACTCTGCTACCTGGTTCTTCATGTTTACCCCCCAATAACTTCATTTCAAATCCTTATACATCTTGTTTCCTCCAGGATGTATAGTGTATTTTGAACGGTGTGCTTCTGCGAGGATTCTATTCCTAATCTGTTCATCACTCGGTACACAAACTCGATTCCGAAAACTGATAACTCCATCTTCAGGTATCGAGAATTCTGATCTTTCTCCTTTAAGTATCTTCTCTTTCAGCTTCTGAAGATGTGCATCTTTCTCTTGTGCTTCCTTGATCTCATTCAGTAGATCGGGTTTAACCGAAATATTAGCACATGAAATCTGAGTATTGGTCCTTGTCAGATTCCAATTGCTCAGCTCTTCTAATGATTCCCACTCTCGAATCATAAGTCTGGCTACGCTCGCTTTTTTGCTCAAAGCGTCAACTACTACGTTAGCTTTCCCGGGATGGTATTGAATATCAAAGTGATAGTCCTCGATCAACTCCATCCATCTTCGTTGCCTCAGATTGAGGTCTTTCTGGGAGAATAGATACTTCAAGCTTTTATGATCCGTGAAAACCGTGAATGTTGCTCCGTAGAGATAGTGTCTCCATTTCTTTAAAGCAAACACTATCGCTGCCAATTCCAAGTCATGCGTTGGATAGTTGGCTTCATACGGCTTGAGCTTTCATGATGCGTAAGCGATGAGCTTTCCTTCCTGCATGAGCACCGCTCCTAGTCCTTCTTTTGATGCATCACTGTAGACGACAAAGTTTTCGGTTCCCTTTGGAAGGGCTAAGACTGGAGTTGTAGTAAGTCGTTTCTTCACTCTTGAAACTCGCCTCGCATTTGTCATTCCACTCAAACTTGACTTGCTTCCAGGTTAGTCGAGTGAGTGGTCCGCTATCTTGGAGAAATCCTGGATAAATCTTCGATAATATCCACTAGTCCTAGAAACTCCTCGATTTCCGCTGACATCACTCCGGTTGTTTCCATTCAACCACCTGTCTGTACCTTGAAGGATCTACAATGATCCCGGTGCGGATACTATGTATCCCAAGAACGGGACTTCACTAAGCCAAAATTCGCACTTGCTGAATTTGGCATACAACTTATGCTCTCGTAGTGTCTCCAAAACAATTTTCGGATGACGCGTTGGTCTTTCTCTAGACTTAGAGTATACGAGTATGTCATCAATGAATATCACTACGAATTGATCCAAATAAGGTTGAAAGACTAGATGCATCGATCCATAAATGTTGATGGTGCATTCGTTAAACCGAAGGCATCACTACAAACTCGTAGTGTCCATATCGAGTTTGAAATGCGCTTTTGGAAATGTCTTCTTCGCGGATCTTGATTGGTAATATCCTTGTTGTAAATCAAACTTCTAGTACAATCACTCCTCCTTGAAGTTGATCAAATAGTTCGTCTATCCTTGGGAGGATATTTGTTCTTGACGGTCACGCTATTAAGACCACGATAATCTATACATAGTCTTAAGGTGCCATCGTTCTTTTTACGAACAAAGACAGTGCTCCCCACGGAGACGCACTGCTCCTGGATAAATCCCACATCCATCGGTTTAGTAATTGCATTTTCAACTCTTGTAACTCAAGAGGAGCCATTCTATACGGTGTTCTAGCAATCGGGGCAGTCCCCTTTGAACACCGATGGTGAACTCGACTTCCCTATCCGGAGGGACAAGGTGAGTTCTTGTGGAAATACATCTGTATATTCTGATACTATAGGTACTTGGTTGATTTGTGTTTCAACCTTGGGTTTGTTGATTACAAACGCCAAGTACCCTTGTGCCCCTCTCGTGATCGCCTTCCTCGCTTTCATTGCCGAAATGATTGGGGCAATCTTAACTCGTGCCCTTCCCGAAATTTTCACTTCGGGCTTTCCAGGTTCACATAGCTTAATGGACTTGTTATGGCAGTCCATTTGTTCATGGTGTGCAGACAACCAGTTCATTCCCAATATCACGTCGTATTCGGATATAGGTAATAAGATCAAATCGGCAGGAAAATTTATCTCATCAATCTTAACTTCGCATGCATTATAGATAATATCTGTTATCTGGCTTGCGCCCATAGGAGTTGACACTTCTAGACATATAGGAATATGTTGCATGCATGCATGCAGTTTGTGTACAAAATGCGGTGCAACAAATGAATGCGTTGATCCAGGGTCGAACAATATTTTAGCGTAGTGGTTAGATACTAGAAGCGTACCTTCCACCACGTCTATTGCCTCCGGAGCCTCCTGTCCGGCTAGTGAAAATGCTCAAGCAGGCATCATTGTCCGATTACCCTGGCCATTTCGCCATTCCCCGGCTGCGTCTGCTTTGGTTGGTCATCGTACTTTGGGCAATCTTTCACCAGTGCTGACATTACTACACAAATAAAAACACCTTCCTTGTTTACGCCAACAATCATTGGCGCGTATGTCCCGGTTTACGCAATGTGCACACACTTGACCCGGTTTTTCTTGTATGTCCTTTTCCTTATCTCTGCTTATTAATCGTCCTTTTAAAACTTAGCAGTCATTTAGATGGTTGTCCCACAAATGTTTCTCTTGAGATCTGTTTGATGGCCTACTCGATTGAATCATCGCCCAATACGGTTCGATCCCCGACTCAATGCGAAGAGTCGCTTTACCGCGGCTGTGTAGGTTGTCGATTCAACAAACGATTGTTTCAAGTTCCGCTTTCAATCCTCGAGTGAACTTGTAAAGCTTATCCTCTTGATCGATTGTCCCCGAGCATACTTGGACAATCGATCAAATCGGACTCATCTCGAGCTACGGACATGTTCCCCGCCTCAATCTGTGGAATTCATCTCGGCGCGCCTCTTTCACAACCTGTGGAATGTACTGTTCATTGAACTCGGCCAAGAAATTTCCCCATGTTCTGTCTACCCGGTCCTGTTCCCACCTTCTTTCAATTGCCCTCCACTACTCTAGCAAATTTTATCTTCCAGGGGTGAAATACGGCGAGTGTGACTTTCTCGCTCATCTGAATATTGGAGAGCATTGAAGATATTCTCCAATTTCTATACCCATTCTTCTGCTTTTAAATCATCTAGCTCTCCTAAGAAAGCCGGTGGGTCGAACCGTAGAATCGTTCCAACGTGCGATCGTTCGCCTCTCTGGCGAGTTCGGGGGCACGGTGTTGAGGCTCTGCTTGTTGCCTCATGAAAACCAGTATTTGTTGTAGGGCCTGCGCAGTCAAGTTGTCTCCTGCAGCAGGTGGAGAAGGCGGTGGTAATTCAGGGGAAGGTACCCGGTCCCTGGGTACGTCGTCATCCCCTCGGGGAATGCGGCGAGGTATCCCACGTCCTCGATGTTCGGCCATTCTGTATCTTGAAGTGTTAGTTGCGATCCACGAGTAAATGATACAATAATTATTCACGTAAGGCAAGTTATATCGTAGGGAAAGTAACAACAAACACAAGACACTGAATAAATAGCAAAAGGCATATCCATTAATGTAAAACTTGAATACACCCATAGTACAACAATAGTAACACCGAGTCAAAGATACATCGTAACCAAAATACAAATCAAATCTACTACAATAGAAAGTAAGGTACAACATCGAATAAGCGTCTACAACAACGAAAGTACAATCGACAATCAAGCTAACTAATCGGTGAGATCGCCATCATCGTCACTCGCAGCTATGTCCATAATCGGGGCGGATCGGGCCGAGGTGGCGCCGACCTCGACCAATCAACGAAATCCAACCACCGCCGAATCCCTATGCATCATCAAGTGGAGCAGCCTTAAGTGCCTCGAGCTCTCCGACCTCGACCGGATCCTCCTCGATCCTCCTCGGGTCCTCCTCGTGGTCCTCCTCGGCGTCGGACGTGCGGGCTCCACCTCGGGTGGTGGCAATGGATGTGCATTAGCCGCTGCAGCAGCCTCCCGAGCGGCGTCTCTCGAGCTAGGGCCATGTAAGGTCCTCTATCACCGTCATCTGCTTGATGAGGTCTCTCCAAGCGCTCAACGGTGTCGCGAGATAAAGCGGGCGTGAATCTCCCATTTCTCGCGGCGGCCGTCACTTGCCCTCTTCATTTTCTCGCATGTTATCCAGCGCCTGGATATTCTCAGATCCGATCCTCCCGCGCCGTATGGTGTTGTCGCGGTCCTTGATGATAGTGGTCAACTCGCTTTTTTTCATCTTGGCTCCTTGCCAAGTCGTGTCGTCCTCATACTGGGCGCTCCTGGATAGCTCGAGGTCGCCGATCACTCTCCCAAAGGCTGCGAATCATTAGTGCCCTGTAGTACTCCCGCCAAAGACGGGCATGAAAAACGCCCCACCAAAAAGGTGGTGCGGCTCCGTCCCGATCAAACAAAACTAAGGCGGATCGGTCAAAGGTAGAGGAAAGATAAGAAGAGAATAAGGAAAGAATGAATAAAGAAAGTCAGTCAAGAATCAACTAAGTCAAGACAAGTATGACTATGGAACCTCAAAATATGCGTTCTAACTTAGTTCAAACATTAATAAGACGGTTCTATGCCAAATTGAAATTGATTTCACACTTAATTAGTCAAGTCGCGGTAATACCCAAAACACAGACCGAGGTCCTATCACTCGGTCACTCGGTGTAAGTTTCCATCTTACTAACCGAGCTCGATACCACTCTAATCACACGCCCAAACGGGACACGACGATGATCCACAACTTAAATACAAGTAAACCAAACATTCTAGACGAATATCATCAATACCCAATGGAACAGAGTCTAAATAGCAACGGAAATAAAGAAACACATTACAACTTACAGTCCATAAGATCCATAATCCAAATTACATCCCCGATATGATCTAAAGATAACAACTTAAAAGTCAAAGGGTCCTACGCCCTTCAGTTACAAACCGGAATGAAAAGAAATACAAGAGTCCAACAACAAACACAAAAAAAGAGTCCAACAACAATAATAGTAACAAGTCCAGCGACATCAACAACAAAAGATAGTAAATCCAACAAGCGGAGTACAAGGGCTCAATCCGTGGTCGGTTCAGCATCTTCAACGAAGTCCTCATCTAAGGTTAGAAAACAGGTGGGGATGAGACATAAATCTCAGTGGATGGGGTGATCGTGTGCAAGTGTGGCGATATATATAGTTAATACGAGAAAACAGTTATATGAAAACGCGTGAGATATGATGCATGAATTCACACACAGTCCACAAGCGTCGCGATAAATATATTTAAGTAATATACTTATACAGTTCAAGAAAACAGTTCGTGGTCACACAGTCACTATGTGATTCAGGCAAGACAGGTAGATTGCGTTTTAATGTAACGTCAATCCTATGCAAGATAAATAATGGCTGCGTACGGATTTGTAGCGCCAACCAATGCAAAATAAGTAGATGTTGCGTACGGATTGTAAATACATGTTCAGGTAGTCAACCAGGCAGTCGAGTATTATTGATTCAGGGAAGCAATTCAGGAAAGTTTTCGAAAAACGCGAGTGGCAATTATGACGTTGGTGGAGTATTTGGATGAAGATGATTATCGAAAGGATAAGCAATCTTCGATATCTTGAAAGATTAGGTGGAACATAAGTCCCATTATAGATTCAAAATCGCAAGACGAGGAAGTTGCTCCGCGATCGGGTATTAATCGGTCAAGACGATCCGATAAGTCAAGGGATTTTTGAGAAAATACAATATTTTAATTTAATAATTAAAATCAGAGGGTCCAGGGCTGTTTTAGTAAAAGGAAAATAATTTGAATTAGGTCCATGATAAAAAGAAAATTTACAATTAGCCCCGTTTTGTAAAAACCAATACTTTTGGGGTTAAAAATTGAATAGATAAATATACCGACCTTGAAAAATTATGAGGTCAGTTCCTAAAATCTCTAAATTATTCAGATATTCAGGTTTTTAAAGTTTTGAGGTCAAGTTTTTATAAAATTCTCACATTGGCCCCAAATTTGTTAAAATTGTCATTTTGGGCCTTAAGTTAAAAATAATCGGAACTCACAAACCGGAAGGGCTTTTAATGTGATTCCAATTGGAAAATGTCACTAAGGTTAGTAGAATATTGGGACAAAAGCAGTTTTTGAAATAATTAAGTGTAGGTCCTTAAACTTTTGAAAATCTCATTTTTGTCCCATTTTGAAATAATTGCCTTTAAGGCTTTTAGGGGTCCAATTGTTATGAAATTTGAAGCTTGAGTCCAAAATATAATTAAGTTACAATTAAGTTAGTATTTCCAGGTGCATGGGCTGCATAAGTCCTGCAAATTTCATTTGGGTCCTCAAGTTTAGTCTTTTACACTTTAGTCCCTCAATTTTGGAAAAATTACTTTCCAAGCCCTAAACACTTGGATTTTTGGAATACATTTAAAATATGTCATTTCCAGTATCTTAAGAGTGAAAATTTCAAATTTTAAAATTAAGGTCTGGTACAGTTTCAAAATTTGCAAAGTAGCCCTTAAACTTTTAAAATTTTACAACTTAGTCCTTGGGCTTTTAAAGGTTGATTTTATTTATCTTAAAACACTTAAAACTTTATTAAAATGTCCAAAAGTCATTTTTGAACCTGAGTACAGTCCCAAAATTCGAAATTTGTAGAGGGGTCCTTTAAATTTTATTTTCTTGCAATTTAGTCCACCAACTTTCCATTTTTGCATTTTTAAGTCCAAAATTGAAATTTAATCAATTATGCTCGACTTGTCCACGTTATAAGTCATCCAAAACATGGATTTCAAAGATCATACACATGCATGTCCAATACATACAAGAATTCATCAAATAGAACATTAAATTGTACATGCATGCACCTAAAGTTCAATAAATAGCAATTTTGAGCAACTCTTGAGAATTTTCATGATTTGATACATAAAATTGACATGCAATACACAGATTATATATCTCAAGGGCTCATGATCAAAATTCTACATGCATTTTAATAAAAACACCTAGAAGTTGGAAAGTATTTTTCCACCCACCTTAAATTGGAAAATTGTGAAATGAAAGGATAAATTTCACAACCTTGGATGAGGTCACTTAGGTCAGCCCCTAAGTCAAGAAATATAAAAAATTTGGAGTTAGACAAATGAGAGAAAAATTAAGGAGAAAAAGAAGGAGATAAGAAAATTGGAAAGACTACACTTTACCTTGTGTAGTAGGTGATTTGAAACTAGTTGAAGCTTCAAATTTGGAAATTTTGGTTCAACTCCAAAATCACCTAAGGTCAGCCCCTATTTCTCAAAAATAAAAAAAGCGGTGTTAAAATTTGAAAAAAATAGAAAGAAGAAGGAAAATACACTAGAGTCCATTATCTTACCTTATAGTCTAAATCTTCAAAATTTCATTCAAGTCTTGAAATCCTCTTCAAGGTGATGTCAAGCTCTAGTCTTCAAAGTCTTCTAAATGTACCTCCAAAATTAAATTTGAGCTTAAGTTAAGAAGTGAAAAGAGGTGGCTAGAGGTTATCACGATGAATTGGAGAATAACATTTCTTACCTTGTGAAGGGGGTGTTCGAATTTGATGGAGTATAAGGAGAGTTGTCTTGAAAATTTTCTAAGTGTTGAAGAAGAAGTAAGAAGAAAGAGTAGAGAGAGGTAGGAGGTTCAGAGAGAAGGAGGAGTAGAGGCTTGAGAGATGAATGTGTTAGATGAAAAATGAGATGAAATTTTTGTGTAATAAGGCCTTGTGGTCGTGTACAAGGAGAGAGGGAGAGGAGAGAATTTTGTTTTGTGCCAAGTCTTCCAATTTGTCTCTTGCATGGAGACAATTTGGTAGTCAAAGGTATGGGTCAAATTGGAATGTTGAGAGGAATAAGAAGAATGTTGGGAAGAATAGAATATGTTCCCAATTGCAACATGATGCAGTCCATATATTCCCTTCATCTGTTGGGCCTTTGTGTCACCTTAAACAGGCCCATGAATTCTCCTCCACTGCTACTTCACGCTTAGCCCAACATCATGAGCCTTCCGTTGATCGGCCTACAGCTTTTGACAAATCACCACACGTATCGTCAGCCCAGCATCATCATATCACGTCCCACACAAGTTCTGAGGCCCACTCACATATAAATGAGGCTTGCTCATTGGATACTTTTTCGGCCCAATTAGACGATCTCCAAGTTATTGATCCGAAAATGATTTGTATGGCTTCTCCCAGTGGATCTATCTTGCTTGCCCACGTGCCTGTTAGCCCACCAAAAATTTTAACTGAAGACGTTGCTGAAGATGAAACAGTTAAGGGGCTCCCTAATAAAAATATAAAGTTGGTTTCTTCGGCTCCGAGTTCGTTGCAATCATCACCGGTTAAGAATAATTCTCTGTCGTATAAAGCTGGGAATGATACAACAGTTAAAAAAATTGTGCTCGATAAAATTCCGAAGTCAACGAAAAAGAGCGCAAAGTCGGGCAAATTGGTTCATAATTTTCTCTACAAAGGAGGAGGGAGCCAACGACCCCAAAATCGATCAGGTGTTTCTAAATCCTCTTCTTACTCTAACTGTTAATTATGTCGATTAAATTCTTAACGTGGAATGTGAGGGGTATTGCTAATCCGGGTAGCCAACGTCATTTGCATGCTCTAATTAGTCGTTACAAATTGCCTTTTGTTGCGCTTTTAGAACCTATGACTTTGCCGGAGTTTAGTTTCTATTGTCGTAGATTTGGCTTTGATAATGGGTTGAGTAATTGTTCTAATCATATTTGGATTATGCCTGCTGCTCATTTACATTTTGACATTCTTGTTGATCATGCACAGCTATTACATTGTAGGTTGACATATGCTTTGTTACCTCAGACTATTTATTTGACTTTTGTGTATGTTAAATGTGATAGAGTAGCTAGATATGATTTGTGGGACACCATGCGTGAGATTGCGATTAGTATGGAGGGGTTACCCTGGCTTGTTAGTGGCGACTTTAATATCTTTTTGCATGATCATGAGAGGGTAGGTGGTACTATTAATAGGTCGGACGAGATGTTGGATTTCGCTTACATGATTGCTGATTGTGAGTTATTTGATGCGGGGTGTGAGGGGCCTATCTTTACGTGGGCTAGGGGTGGGCTTCAGGAGAGACTTGATAGGGCTTTGTATAATGAACACTGGCCGATGCGTTTACTTCTTCTATCACATGTACGCATTTATCTCGTGTTCGCTCCGATCATGCTCCTTTATTCATATCTTGTCGCTTTGTACCGCATGTGCCTCGTTCTTTTTCCGATTTCAACATATGTGGATACGTCACCATACTTTTTTGCAGGTTATCAAGGAAGCATGGGGGCATCCCACTGGTTGTTTTGGAATGAGGAGCTTGCAACACAAGTTGAATAGGGTCAAACGCAGACTCAAGATTTGGAATCACCAGACGTTTGGTAATGTTTTTGATCGGGTTAGACTGGCCGATGAGTCGGTTTCAAAGATGCCCAGTCCGTATATGATAGTGATCCGTCTCGACTCATCGGGCCGAGCTACATCGTCGTGGGCCGAGTACGAGCTACGTTTGAAAATGGAGGAGGATTTTGGCGCCGAAAGCAGCTATTAAGTGGGCAAAGAGAGCGCAACACTAAGTTTTTCCATGGTTTTGTTAAGCGGCGGTGTCGCGCTAGATCCACTCGATTGATGATGATGGGGTGACGATCACACAGATTCTCGAGATCTCGAAGTCGGCAGTTCATTCTTTCGATCTTTATCGACTTCCCGACTTGGAATATCCGACCCCCTGTCGATGAGTTCTTTCCCGCTTCCGATTCCATTGATCTTGATGGACTTTGTGTCTATGCCAACGGCTCAGAGGTTCGCGATGCGGTGTTTGGGATTGATCCGTCTAGTGTTTCGGGGCCTGATGGTTTCTCATCGTTGTTCTTTCAAGATTTGATTGGGATTTCGTCAGACCGGATGTTGAGGATGCAGATGGTTGACTTTTTTTCGGGTAATCTCATGCCGTCCACGTTCACGGTTACATCTATAGTTCTCATTCCGAAGGTTCCTCACCCTCGAAATGTAATGCGGTTTCGCCGATTAGTCAGGTGCAACGTGACGAATAAGATTATCTCTAAGATTATGAATGCACGGTGGTCTCGATTCTCGCTTTGATTGTGTCGCCGAATCGAGTGGTTTCACACCCTGGTCGTGTCATCTCGGATAACATATTGCTCGCAGAGCTTATCCATGATATCACCAGCCACGAGTTTCCTAATGTGGTGATGAAGTCGATATGGCTAAAGCTTATGATAGGTGCAATGGGATTTCTTGTACACATCTATGATTCACATGGGCTTCCCTTCGATGGATTGATATGGTTGGCGCTTGTATTGAGCACGCGCTTTCTCTGCTCGTTAATGGTATCCCTTCGGATATTTTCCTTCGACTCGGGGATCACGGCAGGGGATCCCCTATCTCCCGCCTTGTTTGTTCTGGCGGCGAGTATTTATCCCGGATTGATTCCATTATTAGACGACACCGAGATATGATTTATCCAGACGCGACGAGGTTTTTCCTGACGATCCGCCTATCTTTGATGATGTGGTTATCTTTACTAGGGCGTCCGAGGATGGTCCGGTCACGTTGAGGCACTTTCTCTCGAGCACTATTCTCCGCTTCGGCACCGGTCGCGGTCCGGAAGAGTAGATTCTTTCTGCCCCACGTTACATTGACGGCCGGGAGCACATGGTTCATGAGTGGCAGTGCTTTGTTCGCGATGACTTGCCGATGACTTATTTGGGTGTCCCTTTGTTCAAGGGGCGAATGACGAAAGAGCTCTTCCTCCCAGGTGATTCGAGAGGATGTTGGATAGAGTTGCCGGGTGGTCGCATCGACATCTCTCCTTTGGTGGTAGGCTCGCTCTTATTCGAGCACGCTAATGGCCACCCTGTTGCATATTCTTCATCATGCAGCCGCCAAAGACAGTTCTGGCAGCTTGGAGCAAATCATGGCTAGATTCTTCCGGGGATCCTATGCGGGACAAAGAAGACTCATTGGATCGATTGGGATATTATCTCGCCATCCTACTTCGAGGGTGGGTCAGGGTTGCGCCGACTTTTCGGATATTGCCGACGCCTTCGATTACAAGTTGTGGTGGAGGTTACGCGAGGGCCATTCGTTGTGGGCTCAATTCTTGATCGGCAAATCTGTTACAATGGGCTTCGGTCTCCTGTAGAGCCTCTCAGTAACACATAATCATAGTCATCGGTGGAGGCGCTTGAGGCGGATCGGTATTCGAGCCCAGGAGCGGATTTTTGGTCTATTGCGTGGTAGCCGTGTCGGTTTATGGGATGATATTTGGTTTGGGCATAGGCCGCTGCGGATCATTGTTTGATCGGCCGTTGGGTCATATGACGGTTGATTGTTCATTCGCGATGGTATATGGGATAGAGATAGATTGTATCGGTCTTGGTCTCCGGGATGTGGGCTTCCCGAGAGTCTCATTGAGGATATATCCGGTTCCGATTCTTCTTGGGTCGAGGATATCATGCGGTGGATGTTTACCTCTCATGGTGGGTTCTCTATGTCTTCTCGCTGGGATTCTCTCCCGGGTAGAAATGCTCGAGAACCTTCGTATGGTGCCATTTGGAACGATGCTCTTATACCTACTATCTCTATTTTCCTTTGGCGCTCCCTTCGTAATCGTCTTCCCGTGGATATCAAGCTTCAGGCACATGGCACTTCCCGCCTCACATTGTCGGTGTTGCTTGAATAATCCACATTCATCTCCTCGTGGTTGAATCTATCCCTCACCTCTTTTGATGAATGATACTTGTTCATTAGTGTGGAATCACTTTCTTCCTTGGTTTGACACTACACTTCCACACACCACCGATATGATATTGTTCCTTTCATTTTGGAGGAATCGCACACACGGATCACACACGAGGCACTTGAGTTTCTTGGTTCCCTGCTTGATTTTATGGTTTTTCGGGCGGAAAGGAATAAAGTCACAGCATCGACACATTCCTTTCTTCTCACATTATTTGGCGGTGGAGCGGTATCTCGGATTCTTGTTTCAGTCGGCGTTTGAGCCCTTCGTATTGGTCCGGATGTCTCCCTACCGTGAGTTTTTGCAGGGGAATGCCCCACCACATGTTTCACGCAGCCTGGGTTGGTGATTTGGCGAGCCCCTCGCCTCCTCAAATCAAGCCGAACACGGATGGTTCGTTTGATCGAGACACCTTGATTCTTTGGCGGAGGGGATTGATTCGAGATCATTCGGGCAAACTTATGTTGGCTTTTCATTGTTCTCTCCAGGCGGTGTCTAGCTTTCATGTTGAGCTACTAGCGCTGGAGATGGGACTGCGGCATGCCCGTCAGTTTTCTCTTCAGATTTGGATGGAGTTGGATGCAGTGGCGGTGGTCACCACGATCACTTCGGTGGTCTTGGCTCTTGGCAGTTCAACACACCCCGATTCGCATTCTAACATGCCGAGGACCTTCGATTCGATTTCCCACATACACAGAGAGGGGAATCGACCAGCAGATCACCTAGCAGAGTTGGGAGCTGCTTCCCTTCGCAGTCACATTGTTGATGAGGGCACGGCTTCTCACCACCTTCTTGCGCTCATTCGGATGGACCAGCTGGGATATCCGAGCTTCAGATTTTCATAGATCATTGGTTCTCCTTTTATTCTTTAGATTTCTCTCTATGATAGTCTTTCTAGATATCGTAGTGATAGGTTATTTGTTCTTTGATTATCTCCCGCCTTGACGGGCATGACATTGTATGACATTTTGATTATTATATAAAAAAAATCATTTAAAAAAAAATTGAGGTATAAGATAATGTGTGTAATGTTTGAGTTAATGGTGTAATTATACACAAGATGACTAATATAAGGTGTAAGTGTACAAGAGTTGGATGATATTTCTACTCCAAAAATCCCATGTCACGTCCACTATAGGGGGTATTATGGTGATTCCATATATTTTTTTTGTCCCAAATTTGATAATAATAGATGAAATATATCAATCTCCAAAATAATTAGTGATTTCCTTGATCACTTATAAGTCTCATGATCACTTATACTAAATCAAATTCTTAATTCTATAAGGTAGAAGTCTCTAAAATAATTAGTCTCTTAAAATTCTAAGTTGACTAATAAACACAAAAATAGTAATAATGATCAATCAAGTGATCATAAATGTGAAATAGAATTAATGATGATCATGATCATAAGTAATTAAATAAAATGAAATAAAATACAAAATATATATATTATTAATAATTACCCGTCAAAGTGACGCGGTAAAATTGTCGATCAATACATAGACGTCAAAAGAATCAATCATAGTTCGGAAAAAAAAAATCGGGGCTTCACAATCATGATTAAATAGAGGCTAAATGGGAATTAACTATAAAATTAAAAAACAATAACTGATTATGGGGATACATATTTCACATAGTTGTTGAATGAAATCTTCGGTACTATCTTCCATGGTGCACTTTTATATCTTTTTTCATGTATTTTCTGGCACGACGATTGTATGATGTTGAAAGATATAATTTTTGTTTATTTGTGTTCACCCCCTCTCCCTTTTGTTCTTTGGTTTTTTTGTTTAGCAGTCACAAAGTCTCAAATTAATTTTTCCATGGACAACAATTTTTACGATGGTTGAAATTGATTGAGGATTTGGAAAAAGTTTTTTGTTTGATCGATAGATTTTTGGAAGAATTTTGTTGCCTGATTCGTGCATATCAGTTCCTAATTGCATATCAGTTCCTAATTTTTAGGAACGTGATTAGCAGTTACTATCTTAATATTGAAATAGTCTATTATACCTCTAGTAATTTTGATTATTGATTATTAATCTAATTTTCAGCATTAAATGTGGACTCTTAATTGGAAAATATTAACGGTTTGGATGAATCTCTACTGTCTTATATAAGAGTGGGTGTCCCATTTGAACCATCCTCTATATATAGAAATGTCAATTTCGGCCCAGCTCAGTAAAAGTACCGGACTGGGCTCTGATTTTAGAGGCCGAAATGAGCCGAGCTTTTTTGGCCTAATTTTTTTAGTGCATTTTCGTGGGTTGGGCCGGGTCGGGCTCAAGAAATAGCGGCCCGACCACTGTTTGGCCTAGCGGGCTGGCACCGAGCCAACCCGTCCAGGCCCATTTGACACCTCTACCTATGTATATAATTAGAATCGAATTACATATTATCATTAAGACAAAACTCCTGTTAGACCATCTGACAGGTCAAAATCCGTCAGACGGGTCTAAACTCAAACCCAACTTATCAACAATTAGCCACGTGGAAGACCTAACTAATTAAAGGGAATATGAAGCCTTACTACTAAAGCCCGCAAGCCTCAACGTTTAAAGAGGACCAACAAGCAGCGATTCATATGCGTGTGCTTGGGGGTGGGCCCCAACACATTGTTCATCAATTTCTTCTATTTTTGAAGTTTTTGAATTTAAAAAAAAATAGTGTTTGGTTGTTGGGTCGCTTTATATGGTTTCTACTCGTAATTTTTACCCATTTTCGTGGGCGGTTTTGGGTTGTTAATTATTTTGTTGCCCCTTATATATGATTTAATTAAAATAATTTATTTTAGCTCTGTCTCATTACATTTCTAAATATATTTTAAATATTTTCACTAAGATCCTGAAAAGTTTATATTTTTCTCTGAAAAGTATTAGTAGCCACCTTGTAAGGTATTAATAGTTCCCACAAAAAGTATTTTTTGTAGTCCCTTAAAAATATTAGGTTTTTCGCTCAAAAGTATTAGTAATCCCCCACAAACGTATTCACTATTTCCCTTGAAAAGTATTGATTTTTCCCTAAAATGTATTTAGTAATTCCCTGAAAGGTGTTTATTTTCCCTTAAAATTATTAATAGTTCCACTGAAATGTATTAGTAGTTCCCAGAAAAGTATGAATCGTCCCACTGAAAAGTATTAGCAGTCCCACTAAAAAATATTTAGTAGTTTTCTCGAAAATATTAGCAGTCCCACTGAAAATTATTTATTAGTTTTATCAAAAGTATTAGTAGTACCCAAAAAAAGTATTATCAATCTCACTTAAAAATATTTATTACTTTCCTCGAAAAGTATCAGCAGTGTCACTGAAAATTATTAGCAGTCCCACTAAAGTATTAGTAGTGCCGCTAAAAGTATTTATTAGTTCTCCTAAAAGTATTAGTAATTCTCCAAAAAAATATCACCAGTCTCCCTTAAGAAAATTTATTAGTCCACCAAAAAAGTATTAGTCCCACTGAAAATTATTTATTAGTTCTATGAAAAAGTATTAGTTTTTCGTCTAAAAAATATTAATAGTTCCCTTAAAAGGTATCAATTTTTGCTATAAAAAAAATCAATAGTTCATTCCTTAATTTTCCATGTTTTTTCAAATCTACTTCATTTGGATTTTTCCCCAAATCATACTCAAATCCAAAATAAAAGAATCGAAATGTGCCCATAAAATCATTGAGGTAGCTAGACTAATTGACTCCAAATAACTCGAAATAAATAGGATAATGAGACTTCCTGCAGGCTCTTTCCACTGCAATCAAGAAAATCCAATGTTTCCAAAAGCTTAGAATTTCAAACTCGTAAAATAGGATAATGAAAATTTTCGTTGGCCTGGACCGTTTAAACCCGAAAAAAAGGGTTAGGACCGAATTATTTTGGTCCGTTGATATTCGGGCCTTTTTTGGCCCGGACTGTTTAGGCGAAGCCCGTTAGGGCTAGTCCGTAGGTTAACCGGGCTGGCTAGCCCGCTAGCCCACCAATTGTGATTTTTTTTTCAAAAAATAAATATAATTCTAATATTATAAATCTATTTTATTACATATTACCTATTACTGAATATATTCAAGCTCACATATCTTCATCTTTAATAGGTTCAAATATATAATTCTTAAAATTATGACTTATAGTCATATGAATTTTTTTTAAAAAAATATTATTTTTTTTAATTTTATATTGGTATATATTATATAATGCTATCTTTTATTATTATAGTTTTATTTTAAAATTTTAGATAATGGAATATTTAAATTTTATAATTTTATTAATGCAATATAATTATAAAGTATGCAAGATTTTTTTATAATGAATACTTTAACTTAACATATTAAATTTAAATGTTATATATGTTCGAATTTAAAATTTTAGATTTAAATATATAAGTTTTATTTTTTTCTCTTATAGATAGTACCATGGCAGCTGCCACAGACTGGGCCTATAGGGCTAGAAAACTCAGCCCATTTAACATCTGTAGGCAGTTGTGCTTTTGCTCTATTCTTCTCTTCTATCAAAAACTCTGTCAAATCGAAATCCAACGCCACCAATAATATTTCTTTTATGTTCCACTATCTTTCCACCGATGCTCACCTTATGCAAACATCCCCAATTAATTTTTTATCGCAAAATCAATAGATACAATGTGTGCAGTTTCTTTGAACAAACCCGAAACTGAAAATCTACAATCGGAGAGTGAGCCCGTTGTTGAATCAACGGAGCCAAAGCGTGAGGAAGACAAGGAGTAGTGTGAGTGTGTTTTGTTTTCCGTTTCTTTTTCTTTTGGTTGGGGATAAATATATAATAATATAATAGCCAAAACGGGTAGGGTTGAGGATCGTCTGACAGGAGATCTGCTCTATCATTAATATGTTTTCCCCCCTCAAATACATTTTGAATTGTCCACCAAGCCTTGAATTCGTAGTCCTTGGCTTATCTTTTTCCTCTGCTCATACTTTCACTTCTTTTACTTTACCAAAGCCACTTGCTGCTTAAAATTAAATTGTAATATGAAGGGCGTATGTGATGGCCATCCATTGTGGATTTAGACCATGCAAATGCACCGGCGGATTTAGGGTTGGGCCAACTCCCTCTTCTCTAAAGTTTTTTTTTTTTTTAGTGTGAATTGTTTTTAGAAAAAATAAATCAGCTATAATTTGTATTATTTTTTCGAATTTTCTATACGGCTCACCCCATTGTCGTGTATCGGTTCACTCTTTAGAGTCTTCTGGCTCCGCCATTATGCAAATCCTTCCTCACCAAAGGAACTGCTCACACATTTGGTTGTAAACTAAATCTAAAGTAACTTCAAAATTTTGGATTTGAAAAGCGTATTATATTTAGCCCCAGAATCATCTTTTCCCACTAAGAAATCAAGTTATAGATGGATAACCAAGTGTAGGGATGGGAAAGGGGCGGGGCGGGTTGGCCAGGACTTAGACCCACCCCGTGCCTAGAATGGGGCGTGCAGGTCGACCCATCACGGGTCGCGGGGCGGGGTGGGGCGGGTCGACCCGTTCTGTCCCGTTTAAAATTAAATTAAATTAAAAAATAAAAAAATATACATTTATAAAATATTATTTACAAAATTTATTATTATCAAATTATAAATATTAAATATAATATAAGAATAAATATAAATTATATTACAATATATATTATTTACGCAAAATATATATTAAAATATATTTTTAAATTAAAAAATCTAGGCGGGGCAGGTACTCGCGGGGCGGTAGTGAGACCCAGACCCGCCTCGGGTCACGGGGCGGGCCAGGGCGGGTACCCGCGGGTCGGGTCAAAATTGCCATCCCTAACCAAGTGTGAGTGAATGAAGGAAATATAACACAGAGTATCGTCAGATTTTAGTTTCAACACTGACTGATGTCTCAATTTGATTATTTTAAGAATATACTACGTATTGAGTGTTGTAAGACAATGTCCAGCAGTTTTCACTATTTTACTGCAAATTTTGCAATATTTTAGTGCAAAATTTGCACTCTATGTCGCATAATGCAGTAAATTCTACATTAAAAAAATTTATTCCATTATATTCTATTTTAGTGTATATGTTCTTACATTAAAATCATTAATTTAAAACAAAAAATTAGTGTAACTACAATGTTACGATATTATGGTGAAAAACTATTCACATCTTCAAATTGGCGCATGCTTTGGTGCGGTATTGGAGCAAATTTTTGTTCCAAATCGAAGATAGAATATTCTTTTGGAGATATTTTAATTATAACAACGTATGTAGTGTGATAAGAAAATCTTTTATCATCATAAAAAAATAGCACAATAATTATCGAACGCGATTAGTGTCCCTAATTAGGGTAAAGGAAACAAATTGAATAGAATCTCAACTAACTCAACCGCAGGGACCCCTTGCTTTAATTTCTTGATGTCCCATTTGAGAATTCCCCTTTGAGGAATTCGCTACTATTTCAAAAGAAAATGCCACTTTTGACTTAGAATTAATTGAACCTAATACTTTATCTCCTTTTTTTTTTGGAACATCTCAAATAAATGTAAGAAATAGTATATTTTTATTCAGAAATTAACTGCCTTCTCAATTGAAATATTACTATGACACTACTCACTCCAACAATTACTTTTAAAAACAATAACGTAAAATTGCCTAATACATACATTTTGTAATTTTCATCTAAAACTCCATAATAAAACAAATCCATAATTTGGCAATCGAATAATAGTTAAGTGATTAAGACTATGAAGCCCATATTATTCCCATCACCCTCCCCTTGACATTTGTAATTAAGAAAAAAAAAACATAATTAATTTTGAATTGAAAGGACTCAAAAGTTGGTGCACTCCAATAGACATTTTCATTACACCCACATGCAGCTTTTTGCAAAATGTCATGATTTCATACCCCATGTTACTTCACAATTCCTCAATCCCCGCATAACATTTCGCCTAATTAGAAACCAAGATCTCAAGATTCATCATCATATATATAAACAAGATCAATCTGCACACCAACCAAATCAAAAACCATAAAAATCACTTTGATCTTCTCCTCTTGTTCTCTCTTTGCAATGGCTACATTTGCCGCACAATTATCTTGTTTCTTTCTTATAGTGTTGTCCACTTGCTGCCAAACTGAAGCTAGAGACAGCAAGTTCTTCTCGAAATATGTTCATCTTAGCACTAACACCAAAGATAATTATGTAACGTTGCCTTTGTCATCTCCGAGTCCAGCTCCAACTCCCATCACAAGCCAAATTAGCAGTGTCCCGGCCTCCGCACCCCCAGGGGCCGATCACGGCTATGCACCGGCCCCAACCGTGGCACCCCAAGCGGCCTATCACGGCTATGCACCGGCCCCAACCACGGCACCCCAAGCGGCCGATCACGGCCATCCACCGGCCCCAACCCCGGCACCACTAGTGGCCGATCACGGCTATGGCCCGACCCCACTCGAGAGTGAAATTCCCTATTATGGACTTTATGTCAAGGAAACTAATGAGAAGAGCACCACCGTTGTAGATCATAAAGAGGCGGAGGAATTTTCCGATGAAGAATCGAGTAACAATGTGGATAATGCCTTCTGGGCATCGAATAATCAGAAAGGCTATAACACCAACGGCTACGATTCTAATCATGAGGATGAGCCACAGGGAATGAGTGACACTAGATTAGTCGACAGTGGTAAGTACTATTACGACGTTGAGAACGAAAAGTACAGCTCGAGTAGACACGATTTTGTGGGGGAAAACAATAATGAAGAAGGATATTATTACGGTAATTATAATTACCGACAGAAGTCGAAATACGAGTTTGATTCCATGGAAGAATATGAGGGGCAAGAGGGATATCCAGATGTTGAACAAGATCAGTTCATTCCTTGAACATTATATATATGTCTATGTTTGTGGAATAGGAATACAATTAATATATAGATGAATTACAGAAAGTGTTGAGAATCATGTATTGCTAAAACGAATTAAGCTTAACGGCTAGCAAGATTGTTTTAGATTATAGTTCCATGCCTGTTTGCACGACTTTTGTGTGGCATTGGCAATACCAAATTGATGATTGGAAGTTTGGAACACCTATATATGTTTTGAGATAGCAGGTCAATGGAGTATGTTTTAAGTTGAGACCACTTCTTTAGACCGAAACTTAAACAAGAATAATGAATAGATTATATAGCATTTTTACCAGTCCATTTCGTGTAATATTTCATCTTCTATTTTATTTTAATAAAAGGGTGAATTACGAAAAATGCCCCTGAGAGGTTTAATCTAGCCTAACCAAGAATCCATTACGTTTTGTATCATGCTCCCAAACAGATGAAAATTTTATATTAACTCTCTCTTGCAGTTTCTGTTCTGTTGTGTGATTTTATCTAGGTACCTTTTGGCATTTACAGAAAAATGGAAAACGAAATAAACCTAAGAGAAAAACTTTATAAGAAAATTACAAAGCTTGGACTAATTCTTATTCTTATTTATAATTTTTTTGTATTTTGTATTTTTCTTTTTATTGTCTTTTTCTGCCTATTTCCTAATTCTTCTCTTTCGTTCTTTTCTCTTTTCTTTTTCTACATTTTGTATTTTCCCTTTTCTGTTTTTCTATTTTCTTGTGCTGCTTCCATTTTATTTTTTTTAATACCGTTTTTTCCATCTTTTTTTTTTTTCGCTTTTTTCCAATTTACCGTCTATTTTTTAGTCTCAATGTTTTCTAATCCTTTCTTTTTTCATTTGTCGCCTTTACTTTTCTGTGTTATATTTGTTTTCATATCTGTTCCCTTTATTATCTGTGTTATATCTGTGTTATATTTGTTTCTCAAAAAAAAAAAAATATCTGTTCCCTTTATTATTCCCTATTTTCCCTCCATTTTGTTCTAGTTCTGCTCTACTTTTACTATTTTTTTGTTACATCAATTAATTTCAATTTTCTTTTCTATCCCATTTTCCTCCAAAATTTACCATTTTCCAAATTTTGTCCCGGATTTATCTCTCCGGTCGTTGCCTTATTACAGTGACCCACCGGCCACACCATCACCGACCTTCCAACAACTATTCAAAAAGTGACAACGACAAAGTATACCTTGTCGTCTATAAAGGTATATAATAACACTATAATAAAAGAAGAGTATGGGTTCATTGATTTGCTATTACACTTTTCTGGGTATCCACTATCTAGGGACCAAGGCAAGGGGCTGGCGGTGGCAACCCGCCTGCCCAACTTCAATTTTTTTCATAATTAGTATCAGTTTTTATATATTAATGGCGTAGCTAGGAATTGTTACGGGGTGGGCGTCTGATAAAAAATCGGGGTATAAAAAAACTAAAAAGAGGGTGTCGGGGGGTTGACCTCCTTTATCTCCGCGATTGTATATATATTATTTATCGCTTCTGGCCCCTCAAACCTTGGATCGACTTCAAAAATCAAATCTAATATAAATAAAAACAAAAGATACAAGCTTTTATAAGTAAATTACATGGAAATTGGGGGAGAGGGGGCAAGATATGTTGGTTTATATTTATAGTATATATACTATATTAATTTATTAAATAATATATTATTAGGGTTCAATTGCAAGATGAGGGGGGCGGTTGCCACCACCAAATTTGTGTCCGTCCCCCTGGTCCACCTGGACTAAATTTTCTCGACTGTTCCTGTGGTATTTCAAACTTTATAATAAGATATCGCAAATTAAGAAATTATAAATATTCGTTTAATTTATATATTGCAAATATATTTAAGGTAATTTCTATAAATTTGAATAGAAAAAACGAAAAAAAAAAGGAATATAATATTTATTTTTAATATATTTATAAGATTTTCTTTACGAAATTTATTATTTTCAATTTATAAATATAATATTAAAAGAAAAAATTATATTATAATATATATTATATATGCAAAATGTATTAAATATATCAAAGAAATATAGGCGGGCGGGGCATGACGGGTACCCATGGGGCGAAGTAATACCCAAACCCGTCCCACCCACCGCGGATCGGGTCAGAATTGTCATTCCTAGTCCAAAGTTTGGGTTTGACGACAAATCCCTTTCAAAATGAGGGAAATTATGTGAATCCAGTTAGGAAATATTCGGTCAACACCAAATATAAATTATCTTGAGTTCTTGAAGACTATGTATATTGTTGACTTGAGTTCTTGTATTTGTTTATTGTAAATTATGTGTTTAATCCCATCAATTCAAGTCGTTTGATTGGCCAAATTCATGTTAAGGGCAAGTATATTGATCTATTGTCATCTTAGCGAGTCACTCCAAATTGATTCTTAACCTGATTCTTAACCATGTCAATAAAACTCTTGGGAAAGAAAATAACATGACTTTTATAACACATCAAATATGTCCAAACACTCCTATTACAATCATCAATCAAAGTCAGGGAATAAGGAGTATTGTAATCCCTTGTATATGATCGCCACACATCCATTATCCATTTGAACTAAAGCAACTAGAGTATCAGCATGTGTATCGCATAAAGAAAATATTTTCTATATTTCTGAGAGACATGACAAACAACACAATCATGTAAATTTTGCTTATCAACAACTTTACAATGTGATTTCAAGAAATTAAGGAATATGTTCACGTACACCTATTGAGGCATGGCCAAGACTCTTTTTCCAAATGTCAAGAGTAGTAATATTGGACAACGAAGAAGAATTTGCAAATGAATGAAGAGAAGTATCCGTTGGAAATTGGAATGGAATGGAATGGAATGAATTATTTACAAACTTTGGTTATTGCTACCCGCTGCAACCGTGTTCCATGGAGGAACCCAATATGAGAGGTAGATCGTTAGTCACCCAAGTGAGTAGCTTACTAGGTTCATAAGTTAGGCTATATTTTTCTAATTAATCAATGTGGGACAACTCACAAGTAACATACTTTATCGTACACCCATCACTTTTGTGTAGACCTTCGTCAACTCGTTCTCCATGCTCCATCATATCGAAGACCCACCCAATCCAACATGTGGTTTACTCTAATTATTTCATTTTTTGAAGATTGTAGATCTCAAGTGGGAGAAGAAAATTTGCAGCGAAAAAATCAAATTATATTTTCACACTCATGAATGTAACAGTTGGAGTACTACATAAATGCTATTCATAGTTCAACATGAAAGAGAAAAATGTGAAATAGCTAAGATAGCCAGTTTACTAGTAAGCTGATATAAAATTAACACACACATATGACACAACTAACTATTTAAGCTAACTGTCAAGTGTGTCAAGCTAACAGTTGGATCTTATCGTACTTAATTAATTAATGTCTAATATTATATTATAATAATATATATTAATTATATTTGATACTGATCGAGATATCAAAAACATTGATTTAGTTCGATTACGGTTTGCAACTTATAAAATGCTATTACTTATAATAATCACGTCTTTTATAAAGTGGGTTCAATACGTTACTCCAAGTCTTGAGAAATTAATATGATTAAAAGGACTTTCGATTACTCTGCGCAAGAATCAAAAGAACTTAATAATATGTTTGAATTTTTGGTACAAGACAAAATGAATTAGAAAATAAAATACAAAAGTTGTTGCATCAATCCAAGGGGCAAAACTTAGCATTTTTTTTTAATTAAAATCCAAAGTCTACAACCAAAGACCAATTAATTAATTGAGAGTTATATTAGGTTGACAAATTTAACAACATAATAATGACTATGCTGGGGTAAAAATAAGATTTGATAAAGTCCAAGTCTGACCCTTCTAAATAAATTTAATATATTTGATTTTTTATGGGCAGCCGTGAAGAAATTTACCTGGTTAATTTTATATTAAGAATTATTGGTTTGATTCTTTCATTGTTATGCTCTTTCATTGTCATCAGGACATATTCTTTTTTTATATATTTTTATTTATTTAAATAAAATGCTCTTTTATCCAAAAATAGAATATAAATATATATTATGTGTTTTAATATTCTAATCAATTATTGGAATGATAGTTGACTCAGCAACTTTTACTTGAGTTGAATATTTTATTTTTTCAAATATATAAAAATCAAAAACTCATATAAGATTGTATTACATGTCACATATGTGAGATGTATTCATACCCAAACCCAATGGCTTCTTTACAATATTTGATGTGGCATTTTTTGTATATATTGGAAGGATGATATTTTCGTTAAATATATACGGCGGTGACATTTTCATAAATATAACAGGGCAGTGACATTTTTGTAAATATAATAGGCGTGACATATTTTAATAAATAAACAGGGTGGTGGTATTTTCATAAATATAAATGACTAAATGAGCACTGACATTTTTGCTTGTATAAAAGGACGGTGGCACATTCATAAAAATATTAGGCTAACAGGTGGAATTGGTGATAATTGAAAAGTATTAGTTTTTTCCTCAAATATTATCACTTCTAATTTGAAAAATATGTGTACGTTTTTAAAGTAACAAACATTTTTAAAGTAACAAACATGAGATGACGTTGAGGAGTAAGTAAGACTTATCTCAAATTTGTATACTTTTATGCAAATAAGTGATACTTTTTAGTTCAATACTTAATATTTTATTACTTAAGTTTAAATGTGTAATATATTTCAATTGATCAACACGTAATAATTTTCAGTTCAATATTTAACACTTTTCACTGGTGATTTCCAGTAATCTTTTTCTTTTACTTCTTTTTCATCTCTTTATTTTCCCAACATCTTTTCCTCATGTTTTATTGGGTTTTCTTCTTCTTTTTCCTTCATTTTCGTGGAAAAATCAAAACTTTATAAGGGTGAATAATATTTCATTTATCCGAAACTTAAAATCTCCATTAATGGAGTTTCAATCCTCTTGAAGTTTTTGCCTTTAACAACTATCATAGTTTCTGTTTCTAACAACTTCATTAAGTAAATTAAACATCAAATCTAAAATCAAGAAAAAAAAACCCATCAAATTACAAATGATTGGGCCATCCAAAGAGATGGTTTCTTCACCGGAAAGTCGCCGAAAAATATTTTATTGAGAGTTATTACAAGAATCATCTGCAAGGCTTGTAAGATCACAAGAAAAGATGAATTCTTGATGCTTCTTGACTGATTTTAGAGATAGAATATGAAGGTTCCTAGATTGTGGATGAAAGAAAAAAAGAAAGAGAAAAAAGAAAGAGATCAAATTTTCCATTTTTCTTTTTTTTTTTATTGACTTTGGGTTTTAGTGTTTGGGTTCCTTCTCACGGACATTGACTCATGATATACATGGTCTCATGGAAGACCTGCTCATGTATAAAAAGCAATGAAATTGTTACCTCAAACTGGCATATCAGAAATTCTTAGCAATTGTGTGCATGGGCTACAAATACTTTTTGTTCTTCTTTGATATTTTTTTCTTAAGCTTATAGCCAATGTGATTTTTTTTTATAACTCAACTTTCAGACTTACGTCTAACTATGTCTGAGGACGTACAGTAGCTTCGGCCCCTCATCCTGCCACCAAATTAAACCGCTGGATGTGTACAGACTAACCAGTGTTGTGGTGGGACCTGTTGACGTACAACCAAGTCCTCCAGGTAAAGAGAATAAGTATGTCCGATTCCCCCAAATCTAATCATAGTTGATCTCTCTCCAAATCAAACTCACACGGGTGATATTCAATAAGAGTACCTACCAAATCTTCACTAGTTTACACATGCCCCGAGGATCAATTTGATAGAGTGAGGTTTTGAATCAATGACCTTAATGTAAGTCCAAGCGGCTACGATAATCTAGAGGGGGGGTGAATAGATTATCTCCATCTTTTCGATTTCGCCCTCTTTTTCGAACCAAATGCTCAAAGACAATAATAAAGGTGCGGAATGTAAACAACACATGTCGATTTAAAGAGGTTCAACCCACCTAGGGCCTAATCCTCTACCACCCCAGTATATCCGGGATGGATTTCGAAAAGAGAAAAAGATTTTATTAATAATTACCAAAATTATTACAACAAAATCTTACACCAACACCTTGAAGAGCACCACACTCTTCTTCAACACCACCTTTGAGATTACCACAATCTCACTTGAAGATTACCACAATCTCCAAACGGCACCTTGTGAAGATTACCACAATCTTCACCCTTGAAGAGCACCACACTCTTCAACACCTCAAGAAGATTACCACAATCTCCTTACACCTAACACCTAGTTCACCCAAGTGTGTTCTTACCACAAGAACACTCACAAGGATATCTTGTGTTTGAATGACGACCACAAATTCAAGATTACAACTCGATAATGAATAATACAATTGAGTTCAAGTGTAATCAAGAATAGCCTAGACCTCAAGAATGTGAAAGTGAATAGCTAGGCAAATTACAACAAGAAATAAGACAATGTAAGAACAAGTGTATTCTTGAGTGTATCTTGTTGTGTTGTAGTTTTCTCTCATGTTGTGTTGCTTCAATTCTTCCTCTATTTATAGGAGATGATTGATACTTGATAGGCTCCTCTTGGAATCTGATTTCTACAAAAAAATTGCAATTAAAATCAAGATTATAGTCATGTTAGAAATCAATCCCACAATTTAGGGAAAAGATGTCTCACGCACAACGGTTAGAATTTTCTTTGTCAAAGCATATTGGGCGACCGGTCGCACGAAATAGAAGTTTGAAAATGAGAATACACATTTACACAGCGACGGCGACGTAGGGTTCGACCGGTCGTCCTCGACTTCAACCGTCGCACAACCTCAAAAACGGGCGGCAAACGTTACGCTTCAATTTTTGCTCCCAGTGCCGGCCGCCCAGGGGTCGACGGTCGACGCCACCGGTTGCCCTATAGGGCGACCGCCAGGTTGCCCTGACCATTTTCTCGCAAACATGAAGTTTTCTGTTTTTCTCAACTTTCGTGCACGGGTTGCCCTATACGGCGACCGGTTGACCTCAAAACAAAAGTGTTGTCCAATTTTATATCGAAGATAGACTTCAAGAAATACTCCGAAAAATAGTGAAAACATTTTAGACCGATCGAGAGTATTAGGACAACATTTAGAAACATTGTTTTGGTGTAAAAATACATTAACAAAAATCATTAAAAGTGTTGTCCAATTTTGTCGAAAATAAAACTTGAGGTTATACTCTGGAAAATATTAAAACCATTTTAAATCATTTAGGAGTATTTGGACAACCTTTAAAAACATTGTTTTGGTATAAAACAAAATCATCAAAATCATGATAAAACCATTTATCAAACAATCTCCCCCTTTTGATGATTACAAACCAAAACAATTTTAACGAGGTCGATTTTGAAAACAAAACAATTTTACCTTAAAGAGAACTATCCGTTGTGAGCGACAATATTCCATGCAATAAAAACACAAGGATGGGAGTAGAGATATTCAAACACATATAGCAAATGCTCCCCTATCAACATGCACAACAAGAGTTATATAGAAGCAACTTAAACATAAGCTAAAATATTAGCTTTTCGATATTGAGCTTAAGTATCAATAACTTAAAAGCTCCCCACAAAGAGACATCATTAGAAACATATATAAGTCCATACTACAACCAATGGACCAAGATTCATACATAACCATAATGCACCAAGTGGACTAAATATGATCCACAACTTATGGCTTTATGAAGCCATAGCTTATAACTTCTTTTCGTTAAGCTTATCTTAGCTTTTATGAGCTAATGAGCTTATAACATGTTTCTCCCCCTTTGGAATCATCAAAAAGAATGTTAGCACGATAAACACATCATATATTCTTAGCAAAGTGTGCACGTAAACCGATGTATCGAGCCAATTTGAACATTGACGCTTATAAACCAAATAGGAGGGAAAAGTCGAATCATACGACTTGAAGAAGCTTATGAAAATTCATTTGATAAGCAAAACATGATCTCTATAAATATATAAGATTTTTGAAATCGAGAGAATCATGTAGGTGATGAATTTTTCATTGAAACATTTTATTGAACACTTGGCGGGCGTCAAAAATTGAAAAAGATATATATAGCCCTTGTAAATAAAATCAAGCCAAGTTTTTCATCACCAAATGCAATTTAATAAATATCATTCATCAACAATTAATAATCTCATCACATTCATATATAATTTCATCACGATAGTACATATAGGCCAAGTTCTCAAGGGTTCAACCCAATTGAGATTAAGGAAGTAAAATTCTTACCATTTGATCGGTAAAGACGAGCAATGATGATGATAGTCGAGCTAGATAATCCCCAAAATATATAATTCATGCATCAAAACTCATTTGAAGTGAATTGTGTGTGAAATTTGCAAAGGGGACGAAAAATGGCCAAAATAAGGTAAAATGGCAAATGCTGAAGACAGAACCGTTTTAATCCAAAATATAGCTCGGGCGACCGTCGTGGTTGAGGGCGACGGCCGCGTTGAGGCGCCCTCAACCTCATCAGCCCACTGTCTTGCCTTAATAAAATCCGAATTTTCAACCAAAAATCCGATTTTTCGCCCCTAAGTTTTAAAAACGTGCAAAATGCAAACGTATACCTCATTCAATATACATTATGTCATAATCAAGCTCGAAATGAGGTAAAATACTCGTGATGAGCGATTAAAAAAAAATCCGCGAGTTATCCTTGAGACGGAATTAAACACATCTCAAGTTTTTTAAAACATGCAATCCCTTAACAATTATATCGAATCTCAATATGTTTAGTTCGATTATGACGAACCATAGTTTGAATAATTTTGACCGGACTTGTTATCCCGAAAAATAAGAACATTTTAAAGCTTTGGATACAACAAGTCATAAGAAGAAGTGCCTTTCAAATATTTGAAAATTTCTTTTAACGGCACTTTAATGAGATTCGTTGGGATAGTTTTTGAAATCGAGCATATAGACATAATGCATATGGAATGTCGAGTCTATAGAAATAATACAAGAAAACATACCTCGAATTTGTTTGTCGGCGATATGCCTTTCTCAACCTTTGTCAATCTTTAGACATAGAGGTTGAGATAGTTCTTCTTTCTTCAATGATTAACTCCTTCAAGAGTTTTTTTGAAATATAACCGTCTTCTTGGCATTGAATGATTTGAATTCCAATGATCAAATTTGAGCTTCCCTCATCATGATCATCTTGTTCATCTCAAGTTCACCTACATAAACTTAGGAGAATCTCTTGCACAAAATATTCATTAGTAGCACCAAAAATATTCTCATGAATATGCACAAGCAAACAATCTTTCCCTTTTTCAAGAAACAAGGAGAGTAGTATCAACTTTACCTTTTGTAAAATCATTTAGCAAAAATGGCTAAGTCTATCATACCATACATGGGGTACATGTTTGAAACCATACAAGGCCTTTTATAAAGATCATTTGGCCTAGAAAAATTTAAACCCCGATAGACTTCTACTTGAATAAAACCATTTAGAAAATTGGATTCAACATCCATTTGGTAAAGCTTGAAATTTTCTTAAAACAAGAATGGGCAAGTAAAATGCAAATAACTTCTAAAAGAGCTATGAGTGCAAATATTACATCAAAATCATTACCTTCTTCTTGAAAATACCTTCGAGCTACTAACCTCGCCTTAGTTCGACCAATGTTGCCTTGGTCATCGAGTTTGTTCCGAGTGCCCATTTTGCATTTATAATCGTTTGTGATGGCATCAACTTCCAAGTATCATTTCCTTTTTAGCTCCTCTTGCAATTCTAAAACCAATCTTCATCTTGGAGCATCAATTGAGGAATTTGTCTTCTTCATCACTATTGGGCATCCAAATGATCTAAGGTGTTCATAATAGAACATTTACATACAAATATTTGGAGTATTTTCTTTTCTACACAACTCAACAAACTTATTAAAGGCATTTCTTATATAAGCAAGAAAAATAGCCCAAGTGTAATAACATGCCTCAATTGTCAACCACAAAATATCTTGCAAAAGAGCATAGTAGTAAGAGACACTATATATATAGACCATGAAGCAAGGAACACTTACTATGCATTTAGAATATCATCAAGAGTCTAATAAATCATGCAAGTTCAAATAAGCTTAAGAAAGCTATAAAAGGTCTCTTTGAAATTTGAAAATCCGATGGCATATAATTGAGACCTCATTTAAAAGAAGTATTTGAACAAAAGTTGACAAAGCAAATATGTGCAATCAAATATCGAATAGTGCCTTTCAAAAAATCTAAAAATCCTCTTAATGACACTTGTATGAGATACTATAAAAAACAAGCACATAGGCATATGGCAATACATATATCGAGTCTATAAGAGTAAAAGTAACACAAGTAAACATACCTCGATAATTTATGCCTTTCTTGACAAATAATGACGAAGATGGCCATTTGTGAAAAATGTAAATCCTACACAATTCTTAAAATAAATCTAGAACAAATCATTATGATAAAAGTGTAGGCTAGTAGATATCACAAGTAAGCTCATGCCATAAAAATCCATAAGATATGATAAACCACTTGAGTCTAAAAATGCACAAGAGTTTTTTTTTTAAAAACATCATATAAGGTCTTCTTTTCAAAATATTTTAAAACCACATATATATATATATTGAAGACCTTAATTTTAAAATGAATATATGAAAACTCATTTTGCAAATAAGGCACAAATAAAAACATGCATAATAGACAAATAAAATGCATATTCGAATGGGGAGATACGGGTTACCAATTACGCCATTTCCATGGGTTGTGTCGTTCCCATTGTTGATGATATCTTCCCCTTGAGAAGTCATTTTGTTGATGATGACTTCTTTGATTACTCCATTTCCAAGGTTTGTTACCTTCCCATTGTTGATGGTCTCTTCTTCCTTGAAAATCATCTTGTTGATGATGTCTTTGCCGTTTCCAAGGATTATGTTCTTCCCATTTGTATCCTCTTCTTGGAAATTTGCTTTGTTGAGAATAGTTTCTCCTTCTTTGATCAAATGAAATGGTCATTTGATGTTTTCTTAAGCGGTAATAATTTTCTTCGATTATTATTCACGGGTACCTAACACAACATTATTTTGTGGTACCCTCAAGTGCTTGGGTCCTTTAGGATTAGTCTTGAGACTTTTAGGTCTCCAACAATAATTAGAGCTATTTCTAGCCCGACAAGTATTTACCGTATGACCCTTTTTACCACAATAAAAGCATGTAATAATTCTAGGAGCATAATGACCAATGTGCTTAGAGACTTGATTATTTTTCATGTGATTGACACCTTTAGGCTTATGATCAAGTTCTAGTTTTGATTTATCACAACAATCAACAATATCGGTCATCCTATAGGTACTCAAGTTGGATTTAGATAAATCATTTTTCAAGCAAATTATATCCTCAACAAGAGTACTATTATCTTTCTCAAGGTTTCTAACCTTATCAAGAGTGGTGGTGTGAGCACATGATAGAGATTCATAGGAAGTAAATAAACTATCCTTATCATTTTTCAAAATAATGAATTCCTTTTTCAAATTTTTGTATTTAACAAGTAAGTTTTGGAATTCATCTTGTAGCTCATCATAATCATTTTGCAAATCACTATATTCATTTTGCAATTCGTTGTCATAAGAAGTAGAGGGTTTAGAACTTACCTCGTTTTCTTCTTCGATGCACATGAGGCATTGTTCAACTTGTTCATCATGGGAGGTTGTAGAAGGCTTATCCCATGTTGTTGGATTTGATGTTGTATCCGTTTGTGAAGTAGATGCTTTTGAGTTGCTCCTTTCATTTGCATATACTTCATAGATGGCTTCTAATTTTTGCCATACTTCATGTGCCGATCGAATACCTACAACATGATCAAATTCCAAAGTGGTAAGTGAACAATGTAAAATATTAAGAGCTTTACCATTTAAGTAGATGATTTTCTTCTCTTCATCATTGAGCTTTTTGAAGCCTTTTGAGGTGTGTGGTGTATCTTTCATCGGAATGGATTCTCCATTAATGACGGTGTTCCAAATGTCGAACCCGCAACCTTGTAAATAGCATTCCATTCTTTCTTTCCAAAATATAAAATTTTTGGAATCAAACGGAGGTGGCTTGGTGGTGGAGGTGCCGGAAAGATGAGCTTCGTTCGTAGCCGACGATCGTTTCTCTTCACTCGCGATGTGAAACGAGCTTGCCAAAGAGTTTGGCTTTGATACCACTTGTAAGTCCAAGCGGCTACGATAATCTAGAGGGGGGTGAATAGATTATCTCCATCTTTTCGATTTCGCCCTCTTTTTCGAACCAAATGCTCAAAGACAATAATAAAGGTGCGGAATGTAAACAACACACGTCGATTTAAAGAGGTTCAACCCACCTAGGGCCTAATCCTCTACCACCCCAGTATATCCGGGATGGATTTCGAAAAGAGAAAAAGATTTTATTAATAATTACCAAAATTATTACAACAAAATCTTACACCAACACCTTGAAGAGCACCACACTCTTCTTCAACACCACCTTTGAGATTACCACAATCTCACTTGAAGATTACCACAATCTCCAAACGGCACCTTGTGAAGATTACCACAATCTTCACCCTTGAAGAGCACCACACTCTTCAACACCTCAAGAAGATTACCACAATCTCCTTACACCTAACACCTAGTTCACCCAAGTGTGTTCTTACCACAAGAACACTCACAAGGATATCTTGTGTTTGAATGACGACCACAAATTCAAGATTACAACTCGATAATGAATAATACAATTGAGTTCAAGTGTAATCAAGAATAGCCAAGACCTCAAGAATGTGAAAGTGAATAGCTAGGCAAATTACAACAAGAAATAAGACAATGTAAGAACAAGTGTATTCTTGAGTGTATCTTGTTGTGTTGTAGTTTTCTCTCATGTTGTGTTGCTTCAATTCTTCCTCTATTTATAGGAGATGATTGATACTTGATAGGCTCCTCTTGGAATCTGATTTCTACAAAAAAATTGCAATTAAAATCAAGATTATAGTCATTAGAAATCAATCCCACAATTTAGGAAAAGATGTCTGCTGCACAACGGTTAGAATTTTGCTTTGTCAAAGCATAGGGCGACCGGTCGCACAAAAAAGAAGTTTGAAAATGAGAATACACATTTACACAGGGCGACCGGTCGGCGTAGGGTTCGACCGGGTCGTCCCTGACTTCAACCGGTCGCACAACCTCAAAAACGAAGGGCAAACGTTCTGTTTCAATTTTTGCTCCCAGTGCACGGTCGCCCAAGGGTCGACGGCCGACGCCACGGTTGCCCTTGCTATAGGGCGACCGGGTTGCCACTGACCATTTTCTCGCAAACATGAAGTTTTCTGTTTTTCTCAACTTTCAGTGCGGGTTGCCCTATACGGCGACGGTTGACCTCAAAACAAAAGTGTTGTCCAATTTTATATCGAAGATAGACTTCAAGAAATACTCCGAAAAATAGTGAAAACATTTTAGACCGATCGAGAGTATTAGGACAACATTTAGAAACATTGTTTTGGTGTAAAAATACATTAACAAAAAATCATTAAAAGTGTTGTCCAATTTTGTCGAAAATAAAACTTGAGGTTATACTGAAAATATTAAAACCATTTTAAATCATTTAGGAGTATTTGGACAACCTTTAAAAACATTGTTTTGGTATAAAACAAAATCATCAAAATTATGATAAAACCATTTATCAAACACTTAAGTCTTTTGTGGTGGCCACACTACAAGAAAACATTGAAATTCCAACGAAAAAAATCCGTTGGAATTTGACCAATTTCCGTTGGAATTATCGATTCCAACGGAAATTCCAACAGAAAATGAGTCGTTGGTAAAATGGCCGTTGGAATGCCAAAATTCCAACAGAAATTCCAATGGAAAAATATTCCAACGGTAGTTCCAACGGTATTTGTTCGTTGGAATATTCAATTGTTGGAAAAAAATCCAACAAATATTCCAACAGTAATTCCAATAGAATTATCTTTTTGGAATTTAGCCAACGATGATTCCAATGGTATTAATCATTTGGAATATATAATCGTTGGAATGAACTCCAATGATTATTCCAACACTATTTCCAACGACATTATATTGTTGGAATTAATTCCAACAATAATTCCAACAGTATATTTTCATTGGAAGTTAAGAAAAATTCCAACGTTTTTTTGTTGGAAAACATTCCAACAACAATTCCAACGGATTTTTTCCGTTGAAATAAAAAACAGTCCAATTGTTGGAATGCTTCTATAGATATTTTTGACCCTCTAAAATAGTTAATCTATTAGCGACAACGTGCAAATATAATATCATAAAAAGTCGATATCAAATATTTCCAAATGTACGATATAATGTGTCCATCACAAAAGAAACAAATCAACAATCCTAAAAGTAATAATATCATTAACACAACGACCCCCAAATCCTTCAACAAAAAATAAAGCCAACACAAACAAATTAACAGTCTTCATAATCATCATCATTCCCCACATCTTCATCAACCCGCATTAGCATCATTAAGCATACCATTTGGTTCATTTCCAAAATTTTCATCATGAACGACGGGTGGCACCCTTGAAGTAGAGGCATCATGGCTAGAGGGAGGGCGTGATACGCCCGTGAGCTTCTCCAGAAGACTACGGATGGAGGCCAATTCACTCTCTAAACGCTCCTCAATAGTATTCATACGGTCGCATAGCTTTTTAATATCAATAGATTGAGTGGCCTTAGACTTCAAACCCGAAGAACAATAGAAAGTCGCCTCATCAAAATCCGCATGATTTGCCTTTCTTATTGTTCCTCGATTGGCCTCATAAAAGAGAATGAATGTTGGAATAAACGGTATGTGGATAAACTTTCACTCTGTTTTTGTTTGCAAAATAGAAACAGTTGTTTGAAAAATCACTTTTATTGGGAGAGAGTAGAGACCACTGCTTTTTTGTCTCAATTCGTGTTTGCAAGCCTAGAAAAAGGGCTCTAGTTTTTTAACTAAAGTTGCTATTGAACCTGAAGTTATTGTTTTCTAATTTGCTATTGAAGTAGTTGCTATTGAACCTATTTTAGTAAAAAAATATACATATATTTTGGTTATTCGGTTTGATTAACCGAAGTTTTAGAGAGGAACCGAACGAATAACCGAAATTATAAAAAGTAAAACCGAACCAAAATTTTTGGCTCCGTTTCAATTTGAACCGATTTTTTGATTTTGGTCCGGTTTGGCCGGTTAACCGAAATGTGCACAATTATGTTTATTCCAACGATTTTGTTTATCACTTGAATTAGTGTTGCAAATTTTCCAACAATTTACTGTGATATTGGAATTTCTGTTGGAACTTCATATTCCAACAAAAATTCCAACCGTTTATTCCAATAGTCTTGTCTACTGTTGGAACTTATGTTGGAATTTTTCCAATGATATGTTGCAGCGTTGGAATCTCCATTGAAATTGTAAAAATTCCAATAGTATTTCCAATGGTTTATTCCAACTATTTTATTTACCATTGGAATTACTATTGGAATTTTCCAACGGTTTATTTTGGTGTTGGAATTTTCGTTGGAATTTTAATTCCAACGGACATTCCAATAGTTTATTCCAATGGTTTTGTGTACCGTTGGAATTACTGTTGGAATTTTCCAACGATTTGTTGTGATGTTGGAATTTTGGTTGGAATTTCTAAAATTCCAATAGTTTTTTTTTTCGTTGGAATTATTCCGTTGGAATTTGATTGTTTTCTTGTAGTGCCAGCGGGCTAATCCCCTGGTTCAATGTGGTTTGATTTCAATAAAGTGTCACAAACAGAGATAATAAGTACATAACTCGGTATCGAGTTATGTGTCTCGATATAACTCAGTACCGAGTTATGTACCGGTCCTCATAAATGAAAAAAGGATAAATTAAAGTGGACATTTGAATTAAAAAATGGCTAAAAATATGTTTTAGAAGACATAGCTAGAAAATATTTTGCAATGGAGAAAAATACCAAAAAACCGATGGAATTTTAAATATATGTCTGGTACTCGCATTCATTGTTCATGTTCCAAAGGATCATGGCTAAAACATATAAAGGGAGTTTTTTAACTTCATTTATTGAAAAACTAGTTAATTTTTATGTTTTCGAAATAAAATTTATAATCACACTCCCACTTTAACAAAATTACAACCCTAATTTGACTTGCATCAAATTTTCAGATGGGGATCGAAAAAACAAAAGTTTTATAGTTTTGCAGTTTTATGCTTCAAAATAAGGATATAGAGTTTGCAATGTCATTAATATTATAACTGGGAAAGTGAATTTGGAAAGGAATTTCATTTGAACTTATCTTGGAATATCTCAAAATAATATATATATATATATATATATATATATATATATATATATAGGGATTGGTTCAAATGAGACCAATCCCTTTAGGTTAGTCCATAAGAACACTTATGGACTCTTGATTTAGAATTTTGGATGGTGTAGATTATTTTAGTTAATTTAGGCTTATAAAGGTGTAGTTGTACTTTTATATTTAATCAGTTTTGTTAATTGGACGGTTATTAACTATTTTTAAGGAAACATAATCCTACCTTTTCATTTACCCGATTTCTAGGGAGGAAAAATCATCAACTTCAAGCGTTTTTTTCAAAATTGATACTTCTTTCCGCCATATTTGTGAACAATCGTTTATTATATACTTAGTTCAGTGGACTTGTATACTTAGTCATGTTTTATTGTATATTTAGTTCAGTAGATTTATATACTTGGTTCAGTTGAATCGTATTCTTAGTTATATAAGCAATTTAGTAAGTAGTTTAGTGGATTTATATACTTAGTTCTGTGGATTTGTATACTTAGTTCAATGGAATTGTATACTTAGTTATATAAGTAATTCAGTGGAATTGTGTATTTAGTTCAGTGTAATTGTATACTTAGTTAAATGTTTCTGTATATTTAGTAATATTTTAATGTATAGTTAGTTCAATGTAATTGTATAGTTAAATGTTTATGTATACTTAATAATGTTTTAATGTACAAGTAGTTTAGTATAATTGTATACTTAGTTAATTGTTTATGTATACTTAGTAATATTTTAATGTGTAGTTAGTTTAGTGTAATTGTATACTTTTCATTAATTGTTGCATGATTCTGTTGCCATATTTGAATAATTTGCAGGATCGAATAAGAAGGAGAGAAAGGAAAGGTGAATCGCTTGATTATGGGGACGTGATCAATACAAGATCACGTCCCTAATTTTTAGGAAGCGGTTACTATATATAATTTGATGGATTCCTATTTACCCCTTACAATGTATATTTTCATATGAAAAACTGTATAGATTTATTTAGATCTTGGCCATTGATTTATGTTTTTGATGGTGTAAATTTGGTCCTATGGTATTACCTAGGAGGGTTTGTCTCACATGATCCCCTCCATATATATATAAGGTTAGGATCAAATGTGGCGGAGGGCTTACCGGTGTGGCGGTGTGGATTAATCCAATCCATCCACACATTTTGTTCAATGGTCCAGATTGCTATTAAAAATAACTGATTTATCAATTAATTAATAGGTGGAAAGGGCATAGTAACAAGCAAAATGCCATAAATCACGCCCCTACAATCAAGGAATTGATTAATATCATATTTCCATAATCAATTGTGCACCATTTTAATAGTTGAATCAGTACACCATTTAATAATCGATCGACACAATTTTATATCTATCGATGCATCATTGTATAACTAATTGTACACTATCAATCCCAACGATTTTTATGGGATTTGATTTGATAATTGTTCCCGATTTTATTCAATTGTGGTTTACTCACAATGATGTACAATTAGTTATATAATGATGCATTGTTAGATATAAAATGGTGCACAGTTAGTTATTAAATGGTGCTTCGATTAGCTATTAAAATAGTGCATAATTCATTATGGAAAAGTGATTTTTATCACATCCGTGATTGTAGAAGCGTCATTATGGGAATGTGGTTACACCATTTTGTTTTCATAGGGTTTTTAAATGATGTACAATTAGTTATACAATGATGTAATGTTAGAAATAAAATGGTGCACATTTAAGTTACTAAATGGAAAGATGGTTACACCATTTTGTCTTTATAGTTCCTTTAGATGATGTACAATTAGTTATATAATGATGCATTGTTAGATATAAAATAGTGCACAATCAGTTATTAAATGGTGCACAGTTCGAGATAAAATAGAAAGCGGGAATAATCATAAAATCAAATCCCATAAATATCGCTGGGATTGAATGATGTAAAATTAGTTATACAATGATACATTGTTAGATATAAAATGGTGTACAACCAGCTACTAAATGGTGTACGGTTCAACTATTAAAATTGTGCACGATCTTAATTATGGAAACGTGATATTAATCAATCCCTTGATTATAGGGGCGTAATTTATGACATTTTGCTAGTTACTATTATGCCCTTTCCACCTATTAATTAATTGATAAATCAGTTATTTTTAATAGCAATCTGGACCATTGAATAAAAGTGCATGTGGATGGATGGGATCAATCCACACTGCCACACGGTAAGAGGCTGCCACACGAGATCCTATCCTTATATATATATATATATATATATATATATATATAGAGAGAGAGAGAGAGAGAGAGAGAGAGAGAGAGAGATATACATACAGGAGTAAAAAATTACGAACAGATGAAATATAATTTTTTTCAAATAGTATTAAATTCTTGAATGAAAAATATTAAGTTAAAGTTACACCATATTGTATTTCCTTTCAATGAGGAGTAATCCACTAATCCCATATGGTGACAGGGGAGACTTGATCATGGTATGGTGACAGGGGAGACTTGATCATGATGGAAGTGTTAGGAATTAAAATAAAGTGACATTATAAATTTAATAATAAAAAAATATTCGTAAGTCAATGGTTTGACAAGTAAGAAGATGCCCCTAGTCTATATTCACATGGCGCCACCCTACCTAATGCAGTCCATTATAAAAATCATTTTTTGCACGCTAGTTTAATTAAATAACTAATTTTCACCCTAATATTAGGTTACCAAATGCAAAGAATCCTCCCACGATCAAGCAATAATTACTTCGAATAGTCACACTGTTTATGCTAATCTTCAAAGATCAAGAAACCATAAAAAAAATCTTCATTTATTAATCTCAGAGTTTGAATATTATACACAAGTCTCTTACAAATTTTCTAATTACATAAAAAAAGGGGGAAAAAAAGAAAATTTCAATCTCAATGTCCAAATGTTGCACCCCCAGCAAATTCAATTCATCTATGTTTAATTTCCGTATTGTGTAGTATATGTGTTTCATCATAAATTTGAATTTATAAGTACAAAAAACAGAGAAGCATCAAAGTATAGCTGTGATGCTTGTACCTTTTAAGTGAATAACATTAAATCATTGCCTCTCTAGATCAGGAAGACCATCTTCATGCCCTGAAGATTGAATTTGCATCCTCCTAGATGACCTTTCTCTAGTAAGAATCCTTCGGAACGAGCTTAATCTCGAGCTCGACCCACTAACTTTAGCCGAAAACTGGGTCCCATCGCCATCGGACGACGTACCCTCTAGCGGCGGAGCCGATGGCGATGCAACCACTCCCTCGCGGGGCTCTGGCACGAGCCTCGGCTCGGCCCCTGTTCGACAAATGGGACAAGTCGAGTTCGAGCCAAACCATTTATCGATACAGTCTGCATGGAAAGTGTGCTTGCAATTGGGCAGGGTCCTAGCCATTTCGCCATCCTCCAATACGCACAAACAAACGGAACACTCCGTGGGGCCCATTTCGTTGCTGCTAGTGATATTGGATTGTTTGAAATTGAATAAGGGCAAGGCGGCGATGACCGACGGGTCGAGGCCGGTTTTGGGTGGTTCGGGGGTGTGGATGCTGGCGGAGATGAAACCGAGTTGGCGGAGGGCGGCCTGACGGCGGGCTTGCCGACGGAGCATGCATCTCGCGTATATGTGGAGGATCGTGACGAGGATGACGACGAATGATAGCGAGACTATGGCGGTCAACATGATCTTGCTGTTTATGTTGTTGCTTCTATGATAGAAATATTGTGAGGAATCATGGTCGTCGTCGAATCCCATGGTGGATTTTGGGATGGGAGTTAGATTGTGTTTCTTGTTTGGTAGTTTTTTTGGCTAGGAGTTTTGGTATATATGTTGAAGGGGAGTGACAACAATAGGATGGGTTGTCTCTGATTTATTGTGGGTTAAGTCGTTAAGTTAACTAGAAATTGTGTGAATGATTTTTGGGTTTTGCGTGGGCTAATGGGTTTCCATTGAATAGGGGAAATCAAAGATGCAAACACCATATTTCAAGGGTTGACTGTGGAATGCTGACTTTTGGACAAATTTCACTTAATTTCCTCTTGGCTTGTGGGATCACTGCGTATCTCTCTCTTTTTTATTTTTTAATAATGTATTAACGTGAATAATATATAAAATAATGTCATCCTATTATACATATGAAATCCATCTAATTAATTAAAAACTAAATGAAACACCACAGAGAACTTGGGAACATGTTTTCAATACAATTTCTTTTCTTTTGATGAAACTTCTTATGCATTGAGCAACACCACAAGAAAAAATCAAGTTTTCTACGGAAAATCTATACAGGTATTAAGATAATGGTAAAATGCAGATAAAATAATTGCGTTAAAAACGTTGTAGATAAATATTTATCAATAAAATCTGAAAGTGTGGATATTACCTACATTGATATTTTTGTCAGTAAATTGAAAAATTGCTAGTGATACCGACTTCTTTGGTAGGGGTGTGCTTTACTTGGAGATCACCGAATCCGAATCGATATCCGAACCAAAAAATATCCGAACCTAAAATATCCGTTGACTTTTTGACTTTCTCCGAACCGAACCGAACCGTACCGAAAATTTTCATGGTATAGTTCTGGAGATTTTATAAATACCCGTACCGAGAACCAGACCGAACCATACCGGACCGTACCGAACCGAATACCCGAAACTAGAACTGATTTTAAATAAATTTTTTTATATACACATATATAATGTTTTATCTTTTTTATATTTTGATATTGAATTAAGTCATTAACTACACATTCCTTTAAAATTTAATATTATATAAAACATAATACTAAAAATTATCAAATTAAATATTTGTCATATTTTATCAATATATCAAATGAATAATTGAATATGAATTTAATTCACTAACAACTACATTGTATTAATTATTTATCAGAAATTGGTTGTTATCATATTAATTAATTTATTTAAATATACCCAGTGAATTAAATTTTAAAGTTATATTTGATTTGTAGAAAATATTTAAATTTGATGATATTTTGCTTATTAAGGATCATAATTAGACTCATCCTCTAATCAAGAATATTAATTGGATTAAAATTAGTTAAATGATTAGTAAATTGCACCTAAACTAGAATAATTCAAAATCGTCTAATCAAGAAATTGAAACATTGAGACTATAAACTTTCATTTCATATTAATTTTATCAAAGTTATTAGTTAATTATACTTTTCCTAAGTCAATAGTCCGCGATGTGCCAAGATTATATAATATTATTGTATAATAGAAACTACTAAATTTTTTATTCGTTGAGATTCTAAACTTTTACTATTAATTATACGAAAAACGTAAAATCTTAAACATATTATGTTAAAATCCAAAAGGAAAAATCAATAATTTTGACTATATATTAGACTAAAAAACCCATTTAAAGTTAAAAATTGATATTAAACTAATAATGTAGTATAGTCTACATCATGAAAGAAAGATTTAGAATTATAACATTAAAACTTTAGCTAGATATGAATAAAAGAAATTTTATGTATAATTTAAATATAAAATATCAAAAAGTTAAAATTCCTATAGTACTAATGATTTTACTATGTATTTTTTAGATTGCACTAAAAAAAACTAGAGTGAAAGTATAATTGGTTAATGATTTTTATATTATTTTTCTCTATTTTTTGTGTGTTTTATTTATGAATAATCTTTGAATCTCCGTTTCTCCAAACCGTCCCGTACCGTCCCATTAGAACCGAATATCCGTCCCGAACCGTCCCGAAAGTTCGGGACGGAGATTTTTTTTATAGTTCGGTTCTGGAGATTTAATTTTGGAATATCCGAACTTCGGGACGGTTCTGGAGATTTCTAAATCTCCGAACCGGACCGGACCGTGCACATACCTACTTCTTGGACACGTATTTCACTCATTTTCCTCTTGGCTTAGGATCAGTTTGTATCTCCTATTTTTGTAGTGTTTCAATACATTATGTGAATATTTTATATAAAATAATGACATTATCTCATAAACATAGAATTCATATGATACTTAAAAAAAAATAAAAAAAAATTCATCTCGTGAATTGAAAAACTAAATGAAACGCCATAAAGAATAAGAGATCTCATATGTGTTGGGAATATGTTTTCAATACAATTGCTCTTCTTTTTATGAAATTTCTGATGCATTGAACAAGGGAATTAGGTAACAAAGTTTCTTTTGTGTTTTTTTAATTGGATATTCAAAATAAGTTGTATATGTTACCAAACTGATCTTATTTGTAATGTAAGTCAATTGCGTGATTTCAATTTCTTAATAAAGATAGATTATTGTTGGATTAATGATCATTTTAAGGTTGGAATAAGGGTTGTTATGTTCAATCACGATATGAAAAAATACAATTAGCAAGTGGTCACTCACAAGTGAACTATAATTTTGTTTGGTTCCAATAGTAAATAATTAAAATCATATCACCCTAAAACAATATAAATTTTATTATTGATGTATGTTCAATAATTTATTATTTAATGTATGGACACCCAACATAGGTAAGAATTTTTCTAAATGTTTATGTAACTTTTTTGGTGGAGTTCCATGAAATTTAATTGATGAAAACTTCCAAAAATATTTTAATGTAAGGCAAATAGGCAATACGACTACATAGAAAGATGGTGTATTAGTTGTTTAAATGTTTCCACATAAACCAAGTATTTATAAATGCCAACAAGGATATATTATACAATTGGGACTCATTTGCGGTTGTTGATTGGATTAATAGAATAATTTGGATAAATTAGGATTGGAAAATATAATTGAGTTCAATAACATGTTTGTGGAATATGATTGTGATGTGTGATTATTTTAGTAGGATACAAATATTTGTTTGGCATTGATATGATAAAGTTGGATAAATTTTCGAGATGACCAAATTACCCCAAATAAAAAACAAAATATAACACTACATGTGTACCCAAACAAATGAGGGACAAATTCATCAATAACTGTCACGGGAGAATTTGAGTTGGGAAAGATTATATAATTGCACCTCCACAAAGATGGACCATAGAGATGGCGTGGGGGCGGGGATTTCCCATTCCTCGTGGGGAACCGCCTTGAATGGGGTGGGGAATCCCCTGAAATTCCCCGTGAAACGGGACGGGATTTTTTCTCCCGTTGGCGAGAACGAGGATCATATTCCCGCTCCATTCCATGAACCGATATTAAATATATAATATATTATATTAAATATATCCACATTAAATATATAAATCAAACAATCTTTAATTTATTTTATTTATTTTGTATAATGAGTGCTTTATTAGTCTTTTTTATATAATTCATATATTTTTTAAATATTAAAAAATTATTTTTCTAAAAAAAATTCAGTTTTTTACAAGAAATAATAATAAAAACAAGGTACAATGGGGAATCCCCGCGGGGATGGAGATGAGGAGAGTTTTTTCCCCGTTTGTCTCGCGGTGACGGGGACAGGGATTTCCCGCGGTCACGGGGACGGGGATGGGGATTGCTCTCTCGTCCCCGCCCCGTCCCGCCCCGTTGACATCCCTAATGGACTAGTTATCAACTAGGAGCAGGACAAAAAAGCTGGCCGAGACTAGTATCATGGGCTATAGTCAAAGATCTCAAACAATTGATAAGTCTAGACTATTTAATTTATCATGGTCAATCAAGTTTCCCAACCGAGTCTTTTGTATATGCATATATTCTTATCAGTCTCAAGTTCACTTATCGCTAGATTCCGTCCACATCTCTATTTGGTAAGTTTGGTTCTTCCCCGTAATTTTTGCACTCCAAGACTTTTTTTTTAGTACAATATAATCTTGAAATGGGTGAAAAATTTTAATAGGGGTGGGTAAGATAAGGATAAAACCCAGATTGACACTTAAGAAATTGAGCATTAAACCACTTGCATTACACTCGATCCCCTACTCCAAGACTTTCAATCCTACAAGAAAACAAATAAATGAATTATATCCTATCTAAACACTTTAATAAATATGGAAACAAAATACACCAGAATTAAATTTGCACAATAATACCAACTAAATTATTAAGTCCCTTGACTTAACAGTTGAGAAATAGTTTTTATTAAATTATTGTCCTTAAAAATAATATTTGAAAAATTAATGTGTTATATTGTTACTTTTATAAGTTTTTAAAGAAAATATTTATCTTTTAGGAAACCAATTCTTTCTTTGGGGCATTTAGAAAAAAATATAAAATTATAATAAATTAAGAGTTTCATAATATAAACGTTAAGGGGATATTTGTAATACATTAAGAGGTATTTGGAATATCGAAGATAGTGACATTGGATATTTTTTTGTGATTAGGCTAAATATCCTAAATAGTTTCTTATAACTTTCCTTATTATTATTTTTTATCTTTTATTTTAGAGTATTCAAAATACTAAGAATATTGAATATATACACACTACACACATAGTCATATAGATGTGTGTATGTAAGCAGCTGCGGATCTAGGGGTGGGCTAGGGGCCCACTCTAGGGGTGGGCTAACCTGGGTCCTAACCCACTCCTCTTTCTTTTTAAAAAGAAAAGTTAATGAGAATTTTTAAAATAAAAAATTTAGTGTTGATTTGTATGATCTTTCTTGGGTATTTTATCCGATTCATCTTATTTTTGTGTAGACGATCCACCCTATTAAAATGTCCCTCCCCGCCATTGTATGTACATCATATGCACGCAAGCTCCGGATTGAATCATTTGCATTTATTCTGCCGAAATTTGGACTCTACGAAGGTCCATTTTTCCGGTCAAAGAAAAAAAAATCCAAGCAATTTCCCCAACTTTTACGCTGTTGCAAGAGCCAACAAGCACTTGGTGAGTGGTGACCACCACCATTATAATTTACATAATTGTCTAATTTTCCATCAACAAATTGGGGAATGTTGTTTTGATGAGAATTGAGTCTTCGTTTACTAGTTTAATATATTAAAAGATAAATACAAAAATTACCCTGAAGGTACGATCTAATTATTAAAAAAAAATATATCTTTCAAAGATACAAATATCTCTTGATATTTATTTATATTTTACGAGCTACACTCTTAATAGAGGGTTATTTTCTATATGCAAGCCTCAAAAGGGTATACATAATAGCTTAGGAAGTATTATGATTTTAAAAGATAATCAGATTTTATTTGGTAATTAGGCTAAACCTAAGGAAAAGTTTTTGTAACTATCCCTATATTTAATTAGTATTTTTTTTTGAATAAAAAGCAGTATTTTTTTTCTAATGTTTATTTAATTTTGACTAAAGAGTTTAAAAAATCATTTAACTTTTGAATTTTTAATCCGTTTTTAAGAAAACATTTCAAGCATTTTTGTAGAATTATGTTATCTAATATTTTGCACTTTCCTTACTCTGTCCCTGTTGCAGTTTTTGCAAGATATTCACAATAAACAATGAACAGAAAACATATTTATATACAAGCTAAGAGCTTGCCGAAAGAAAACTAGGTTTTTTGAGTAACTTCTTGGCGGTGCACTGGTGTGTGGCCAATTCACAACTTGTGTTGGACCATTTTATGTGTTAATAATGGGCCTAACATCATGTGATACTACCACCTCCCGAAAGACGGCGTAGAAAGATTTTAATACCATATTAAATTCTTGGAGATCTCGACAATCCCACGCATGAAGGTACTTAATATGGGAGGGGCTAAGTTTACTGCAAGTGATGTTTCATCCTAAAAGAATTGGTGATAGAAGAACTAACTCACTTGGCGTATAAAGTGGACTATCATTCCTTAATTAATCAACGTAGACAACTCACAAGTGACATCTCAACATTATGTCTCTAGCCGAAAACCCCGAAGTCATTAATTTGTTGCTAGGCCACTCTTGTTTGTCGGATTCGGATTGTTGCGGCACCCGATTTCTATTTACCTAGATCCGAAGCAAATCCGTTTGATTTTGCAATTGCGACACAGATTGGACTAAATGTGCAACAAATTAAAAATTAGTATCATATTTTGCATGCTCCTAAATTAGTGGATGAAAGAGCTAACTCGTATAACTTTCTTTGCTAACCAATCCTCTCTTTTCTTTCTCCGATGGAAATTTATTTTCTCTTAATCGGTTAATCCTCTCTTACCCTTCTTTTGGCATCATCAACCTCTCGCTCTCTATGCCTAATGAGAGGGGTGGAGTATCCTTTAGCATTCACATTCTTGTAATTGTCAACCTTAATATTGGAGCAGACTATATCACCTCTTCCTAATTCGGCCGAAAGGACTGTATCAGGATACTTGGACGCTTAAGTACAAAGGGATTATTCTCCAACAAAGAAAACCTTCTTTTGTTGTGTCTGACACAGGCCGGACTTGACCCCAAGCCCAACAAACCCTAGCTTAGGGCCCCAAATTTTTGGAGGCCTATTTTTTTAACTCTTTAGTTTTGCATATTACTTTGGGCCTAATTTTTTTTTTCCAACTACAAACCAAATATGAGAATACATGACTGCAATGGTGAGTTGCACTTAGTTATAAACGAGATCTTATTTATTGTATAAAACATATGAATATGAATAATATGATATGCCTTTTTTTTTAACAAGAATATGTTATGATTTTCTGATTTTTGGTTTAATGAAATATTATTGACTTATCGACGTATTAATTTTCACTTGATTGTACTAATATATTAAAATTAGTTTGTTCGTTGATACACTATTGTTGCCTTTCCGACATATTATTTTTAATACTTAACATGTTGTCTTACTAAAGTAATTATTTCATTTGGTTATTATTATAATTAGTGTTATAATTGATTTCTCAGCCCTTGATTTAGAGTAATATTTTATTAAGCTAAAAAATTCCGATCACTACAAGGGCCTATTTTAAAAATCTTGTTTAGGGCCTTGAGAAACACATGTTCGGCTAGGTCCAACCTTCCAACTCATCTAATCCTCTCGTTATCTTATTCTTCCTTAGTTTACTGAACCTCTCTATGGAATTGTTGTAAAATTGATTTCTCATTTTTCTTGCGCTTAAGAGAGTTTGGAGGTCTTCATCTTTTTTCGGTTATTCCAACCGTAAAACTGCTTTCTATATTTCATTAATAAATATTTTCTCTTGAATTCTTAATGATTTAAGGAAGCGTGATGGTTGTTTCCTCAACAATCTATGGTCCTCCTAATCGTATACTTTACCCTCCAATATGTGAAATTGTATAGAATCCCCAAAATTCCAATTCATTTCTTTCGTTTTCCCCCATTTTGTAAACATATTTGAATTTTCAATATTTTTTGTTTAGTTATTTTATGTAATTTTATCTATTTTAATAATTTTATGTAATTTTATGTTTCAAAGATTTTTATAATGTAATTTTATGTAAGACTTATAATTTTGTGCGTATTATTTTAAATCTCACACTATTATTCAAACTACATATCATATTATTTAAAAAATTATAACATATAATTGTATTCTTTTCTGTTAATTTAACTGTAATACAAAATTAATTACAATATTTAAAATAAAGAAAAACATGTTTAAGAAAAAACCAAAAAAAAAAAAACCAAAAAAAAAAGTATTGCGAAAATAATGCAACACCATAGAAAATGTAGCATAGCGCAAATATGTGGCACACTACTAGAGAACAATTATCGCATTGGGTGCTAGTTTGCAATCAGGGCTTTGAGTTGGTCTTACTATTACAAATAATATCGATTCAAATATAATGCTCCTCGCAAATGTAGATATATAAAAAAAATATTGTAGGACATATGACATGTTAACATCCTTGAGTTGTTTGGATAATTTGACGTCTAATATGGAGTAACTGAAAGATAGAAGGGTGAGAATTGTGGCCAATAATTTTAAAGTTATACACGCTAAACAAATTCCAACTCATAAACGTACACTAGCTTGTCTGACATTCATATCATGGAATCCAACAAAAATTACTTGAAACTAAAAACAACATAAAGATGTCCTAAGCACTTGTAAATACACCAATGAAATGTCAAAACATATCCACGAGATGTAGAATTGGAGTACTTAATTGATTTCAAGATATACAACATCAACAAACCATTTCGTACAAAGTAAAACAAAAAACCATCCTAAATGACAAAATAGTAGGTTTAATATGTTTAATGCAAAATAATTCAAATTTTCCAACAACTCCTAGGAATCACCACACAATTTCATCCTTGCAAAATCACCTTTGCATCTTGTGGCAAGCGGAAGAACAATTTCAAATCTTTAGTAATTTTCACAAGCTTTGGGATGAGCAATTTCTCTTGCAAATTCAACCCTTCTATGGTGCCGAAAACCTTAAACATCTCCTTCCGAGCATATAATGTCATGCTCATAGCCAATTAGTAATAGTCTACATCATTCTAATCTTGGTAACAATCTACATCGTTTTTTGCTATCAAATAATTCAAAGTGCTACTTATTCAGGGTTTCTATCAACCACAATATATCTAATTTGTCGATTGTATAACTTTCTTTTACTTCGGGATCTCTTGTGTAATTTGTCAACTACAACACTCATTACAAAATTACTTTCAAAAAATATTCCTCAATTACTAGGAAGACTTCAGCACTTCTGGTGGAAACTTTTGACATGATTTTAGATAGAGTATTGCAAATTATACCAACAAAAATAACAGTTGAAATTATTCCACTATAATACAATAATGAGATCTATGAACTATCATAATACTAACTTGTCAACAACAAAATTAAAAATTAAACTAATATACATTTCAACACATATTACAACTGAAACTCTTCAATCATGTAAAGAAAATGCGCTTCTACCCACACACCACTATAAAATATTTCAATACCCTGGCATAACTTGTAGAGATTGTAGAATCACAAACAATAACTTTCAACACCAAGATTAAGGGTTGTATATCTAACATGTTTAACATGAAATATCTACAACTGGGAAGGATACAGTACCTCTACATTTTAGATTTTCGTCTTTAATAAAAATAGAAAAATGATCATAACCTAAACAAGGTAATCTTTTGCTTTGCTAACATATGAGCACATATTAAATAGGTGTAGTGGTCAGGCTGACCTCATAAAATGTTTATGTTAAAGGCCCAAAGTCATGGTTAATGTAGAAAGAACAACCAAACATAACTACTATTTAAAGAAAAACAATTGGTAATCAGAAAAACTTGCTTTTAGAAACTCTAGATCACAATGTTGGAATAATCTTTAGTGAATTACATCACTTTAATCCAGGAGCGTTCATATCAAATTATCAAGAATCAAAACTAGATCGCGGAAGCGTACCTGATTCCATAGCAGTTGAATCTTCAAAGAATCCTGAGATTAGCCTTCTTGGGATTTGGCCTTCTAAATCTACACGTCTCGAAGCTTTTCAGAGAACCCTTTAGTTTTCTCTGTAGGTTTCTTTCTGACGATGGAATAGCAGAATAGAATGTTGTAGACATGTGACCTAGGGACCATAACTCTTATATAACTGTGTTATATTAAGTATCTTATTTTAGCCCAACATTAAAATAGAAATAACCTATTAAGTCTTTATGCATCAAAGGCCAACACCCTATTAGATACATTAAAGCCCAATTCCTTAAACCTTATTTGATCACTTATAAAATGGGCTTAACCGTAATTGACAGTCCCCAATACATAATTATTTCACATATAAGCCCAACGTTGGATTAATGATCCAACAATCTCCCACTTGGGCTATATGTGTAACCTTATAAATATGTATTGTAAAAATAACCATATGAGCTCAACTTTGTCATAACCAAATGTATCTCAGAACCAATCCGGTCCATTAATCATACTAACATAGGATCAAAGCGGCCTTCGTTACATTTATTGTAACTTGACCCATCAACGGTCACGTATCCCAATACAATTAAAAACATGGATCATGATGTAGATGTGTAGCATTGAAATTTCATGCAATGTGATCTTAACATGTCTATTTTCAACTGGTCCACCTTGTCTTAGTGAGATCAAAATATATGCCAGAATCAAAGTGTGAATATACTGAAACTTTATCTCTGCAGATTAAAACCTTAATATATTCTTAAACTGAAGTGACTGAAAATGTGTCTACATTAAAAGAAAATTATAATTACAAACTCCCACTAGAACTGAATATCCTTAAAACTGTATATCTTGAACTGAGTTGACACCCATATGAACAACAAGTTCATAAAACCTTTTGGATGGCAATCACTTAGTAAACGGATCCGCAATTATGGAGTTTGTACCAATATGTTCTATAGACACCTGTCCACTTTGACTTATTTCTTTATCAATCAAGAACTTGACCTCTTTATGTTAGTCTTCGTCGAGTTCCTGTTGTTTGGAATATAGTGTTGCTGACTCAATGTCACAAACTTAGTGGTATTTTAATACCGTCTACATACGCAGCCACATGATAAACTTTTGCAACTATAATCTATAATTTGGATGTCCCATAACACGCTATGAATTTTGCTACCATGATAAAAGAGTCTATATAGTAGACTGTTTAGAACTCTTCCATAACTAGCAAAAATCCATAGGCCAACTTAGATACCGTGTTATCTTAACATCCAATAAAATCAAAGCCGATATACCGAAAGATCTCAAACTGATCCGACCTCTTATATGTGAGCATGCAATCTTTCTTTATCCATAAGTACCTTAGACTTGTTTGACTGCTTTTCAAATATTGTATATTCCTGACTTACCCATATATCTGCCAAGCATCCATACAATGTACACAATATCCAACTGTGTATATACCTGATCATACATCAGACTCCATATTGCTAACACGTACGTAATCTTCTGTATTTTATTTTTCTCAAATCATTCCTAGGGCATTGTTTGAGACTGAACTTGTCTCCCTTAGCCACAGGGTTATCATTTGGTTTATAATCATGCATGCCATTTTGAAGGATCTTTTCAATATAGTTCTTTTGTGATAATCCATAGTACTCCGAGAGTGATCTCATTGTATTTCTATCCTAACACAAAAGAGACATCACCAAAATCTTTCATCTCAATATTCTTAATCAGAAATCTCTTGGTGTTGTGCAATAATCCTATATCGTTGATGGCAAACAAAATGCAATCGACATACAAGACCAGAAACATATACTTGCTCCCACAGAACCTATGGTACATAAAATCATCGACCAAATTCATCTCAAAACCAAACAAGATGATCACTTGATGAAATTTTAAATACCATTGTCCAGATGTTTGCTTGAGTCCATAGTTGGATTTCTTAAGTTTAACCATATCCTTTGAGTCTTCTAACACCAAATTTTCTCGTTGCACCATATAATTTGCCTCATCAATGTCACCATTGAGAAACAAATATCTTTACATCCATCTAATGTAACCCAAGATCAAATTGTGCCACCAATGCAATTATAATCCTGAAAGAGTTTTTCAAAGAAACTGAAGAGAAAGTCTCTTTATAATTGATGCCTTCTTTCTTTGTAAAGTCATTTGCGACAAGACAAGCTTTGTACCTTCCCTCATTGCCTCTTGAATCTTTCTTGGTATTAAATATCCATTTGCAACCAATGAGTTTCGCACCTTAAAGTAATAGGAAAAGTTCTCACGTGTCATTGTCCCTCATGGACTTAATCTATTCATTCATGGGCATCCATCCACTTAATGAGAGTTGGAACATTCCATGGCTTGATAGAAGTTGATTAAATCATCTTCTATCATTCAAATGTCAACCTCATTTTCTTAGAGAAATGCAATGTAATCATCTGGTATTGCATTTCTTCTTTCCGTAGCGGATCTCCTTAATGGCATGAGTTCTTGAGGTTGTATAGTTTGTTCATCTTTAATAATTTCTGAAACATGAGGTTCTCCAACATTGACTTGATTTGTGTCTTGAAAAAGGCCAGGAATGAAATTCCGATCAATGCCAACAACACATGTGGGAATATCGACGTATTCCTCTTCAAAGACAAAATCCTTAACTCTATCTCCCCCCGCAAACTCAACATTCTCAAAGAACCAGACATTTATCGACTCAGAAATAGCCTTGGTTGTGGGATCATAAAACTTGTACCCTTTGGATTTTTCAGAGTATCCAACAAAATAACAACTAACTGTCTTTAAGTCCAGTTTCTTCTCATAAGGCTTGTAAGGCCTTGCCTCAGCTGGACATTCCCAAACGTGAAAGTGTTTCGACTAGGCTTTTGCCCGTCCAAAGTTCGTAAGGGATTTTATTAGTCGTTTTAGTTGGAAACCTTACTAAGGATATATGTTGCAGTCTTAAGTGCTTCTTCCTAGAGTGATTCTGGTAAGGTAAAATAACTAATCATACTCCTCACCATATCTTTAAGCATTCTGTTTCGTCTTTTAGTAACTTTATTCATAATGGCAAGCCGAACTTAGTGTACTGTGGGACGATATTGCATTACTCTAGAAATTAGCAAACAATCCTAGACGTTGTTTACCTGAACCATCATATCTGTCGTTGCATACACCACCACGATCAGATGTGTTGTTTTTAATCCTTTTGTTGATTCTCAACTTCATCCTTATAGGATTTAAACACGCCTAGTGATTGTGACTTTTCATGAATGAGAACTTGTAACCATATCTAAACTATCGTCTTTAAACATTATTATACATTGTGGACCATTCCAAGCAACCATAAGGAATGGTCTACAAATATCTTTATATATATAAGTTCTAAGACACCAGGAATCCAATTGGCTACAAATCTCTTTTGTTGGTTTGTTTTTCTACTTATACCTCGTGTACTTAAATGTAGGGACTCATTGGATGAAGTAATAATGTCTGTGAAACAAAGGTTATTATAAAGAACTGGAACTAGCCAATTTTGAATCATGAGACAAGCTAAATTTTCAATTTCTCTGAATGAACATGAATAACCGAATTTGTCCAAAGCAGAAATAGAAATCAAGTTCCAAATAAATATCTCATCTAGATTCAAATAAAATCCAGTACTTAACAATAATCTATATTTTCCTATGATTTCAACCATAATTGTCTTGCCTTGGCCTATTTTGATGTAGGTTTCACCATCATTTAGCTTTTACCAATGGAGACAACCCCTTACAGATACAATGGTGTGAGTTGATGAACTAAAATCTTTCCACCATGTGTGCGAAGGTACCGAAGTTAAGTTAACCTCAAAACAAATCATAACTAAGCAACATACCTTATCCTTCTACATTTTAACTCCTTGCCTGTTATTCTTCGAAGTTAAGGCAATATTAGCCCTTTTTGTCTCATATTTCTTCAACCTTTTCTCTTTCTGAGCACAATAGGAGATGACTCATTTAGAGACTAAATCTCATTTTTAATCATTGACTCACCTTAAATCAAGCTAAAATGTGTCGAAAGAGATATCAAAAAACTAGTTCTCAAAGAGACCTAACTTAAGTGTTCTTAATTTTGAAGCGATATGAGACATATCTATAGTTTATTCATAATATTGCCTTTACTTTCATACCTTATTGAGATTGTATTTGCCGAAACGTACTAATTTGAGCCTTTCGTTCTCAATAAATCTTTTCTCAATATCCGCAAGAAATTCCTTAGCTATAGTGACCTTTCTAGATAAAGTGCCCTTTTAACATAAAAACTATATTGATGCTGACACAAATATAAACAGGAACATTAAAAATTAAATTCCGAAAATAACAATATATATGCTCACATAAATCTTGGAATCATAATAATAAATTCAAATAATGGTAAATCCCATCCCAAGATACCGGCACTCCATTAATATTTCATCTTTGGACAAAATATTAACTTGTAATTGATATCTTGGTGCGGTTATCAAACACTGATAATAAAAACATATCAAACAATAAACCTTCCTTTGGGCCGATTTAATGTTCATATGTAAAACTGAATAATTATCATGCGTTTATTACCACAGGTGCACGTGCAATTCTGATAAATATTAACCTTCCTTTGGGCCAGTTAATATTCATATACGTTGCACACGCACAATCTTTTATATTCTAAAATGAATTAATTTCCACAAGAGAGGTCACTTTGGTGACATGTTGCTTCCATTAAATCATCTCAAAATATATAAATCCATACCAATATTCGAATTTAAAATTTAAATTCCAAGATTAAACTTAATTTAGGGTTTTCTTTATTACTTGAGGCCAATTTAAAAATTAAATAAACTTTAATTGGACCCAAAGTTAAAACCTTTTTATAATAAAACCCTAAATTTCTAAATTTCTAAATTTCTTAAAGTGTAAATGGGTCCCGAATATGACAAAATACCATAAAAAATCCAGAAAAACTTAATCATACAAATCAGCCCAAAACAAAACTGATTTTCACCAAAGGCCCAATTTTCTGAAAATTGCAAAACAACCCCAAATTCCTATTTTTTGGGCAAAAAAAGCCATCTTCTACAATTACACCACATTCCATCTCGCCCAAAAGAGGAAAAAAAAAATTTACTCGCCGCTCCATCCGAATCGAGGTTGTGCGAAGATGGGTGTAATCTGACGGGGAAGGGAATGGGGCAATCCGGGTTTTGGTTTCTTTTTCCCTTTTTTTTTAATCCTCATTCCAAATTTTATTAATCTAAATTCAATCACACAAAAAACTTGACCTGAAGCCAAAACCCATCAACCATAAAAGATTTTCTTATAACTTAACAATAGCAATTGAAAATTCACAACTTTAGTTAAAGCCCAAATTCCAAATCTTGATCCACAGGAGTTCAATCCGAATCCATAACAATTAAGAGGGATTTACGAAATCCCTTTTATGAACAAATGATAAAAGTGCAAATCGAAAAGCGAAAGTACCATAGTAATATCAGATTGTGTAGTATTCAATAACAAAGCCATATTGAAAAATACAACAACAAATTCTAAATTCTGAAATTAAACCATATACCTCCAAAGGCCGGACCTTAATCTACTGCGAAATCAGTAATACCGATAGAAGATAACTTAATTCTTAATAACTCAATATGAAGTGACTCTGATACCATTTGTTGGAATAATCTTTAGTGAATTACATCACTTTAATCCAGGAGCGTTCATATCAAATTATCAAGAATCAAAACTAGATCACGAAAGCGTACTGATTCCATAGCAGTTGAATCCTCAGTTGAATCCTGGGATTAGCCTTCTTGGGATTTGGCCTTCTAAATCTACACGTCTCGAAGCTTTTCAGAGAACCCTTTAGTTTTTTCCATAGGTTTCTTTCTGACGATGGGATAGCATAATAGAATGTCGTGGACGTGTGACATATGGACCATAACCCTTATATAACTGTGTTTTATTGGGTATCCTATTTTAGCCCATCATTAAAATAGGAATAACCCATTAAGTCTCTACGCATCAAAGGCCCACACCCTATTAGATACATTAAAGCCTGATTCCTTAAACCTTATTTGATCATTTATAAAATGAGCTTAACCTTAATTGACAGTCCCCGATACATAATTATTTCACATATAAGCCCAACGTTGGATTAATGATCCAACACACAAATTTGATATACTTGCATTTATTTACAGAAAATCGTTAATAATAAAGAACATGGGGTTACAATAACTACAATCAATCACAAAATAAATAATTTCGTATGCTAGAGACAAAAGACACAAAGATGGGTTAAGGATCTCACCTTTCACACCGATTGAACAGAGCAACGGTGAGTAACTGGCGCCGCTAGGGTTTCACCTCTGCCAACAGACAAGTTGATGGCTCAAAAACTACTCTAGAAAACCGTAGGCAAGTGCACCTATCATTTTATAGTATAGATTATTGAGTACCGAGTGTCATTCCCATGAGGATTGTAAGTACTAATAATTACCGTCTTTTTGTTATCTAATCTAGCAATTTTCAGAATTTTGTTGGTTTAAAAATGAAAAAAATAAAGAATTTAAAATAATTGCACTTACAATAGATCAAATAAAAGTAGATTGTAGAATTAAGAAATCAAGAGCTAGAAATGTGTTTGAATGTAAATCCCTCTAGAATGTTTTTGTGATTTAACAAGATAAAGATACAACCAAAAACCCTTTTAGCAAAAATCATCATCTTTTAATAAAATCTCATGTTTCATGGACCGTAGAAATTCCTGATTTAAGTTAAACCCTCTATCGAGCGCGAATAACTTCTAACCTCAAGTTGATTAACTGAAATCTCTTTCTAGTTGAAACCCCCAAGACAGCAATATAACGATTTGTGAATTCCCATATTAGGTTTGACCCTAATCCAGAAGATTTATGTCGTCCTATATCTAGGATTGCATGCAACTCCTTTCACTTATATAGGTTTTATTTCACCATGAATCTCTCGATTTTCCGGTGAAAAATAAACTTCAAATCAATATTGCGGATATACCAATTCGAATGAATAAAGCATAATATAAGTGAATCACACAAAACATGAAGATTTTATTAAAAACATACCTTAAATCACAAATTCATTCTAGAGTTCATCACATTCAAACACTAGAAATTTAGCTACACATGGCTTTGACAAAAGAGTATACTACACAAGAAGATTTGAATAAAATGAACATGGTGTACTTAGCTCTTATTCAAAACCAATACAAGACTTCCTCCTTGGTTGATTGCAATAATGTTGAGCTCCAAGCCTTCTCCTATATTGTTCTTCAACTTCCAACTCTACCTCTATTTTATCCTCTCAATGTATTTTGCTTTGAAACTTAGAGTGAATGAATGCATTCTCCATCCCAAACTCTTGGCTTTTATAGACATTGTTTTTGTGAAAGAACACATTAACAATGTCATCTCTTGCAAATAATTGCTCCACTACCATAGTTGGGTTGTTGAATCCTTGTTTTCATATGATAATTGAGGGAATAATGGGGCTTAATACAACAAAATAAGATGTAAAAGTTGTACAAAAGTTGTCAAAAAGCAAAAAGAAAAGATTCCATAATTTCCGCCAAAAGAAAATTTGAGCTGGAGACAAAGCACGGCATGGCCGTGTTTTTCACGTAAATTGTGGGATTTTGGCAGGGTGTGCTTTTAAACACGGTTTGGGCTTGTTTTCCTTGTCGTCATGCTGCACACGGTCGTGCTTTCAAAGCACGGCCAGGGTGTATTTTTCTGCTTTTCTTGTTTTTCTTCTCTTTGAAGTATGACCATGTTTCCCATCACACTAGGGGTGTGTTTTCCACGAGATTGAGTCTTCTTGCCTTCTTTTTTTTATCAATGTTAGACTCCATTTTTGTTCGTATTTTCATACGAAATCCATATGAATTTGCTTCAAGTCTTTACCTCATCATGTAAAACAAGCCAATGTGATTTTTCTTGAATTTATTGATTAATAAACTAAAAAGTTAAAGAAATTATTGAAAAAGAGTTATAAAAACGTGAACTTTTGCACTTATCAAACCGCCTCCAACTTGGAAATTTTGCTTGTCCTCAAGCAATTTTAAAACAAATAGTGGGGTTGAAAACAAAAAGAGGTATCTATTTTCACAATTTCGACATGATTGAAGTAAATCGCTAACCTTTTTATTCCCAATTGGGCCAATCGATTCATTCTTTCAAGTCAACCAATTTGTTAAAAAGAGGGTGACTTCAGTAATTTGAATCGTTTAATCATCACAGTTGTCATATCACAGAAATTGTTAATCATTTGCTTAGACCAAATACAAGAATGTAATGATAAAAGGAGATGCCCAAAACTCGTTTTTTTTAAAATCATGCATATAATTATAAATTAGGACATTTTTGAGGCAAACTTCCACTAGGTTTAAATTTGAATGACTTTCCAAAAGCTCTTAGGGTGGTGTCCCATACTCATATTTGTGTCACCGTTTTACGTAAAAGACAAACATGGGGCTCATGAGTGCTCCTAGTTACTAAGCAGCAACAAACAGAGGAGTATAACCTCGATTTGTCCTTTTTATATACACATTTTTTTTCGATGTATTTTTTTTAAACCCGAATTATGATTTCTCCAGTGATCATGACACAAAGTATCTATATTTAAGCAAAATCCAAACTATTTTCATGACATTAAACTCTTTTGGTCAAGTTCATCCTTTTACTAGAGTCGCACGGTTTAAAACATTTTTGGCGATTTGAGTTCTCAAATATATGACTTTTTCGGAAGCAAAATGGTTACAACAAATCCACAAACAACTTATCTAATTGTAAAAAAAAAATTATCTCATGTTTGTTTGCAAGAGATTGATAAAGTGCATAAAAATAAAACAAAACATCCACAAAAATAACTAAAAACACGCAAATCTCACGCAAAGCTAAAGTAAGTCTTAAAAAAACCAAGCGTGCTAACAAGTCTCACCACCTCCAACTTCAAGGGTCACATTGCCCCCAAAGTGGAAAAAGAGATGGGATACAGTACGAAATATAAAAAAAATATCTTAAAATAAAAGAAAAAATACGACCTTTATTGTGGTGGAGGTGGTGGAGGAAAATGTCCTTGCAAAATATGCCATTGGTGGATTTGATCCAGTATGGCAAAATAGGACTGTTGTTGGTCATATTGTTGTTGTTGCTGTCGTTGAAGATTCATGAAATACTGCTATTGTTGTTCTTCAACTCGAGCAAAGTGTTGCGTCATTCTCTCCTCCTGTTGATCTAATATTGCTCTTTGTTGCATTTGCTCCAATCGAATGGCTTGGAGGAGAGATCTAGTGTCATCCACGGGAGGGGATGGTCTTCTTGGTGGTTGAGAAGTGGATGGACCCTCAACATCAGGATCCTCACTTTGATAAGCGTCCGTGTCTAAGTCCAGCGCGGCGGGTAATTGGAAAGCGTCCGGGTTATTGCCATGAGGGTAAAGCATCTTCCAATTTTTTGGATCCCAATTGAAAGGATCCGCAACGTATGCGTGTAGTCAGTATGTTTGAACTTTAAGACATAACCCACACCGCTCCGTTGAATCATGACCATGGCAATGCAAGACTCAAAGTCAATCTCGGTCGATCCCCGGGCTTGCTCGAGTCCAGTGAGGTCATAACCGAAATGGGCAACGATAGGAGTAATAAGGCTACCAATGACGATTTGACCTCGATCTTTCTTGCTGGCTTTGAGAAAATGCTTTGCTAAATAGGAGCCCGTGTCAACCAAAGAGGAATACACCATAGACCATAGAAAATAGAGCTCATCAAGGTGGGATTTACCCTTTCTTCGCCCGCCCAAAAAGTGTGCTTGAGAGCACCCGATGGACATAACGGAAACACGAATTGACGATACACGAGGATTTTGATGAGGATAGGTTATATTCTAGCTCCCTTGTAATAGCTTGCCAAAATTGCCGATCACGGAACCCCAACGGCTTAATGCGCAACCCATTTCTGGGCAAACCATATATAGTGTTGAAGTCAGCCAATGTGAGTTGGTGAGCATTGTTGAAGAGCCGAAAGGTGATTCGCCCTTCGTCAGCATGGCGGCCCGATGTTATATCGGCGTTATGAGAACTAAGGAACTCCAATGTGAGACGGATGTAGGTGGGCAAGCATAAATTCATGAAATAGCCCCACCCAATCTGCTCGAACATCCATTCCATATCTGTACGAAGCCCTAGTCCATTCAATGTAAAGTTGTTCGAGAATCAAGTGTTAAGAATTTGGCGTTGAGCTAGACGGTGATATTGGGCCTCATTATCGGCATCCCGGAAAGAGATTCCATATGGGTTGGCAAGGGTCGGTGGGTTGGTGCGAGCGGCTCGGCGGACGTCGGGTGCAGGGGCCATGGAGGATGAAGCACCACCGGTACGACTGCACTTTGACCTAGGATTCCTATGTCAATATAAACTTACAACGGTTTGAAAAATCATTCTAAGAGACATAGACAATATTCCAAGCAACCCAAGCATGAAGAATCACCAATTCATCTAAAATTCCGCTATATCAACAAAAGTATTCAACAAGAATGATAGACAAAGATGGAAAGCTTAGTTGAAAATTAACTTGTGTTCTCCAACAAAAATCCCCTTGACAACAACAATTCAAGAATATCAATCTTCAATTACTACATATTTAGCATATGAACCCAAGACCAATTCCTCAAATTCATTTCATGAAGAACAAGAACAAATGACCAATTCCTTATTTCAGCAAGATGAACACAACAAGAACAATTTTCCACCATTATCACAATAATCAAGAAATTATTACAAACAAACCCAATTAAACTCACAAATAGCACAAGAAACATGTCATAAAAGACAATTCATGATTTTAGCATTGAACATCATCTATCTAAATTTCAATTTCCCTAATTGCAATTTCTAGACATGAAAAATTAATAATAAAAACTCATGAATTGCTTAAGTACAACATGGGAGGACCTTCACAACAACACACAAAAGAAGAAATTTCGAAATTTGAAAGCAAAATTGAAAAGAGGAAAAGAAATTACAAGAACACATACCTTGGTTGCATTGTGGGAAGAGGAAGTGAGAACCTTGTGGTGTGTGAAGAATTTGAAAAAAAGAGAGAAGAAATTCGGGGATGTGAGGGAAGGGTTTTAGAGAAAGGTAAGATTGGGGAAGAAGAAGAAAGGTTTTTGGGGGAGAAAAAGGGAGAAAATCGAGCACCTGCTTTAAGACGGTATCGAACACAGTCGTGCTTACAAAGCACGGCCAAACCGTGTTCGGTACGTCTTTTGGCCTAGGTGTTTTTTTCGAATTAAACACGGGTGTGTTTTGAAACACGCCCAACCCGTGTTTCGTACGCAAATTTCAGCCAGTTTTCATTTTTTTTCGAATAAAACCACAAAGTGTTTAATAACACACCAGGGCCGTGTTTCGCATTTAAATTTCATCCCCTAATTTTTTTTTTTTTTAAACACGGGCGTGTTGTTAAACAAGCCCTAGACGTGTTTCGTTTAAATTTGCAAACATGGCCTTGGATAGCCGAACACCCGACCAAGGTGTGTTCGCAAAATGGATGAAGAACACGGGACCGTGTTTTTTTTTAACAAAATTAAAACAAAACATCCCCAAGCAACCAAAAATAGGAAAAATTAAGCAAAAGAAAATACACACAAAATGTCGGGTTGCCTCCCGGATAGCGCTTATTTAACATCGTATAGCTGGACCGTTTTACCTCTACTCGTGTGGTGTATTTTGGGGGACGTCAAGATGGATGGAATCTTGATAACTATCATCGATGGTGCCCCCAAAATAAAGTTTTATATGGTGTCCATTCACCTTGAATGTACCCATTTCCTTGTGCGTGATTTCAATAGTCCCGTAAGGAAACACTTGAGTGACAGTGAATGGGCCAGACCACCAAGATTTTAACTTACCTGGGAATAGTCAGAGTCGGGAATTGAAGAGTAACACTTGATCACCAGGTTGGAATTCCCTTGTTTGCTTAATGTGTTTGTCATGCCATTTCTTTGTTCGTTCCTTGTAGATTTTTGAATTCTCGTATGCCGAGTTTCGCCATTCTTCGAGTTCGTTAATGTGCAATAAACGGTTATTTCTTGCACTTGACAAATCATAGTTAAGCATTTTAATATCCCAAAAGGCTTTATGTTCAAGCTCAACCGACAAATGACATGCCTTACCATAAACGAGTCAGTATGGGGTAGTCCCTATCAGCGTTTTGAAAGCCGTTCTATAAGCCCAAAGGGCATCATCGAGCTTGAGGGACCAATCCTTACGAGAGTGTCTAACCGTTTTTTCTAAAATTCGTTTTAATTCGCGGTTGGACACTTCGACTTGACCACTAGTTTGAGGGTCATAGGCGGTGGCGACTCGACGTGTGACACCATAACGTTTTAACACTTTGTCAAATTGGCTATTGCAAAAGTGAGTGCCTCTATCACTAATGATGGCTCGTGGTGTACCGAATCGGGTGAAAAGTTTCTTGAGAAAATCACCACTCGAGCATTATTTTTAGGTAATGCTTGAGCTTCCACCCATTTAGACACATAGTCAACGACTACTAAAATGTATTTATTGCCAAACGATGCAGGAAAAGGTCCTATAAAATCAATACCCCAAACATCAAAAATTTCGCAAACAAGAATACCATTTTGGGGCATTTCATTTTTTCGAGCAATATTCCCTGTTCGTTGACAATTATCACAAGTTTCAACATACCATTTTGCGTCTTTGAAAAGTGTGGGCCAATAAAAACCCGACTCAAGGACCTTGCGTGCCGTGGTATTTGCTTGGTAGTGTCCACCGGTGGGTCCCTTGTGATAGTGATTCAAAATGGAGATTATTTCGGGAAGTGCTACACATCTTCTTATGATTTGATCTGCACAAACTCGGAAGAGGTGGGGATTGTCCCAAATATAGTATTTGAGGTCCGAAAAGAATTTCTTCTTTTGTTGATGGGTCATCCCTTTTGGTAGAACTTGTCCTGCAAGATAATTAGCAAAATCTGAAAACCAATGAATATCAATTGAAATTGAGTTAAGGGCAAAGAGTTACTCATCTGGGAAAGAATCGTTGATATGTCCATTGTGTTGCTTGTCGGTGTCGGAATGCTCGAGCCGAGATAAGTGATTGGCGGCAAGATTTTCGGCACCCCGTTTATCTTGTCCCATATATCAAATATAGCCTTTTGACCCAACAACTTATCAAGAATGGCCTTTGACCGACATTTATTGCTAAAAGAAAAATAGAAAAAGGTAGAAATTGTACACTTCCCAAAATGCCCATCATAAAAGACGCAGGGTCGATTAACCAGTCATTTCTCGAGTAGATGAAGTGGATTAGTCGACTGCTGCGTCTTTGCAGAACCGGGTCGTTTAATCGACCCAAATGAGTTGATTAACCGACCAACATTAATGTGTCGATTGATCTAATCTGTTTATTAAGTTGGCCAATGGTCGATTAATCGACCGTTAATCGACTAAAATAAATCTGGTCTGTCAATAGTCGATTAATCGACTCAAGTGGTCGATTAAAATTTAAAACCCCTCTGTAGGGTTTATAAGCCCTCAATCGACTCTAAACGACAATCGTTCAAATCGACCCTCACCACTGTCAAAACGACCGCCATTGATTGCCACCGTTGATAGCCGCCGGTGCCGCCGTCGTTGGGGAATATTTTCTTGCGACTTATGTCTATAAAGTAAGAGTTTTATTTTGTTTTTTGAATTAGTTATTTTAACTGCATTGTAAAATATGTTATGATGGTTTGAGGTATTGAATTATTGAATGAATGTTATGATGGTTTGAGGTATTGAATTATTGAATGAATGGGGTTTAGGGTTTAGTTTGAATTGAATGTTAATGTTATTTGGAATGTTAGACAGCTATGGGAATGTTGTGTTTTTCATTGCAAAAGTTTGTTGGGAGTGCTGGGAGGAATCCTAAGGTTTAGGCTTGAATTCAATCAAAAGACTTGTATTGTTTTTCAAAAAAAAGTGATTATTGTCTTTGTTTTGGAGGGGTTAAATATTTATTAACTGAAAAAGTGCTTTTTAAAGCCAAAAGTGTTTTTTTTAGCAAAAAAAGCACTAAAAAGTGCTTTTTTAAGCCAAATAACTGCTTGATAACTGCTAATAACTGCTTTACTGCAAGATAACTGATATTTAACACTCCAAAATTTGTCTTTTCTGTTTCAATTTTTCAGAAAAAATGGCATACCTCACCTCCATTGAAGATCGGTTTGATTTAAGAGTTACATCCCGATGTAACTTACAAGTTCTAAGTCTAGTATATGATAAGTTAGACGCCGAACACAAGGAGTTGTTGGTGAACTCGGCTTTTGGAGACTTATACAAGTTTCGGGATAATATTCAGATTTCTTGTAAACTTCTTCATGCTCTATTATATATGAGGATTAAATCACCGGTGCATGATGAGGTATGGTTCCGTGTTGGGGATGCAAATGTCAGATTCGGCTTCTCGGACTTCACTCTCATCACTGGATTGAATCCCGGAATTGAGAATGATTTTGTAAAGGACATCCCATCGGATAGATGGTTAGCAGCAGAGTATTTTGCGGGAGGGAAAAAGGCTGTGAAGCCAAGTCAATTGAAGGCGGCTTTTGAGCACCATGCAAAGAATGAGGAGGACCGATACAAATTGGGATTGGCCCTCATATATGAGTGTGTTTTGCGGTGTAAGGAGCCTACCACTTCAATTGATATGAAGATTTTGCAAGTTGTTGACAATTTGGATCTTGTCAATAAATACCCGTGGGGAAGATCATCCTATGACTATCTTCTACACAGTTTGACAAACCTGAATCCGAAGACATAATTTATCGACCATCTGAAAGACACAATTTCTAAAAGTTGTCATTATTTAACAAACCACTGAATTCGAAAACATAATTTATAAAAGTTGTCATTGTTACAAACCATCAATTACATGCAAAATAACTAACATCTAAACAATCAATTACTTCCTAAAAACATCATCCATCAACTTTCGAAATCAATCACTCTTTGGATTGTTGCTATGATTGCGTTATGTGTTTTGAAAACGTTGTAGGCGATGTCATAATATTGAAACCCAGTCGTCCGAAACTCTTTTTCTTCAATGCTTTCCTGTACAAATGACATGTAAATTAGAATGTCAAAGTGTAAAAATAACCAACGAACCATATTATGTTCGGTTAATTACCTCTCCAATTCGATTAAAGTAATTGCCATCCACGATACGATGTTCCGTCCCCTTGTCAAATCTAGCTCTGTTTTGTCAATATAACTTTCAAACCTCTCAAACTTGTCCCTAACAACCGAATTCGAGCTTTAACATCAAAGAACACTAAAATCCTTCAAAATATGCTTCAAGTTGTGGAGCAATTAGACGGATAAGGAGTTCCACTCAACATCATGCACTTTGGCATGATGCGAGTGGAACAATCTAGCATTTTAAACAGGTAGCGTTCCTCTGCAGGTTCCCAGTTCACTAGCATTCAAAACAAGTAGTCTTAAAGAACATAAAATACAAAGTAGAATGCATTCTAATTAACAAACAATAAAATTTGGCATCTACTTACTTGTAAATATGTAATGTCAAAATCAAGGCCTGTAGAATTCTAAATTTGTTTGTCAAGCCCTGCATCATGTTAAAACAACCAAAACAGACATTAAGAACCGATATATATTAAAACCCTAACCCTAAACCTACACTAAAAAGCAACATGAAACAAAATATGAAACAATTGATTAAGAAAATCAACAAAGCATGTTGATGTAAAACAAAAGAACAACATTTACCTCAAGAACTGTTAGTTCGTCCCGTTCGTCTTCTTCGTTCGCTTTTTCGGAAGGTAAAAAATGAAAAATGACTTAGAAACGTCTTTTTAAACTAAACTGTGGGGGTACACAAAACGTCAAAAGTGGTTGACTAATCGATTCATGTGTCATTCAAGTGGTCGATTAATCGACCATGGTTGTCGTTCCGTGGTCGATTAGTCGACCATCTGAACGACACATGAATCGATTAATCGACTCATTTGTCGTTATGTAGTCGATTAGTCGACCATCTGAACGACACATTAATCGATTAATCGACTCATTTGTCATTCCATAGTCGATTAATCGATCAATGTTTCCTTCAGATTGTACCAAACATACAGTGCAATAAATCACACGTTCAAAACAAAAACAGTAATCACACATTCAGAACAACCATACATAATTACATAAAACCTAAACTATTGTTCAACCATAATTACACAAAAATTTAATCTTAACTATTCAACCATACATTCAAAACCTAAATTAAAACATTCAACCATAATTACACAACTTTAAAATTGTTCAAGAACAACCATACATAACATAAAAATTTAAGGAAGACCACCCGGCTCAACATCCTCGTCAGCATCGACCCCTGATGGACCAACCCCATCACCACCATCAACCCTTGATGGACCAGCCCCATCACCACCATCAACCCTTGATGGACCAGCTCCATCTCCACCAAGGGACCCCATCCAAAGACCTCGGGGTAAGGGATCGAAACCTGGCGGAACATCACCATCATATACAGAATCGAGGTAAACTGGATTGTCAGGATGGTAGCCGTGTTCGTTGGATAAGTCAACCGGGGTGGCATTTGATTCTACGAATATATTATGGGCGATTTTAAAGTATTTGAACCCATTCATCCTGAAGAATCGTTGCTCAATGGTCTCATAAATGACAAAAATACAAAAAAAAATATTATTATGTATAATTAATTAATTCAATATGAACAAATTAAATATTTCTTACCCCTCTAACATGATCCCACAGTAAAGCCCAAGAATGTAAAACTATGTTGTTCTCATGATCATACGTCACACCAGAGTTTTAATGAATCGCACAAATGACTCGAACTTTGTTCTAATAATTGAATCGACTTTTAACCTTTCCGAGGCTAAAATGTTTCTTGAAATGTGCACCAAGGTCAAAAGCGACAAGACGCAACAACGAGTTGAATTCGGATTAGATGGACAATATGATAAAAGCGATTAATAGCGATTAAGATATTCACAGAGCCATTCCTTTTTTCAATGGTCCAACCGATTGGTTGGAGCATCTCGCGATTATTTGATTCTGGTACAGGCATATCTCTCTATTCAAGGAAAATGACAGATTAGTAAAAACGAAACCTTCGACTTTTTAATCGTAGGGTGGGGTAAACGAAACATCATTTTAATCAAAAAGTAATAAAACTGAAACGAAACGCGTTTTTAATCATAAAGTAATAAAAAATCGAAACGAAGCGTCTTTTTAACTACTTTTCAAACGAAACGTCATTTTAATTCGTCGTTTAGTGGTCGATTAATCGACTCTCTCGAGCTGACAGAATGGTCAATTAATGGTCGATTAATCGACTACTGAACGGCGATCGATTAATGGTCGGTCAGATGTCATTTAACCCTACTTTTAGGGTTTGTTTAGGGTTTAATCTTTCATGTTTGGATTTAAGCGACGTTGAGGTAGAACAACCGCTCGAAATTTTCCTCAATCAAAATTTTATGAGTACAAAAGGAAGGATTGATCCCTTGAATATCGGTGATTTTCCAAGCGATGGCCTTTTTGTGTTCCCGTAATATTGCCAACAATCTATCCTTTTGATGTGAGGATAAATTGGAGAAAATAATCACGGGGAGTTTGGAGTTATCGACTAGAAATGCATATTCAAGGTGTTCGGGTAGTTCTTTTAACTCCAACAGTGGTGGGTCCTCAATGGATGGTTTGCTATGCCCCACTTGAGAGTTTTCAATTTTTCCAACTCTTTCTGTCGTTCTGTTGGTGTGTTTTCCTCCAATGCGAGTACAGATTCCCTAAGAAAGGGATTTTCCTCTGCTATACCTGCACCTTGAACAATGCAAGTCTCCAAAAATTCGTTAGGAATCATGCTTGGTAAGGAATTGGTTATCTCCATATCAACAAGATCAATAGCAAAAAAAGAGTCATCTTTATCTATTGTATTTTTCATCGATGTAGCGATTTTAAAAATGCCTTGTTCATCTTCGACTCGTAAAAATTAGTTTGCCACCATGCACGTCAATGATTGCCTTAACAGTAGCTAAAAATGGACGCCCTAGGATTAAGAGGACTTCGACGTCGGTATGCATATCAAGAATTACAAAATCGACAGGAAATATAAACTTATCGACTTTGACCAAAACATCATCAACAATACCTCTAGGATATTTAATGGACCTGTTAGCTAATTGTAAGCTCATCCTAGTCGGTTTCGGTTTCCCTAGACCCATTTGTTTGAATAAATCATAAGGCATCAAATTAATGCTGGCCCCTAGATCTGCCAATGTCCGATCAACAGTCAAATTACCAACATTGCAAGGAATAGTAAAACTCCCTGGATCTTTGATTTTCTGAGGTAACTTGTTTTGTATAATTGCCGAACACTCCTCGTTCAATTGTACCATTGACAACTCTTCAAGCTTCTTTTTATTTGAAAGGAGATCTTTTAAGAACTTGGCATATTTCGGCATTTGTGAAAGGGCTTCAACAAAAGGAATATTGATGTAATGTTTAAACAAATCCCAAAACTTACCGAATTGATCGTCATGTTTTCCCTTTTGCAATCGGCTTGGATACGGGATAGGTGTTGGAATTCTGGCACCATTTTCTTTATTTCCTTGAGTACCTGTTTGCCTTTTTGTTGTACCGAGGTGGGCTCATCTTCCAGCATCCGTACCTCATCTAGCTTTGTTCTACTTCTTAAAGTAATTGCTTTTACCTGTTCTCGCGGATTCGGTTCGGTATTGCTAGGTAAACTCCCTTGTAGCCTTTCGGAAATCATTTTGGAAATTTGGCCAATTTGATTTTCCAAGTTGCGAATGGACGCTTCTTGGTTCTTTAATGATGTTTCGGTGGCCGTGAAACGGGTTTCTGTTGTTTGGACGAACTTGGACAATAAGTCCTCCAAACTTGGTTTTCGTGGTTGGAAACCGGGAGGTGCAGACGAGTTGGGGAGTGCGTTCGGATTAGGCCGATGTTGACTTTGATTGCCCCAAATGAAGTTCGGGTGCTGGCGCCAACCTGGATTATAGGTATTACTGAAAGGATTATGTTGAGAAGGTTGAGATTGGTTACCTAGATAATCCACGTGCTCATGCGGTGGTATTGCGTGGGGGCACTCTTGGTGATTGTGCGATCCTCTACAAGTCTCGCATGAGAAGACTTGTTGTGGTGGTTTCGGAGCTGCCAACTCATCAATTTTTTGAGTCAGAGCTTCGACTTGTGTGGCTAGCATAACTACCACGTCTACATTGTATACACCCATTGTCCTGTTGGTTTTACCTCGTACGGATTGCCATTGATAGCCATTCATGGCCATTCCCTCTATTAGATCTTGGGCGGCTTTTGGTGTTTTATTGTTCAAAGTTCCCCCAGCTGCCTCATCAATCATTTACCTCGTTGATGAGAGTAGCCCATTATGAAACGTTTGGACTTGCATCCAAATAGGAAGACCATGATGTGGGCATTTCCGCAACAATTCTGAATCTTTCCCAAGTGTCGTACAATGTCTCATCGTCTTCTTGAGTGAATAAAGAGATTTCATTCCTCAATCGTGCGGTTTTGGCCGGTGGAAAATACTTTAAAAGGAACCTTTAGGCCATAATGCTCCATGTTGTGATTGTCCCATTTGGTAAAGTATTTAGCCACTATTTAGCTCGTCCCCGAAGAGTAAATAAGAATAAGCGTAAACGGATGGCATCGTCAGAGACCCCATTGATCTTGAAGGTATCGCAAATTTTGAGGAAATTTGCGATATGGTTATTGGAATCTTCATCTGGGAGGCCGTTGAATTGAACAAATTGTTGCACCCTTTAAATAACATTTGGTTTGATCTCAAAATTATTGGCGGCAACAGCGGGCCTTACGATACTTGATGACGTGTCGTCCATAGATGGCTTGGCGTAGTCGTACATGATTCTTTGTTGTTCATCCGCCATAACAGGATCATTGCCTTCGTTAATATCCTCCTCGTGTTCTATATTAGTGCTTTCCTCTGTGTTGCTACCGGCGGTCTCGTGCTTCCAAATTCGGCGATGAGTAGGCATGCACTGCGATAAATAAAGAGGATAAGTGTAATCCAAGACTTACAAGGACAAATAAGATGAAAGGCAATAAATAAAAAATTAACAAAAAATGATTAGATTAACAAAAATAAACCGTTCTTAATATTACAATCCCCGGCAACGGTGCCAAAAATTTGATGGCTCAAACACTATTCTAGAAAACCGTAGGCAAGTGCACCTATTATTTTATAGTATAGATTATTGAGTACCGAGTGTCATTCCCACGAGGATTATAAGTACTAATAATTACCGTTTTTTGTTATCTAATCTAACAATTTTCAGAATTTTGTTGGTTTAAAAATGAAAAAATAAAGAATTTAAAATAATTGCACTTACAATAGATCAAATAAAAGTAGATTGAAGAATTAAGAAATCAAGAGCTAAAATGTGTTTGAATGTAAATCCCTCTAGAATGTTTTTGTGATTTAACAAGATAAAGATACAACCAAAAACCCTTTCAACAAAAATCATCCTCTTTTAATAAAATCTCATGTTTCATAGACCGTAGAAATTCCCGATTTAAGTTAAACCCTCTATCGAGCGCGAATAACTTCTAACCTCAAGTTGATTAACTGAAATATCTTTCTAGTTAAAACCCCCAAGAGAGCATTATAACGATTTGTGAATTCCCATATTAGGTTTGACCCTAATCCAGAAGATTTATGTCGTCATATATCTAGGATTGCATGCAACTCTTTTCACTTATTGATTGACTTGTATTTTGCATGTATTTTGGGCTTAATATTGGCTAGAATATGGGGATATGCATGCATTATATGAGTAAATAGGGTTTTATTCTTGTTTTGTGGAAAAGGATTACGCTTTGCTCGTTTTGTAGGAGTTTATATATATTTGTAGCAATTTTGGCAACAATTCGGGCATGGCAACCGCCAATACTTGACATGAGAGACGAAGTTTGGAGTCGAATCAAGAAGAAGTTGGACGAACCGGGCAATAAATGGAAGAAAATGGCCAAGTGCTTGTTGTTCCAGGTGAGCACGGGCAGGGCGTGCTCCTCTAGCACAGCCCGTGCTCAACCCAGACATGAAGACCCAAGGTTCGGCCTATAGCACGGGCAGCCCGTGCCATATGGGCACGCCCGTGCTCCTCTGAGAAAATTTGACAAGTTGTTCGGCACCCAGCACGGGCTTGGGCGTGCCAAAGGGGCACGGCCATGCCTCGCTGCGAGAAAACCAGAGGTTCATCCGATTTCAACTAGGTTTCGACCCGAACGAAGTACAAATAGACATGGGGCGGCCACAAGCAAGGGACGCTGATTTTTACCCTAGAAACCAGAGAAAAGAGTAGTTTTTCTACTGGAAACTTGGAGAGATCGATCAAGACCGCAACCACACCTTCGAGGATTGAATATGGATCGAGAGATTGTCATCATCCCCGAGTCATGCATTCCATCGTATCGTTATTTCAATTAGTTAGATTTTGATTATGAATAATTTGTCTATGGATTGTTTATATTCGATGTCGAGCTAAACACTTTGTGATTCCCGGGTTTGGGAGTAGATTAATAAACACTTTTATGTGATGATTAAGGATAATTGAAGTTAATGTTTTCTTTCTCTATTCAAGTACTTTGCTTTAATTCTTGTTTTATCAAAAAGGCCTTTGATCTAAACTTGTTTGATGTATTGATTATAATTCTAACCGATGAGTTTCAATACTAGATCTTGAGTACTTGACACAAATATATTGCATGATTGAGAAGTCTGTGAATATTTGTGAGATCTTATAATCTTTTGAACTTTTGGGAGTTGGATATCTCATGTTGAGTAGAGATATTAATATAGATATTCCAATCAACGCTTTTACATACATCTCGAGAGAGAGGGTAAATTACTTTTGTGATTGGTCTATAGAGAAGAATATGTTTAACCTTGGTTTGCTTAATCTAAGCATAAAAGTGGGATATTAATTGAAACCATAACCCAAGAATCCATCCATCCATACTTGATCTTTCAATCGCTCTTTGCTTTGTTATTTTAGGATTAATTTACTCGCTTTAGTTTATAAAACCAACCCTTCAAATTTCGATAGTTTAGATAAAAATAGGACTATTGTAATCCAATATTTGGTACATTAATTTATTAATCCCTGTGGATTCGACCTTGCAAACCCTATTCTATAAACTGATTCGTATACTTGCGGTGAAGCTAAAAAAAAAATAGGCGAACAAGTTTTTGGCGCCGTTCTAGGATTAATCAAATTTTTAGTACTAATATTGCGATAAATAGAACTATTCTTAATCTAGACATTTTTTTCTTTTCTTTTTAGTTTGTTGTTTAAGTCTACTTTTACTGTGGTTGACTTGTTTTCTTTAGTTGATTCAGGTAGTGCATGATCACCCGCTCGAAGCAAGGAGAATTAGCACCGTTCATAACGGAGGTTGAGGCTTTTGCTAGGCGAAATAGTGCAGCTACTAAATGGGCGGGAAAGATGCAGGACCAAACCATGGCGGGGAGTTGAAGACAACAATAGTCAATAACGGAGGTAACAACCAGGCCAACAGGGTCAATGTTGAGTTACCAGATGCAGAGGCTTCCAATGGCTCCTGATCAACAAAGAAGCGATTCACGATTACTTTCGCCAATCAATCGCAACTATGGTGGAATTGCCAACGTCCCCGATCAATGCGAATAATTTTGGTCAAGCCAAGACCGATCTCGATGGTGCGTGAGAATCGGTTTGGGGTTTCTGTCTATCTCAAGATCCCAACTCTCATCTTGCGAATTTCATACAAATCTGCAATACTATCAAGATGAATGGGGTGACTGATGATGTTATACGCCTTCGTCTATTCCCTTTCTCTTTAAGGGATAAGGCTAGGAACTTGCTAGGCACCCTAACTCAGGGGAGTGTGAACAATTGGGATGAGCTGAGTCAGAGGTTCTTGTTCAAGTATTTCCCACCAAGTAAGACACTGCAGCTTAAAAGCGAGATCACTCAGTTTAGGCAGTTTGACTCTGAGCCTTTGTACGAGGCCTGGGAGAGATTCCGGGATTTGTTGAGGAGGTGCCCGCAGCACGGATTTCCTGAGGAAAAACAGCTCTGTTTCTTCTACAATGGGTTGATGGGACAGACTAGATCGTTTGTGGATGCTGCAGCAGGGGGCGCGCTTCTTACGAGATTTTCGGAAAATGCGTTCAACTTGTTGGAGGAGATGGCCATGAATAGCTATCAGTGGCCCTCTGAGAGAACTAATGTAAAAAGGGTAGCCGAAGTGTCTGATTCGGACCCAATTAAAGAGCCGACTCGGATAAGCGTCTTGACAAAATCAACTAAGTGCTTTGACAAAGGCAAACGAGGGAAACGCGGGTGCGAGTAATGGTGGAGTTCCTCTAGATCTGATAGAGGAAGCAAGTTATGTGAATAACTGGAATTTCAACAATTTCCGGAACAATCAAAATCCCACTCATTACCATCCGGGCTTGCGGAACCACGAGAACTTCTCCTACGCGAACACGAAGAACGTGATGCAACCACCACAAGGGTTTAATGTGACTAACGGTGTAATTACTGCAGATCCTAAGCCAACCATGGAGGATATGTTCACTTCGTTCATGAGTGAGACGAGGAACAGGTTCAACAAGGATGAGGCAAAGATGGATAAAATCAAAAACCATGTCACCCAATTGGGGTCCCAGATGAAGAATCTTGAGACCCAAATTGGTCAAATAGCTACGATTATTGGTGGGCATCATCAGAAAGGCCAGTTTCCGAGCAACACTGAAGTAAATCCAAAGGAGCAGTGTAATGCCATTCGTCTGAGGAGTGGAACAGAATACGAGGGGCCGAAAATACCAGAAAATTTCGAAAAATCGCAGGACGGCACGGCCCGTGCGCCCTGCTGGAATGGCATTCGATGCACCGGGAGATGCAGAAACTGAGGCAAATGGCGAGGTTGAGGCCGAGGAAGGAGCTGAGGAACATCGTGCTGAACAAAAAGGGGCTGAGAAGCTTAAATCTTCCTCTAACCTTGATATTTCTAAACTTAATGTTCCCCTTCCTTTTCCCCAACGTTTTCAAAAGAAAAAGTTAGACGCGCAATTTGCTAAATTTTTAGATATTTTTAAGAAACTGCATATTAACATTCCTTTTGCAGACGCATTGGAGCAGATGCCCAATTACGCTAAGTTCTTGAAGGATGTTATGTCAAAGAAGATGAAGATGACTAGTTTCGAGACAATCTGACAGAGGAGTGCGATCTGATAATCCAAAGGAAACTACCACAGAAGTTGAAAGATCCGGAGAGTTTCACTATCCCTTGTGCTATTGGTGATGTTTTCTTTAAGAAAACACTTTGTGACTTAGGAGCGAGTATTAACTTAATGCCCTTGTCTATTTTCAGGCAACTTGGATTGGGAGAGGTGAAGCCATCTACGGTCACCTTACAACTCGCGGACCGATCACTCACTTATCCAAAGGGAATCATCGAGGATGTACTTGTCAAAGTTGATAAATTTATATTCCCTGTGGATTTCTTAGTGCTGGACATGGAGGAAGATAAAGACGTTCCTTTGATACTTGGGCGTCCATTCCTAGCGACGGGGAAGGCCTTAATAGATGTGCAAAAGGGAGAGCTCACGTTACGGGTTAATGATGAGCATGTTCTATTTACTATATATAAGGCGCTTCAATTTCATGATGGTGTTGAGACTTGTAATTTCATAGACGTAGTTGAATCCTGTATTGATGAGTATGCGGATCATACTTGTTTAGGGATACTTTGGAGTTTGTTTTGACACATTCGTGTTCAACATCGAACTTGACTATTGATATTGATAACCAAGACTTGTATGATTGCGTTTGCGCTTTGGATAATATGCAGGAGCTACCGAGGAGCACAAGAGGCGAACACACGCTGAAAAATGTACGGGAATCAGTTCTACAGGGGCGCACGGCCCGTGCTCTTGAGCACGCCCAGGTCGTGCGCATAGCCGAAAGAAAACTTGAAACAAACAACGACGGCACGGCCCGTGCCTAAGGTTGAAGAAATTCAAAGAAAAGCTGAAGACGGCACGGCCCGTGCCAAAGGACACGGGCAACCCATGCCTGTAGTCGAAGAGAAAGTTGAAGGATCTGAAGACGGCACGGCCCGTGCTCATCAGCACGGGGAGCCCGTGCTCCCATCCGAAGAGGCCAAATCGAACCCAGAACTCAAGCCCTTGCCCGAGCATCTCAAATATGCATTCCTTGGAGCGAATAACACGAGTCCGGTAATCGTATCATCTCTTTTAACTTCAGTTCAACTCGATAAATTGCTTAGGGTGTTACGAAAACATAAGTCAGCGATAGGTTGGTCAATTTCTGAATTAAAAGGCATTAGTCCATCGATTGTGATGCATAAGATTAGGATGGAAGATGTCTATAAACCTTCGGTACAAAATCAAAGAAGATTAAACCCTATAATGCAAGAAGTCGTTAGAAAAGAAGTTTTAAAATGGTTTGATGTTGGAATTATATATGCTATTTCTGATAGCTCTTGGGTAAGTCCGGTACAAGTGGTGTCGAAGAAAGGGGGGATGACAGTAGTGAGAAACGAGAGTGATGAGCTTATAGCGACTAGAGTAGTAACTGGATGGAGAATTTGTATTGATTATAGGAAGTTAAATGATGCTACTCGCAAAGATCACTTTCCCCTTCCCTTTATTGATATGATGCTTGATCATTTGGCGGGATATGATTACTATTGTTTTCTCGATGGTTATTCCGGGTATAATCAGATCATGATTGCCCCAGAGGACCAAGAGAAGACGACCTTTACATGCCCCTATGGTACGTTTGCATTCCGCAGGATGCCATTCGGACTTTGTAACGCACCCGCTACTTTTCAAAGATGCATGATGGCTATATTCCATGATTTCATTGAGAAAATAATGGAGGTTTTTATGGATGATTTTTCTGTGTTTGGAGATTCATATGATCATTGCTTGGATAACCTTTCTCTAGTTTTGCAGAGATGCGAGGAGACTAACCTTGTTTTAAATTGGGAAAAGTGTCATTTCATGGTACGAGATGGCATTGTTTTAGGCCACTGAGTTTCTCTGCGAGGTTTGGAAGTTGATAGAGCGAAGGTTGTGGCAATCGAGAAACTCCCACCTCCAACAAATGAGAAAGTCATTCGAAGTTTTTTGGGGCACGCCGGATTCTACAGAAGGTTTATCCGTGACTTTTCTAAAATCACTAAACCTTTAAGTTAGTTATTAGAAAAAGATACTGCTTTCAATTTCTCAGATGATTGTTTGCAGGCTTTTGAGATTCTGAAGAAGGCTTTGGTGACAGCACCGTTCTAGTAGTTCCGGATTGGAGTCAGCCCTTCGAGCTTATGTGTGATGCCAGCGATTTTGCGGTTGGGGCTGTTTTGGGCCACAAACGGGACAAGATGTTCAGAGCCATCTACTATGCGAGCAGAACTTTAGATAGCGCCCAGCAAAACTACACCACCACTGAGAAGGAAATGTTGGCTATCGTGTTTGCATTCGACAAGTTTCGATCTTACTTGATTGGAACTAAGACGATAGTCCACACCGACCACGCGACAATTAAATATCTATTTGACAAGAAGGATGCCAAACCGAGACTGATTCGGTGGATCCTCTTGCTATAAGAATTCAATGTGGAGATTCGGGATAGAAAGGGCTGCGAAAATGTAGTAGCCGATCACTTGTCCAGACTAGAATATAAGAAGGATGAGAAAGAAATCACGGAGGCAATTAAGGAGGAATTCCCCGATGAGCAACTTCTGATGCTACAAGCTAAATTCCCATGGTATGCAGATTTTGTTAATTATTTGGTTGCAGGGGTCTTGCCTCCGGATTTATCATCATATCAAAAGAAGAAATTCCTCCATGACGTCAAGTTCTACATGTGGGACGACCCCTTGCTCTTTAAGAGGTGCGCGGACACCATCATTCGACGATGTGTGCCTCAAGAAGAGTGGGAGGGAGTTCTACAATAGTGCCATTCTTCACCTTCCGGGGGACATTTTGGTCCGACTCGTACGTCGGCTAAGGTATTGCAAAGTGGATTATATTGGCCTACATTATCTAACGATTGCTATATATTCGTACAAAGTTGTGATAGGTGCCAGCGGATGGGAAACATCTCGAGACGACATGAGATGGAAGTTGAACTCTTTGATGTGTGGGGGATCGACTTCATGGGCCTCTTCCCATCTTCGTCGGGTTATCAATACATTCTACTTGCAGTGGAGTACGTATCCCGATGGGTTGAAGCTATTCCGGCATAGACCAATGATGCGCGAGTAGTGCTTAAATTCCTAAAGAAACATATATTCACTCGGTTTGGAACCCCGAGAGCTTTGATTAGCGACGGGGGGTCACACTTTGTGAATAAATTAATGAGCACTCTACTTGCGAAGACGGGTCAAACATAAGGTGGCATTAGCATACCATCCGCAATAGGCTCAAATTGGCTAACTAGGGAAGTCAAATATCATAAGGTATGTAAAAGGCTTGAAAGGCTAAACAAAGATGGCCTAAAATCATCTTCATGAATGCATACAACATGTGACTTTGACGGAGATACCAAAGCAAGTTCTAGAATTCAAATCAACATGAATGACACACTCAATCACAAACAAGACTGCATAATATGAAAGCGGAAAGGCTCAAAAGCTCACAGTTTGTAAGTGCATAATTCAAAGTATGTTACCCATGATTCAATAATCACATGCTCCAAATTAACTATTCTCAACCCGATCAACTCACACTCAACATCCAATTCAAAACAACACAAACCAATCCGCAAATGCTCCCAAGATCAAGATTTCAAGCAAACGGGCAAGCAGAGGTAGCCAATCGTGAGATTAAGCAGATTTTGGATAAAACGGTAAACATAAATCGCAAAGATTAGGCCATGAAGCTAGATGACGCACTATGGGCATATCGGACTGCATACAAGACACCCTTGGGCACATCACCGTGATCGCTTAGTATTCGGAAATCGTGTCACTTGCCCGTCGAATTGGAGCATAAGGCATTTTGGGTCAGAAAGAAGTTAAATTTTGACTTCCAAGCAGCGGTGAGAAGATGCTCTTGCACTTAAATGAGATGGAGGAATTCCGGGATGAAGCCTATGAAAATTCCCGGATTTACAAAGAGCGAACCAAACGATGGCACGATCGAATGATAAAGAAGAGGGAGTTTTTACCGAGTGAACAAGTCCTTTTGTTTAACTCGCGTCTTAAACTCTTTCCGGGAAAACTTAAGTCTAGATGGTCGAGGCCGTTTGTGATAAAGAAAGTGTTAAATCTTCCGGGAATAGTGGAATTATTGAGCCGAGATGGGGAGACATTCATGGTGAATGGCCAGAGGATCAAGCATTACTTGAGCCGGGATCAAAAGGAAGAGGTGACACGCCTCACATTGCTAGAGCTGTGATTGACTAAACAGGCGTCAAGCTATAAACGTTAAATTTAGCGCTTGTTGGGAGGCAACCCAATGGTACTTCAAACAAATGGCTGAACCACAAAGAGGTCGGGGCGGACGTTTGAGGAGACCCACTCGGGAGGTCGACCCAAACCACCCGCGTGCCTATGGACTCACCTTCACCGCGCACGATATAATGGAGCGATGGAACCGGCTCATCACTCGTGATTACATCCCCACACGCTATGCCGATGACGAGTGTACACAAACTCTCGGGATACACGAGGAGGTGTGGCAAATGTTTGAACGAGTTGGTTGGACCGCTTTCATGCAAGGGCGGTGGCCAACATACAAGACACTCACACTCGAATTCTTAAGCACCTTCCAGGTTATGGAAACGCGACCAAGAAACGAGCCTCGGAAAATCCACTTCAGGATGGGCAACGTATGGCGGAAAATCACGATCGTTGAACTGAATCAAATTTATAGGGTGCCATCCGACGCCCCGTACCGAATGGCTGAAAATTACAATGCGCATGAATTCTGGCGGTTGTTGACAAAAACCCCCGAAACTGGCCTCATGCAATATGTCGCACGCTCTTCCAAAGCATCGTCACTCCGCAACCCCATCTTCCGTTATATTCAAAAGGTCACGGCCCACTCGGTATTCTCCCGGTACAACAACGGGGGTATGCAAGCGAAAGAGCTATACCTACTATGGTGTATGCTCACTCGCACCCCCTATAACATGGCGGCATACTTTGTGGAACACGCCGTCTACATACAACAACATGACGTGGGAAAGATCTTAATTGAGGGAATGATAACCCCCATTGCGCGGCATTTCGAGGTTGACATAAGCTATATGGAGCCATTAGCAGGCAGCCGAAGCATCAACTTGAGCTCCCTTCACACCATGAAGATCATCAACAATGAGGAGAATATCCTCTGTTTTCAACAAAAGGTCGGGTCTGCGTTTTCCCTTCCTAACCCGCAGCTCACAACTGTGATTGACAACCAAATCAATTGGCTTATGTACTCGAGGATCATATCGTCATCATGCGGGGTTTGGCGGCACGAAAGAGATGAAGGGTAGTCGGGTTGCCCGATGAAGAAGACTTGTAATGGAGGCGCGAGTATGATAGACGGGGAGAGGGGTTTGAGCGGGGCTTCCAGCAGGAGGCTTGAGCAGACGGCGACCCTAATAAGGGAACCGATATTCGAGCGCTCTCACCAAGACGAGGAGCGTGGGGGACAATACGATCATGATAGATTTTGTGCCTTTGAGGAAAGCTTGCGACAACATAGAGACGATTTTCGTGCTTACCAGAAGTCCAAGACCAAAGGTACCATGCCCAAAGCTTGTGGAACCAAGCACACGAGCAAATGGGAGTTGGAGATATTGCATGCGATCAGATGCCAGATCGAGAATTGGCATATCTCCCGGGCCACTACCCGCCACCACCCCCACAAAGATCCAGTCCTATCCACACCTTTCATTGAAATTCTACTTTCTCTTTAATGCGCTACAATTTCATTCAAGTTTGGGGGGGGGGAGAGGTAGTAATTTTTTGATGGGTGTGGTGTTTGCATTCATTTAGTTGCATGTAGAGCATATAGGTTGCATCGCCTTAGATGTTTTATTTTTTTTTATGGTTTTAGCATGTTTATCGCTTTAGCACGTTTATTGCTTTCCTAGTTGTTAGGGAGTGAGTTGACCGCTATTGTGTGTTTTTTTTATGTTTTGATTGAAATCTTGATCTTGCGGATTGGTTTGTGTTGTTTTGAATTAGATGTTGAGTGTGAGTTGATCGGGTTGAGAATAGTTAATATGGAGCATGTGATTATTGAATCATGGGTAACATACTTTGAATTATGCACTTACAAGCCTGTGAGCTTTTGAGCCTTTTTCGCTTTCATATTATGCGCCTTGTTTGTGATTGAGTGTGTCATTCATGTTGATTTGAATTCTAGAACTTGCTTTGGTATCTCCGTCAAAGTCACATGTTGTATGCATTCATGAAGATGATTTTAGGCCATCTTTGTTTAGCCTTTCAAGCCTTTTACCTACCTTATGATATTTGACTTCCTAGTTAGCCAATTTGAGCCTATTGCCGATTTTTTTATAGCCACATTTTAAGCCTTCGAATCTTATGAAATATATATGTTACCCTGAGCTTAAGCGTATAGAGTTGAGAAAAAGGGGATGAATAAAGGATTGAATGAAGGGGTGGCAAAAGTCAGAAAATGTGTACATGTTGGGAACTTGGGAATAAAAGAAGAAAAAGGGGAAAACTACTCACAAAAGTCGAAAAAAAATAAAAAAATAAAAAATAAAAAAAAAATGCGAATGCAAAGTGAGTCGGCCAGAAGTGAAAAATAGGCTGAAAATTGTGATGTAAGGCGAAGGGAATAATGCGTATGAAAAAGAAGGGAGAAATCGAAAAGTGAGAGGATATAAGGCGAGTGGAAGCACATAGTCGAGTTGAATTAGAAAAACGGTTTGAGAAGAACAAAGGTGTTTTCCAATCTATACGCTAGAGTTGAGTCACTTTATCCATATTTCCCTACCTTAACCAAAGAGCCTTCATTACATCCTTGAATAAAGTCCTTTATGATTTGTGAATTGCATACAAATGAGTGGCGGAGATGTGAGACGATTTGCAAGCATATGGTAATTCTTCAACATTGATATGACTTGAGCGAATACACGTCCCTTATCATTCTAGTGAGCATAGTATACACTTTATCCTTGAGAGGCGTGATTTGCAGTGTTTTACCTTGATTCTTATAAACTTGTGCTCCGTGTTAACTCTTTGAAACTTGGTTGATTTGTGCTTGATGTCTATGGATAGATGACATGAATTATGATGCGGTGCTCTTGAGTTGCTCTTCTTTTCCCCAATTGTGTTGTCTTGCTTATAAAGTGTTGACCGGGACGGTCAACAGTTTAAGTTTGGGGGTTTGATTGACTTGTATTTTGCATGTATTTTGGGCTTAATATTGGCTAGAATATGGGGATATGCATGCATTATATGAGTAAATAGGGTTTTATTCTTGTTTTGTGGAAAAGGATTACTCTTTGCTCGTTTTGTAGGAGTTTATATATATTTGTAGCAATTTTGGCAACAATTCGGGCATGGCAACCGCCAATACTTGACATGAGACACAAAGTTTGGAGTCGAATCAAGAAGAAGTTGGACGAACCGGGTAAGAAACGGAAGAAAATGGCCAAGTGCTTGTTGTTCCAGGTGAGCACGGGCAGGGTGTGCTCCTCTAGCACAGCCCGTGCTCAACCCAGACATGAAGACCCAAGATTCAGCCTATAGCACGGGCAACCCGTGCCATATGGCACGCCTGCGTGCTCCTCGAGAAAATTTGACAAGTTGTTTGGCACCCGACGGCCAAGGCGTGCCAAAGGCGACGGCCGTGCCTCGTCAAGGAAAAAAGAGGTTCATCCGATTTCAACTAGGTTTCGACCCGAATGAAGTACAAATAGACCCGGGGCGGCCATAAGCAAGGGACGCTGATTTTTACCCTAGAAACCAGAGAAAAGAGCAGTTTTCTACCGAAAACTTGGAGAGATCGATCAAGACCGCAACCACACCTTCGAGGATTGAAGATAGATCGAGAGATCGTCATCATCCCCGAGTCACTCATTCCATCGTATCGTTGTTTCAATTAGTTAGATTTTGATTATGAATAATTTGTCTATGGATTGTTTATATTCGATGTCGAGCTAAACACTTTGTGATTCCCGGGTTTGGGAGTAGATTAATAAACACTTTTATGTGATGATTAAGGATAATTGAAGTTAATGTTTTCTTTCTCTATTCAAGTACTTTGCTTTAATTCTTGTTTTATCAAAAAGGCCTTTGATCTAAACTTGTTTGATGTATTGATTCATAATTCTAACCGATGAGTTTCAATACTAGATCTTGAGTACTTGACACAAATATATTGCATGATTGAGAAGTCTGTGAATATTTGTGAGATCTTATAATTTTTTGAACTTTTGGGAGTTGGATATCTCATGTTGAGTAGAGATACTAACATAGATATTCCAATCAACGCTTTTACATACTTCTCGAGAGAGAGGGTAAATTACTTTTGTGATTGGTATATAGAGAAGAATACGTTTAACCTTGGTTTGCTTAATCTAAGCATAAAAGTGGGATATTAATTGAAACCATAACCCAGGAATCCATCCATCCATACTTGATCTTTCAATCGCTCTTTGCTATGTTATTTTAGGATTAATTTTTGCTTTAGTTTATAAAACCAGCCCTTCAAATTTCGATAGTTTAGATAAAAATATGACTATTATAATCCAATACTTGGTACATTAATTTATTAATCCCTGTGGATTCGACTTTGCAAACCCTATTCTATAAACTGATCCGTACACTTGCGGTGAAGCTAAAAAAATAGGCGAACAATTATATAGGTTCTATTTCACCACGAATCTCTCAATTTCCCGGTGAAAAATAAACTTCAAATCAATATTGCACATATACCAATTCGAATGAATAAAACATAATATAAGTGAATCACACAAAACATGAAGATTTTATTAAAAACATACAAGCCTTAATCACAAATTCATTCTAGAGTTCACCACATTCAAACACTAGAAATTTAGCTACACATGGCTTTGACAAAAGAGTTTACTACACAAGAAGATTTGAATAAAATGAACATGGTGTACTTAGCTCTTATTCAAGACCAATACAAGACTTCCTCCTTGGTTGATTGCAATGATGTTGAGCTCCAAGCCTTCTCCTATATTGTTCTTAAACTTCCAACTCTACCTCTCTTTTATCCTCTCAATGTATTTTGCTTTGAAACTTAGAGTAAATGAATGAATTCTCCATCCCAAACTCTTGGCTTTTATAGACATAATTTTTGTGAAAGAACACATTAACAATGTCATCTCTTGCAAATAATTGCTCCACTACCATAGTTGGTTGTTGAATCCTTGTTTTCATATGATAATTGAGGGAATAATGGGGCATAATGCAACAAAATAAGATGTAAAAGTTGGACAAAAGTTGTCAAAAAGCAAAAAGAAAAGCTTCCATAATTTCCCGAAAAAAATTTGAGCCGAGACAAAGCACCGCTTAAAAAGCACGACCGTGCTTATGACCGTGTTTTTTTTACGTCAATTGTAGGATTTGGGCGGTGTGCTTTTAAACACGGTTTGAGCATGTTTTCCTTGTTGTCATGTTGAACACAAATGCGTGCTTTCAAAACGACTAGGGTGTGTTTTTCTCGCTTTTCTTGTTTTTCTTCTCTTTGAAGCATGACCATGTTTTCCATCACACTAGGGTGTGTTTTGCACGAGATCGAGTCTTCTTGCCTTCTTTTTATCAATGTTATACTCCATTTTTGTTCGTATTGTCATAGGAAATCCATATGAATTTGCTTCAAGACTTTACCTTCATCATTTAAAACAAGCCAATGTGATTTTTCTTGAATTTATTGATTAATGAACTAAAAAGTTAAAGAAATTATCGAAAAAGAGTTATAAAAACGTGAACAAAAATGCACTTATCACAAGTGAGGAAAAAATAAATGATGCATTGGTGGGTCAAAGTCATTTGGTGTGGGTAGTATGATCTATCTTACTTAAATGAGGGCATTGATGGAATCACACAAACAATTTGATAGAGCTTGAAATTGTATCCCACCATGGAGGTGGGATGGGCTACCATGAAATTTGAATGATAAAAGACCGGGCCTTTCTCATTTCATGGGCTTTCCCTTTCCAAACTAAACAACTTAATCTGGTGGATTTATTATCAAATGGCTTGATATCAAGCCCATTACACCCAACCAAATGCAACCTCAAAGTATAGGAATTGCTATACACACATCATTTTTCTTTCTCGTTATTATTCCATTTCTAAATTCTTTCTGAACACATAACTAATTTCATTCCAACACATTAATCGCTCCATTATTCCTCGTACATACAAAATATCCAAATGCTATAACAAAAATCATCTCAAACAAAATCTTTAGTTTACCTTTTAATTTATAGAATGATTTTTCACTCTTCAAATTTGGAGAGCCAAAATAATTCTCTATAATTAATTACATTAGATTTCTTACATTTTGATTTACCTTTTTGAATGGGACTTTCTAAAAACAACACAAATTTTAAAAAATGTCATAAACTGTTTTCAATATCCCATATGTAATAAATTAATATTGGGAAAAGAGAAAATAAAGAGTCAAATAAAAGAGTGTGTCGAAAAAATTCAAAAATATCACTCTTTTAAAGATGTTCTTTATTTTACAAAAATGCTCTTTAAATTTAAAGAGACTCTTAGAAATACTCTAATATCCTAAGTTCCTATATTTACATATTCCTACCCGTGATGTGTATTGATTCCCCTATTTACTGTGTCTTTTCAATTGTAATAATGTACTTATAAATTTGCAAGGAATATAAGAGAAAAACATTAGGTGATTTTTTTTCATATCCTCTCTACTTTATGTTCCTCTAGTTCTTATTGTCTTATTTTTTATTTAATTTTTTTTATTTCACGACACTTTTATATTTAAATTAAGAGTATGTCTCTCATAGGACCGTCTTATGGAGATCCTATTCCGTAAGACGGATCCATCCGCCCAGCCCATCCGCTCACCTGATATTTTAAAAAAAACCACTTTAGCATTCCACAAGATTCAAACCCGCGACCTATACAAGTTTAAGGTGGTGTTCTACCACTACACCACTAGTGCTTGTTGTGCAATTTCAGTATAACCATGTATATAAAGTCATTCATAAATACGCCTGTTAAATTAAATAAAAATTAAAAATTCCTCTAAATGAAGAGGCTAAGAATCGAACCCAAGTTCATTAAAAAACATGATACATTATCTCAATAAATGGATACTTATAAAAGTGTTACTTTAACTATATCATATTTATTTTTATTTTTCTCTTTTTTTCGTTCTAGTTTGTAAATCGTATTAAGAAATCGGATACTTTATCTCAACAAACGGATACTTTTACTTATAAAAGTGTTACTTTAACTATATCATATTTATTTTTTATTTTTCATTCTTTCCTTCATTTCTAATTTGTGACTATATTAAAAACCATGATACTTTATCTCAAAAAATAGATACTTTAACTTATAAAAGTGTTACTTTAATCATATATATATATATATATATATATATATATATTTTATAATATATTCATAATTTTTGACTATATTAAAAAATATGTTACTTTATCTCAAAAAATAAATACTTTTACTTATAAAAGTATTACTTTAACTCTATCATATTTATTATTCATCTTTCATTGTATTTATTATTAAAAAATGTAATACTTTATTTAAAAAATATATATTTTTACTCATAAATGTGTTACTTTAACTATGATATATTTATTTTTTCTTCAATGTAATGTAATAATAATCTGTGACCATATTAAAAAATATGATACTTTATCTAAAATAACCGATATTTTTTCTCATAAAATCACATTTTTAATCGAGGAAGAAAAAATGAAAAGGGGAAATTACAAAAAATACCATTCATTTGGCACAAATCCCGATTTTATTAACATCTCACATCTCTACCTTTTTGTTTACTTTTTGTACTCTCATTTTTTAAATTTTTCCCCCATTTACGCTCCAGCACTTTCTTGTCCAATTTGTCACTTCCTCTCTCTCTTTCCTCCTTTCTTGTCCAATCTGTTACTTCTCCTCTCTCTTTACGCCATTGATGGTTTGTTTTCTCTTTGATTCTTGTAACTTCTTGTTCAAAATATGAAGCCCTAGTTTCTTCATCTTCTAAAAACGGAAAGATGAAACTTGTTGATGTTGATGAAAAATAAGTTTTTAAGGGAAAATCATCCAAAAAGAAAGCTATTGGATTTAGATGATGTTGATGTCAATGACGATGTATGGTGTTTTTTCCTTTATATTCTTTGGATTTATTTTGTTATTTATTGTTTCTATGGATTTTTATTTTTTCGTTTTGTGTTGTTTTTACATTTGTGTTTCAGTGTTGTTTCTGTTGTATTTCTATGATGTTGATCTGTTGTTTTTATTATTTTACAATTTTTTCGTATAAGATGTATTGTTTATTTTTTGTTTCGTTGTTGTTTCTTTGTTGTTTTTTATTGTTTCTTTATTGTTTCTTTGTTGTTCTTTTTGAAACATGAAGGAAACATAATTGAAACAAATATGAAACAATGTCCTGCTTTCTTCTCCTATTTGTTGTTTTTTTGTTCCTGTATATTTTTCTTCTCTTTTCCTGATGTGCAATCCGATTCTTCTTCCTTTGTGCTCGAAAAGATGTCTTCTCCTTGTTCTTCTCCTTTCGAAAAGTGTTTGCACACTTGTGATGATCATATGTTTGATTTCTAATCGGTGCTCTGTTTTTTTTTTTTGTAATTGTTTTTATATGCAAATATTGTTTGGTAATGTGTTGGGTTTGAGCGTATTTATTGGTAATTAGAATGCGACAACATATTGTAAAGTAGTTTTGGTAAAATCTCAGTATTTTGCAGGTACCGGTCAAAAATAGGTGGGTATTTATGTCATTTTCCCCCAAAAAAGGCATTAATCGCTTTGATCCATGGACCGTCAATAGGATATACGCGGGTCAAATAGATCCGCTCTTACGGATTGGGACCCATAAGGCGGTTTTTTTGCCTTAAATTAATTAGGTGAATTTGATTTTTTATAGGCATAATGAAGAAGGGAGGCGCTATTTGCACCCCAAATTCTTATAAATACACCACACCTCCTATTTTCACAAAATTAAAATGACTTAAAATGACTATTATGTCCTAATTATTAAAAATTCTAAATACACCAATTTTTTTCCATATTTTTCTTTTCTTCTTTCCTAGGGTTTCAATTGCTAATTTTTTTATTTTTTTACTATCGTGCTATTTTCATTGTACATTAAGTGCGAAAAATGTGTTATTTTTAATAAATTAAATGTTTTATAGATTGGGTTGGAAATGGTGTTACAATTTTTGGGTTTTTATATTCGTGCATTTTTTCGCCATGTTCGAATAGGCACGATCGTGCTCTATTTTAATACATGGCACGATCGTGCTCTATTTTATATCGTGCCACACTTTTTACATCAGTTTCTTAAAGAAAACCGATGTAAAAAGTGTCGTGCCATGTATTAAAATAGAGCACGATCGTGCCGATTTTTTACATCAGTTTCTTAAAGAAAACCGATGTAAAAAATGTGGCATAATCGTACCCTATCTTAAAGTGTGGCACGATCGTGCCATGTATTAAAATAGGGCACGATCGTGCCACACTTAAAAAAAACTGGTGGGGTGTATTTTTTCCGATAATAAGGGCATAATAGTTATTTTAAGTCATTTTAATTTTGTAAAAATAAGGAGAGGGGTGTATTTATAAGAATTTGGGGTGCAAATAGTGGCTCCCAACGAAGAATTTACTGTTTACCAAAGATTCATCTCCCCGTGCCGCGCAACATGATTGTGATGCGGTGGCCTTTCTCCCAAACAAAAATCAGAGCATTTAATAATCTTCAGACCTTAATATAGAAAAGCACTTATTGCACCCACACGCAAAAGTTGGAAAAACCGAAAATCGACTTTTACCATTTCTTCTCCTCGTAACAGTGGCTAACGGCGGCGCATCTGGTGGCTGTGGCGGCGGCGGTTTAACAGGTGGATGGCAAGAAGCAACAAATACACCTCCCTCAACCTCAATGGAATTTTTGAAAAAAAGCTGAACAACAACACTAATCAACCCGCCAGCAATAACTCCGCCAAATCATTGGCAAGTCAGAGCAAAACTGTTATATCGAACTCACGTATCCATGGACACATGCTTGTTTTGAGCCGACCGGCACCCAAACCCATTTCCATTCCTCAGAAACCGGAAAATAAAGACAAGGCTTCTTCTGTTTCTTCTACATCGCCCACAGATCAAGCACCTTCCGATTCGGAACCGGATTTAATTTCTCTCCGACCACAGGGCCGAACCGGGTCCATTCCAGTGCTGAATACGTCGCCCTTACCGTCTCCGGTGTCTCCTTGCCATCGAAGTCTGATCGGTTTGTTCCGCCGCATCTCAGGCCTGGGTTCGTGGGAAGAGAGGAGAAGCCTGGATCGGAGCTTGTGAAGGCTGGACAGGGTAGTATTAAGGTTAAGCCGGAGTTGCGAGTGCATCGACCAGGTCAGTTTCAGGGTCCGGGGTATAACGGGTTAGAGACGATCGACGGAAGACCGAAATCTGGGGGCGGGCATGAGCCGATGAGGAGAGGTCGTGAGCTGGCGGATCTGAACCGTCCGGGTTCAAGTGGGACCCGGCCTAGTTCTAGTGGATAACGGTATGGTCCTTTGCTCTTTTTCTTCTATATATTATTTGTTCTTATTATTGGTTGTGAAATTCTTCATTATGAATTTGCTTCTTTCTATAGTCTATAGACTCTATACTGGTTGGAAATTTGGGAAATGATCTGTCTATTGCAATTAAAAACTCGTAGGTAATTTATTGTTATTATTGGGCAAGGAGATAGGTTGGATGTTGGCATCAATATAACATGGATGAGATTGTTGCAAATTGTTGTTTTTCAATGTCTGATTTGGTTTTGATGTCTATTTGACAGTAAACGGTTTTAAGAGTACAACCTTTGAGTTGATCATTATACTTCTTGGCCTTTATTAGTTGAATCTAGGGATCAAATGTGAGCATACAAATTCTTGAGTTATTTGCTTGGCCAAATTGTAATCAGTGAGGTGATCATATGTTTTGTTTTTACTTTCGTGATGTTGCTGGCAAAGTAGCTCATTATTGTTTTCGCAACCAACAACAAAGGCTAATCAGATGTTTGGTTGTGAGGTACTACAGCTTTTGTCCAATAGACTTTTCCTGTAATTGAGATGTCAGATGTCACTTGTTGCCTGTTTCTTGCTGGACGTTTGCTAAGACCTGTGAATAAAAGTGTAGGATGAGGGGAAAGTAAATTTGATGACCAGTATTCCTCAAGACCATGGATTGTTTGTTACTTTTCCATGTCACAAGATCTCCCCATCTAATCCGCATCTGAGTAGATTTCAACTTCTTACTTGGGAACTTCATATAAAGCAAACCTCTCGTGTCATCTTGAGGTACCTTAGAATTTTATTGACAACATCCATGCGCTCTTCTGTTGGGTTCTCTATTAGCTTACTACACTAATATGAAAGCCAACATGCAGTTGAGTTTGTGAGAGATAAATAAGTTTCCCATGAGTCGTTGATATCTCCCCCTATTAACACACGCGCTATCTGTTAAGTACTATGGTCTCGTCTTCGTTGTTGGGTCCATAGGAGTATCAACAAGATTACATCCAAACATTCTAGTTTCTCGTAGAAACTCCAGAACAAATGAGGCTGGTTCTTCGTTGAAGTCATTTGTCTATACATGTCGTCTACATACACAGTCAACATTGCTTTCTTCCGTCTGGTGAGTGTTTGACTACGTCAGTGTGATCTGCTTGGCACTGCTGTAACCAAATTTGACTGATGGCTAACTTGAAGAATCTGCCAAATCATGGTCATAAATGGATTTTATAAGGCTGCTAACCTTTATTTGCTCTGACCTCATTTTTTAACCTAAAACATTTTAGGTCACAGGTCAGTCTGCTAATTGACAGCAAATTTATACCAAAATTTTGGAACGAAAAGAACAAAATCAAGTAGTACTACTTATCCTGTCACAGCCACTTTTGACACAGATCTATCGGCAATACAAATTTTATAATTCTCAGGACATGGACTACATTTACGAAAGACGGTTAAGTCTCCTATCATGTTATGATCTGACAATCCATGTTTGTTTTCTTTTAATTCATCGGGAGGGCATGCAAGAATATGCCTTTTTATGCTTTTGAAATTGTCCCAATGATTGAGGATATTTTTGTTGTCTGAATGCATTTCTTTGGCATCGTCCCAAACTTCCTTGGTGATTCCATACTTGAGGAAATTATGGCCGAATAGTTTAGGAACAGTGAATGGAAGAAGAGAGCTTTCCGATCCTCCATTTTGGTTTGATGTATAGCAGCCTTCTGGATTGTAGGTGATCCCAGAAGAATTTAAATCTGTCCCCTCAGTTGGCATGACGTTTTTATTTGGTCATGAGAGGAGTTTCTAGTATTCAGAGTGGTGGCTTTAGTACCATGAAGGAAAAACTGAGAAAGAAATGAAGAAATAACTGATTGGAATTTTGATGTTTCTTAACCATTAAGGAGAAAAGATTACAGAAATATATACATGCTTAGGCAGCAAAACTACTGCCATAAATCTTGGTAATAACAGCCCAAATTACCCAAAATTATTCCTGTCCTAAACTAGGAAATAAATCAGAGGGAATTGGTAATATGTTTCCTAATCTCATCATTGGTAATTATTAGATAACTAAATAAGGAAACAATCAAATAAAATTTCTTGAGCCTAGGACTATATCAATTCTGAATTTGTACTGTGTCATATGCTTTAGTGAGGAAATGTTGTGTTGAAACGTCACGGATGCATATTTGTTTTTTGCATGAAACATCCCAAGGTGGGATGGGGGATTTAGGTCACATCCCCAACCTATTTTATTAAGAAATTGTAAAAATTACAAGGAAAGAATCAAACAAGCATTACACTTTGCCTATGATGCCTAAAAGATGGTAGCCCTAATTGATCTCCACGAGCAAGCCCTTTTGCTGTTCGAGGCAACTGAGCTGGAGAATACTCTGTGCTATTTTGCAGCAGGTATCCAGTTTTAGCAAGTGAATCAGCCACACTGTTCCCTTCTCTGAAGATATGGGACACTTATAGTTTTTCCTATACAAACGTCACGGATGCATATAGTGAAGAGATATTGGATTGTGTTGCTTATATCATTGAGATAAGCCAGCATATAAACTTTTGATGATCTCACTGGGGAAGGATTAGAAAATTTGTGACATGATTGAATGACAAATATGGACATTATGCGGCCTATTGCATAATATCTTGTGACAACTATGGACTTCCAATAGCATTTCTGCTTTTTTTCTTTGCTAGCTTTAATTGTTAGATGATAGCCTATAGTTTATAATTGTCTTAAAGCTTTATTTCATTCATGTTCCTTCTAAAATTTCTTGAATTACCTGATTGAAAACCAAAATACTAAGTCTTGATGAGCTGAGATTTACTATATGATGCTTGACATCGTGATGCCGTGGTTCAGCTATGTGCAAGCATATGGTTCATTGGTTTTGAATTGATGATAGGGATTTCCTCAAAGATTTTAATTAGACATAGAGAACAGGGTAAAATCAGGACATTTGATATTCGATCTTGTTATTCATCATCATCATCATCAATTGCACCTTAATCCCACTTATGTTGGGGTCAGTGACATGAAGTTTATAGTGTCAAATTATTGTCTAAAATTAGTTAACAATATGAATTCATGCAAAAAGCAAAGTAGCAAGGTTTTACGCCGGATGCCTTTCCTGTCGCAACCTTCGAAGGAAAAATGAGATTTTATTTCTTAATTTTTTATCAGTAGAAAATGTTCTGCATCGAAGTGAAAAGCTACTTAGAAGTCATATAGTTGCTTCAATGTCTTCCCTCACAGTAGATATACGTTGTTTGCTTTGTTTCCTTTTTCGTTGAGTTTTTACTGTTTTTGTAGCTTCTAACCTTTTCTCACGAAACCATATTCTTCTTTTTTTTTTTTTCCGGAGGAATGAGATTTTATGAAACTTCCAATGCAAGTCCACTATTATTTATTAGTTACTATATAATGGTATCGACAAGTTAGTATAGAGTTCTGGGTCAACAGATAACAATTTAAAGAAATAAAAGCTGGGTTTTCAGTTCATTAGGTCATGTAAGGAACCTTCAATTCTTGGTACTCAGATTTTATTTGCTCCTGCTAGTAAGAGATCCATTTTCGAGTTCTTGAAGGATCTGGTTCCATTTTATTTTTGTACTTTTTTGAGAAAATCAATATGTTACTCTGCATACATCAAATCACTCATGTAGATATTAGAGACATCTTTCTATATTGTTTTAGTTTTTGGTGGTGGGTTTGTTAGGGATGATGACACGACACGATAATACGACATGAACCCAACCTCGAAGTTACTCGGAGAAAAAACGAACACGAATCGACACGATGTTACCCATTGTCTTAAAACATAGTTATCTTATATATCATTTAATTTAATTTTTTTATGTATTTTGGACATAACCCGAATTTGATCCAAGTTGAACATGAACATGACCTAATGACTGAATTGCCACCTCTAGGGTTTGTAGTGGGGGGTGGGGGTGTTGTTATTAAAGGGAGGTAGGGTTTTATTTATTCAGTCAGTGGGTTTTTGTACCTAATAATTATATTGCTTTTCCATGTTTAGGAAGTTGCTTGCTTAACTATCAAAACTATCAAAGAAGATAGAAAATCTATTTTCCAATATTTCTAGTCAATGACTTGGTAATTCAACCTTTCAGTGGCATATCAATAGTTGGTTATCATTTACTTCATTATAATGTCTCTGCAAAACCTGACTTTCAGATGTTACTGTCCATCATTTCACTAAGCTGACCTCCTTTACCGACGAGTACAAAGCACCCTTTGGCTTCATTGGCGGACCATTGCAATTGATCTTTTAGTGAAGTTTCCCAGCTTCGACTTCCCGTTGTTGTAGATGCTGCGTACCTTTTGGTAATGGAAGATGGATTCTAATACAACCAGCTTTTTCGCCATAGTGTTACGCTCTAGGTTTGAAACCTGATCAGCATCTTATATGTTACTGTATTTTTTGCTTCTTTTCAAGGCTATGTTAATAAGAAAGATGGTGACATTCAACTGTAACATTTACTTTTATGATCTATTGTGTTTCTGTTTATCTTGTGAAACTGTACTGAGAAGTGTTCTTTGGATGGAACCATTTCTCCTTCCAATATGTACTAAAACAGCCTCCTTGTATTTGATTGTTGGGTGTGAATTTGGCACTTTTTTAGTTTCTTGTCATCTGTTTGACATGGTTTTGATGACTTGCCATTTCATAGTAGGGATGGCAAAATCTTCAGGGGGAATCATTCCCGTTGGTACCCGAATAAAATGGAAGGGGGAATCCAGTAAATTATGCATTTCTCTGGATTAGTATTTAATAGATGATAACCTCATATCCCTGTATTCATTTTTACTGAATGTCCTCTGATTGAGATTAATTTGGTTCCGATTAACTTAATCACGTGCGAAAAATTGCGTAATTTAGGAGTTGTCAATATTTTGTTATGCTTGTTTGTTCATACAACAAAATCTTGGAAAAAGGCATGTCTGGATACCCGTTTAAGGCTTGATGTGGAATATAGTAGATCACACCTTGGAGGGGTGATGTAACTCTCGTAAGTGCCTTCCCTAGTTTCTGGATAAGGAAAAATATTCCTTAGTGGAGAAGATGTTTGTTCTAGAGCATTTAGAGGTGCGATAAAGGTGTTGGTGTTTTGTTTGTTTTTTCTTTCTTTTTCCAATCATAGTTTTAGTTTTGTTCAATCAAACAAATATCTAATATTGTCCTAGCATGGACAATTTGTCCAGCTCAATTTTGCCTATATTTGCTGGACGTGGATTGTAGTTAAAAAGTTCTCAAGAGAAGGTTCATTTTATAGAACCGATATACCCATCTTAAAATTTTGCTTATATAATGTTGCACTAAGATTATGATGTGTATGATCAATCTAATATTGTAATTAGGATATCAAGCGCCTTAAAGCTCCTACCATGGACAATTTGTCCACCTCAAATTTGCCTATATTTGCGGGGCGTGGAATGTAGTTTAAAGTTCTTAAGTGAAGGGTCATTTTATAGAACCAGTACCCATCTTAAAAGTTTTCTTATTTAATAATGTTGCACTAAGATTATGATGTGTATGTACTACAAGAATAAAACAATTTACCTAAAAAATTATGTAGGTAAGTGTTAAGACAACTGTAATATGTAGATAAAATTATTGTAGGTAAATATTTATCGGCAAATCTAAAATTATTGGTAAATACATAATATATTTTTGTAGGTAAATTTAAAAATTGTTTTAGTGATTTGTTGGTAATTGTTTCGGTATAGTCCGGGAAAAAATAATATTCTTTATTTTGTTAGTATTATGTAGGTAACTGTAAAATTTAGTCACAAAATCAATTCTGTCATTAAACTGAAATTTTCTTGTAGTATAAATATAATATTTAGTTGGTTTCTTTTTTTGAGAATGATATTTAATTGTCTTCGTTGGCAAGCACTTTTAATAATTTTCACGCGAGTATCCGATCCGTATCAAATTAATATGTGATCAAGACGAAGTCAAGCATGGAACAATCATTTGGGGGACGATTTTTCGTGCGCGGTAATTGAGGATATTAGGTACATGAGAGCCATTGTGCATTCTCGCGATTTACATGATCAGTTCTTAAGGGTCCGCGGTTGATTCCCCGAGGATCGATCATGATATTCACTACAAGAAAATCATAAAATAGCGACGGAAATTTCCGTCGCTAAACCCATAAAATCCGTCACTAAATATTTTAGCGACATATTAGCGACGGATTCTTTCCGTCTTTATTTAACTCGTAGCTAATTTCTTAGTGACGGATTACTTTATCCGCCGCTAAATAGCAACAGAAAACTCTGTCGCTAAAATGACAAAAGTCCGTCGCCAATCATGAACTTAGGCGACAATACGGACGACGAATTAGAGACAACTTTAGCAACGGATACTTCGTCGCTATATTTAGCAACGGATTACTCCGTCGCTAAAAAGCGTCAATTAACTTTTGTTTTAACGTTAGCGACGGACGTTTCCGTCGCTAATTTACTTAAATAACAACAGATTTGTCCGTTGCTATTTTTAGCGATGGACTAATCCGTCGCTAAATCTGTCTTACACTTAGCAATGGCGACGGATTTTATCCGTTGCTATTTTTATAATATATTTTTTTATTTTATTTTTATAATTAAAAACCTGTACAAACAATTCACGTTCAATATACAAAAAAATTATTTGCATAAACTATCAATAATCGCCAATAAAAAATATGTTTTACAAAAAATCCGTGCTAAACATTTAGTTACAGAAATCCGCAACACATACATATATAATCTAAAAACATACAATACAAATGTCCATAAAATTTGTCCAATTTGTGCATGCCTATCAAGGAGGAGTCATCTGTTCCTGGCGACGCGACTCCATCATAATCGTCCATGCAACCTACCGCTTCTACTAGCTTAGCCTCTAGTTATTTGAAAGAAATAAAAATGAAGAAAATAATATAAGCAACGGTGCAGATATATAACAGCTGAGACAAGACCAATATAGAGATATCAATATTATCTCAATATTACTAGTGAAATGCTCCCACGTAATAATTTATTATACAATCAATATTGGATTCTCATTGAATAAACATTTTTGAATCTTTTGGGCCAGACGGCTTTGAACTTAAGTCCCAAACCATGTTTGATTACACTTTCCCTATAAAGTATAATGTGAATGGTAAATCTTGAAATAATTCAACAGTGTTTTTATGTGAAAAGCATAAATCAAGTTTGTCAAATGAACCACCTCATTGTCATGACTCATGAACCTAATTGTTCATACCAGAAAATGTTCTGCTATTAATTAATGTAGCTACACTATTATTTTCTAAATCAATTAGTATCATCACACCTCAAATATTAAGCATCAAAATAATGGGATAAGTCATCTAGTAAAGGTTTTGTGTATCAAATAAGAACTTCAGCTTAAGCAACTTGAAATATGAGGTGCAACTGTTAAAATTCAAGACCAGTAATTAAGCAACGACCAGTGGTTTTATATTATAAGCTTCTGCATGTTAAAATTAATGGGTACTCCAAAGTTTTAAACAAACCTGTGTCTCTACTGCCAAGAGCTGCTCAACTGAAGGTATAATCTCTGCCTTTCCAAAGATTTAATGTCAAACACAATTTCAAGAAACCAAACCTAACATACAGAAAATGAAATTGGAATTCAAAAAGGGTGGTATAAACCTACCTGGGAGAGCGGCACAAGGTGGCAGGAACAAGGCGGTGGTGGGCGAGGATCCGACGGTGGGTAATCGAGAACCGGGGAATGCGTGCAGAAAATGGGAGAAAGAAAATGGAAGAAGACTGTCCCGTACCACCAAATTAAACAAAACATAGCGACGGACAGAGTCCGTTGCTAAATAAGTCGTAACGGTGTCGTTTCTACGCACAAAAAAGTTTTATTTAAGAAGGATTACCGACGGAAACAATCCGTCGCTAAATTATTTATTTAAAATCTGAAAAAATAAATGACAAAATATAAAATAGAATGTTTAAATATAAAATGACAGAAATAGCAACGAATTCATTTGTCGCTACTGTTAAAATATAAAACAAATATAAAAATAAAAAACCTAGCAACAGATTAGTCCGTCGCTAATGTTCAAACATAAAATAAATTTAATTTACAAGTTAGTATTTAGTTTATATATTAGCAACGGATTAATTCGTTGTTAAAATGGTAATTAGAAAAATATAATATATTTAATTTAAAATTGGCAAATCAGAAATAGCAACGATTGAGCCATAAATTTTTTCCCTAGTTTTTCAATCAAAATTCATTTAACAATTTAGCGACGGATTTTATCCGTTGCTAAATTGAATATGTTAAATATTTAGCGACGGATTTTGTCCGTAGCAAATGTTTTTCCCCAATTTTTCTAAATTTAGTCACCTTTTTAGCAACGGATTTTGTATCCGTCGCTATTTAATTAAAAAAATATTTTTTTCATTTCATTTCGTTGCTATTCCGTTGTTGATCCGTCGTTATCAGCGACGGCTTTCTTCTGTCTAATTTACATTTGAACTATTTTGTTTATTTTCTTGGTTTATCTCGTTGCTATTGATCCGTTGTTATTAGCAATGGATCGTGTTTGTCGCTAAAATCCATCGCTAATCCGCAGATTTTTTGTAATGATCAATCAGGGGAACATGGAATCTCGATTATAAAAATTAATTAATAAATACTCACAATGATTCGCTGAATCAATTAACACCAATGGAAACTCACAATCAGGACCCGACATAATTTTTTTAATGGTTCATATGTCGCTATCCATCTTTGTCAGCAAATACACTTTGTTAATCCAGATTAAAGACGGATTGATTTCTTCATACTGCATTATTATTACTTACGTGGGCCTCGTGGCAATTTGATTTCTCCAAATATATTTATCAGGACTTTTTATAAAGAAACGATCATATATATAATTGTATGTATCAGGATCAGAACCTGATTGAGTATATATAGTCGTAACTTTTTTTATTAAATACAATTAATGATTTTGAATAAACTGTTAGAGTAGGGTGTCATGCGCTCCAATTAGATTGGAGTTTATTCTACTTGTAAAGATAATTTTATTGAGAATCATATTAATAAAGACATTTTTTATCATTTGTTTTGCATTTAATATTATTAACTATAAATTTGATAAAGTCCTTAGATCATATTAAGCTATGGGACATGATCACGCATTTGATGGCGATCATGCAACATGTCTCGAAGGTTTTGGTCTTAAATTAGTTCCAAGTCAGTGGGCTTTTCAAGATAGGACATTGAATAGCCCCGAAAGACTTGTGCGTATGATGCATGCTCGTATGACGAGGATGTTGCATTCCATTAACATTAGCGTCGTGACGCAAATGCATATATGCGGGTGCTTGTTAGAGAACAAGTATACTGAACATGACCCAATGGAAATTCTTAACTGAAATATTTATTGTCGAATTAATAATTTTCACATTGCGATAGTACATGATTAGTCCTTAGACTTGAGGCACGATAGTAGCCTTATGTACATCTTGTAATATTTTGATTTATCTTCTGATTGCTTGACAATCATAAAGGGGATCATATTTTGGATGTTAGACCGGTGTATATAGAGGTTAATCGTGACCAACATAGAATTCAACACTTGTTTATTGACAAATGAATCTCTTGTATTTTCATAGTTTGTGATTTAAAGACCTTAGCCGAGCATGGTGAATATTGATTCATAAAGAAAACAATTATTAAATCAAGTGGGTTTCGACTTATAATCCATGCCCAAGATTTAATCGGGAGATTAATTATCGAAAGGACCGTAAATGTATGCAACAGCAAATGAAATATGTTTACTCGCTATTTCACATATTGTTAGACGATCATGCTACTTGCTAGATGTTCCCATGATTTGTAGGTTTTGGAATTAAAGAGTTAATTTCAAAAAATATTAATTAATTGATTAATTATTATTTGTAAGTTACAAAAGTTGTAAACTCTTGCTAGCATTAGTTGTGAACATAGAGGGTCACACACAAAATAGTTGGTGTCATTTCTTCAATCGAAAATTAGTCCAAAAGGTTATACAATTAATTGATAGAGATTAATTAATTGTGGCTTGATTTTAATTCAATGATTGAATTAAATATTTAATTAAATAATTAGATTATTTAATTATACCTAATTAAATTAGGAAGTCTTTGGAGTGAAAAATAATTTAACTAATAAGATCAATTAATTTATGAAAGGCTATATTTAATAGTTAAATATAGCCAAATAAATAATTGGATTATTCATTTGGGCAAGATGAAACTGATTTGATCAAATTAATTAAATATGGGTTGGATCAATTAATTGAAATTAATTGATGGACCTTTTCAATTAAATGTTCAATCCAATATTTAATTAAGCCCATCTGGCTAATTTGAAAGAAAGAAAAAGATGGAGAGATTTTCTAGTGAATATTCGGAGAAGGGTTATCGAATATGGAAAGATATCGTACGATCAATTGAGAGTATCCTATAATATGATTTTAGGTTTTGCACCTGGACACTTTTATGAACATTGGATGAACCATATAAGTATCTTTAACAATCAGTAGAAGAATAACAGATAAAAATTAGTAGGCGTCTTCTCTTTTTGAAAAAAAAACGCCTCTCACTAAGTTTTTCTTCTTCTTTCTTCTTCGTAGAAGAAAAATCAAGAACCCTTATTGGTTAACTACATAACAACAATTCTTAATTTCACTAGTTGAATTAAGAATTGGTATTCACTCAAATTTGAGATTGAACTTAGAAACGGATTATAAATTAAGCGGGCTACCATCCATCCATCGTGTGGACCGGCTTTAGAGGAGGGACAATTGGACCTCTATGAGATCGTGATTCGAGGATTTACCCTGCTGCGAGTAATTTGGATTTCTTCTACATCTTCTACAAAAGGATGTTATTTAGGTAAACATTTATTAAACCCTAATTTTTACCACTTGTATAATTCGCGCGATCGTTAAATCTCTACGAGAACCCGAGGCTTTTATTTTATGTGTAACTGTATGCATGTTTTTAATTTTTAAATTTCGGGTGCGTTAAGCCCCGCGGTATAGGAAACCCAACATAAACAACCACCACAACAAACTCATAACTTTAATATTGAAGTGAACCCATCGTATAGCTCAACTCGGGACTACTAGTGTATCTACCGAACATATAAACCCATGTAGATTAGCCCGATACTCGAAAATGATAAATGTGCTTAAGTAGAACTCATCCCTAAAAGCTAGTTAAAGGGGAGAAAGTGTCCAACCCATATATAAACAAATTAGCGACGTGAGACACAAACACAAACACATTTGCGAAGTGCCTGAATTTGAAGCACACGACGACGACTAGGTTCCATGGCGGATCGAAATTTTGGAAAAACAAAACCCGGTTTCGCTATTTTTTCATTCGTTTTCACTAGTTATTTCGTTCGTTTTGATATTTTTTTGTTAAGATTTCTAATTGGGTTGGAGTTTCTAGTCACCCCATATAAGTATCTCTTTCTCTATCTTGTAATTCACTTTTGGTTTGCAAGTCTTTATTTTCTCTCTCAATATTATGTATTCTTTGATTTCCTACAGATAAGAGTAGAATGTTCAAGCTTCACATTAGACACAAGAATTGGGCCCTCTTTGTTGGGCGAGTTTGCTATTGCCTTGGTCCTGAAGGTGCCTAAAGCCTTATCCCACTATGTGGGTTGGCTCTTTGGATCATATCACACCATTATTTAGGGTCAAAAGCCAAATTTTTATTTATTTCTAGATATAATATATCTTTTTTTAATAGTTTCTTCCCAAGCATTCTTAGATATTCCCCTGCTATTTTAATTTAGGTGAGTGATTCCTTCACTTCTACGCATTGCATGGGTGCATCTAAAGGTCTCATATAAACATAACCAAACTATCTTTGTCGTGTTTCTCTAATTTTCTAATCCATGGTGCTACTCCCATTTTTTTCTAATGTGTTCATTTTTTATTCTATCTAATCTAGCTAGTATGTCCGCACATCCATCTTAACGTTCTCATTTCAATTACCCTCATTTTTGTTCGTAGTCATATTTAATCGCCCAACATTCATTCCATAAAGCATTGCGGGTTTTATGGCCGTTTTATAAAAATTTCCTTTCAATTTTAATGATTTGAATAAAAAAACATAAAAAATATTATTAAGAAATAAATACCAAAGAATCACACAATTTTCTTGTATATATAGTACCACGTGATAATTCTCCAAGTGAAAAAAGACGTGCTTATGGCACAAACATTATTATCATGATTAGGCGTGTTCAATGGTTCCGAACTCGATTCGGTTTGGAACAGCCGATTCAGCGTTCGATTCCGATTTGGCGTTTTTCCTTTTTTTTTTTTTTTGATTTTTGAGTTTTTAATATTAATAAATTAACACAATTGATGAATGAAATGAAATTGAGTAACACAAAAATTAATTTTATTGATTTAAAAGTAAAATTACAACTTACAATTTACAAAATAAAAATTTCTAAGATATTACAATTCCAAAGTACAATTAAAAATAAAATTACAAGTTAATACAATTTCATATAAAATTTAAATTACAAAGTACAAACCACAAAAAAAGGAAAAAAGAAAAAAATGGGTTTGAGTTTTATTTTAACATTCTAAGTTAAAAATTTAAAATTTAACTTTGAATATTGATATAAAATTGCCTATGTATCCTCATAGAGGAATCAAAACCCTATGTAGTTCTCTTACCTTTACTTAACTTAGGAAGGTGGCAACACGATTCTTCAATCATTTTTCTGACTCGTTGCTTGATCCGGTATCAAGATTGTCGTTTTCTTCGGAATCATCAAAATTGATGTGTTGCTCACGCATCGCGGCGTTTGTCCAATCGTGGAGCAATGCTTGAGCCTCTAGATTTTCTACTGTTAATCTAGATCATCTAGGATCCAAAATATAACATCCCTCACTGAATGCTTGCTCTACGGAGACGATTGAGGCAGGAACGGCTAATATTTCCCACGCAATTAATGTTACTATAGGAAAAGAGGAAGACCTCTTTGACCACCACTTTAACAGATCGAACTTTGACTTCCCTACTACAAATTCAATATAATCAAAAAGAGATGTTAAATATGTATCAAGTTCAAGATAAGAGGTTGTGCCTCCTCTCGAACGTTTTGGTATCCTCGCGTCATAAAAATTCTCTAATGGCGCAAATACCGACGCCTCATTAAACGTACAAATATAACTAGTATTTTCATCATCGGGTGTAGAAACAATGAGAACTAGATGAGCTTCTAAAACTATCGCCAAATTTTACTGAATATTCTCTAAAAATATCATATAAATATATTTTAGCATTCTCTACTACTACGCTTGGAATTGGAGTGTTATGTTCTTTAATAGGAAATAAAGCATCATAATAAATTCCTAACAATTCTTCTAAACCATCTAATCTTACTTTAGGATCTAATATTTTTGCAACTAAAAATACATTAAGAATATAAGTGAAATATATTAACCATTTTAATCCCATTTGAAGAATAGTTGGTTTTAAATTAGCACAAGGCATGAGAGATCTAAAAAGTAGTGCAATTTTAACACAACGATCTACAACTAAAATTGATGTAGGATAATAGACACCGGATAATTCTTCGGTAGTATCTTTAAAAACCTTTAAAAGTTGACATAAATTAGAGCATGCATCCCATTGATTGGGAAATAAAACTATGCTACATTGTTGATCGGAAAAAATGAACATAAAGCTTCTCTATATTGATAACTATCATTTATCATTTTATATGTAGAATTCCAACGAGTTGGCACATCGGGCGAGAATTTTCTTGGGTACAAACCATTATTTTTACAATATCTAGCCCATTTTTTCAAAACATAAGAATATCTTGATAAATATAAAAGCGCATTTCTAATAGGTGCAATTTCTTCTTTTAAAGTAGCTAAACCATCTTGAACACATAAATTAATAATATGACATATACAAATGAACATGAAAAAATTTACTACCAATAGAAGGTTCACAAATATTAATAAATGATTGTAAACTAGCCGTATTAGCACTAGCATTATCAAATGAAATTGAATTTTTTTGTAACTAAGCCATATTCTTGTAAAATAATATGAATTTTATGAGAAATATTAATAGTGTATGTTCAACATTAAAATCTCTATATGCAATTAAACGTTTTTGCAAAGTCCATGAATCATCAACCCAATGACATGTAATTATAAAAACTTCTTTGCCAATGGTCACTCCATACATCCGAACAAATTGAAACTTTTGTTTGTAAACTAGCAAATGAGTTAATTAACTGTAACTTAAATCCACAAACTGATTTTTTAATATCGCAGTCAATGTAGAACGTGAAATTTTATTAGCGGGGGGTTATAAGCTAGTCTAGTAAAATTTTCAAAAAGTGTATTATCGGCAAAGTTAAAAGGGAGTGACATAACACTAACAAATTTATAAACTCTTTTCTAGCATTTATATCACTATATTTAAATAAAGAAAAGAAGACTTTATAGTTGTGTTTGAGCACGATCAAACCCAACTTTATCCGGATGTTTTTTGTTGAGGTGGTTCATGAAGCTCTCATAAGCTCCTCCTCTAACCTTGTATTAGTGCAATAATTGCATAAGTAACCTCGGTGGGATCCGTTTTTTAAAATGAACCGAAAAAATATCGGATCTAAGTGGTGGTGTACTTTGACTTTGAGTTGGATTTTGCGATTCCGGTTGAGCCTCACCTTCTTGTTGCAAACTAGCAAAACAAACATCGATTCATCTTCGTTCAAATCTAAAGCTTCTTCAAAACGTGGTGGTGGTGGTCATTGCTCGAACCGGATGCCAAACCTTTGCCCTTAGATTGACGGGAAGATCCTCGACGGCTCGACATTTTTTTAAAATAGCTAATGAAATTAAAAGTGTGAAACTACTAAAAATTAAATTGAAACTTGAAATTTAAACTTGAAAATTAAACACTTTAGATTGAATTGGGAGATTAGAATGTAGAGAATTGAGAGATTAGAAAGTAGGTGTGAGGAAAAATGGATGAATTATAAGGGGTATTTATAGGAAAAAATTCTGAAATTCAAAAAAAAAAATCGGAAAACCGCCGGTTTTAACCGAACCGGCGGTTTCAGTTAAAACCAGCGGTTTTCAACGGTTAAACGATCTTGGCCGTTGATTTTTCAAAATTTGAATTTTCAAAAGAAAATAAAAAATGAAAAACGGTCAATTTTAACCGAAACCGCGGTTTACGGTTAAAATCGCCACCAACGGTCACATTTATGACCTTTGGCAATTCAAATTTAAAATATAAAATTTAAAATGTCAGTTTTTTTTTTAAAAAATTATATTAAAAATCGGCGGTTTCCGGTTTGACAAAATGGGAAGCGTAACCTAACCTAGGATTTAAGGTTTACGGTTTCGGTTCGAACCGAAACCAGGGTCAACGGTTTTCGAACAGTTGATCCGGTTCGAAAGCCTGGTTTCGGTTCGAACCAAACCATTGAACACGTCTAATCATGATGTCATCTATTAAATTCAATTTTTTCGATATACTCATATTATTAGTATCATTATTTATTATCCGTTTTAAATATAAAAGATTTCTATAATCGATTCAACAACTCTATCGGATTTCCCAAGAAAAAGTAGATTTTAAAATAAAAAAAAAGCGTCCCCAATAAATAAAACTGAAAAGTGTATGTTTTTAAATAATTTATCTTGATCTCTGCTATCACACTTTATGTTATTTCATCACCGACTAATCCTTTTTGTATGTTGTTCCATTTTTGTGTTAGGTTCCTCTGTTCCTGGCACTTATCATTTAATTAATTGAAAAGCACAGCCACCAACTGACAATTTTCAGAATCCATTATTGTAGTTGCAAAATCAAGTTTTTGGGTGCGTCCTTCAATACTACGTCCACAAAATATGAACTTTAACTAAATTCTTTATACTATTCACCAGGGCCTATTCTATCAATTTTTTAGTCTGATTCAAATTTAAAAATTGAGCCTTTTTAAATATAAAATTAAAAACAACATAAACCAATAAAAAAAACAGTGGTTTTTAGTTATTTCCATCAAACCAAGATGTTATTTTGCCATTTTTTTCAAACACGTCTTTTTTAGCCATTTTTGTGTATGAAAACCCAATTTACTATTGACTCAATTTAACCACACAAAGACACATATCCCTGTGATACGACATCGTGATTCTGTAACTTGACATCGTCTTTGTCAGTAACTTCGATATCGAGTTCAGTTCTCGATATCGAGTTATCAGAATCTCGAGGTCGAGTCAAAGAATTCGACATTTAGTTCTCTCAATTATTATAACCCAATTATTTTGTTTTTTCTCAAAAAACTTTGAATTCACATAGCTTTTTCGTTTCAAATCCGTTTTGCATGTATAATATATCAAATTAATACTCTTTTCGATATCTATAATTCAACACCAATAGTGCATATTTAAAAATGAAAAAAATAGAGATTTTATTTTTAAAAAAGCTTGAAAGAAAGAGTAAGAGGATAGATAGAGATAAGCAAAATATCAAACAAATATCTAGAAGGGTATGAATGTTATTTTACACCCCAAAATGGCTAAAAAGATGTGTCTATAAAAGATGACTATTTTTCATCTTTACATTTTGGAATGGCTATTTTGTACCATTTTCACTATAAATGTGCAATATATAAAACAGTTCTATTATAGTTAAAATATGATGACATCAACCTCCAATATATATAATTTTTTTATTTTTCTAATTTTTTTATTTTTTTATTCTTTTGAATTTTGAGAAATTTTAATTTAGGGCGTTAGGAAAAATTAAATGTGATAGTTTTATTAGTAACTTGAAAGACTACAAGGCCCAAAGAATATGAACCACTCATTCTTGGTGAGATAGGTTTTAATTTTTTTATTTAAATCGCAATATAAAATACAAAATATTTTGCAACCAAGTGGAATCGAATGTGGCAGGACAACCACTAGGCTAGACTTGTTATTTAAATAATTTCTTATTTAATTTATATATAATTGAAAGGTATACAAAAAATATGGCCCCTAAATTTTGTAATTTTTTCTGGGCCTGAGTCGACCGACTCCTTCGCCTTATGCAGGGAGCGGCCCCGTTATTCACAATGGTAAGTTCAAGTTAATGGTTCAAAATGAGTCCCACTATCATATCATATTTAATTTATATAATATATATTATTTGTTGTTTTCTGTATAATCTTTAATAAAATCGCCAATGTAATTATATGTAATTAATTAATTTAATTATTAGACTAATAAAAAAACCTATAAGATTGAGATTAGAAATGAGAAATTAAAAAGGGTATATTTCTAAGATGATTGAGTAAAATAAAGATGATTTATATATTTTAAATAATAAAAAATGGGAAAAATTCCAACGGTATGGAAACCATACAACCGTTTAGTCTGTGTTGGTTACTTGGTTATGTTTCTTTTCTTTCTTTTTTTTTTTAATAAAATTTTTGATAGAATTTTTTTGGTCCCAATGTATTATTGTTTATAATTTTTTATTACACTACATTTATATATTCCAATATATTTTTTCTGTTGTCATTCATATTTAATCATAATTTCACTAATTTATTTTTAATATTATGACACTTTCAGCCTTTACATAAATTGGTTTGAAAAGATTGGGTTCGATCCAACTTTTGACCAATTATTTAAGTTGGTTCATTAATTATTTAAAATAGAAAATAAATAAGATAAATATTATCTAAATATGAAGCAGTGAAGCTAGTAGATGAGTTTAATATTTTAAATTTTATCTCAAAAATAAAAATTATGGTAATGAAAATACAAGCAATCAAAGCTAGCATTACATCAACACAATCATTATTTTTTCTATATTCATCCAACTTTCAATTTAAAAAAAAATGTATCGATTCACCCGTAAAAATGAAAGTAGACGGAATGAAAATACAAGAATCACATACTAAACTTTTGACTAAAATTATACATTCCTAGCGTTGTTCTGCTCAAGTTGACTTACCCATTTCTGATTACATCTTAAATTTTACCCATCAGTTTGCAAATTTTTCATTTAATGAAAATCATATTCTATACACCAAACTATAATATTGTACTTGTTTGGTTCATCCAAATAGTTAGGGTATGTCAGTTTACTTATTGGAGATGATTGGGAAATTTCTAGGGAAGGGGAGTTTGATGTGATGTATTAGAAAATGTGTGTCTTTAGTATAAAAATATATTGAAAAACATAACGTATATTTGGGTGGTTATTGAGGGAAGAAGTTGAGAAGAAAATGTGATTGGAGAGTTAAACAAACAAAACTTTATATCTTTTCAGAATATTAGTTTAGTGGGCTAATGTTCCTATTTAGCTGTCACTTCACGTGCTGTCCTTTCTGACAAAATTTCAAGATAATGGGTACTTTGACCATTCATTATTTAGAAAGCTTCACCCATATTTTTATTAATATATGATCATCATTAACGTAACCGAGAAAATTATGCCTTTTCTTATATACGTTCGATATGATGTTGCAATCGATGTTGACGCCACTTGCGATCATATACCGGAGTAGGTAAAACTGATGGAACAAAGTACCTAAATAAGAGGAAAAAATGAATTCTTGAATAAAATAATTGTATACATTGTAATTCTTATAAATAGTGAATGAAAGCAAATGCATCTTTCATATGAAACAGTGCTAGCTAGCTAGTAATAACAATTCCATTTCTGAAAAATGGCATTGCCTAATGAAATAGAGTCCACAAGTGAGCTTCTTGATGCTCAAGCTCATGTGTGGAATCACATTTTCAACTTCATAAACTCCATGTCCCTAAAATGTGCAATTCAATTAGGCATACCAGATATCATCCACAAACATAACAGGCCCATCACACTTTCTCAACTAGTCAACGCTCTCCCCATCAACAAACTAAAATCCCAATGTCTTGATCGTCTAATGCGCATTCTAACCCATTCCAAGTTCTTCGTCAAGGTCAAAATCTCTGAGGACGGGAATGGGAATGAGGATGAGGACGGTTATTGTCTCACACCAGCTTCGCGTCTCCTATTGAGAGACGAGCCGTTGAGCGTGGCGCCTTTCGCACTTGCGATGCTCGACCCGATTTTGTTAGATCCGTTTAATCACGCGAGCGAATGGTTCCGAAATGACTATTCGACGACATTTTCACTAAACATGGGAGGACTATATGGGAGTATTTAGGGATTGAAGAAAGGTGGAATGGATTGTTTAATGAGGGCATGGCTAGTGATGCGCGGTTTGTGGTTAGTGTACTTATTAAAGAATATAAACAAGTGTTTGAGGGATTGAAATCAATGGTGGATGTTGGTGGTGGCACGGGATTGGTGGCCAAGGGTATTGCTGATGCATTTCCTGACATGAAATGTGTTGTGCTTGAACTTCCACATGTTGTTGCTGGCTTGGAAGGAGATAAGAATTTGAGCTATGTTGGTGGAGACATGTTTGAGTCCATTCCTCATGCTGATGCAGTCTTCCTAAAGGTATGGAAGCTTATTTTAAGGTTAATTACAAAAATCCAATTAATTTTTAAAATTATAAATTTCTGTCTCTTGACATTTATTTCTATTTTACAAATTGTACCCTTACAAAGTGGGAGGGATATTTATTAGGTAAATAGAAAGCTCGAGAAAATGTTAATAACACTCTCAAGAAAATGTTAATAACACTTTAAGGATATTTGTGATTTTCAAATATAACCAGAGTTTTTTGCTAACTTCCATCTTTTATCTTATTTCAACTACCATTCTAGTTTTCTACGTTTTTGTACTTCGAGAAAAAAGAGTGTCCTGATCCGATTGTACTATATTAAAATAGCATAAATTTATTTCTGTCTTGGTAACAACTTTTAGAATTTAATGGCTATAATAATGTGTATATATTAGAGATAATTATAGAAACTACTTGAGGTCTAGCCTCAATACAAAATATTTCTAAATGTCATTCAAACTTACAAATACCCCTTAATGTTTATTTTTATTTTACAAACAACACCCTTAGGAGAGGGGTATTTAATTTGTTAGGTAAATATTAAATATCGAGGGGTACGTTTGTAACTTCTTAATGGGTACTTGTAATTTTGAAAAATATAACTGGAACTTTTTGTAATTAGGCTAAATCTCAGCTGTAGTTTTTGTAAATATCCCTATTTATGTTGTCACTACTAAAAATTGACATAAGATCTATTTATTTTTCATAAACTATCACTATTAACATTTTCAAATGAATATATAGGCGAAGGTAGTTGTTAATAGTTGGATTGCATATATAATATTGGGTTATTATAATACCGATCACTAATTTCTTACGGACTAAAAATTGATAAGCAGTGGATATTTCATGATTGGACTGATGAAGATAGTATTAAACTATTGAAGAGATGCAAAGAGGCAATCATTTCAAGCGACAATAATTGTAGAAAAGTGATTATTGTCGAAATGGTTGTGAATGATCAGAATCACGACTATGCGGCAACTGAAACACAACTCTTATTTGATATGCTGATGATGATTGAGGTAACTGGAAAAGAGAGAACTGAGAAAGAGTGGGCAAAGCTCTTTTTTGCCGCTGGCTTCACAAACTATAAGATCACTCCTGTGTTAGGACTCAGATCTGTGATTGAGGTTTTCCCTTGATTGATTGTTTAGTTCATGTTGTGCAACAAACTGAGTTACCACATGAATTAGATTTTAACTTATCAAAAAAATGTTGTTTCTTATTTTTTTATCTTTTTCTTATATAAGAACGTGTTCAAATAGAGAGCACTGTTTTTTTAATTGTTTTCTTTTCTTTCTAAAATTATATTTTGGTTAAATAATGGGCAAAAACTTGCGTAAGAAGGTCACACCGTGCCACGGAAAACAAAAGCAATTAATATTTTTATGTGTAAGAAGTAACACTTTTAGGGTAAAAATTAATACTTTGTCTGAATGAATCCATTACTAAAGTATATCAATCATGTAACCGATGGGGTTAACACAGTGGCTCTAGCTTCTGTGAATAGGCCAGGTTCGAGTCTCTGCAGTGACATGACGGAATTTTTAGGAAAAAAAGTATACCACTCATGTAAATGAGAATGAACCGCGAATGTCCATTTCATTCTCACCCATTCCCACATACCAATCATACCATTAAAGTTTTTCAATCGTTCATCCTTTACTGAACATACTCCATAACAACTTTTCAATAGACACAATGTTGAAATTGATTTGAAAATTCTTGACCAATTATTTAAGTAGGTTTAATTTATTATAAATAAAAAACAAATGAGATAAACTTGATCTACGGAGCAAATAGATGAATTTGTGATTTTGAAATCCTCAAAATCAATTTTAGGAGAATGAAAAATTAATGTCCAAACTAAGCCAATTAAATGTGTGTATATTGAAAATGATAAGGTGGGACTAGGTATGGCAATGAAGTGGGTAGAAACTCGCCTCCGCATTGAACCTGCCGCATTGGGGGCCGGTCTAAACCCAGTCAAAAGAGTCCCGGGATAAGTTAAAGGCCAGTTTGACTAAAACCAGGCGGGTCTGGGGCGGGTGACAACTCTTGTCGAACCCATCCCGAACCTGCCCGCATATATATATATATATATTATTAAAAATATTTATCATTTAATATTTTAACTTTTACAGTACATTGTAGTCATGATGTCAAGTGGTTAACTAGGCTTTTGAATCTTTAACTCTTTCTTGCTATCCTTGCTCGTGACTCAGTGTGAGTTCAACCCACCATTACATTACACTTCTTAACGGCATCTATAGTTGCTTGATTATTCTTGTTAAACCTTTTCGCTAATGGCTTCACAGTTTTCACGCATTTGTGAGTGAGATTTGACTGCTTTTTTTTTATCCTTTTATTGCTTTTAAATAAATTGTTGAGGCTTTTAAATCAATTTGGACAAAATATTTCCAGTACCTAAACTGAGAGAATTGAAATTAAGCAGATTGAAATCTCACTGCCGGGTCCGGTAGCTTGGACCCACCAAGTTATGGGTCCATACTGAGGCGGGTCTAGGCATGTTTAGAGGTGGGACAGAACGAATCCCAAGTCCGGAGTTTTCTTGGTGGAGTGGGTCCGGGTTTAGTCAAACCCGTCCCATTGCCATCCCTAGGCAGGACAGTGAAATATATCATCCTCATTAGAAAACAAGATAAAGATTGTCAATATTATTCACTTCAAGTTTGACATTTAGAATTGAGGGCCTAAAGGGTACCCAAGTGTTTGAAAGGCGGGAGTTTTATATGCTTGTAGATTTGATCCAAAGTTCCACACTGCATTGTGCATCTATTTAGCTCGGCTGGACTAGTGCAGAATTGGGGGCTTGGCCTGGTCCCCCTGATATATTCCTTTTATACAAAATAAATTTATGAGTTCCTTACAATATGAATGGGATCTTGAGAGCTAAATGGATTGGACTGAGCCGACTGCTTAGTGTGAATCGGTTCATTAATAGGTTGTTTCTTGCATTTGGCATGAGTGTAGGTTTTACTATTACTATTTTTTTAGTATTACCCATATTCTTGTTTATGACTGTGCGTGATTGACATCCAAATTGCATTTATAGTATTCACTTGGGATTTGACATTCAGGGGATGACAGTATTTCTTAGAATGATTTTTGTGTATAAATAGTGATTTAGTCTTTGTTAGATGTTCTTTATTTGGATCTTTAATTTCAGTGTGGAAAAGTAATTAATTATAAGTGTTCATATTTGATAACAACTTATTGGATTTGTTGTAACTTGTGCAGATTACTGGCCACCAGAAACAAGTCCATCAGCAAGGGAAATTAATCAAATATTGGTGTTATCGAGTCCTCAAAGAAAAAGAATTTAGACTAGGTGACAAGTATGAATGTTTTGACAAGCAAGAGCCTTGATAGACTCTTTTTAGTTGTCTTGTTATTTTGCCTTGTAGAAACAATGTTATTTTATTTTGAGTACAATTACAAGTAAGATGCTATTACTTTGAATGAGTGAAACTTTATTTTTGAATGAATGAACTTATATTGATGTTTATGTCTTATTATTAGGGGCATTTTATTTCGCACTTTGTTACAGTTTACTGTACAACTAAAGGACAAGGTGGGTTCAAAAAAAAGTTCTTTAGGGACGAAATAAATGTCCTTGAACAAACGCCAAATATATGGACAAATATGAAACTGTTACTAAAGAATGGTTTTAGAGATGAAAATAATCGTCTCTATACCAGTTAAATTTAGAGAAAATAAAAATGTCGCTATAAAATATTATTTAGGGACAAAAAAAACAATGTCTCGGAAAGCTCGGTTACGAATACCATCTTTTGAGATAAATGAAAAAACGTCCCTAATTATATATTTAGAGACGAATCGTCCGTCGCAAAATGTGAGATAGGGCCAACTGGATGATAATACGTGACTTTATTTCATCTCAAAAGACAAATCTTTAGGGACGTTATTCTAATTTCGTCTCTGATGACTTTTAGCGACTGGGATATTGCGACGTATCTTGTGACGTTTTATATTCGTCTTAAATATATTTTTGTGACGTTTTGGGGACTTTTAGTGATGATTTCATTTCGTCCCAAATCCCTAATTTTCTTGTAGTGAATCCTACCCCACCATGCCTTGGAAGCTGATGAATCCTAATATATTTGGGTTATGGCATGATCGTCTTGGACACCCAGGAACAACTATGATGCGTAGGATTGTTGAACACATTAATGGACATCCTGTTAGTCCAAGTGGCTACGATAATCTAGAGGGGGGGTGAATAGATTATGCCGATTTTTCGTAAATCACCCTCTTTTTCGAATAAACAAGTAAATGACAAGAATGTAAATGCGGAAATTAAACAACACTCGTTGATTTAAAGAGGTTCAACCCACCTAGGGCCTAATCCTCTACCACCCCAGTATCTCCGGGATGGATTTCAAAAAGAAAAAAAGATTTTATTAATTACCACAATTAATACAACACCTTAAGGATCACCACAATCCTCTTACAACACCTTCAAGGAGATTACCACAATCTTCCTTCACCACCTTTGAAGAGTACCACACTCTTAAAACACCTATCACCTAGATCACCCAAGTGTATTCTTACCACAAGAATACTCACAAGGATGTCTTGTGTTGAATGATGGACAAAATTTAAGATTACAACTCTATGAAACCAATACAAAGATTGAGTGCAAGTGTAATCAAGAATCAAGAAGCCTAGACCTCAAATATGTGCAAGTGAAAGTACTTAGGCTATTACAACAAGAATGTAAAAATGAAAGCTTGAACAATTTGCAGATTTCTTGTTGTGTATTTTGCTTGTATGTGTTGTATCTTGTGTCTTCAATTCATCCTCTATTTATAGGGAAGTCTTCACCAACATAGGCTCCCAACATAGGCTCCTCTATCTTCACTTTTGTCTACAAAAAGAAGATCACAAGATGTAGAAATATTGTACAAAAATCAAAAGTAAATCTTGCTGTCAAGAATTTCAAACAACATAACTTTGCTGTCAAAAAATAACATAGGGCGACCGGTTGCCCTGTTGAAGATTTCGACCGTTTGAAAAAATTAGTGCGATCCAGGTACAGGTCGTTAGGGGGGTCGACCGATCGACGGGGAGGTGCGACCGGTCGGCCTCACCCTTGATTGGTCCCCCTCCTTCTTTTTTTTTCACGAGAATTTGTTTCATTTCGCTCGTTTCATTTTTCAACTATTCAGTGCAAAAATTTCGACCTCTTGTGCGACTTCGACCTCGATTTTGAAATGTTGTCCGATTTTATCAAAAATAAACTTCAAGAAATACTCCAAAAAATTTAGTAAAAATATTTTAAATCACTTGGGAGTATTTGGACAACATTTATAAACATAGTTTTGGTATAAAAACTCATTTAAGCATAATCATCAAAATCTTGATAAAAACATTTATCTAACAAACTCCCCCTTTTTGATGATTACAAACCAAAACAATTTTAGGAAGTTGATTTTAAAACAAAACAAGTTTTTCGGTCTAAAACATCAATACATTATAAGCAAGATTTATCATAAGTACAAACACACAAGGATAGGAGCAAAGATTTTTCAAAATTATTTTTGCACGAGCTCCCCCTATCAATATGCATATCAAGAACAAGTATACAAGCAACAACTAAAAGCTTAAAGCTTAGCTTTTACAACTTAAGCTTGAATATCATGAGCTTATAAGCTCCCCCTGTCACAAAAGCATCATAAGTCAAGTATAAAAGTCCATAATACACCACATGGACCAAGTATAATCCATAGCTTTTGGCTTTTAAGAGCTTTAGCTTATAGTTTTTCTTGCGAGCTTATTTACGCTTCTTTGAGCTTATGAGCGTTTTTCTTGTTTCTCCCCCTTTGGAATCATCAAAAATAATGTTAGCACGATAAAAACATCATACAATTATATCAAAGTGCTCAATTTTATAGATTTATCGAACATATTGAGCATTTAAGCTTAAATTCCGAATAAAAGGAAAAAAATTGCTCATTTGATTTGTCAAAGCTCATTTGATTGATAAAACATGATCTCTATAAACTTATAAGACTTTTCAAATCAATGAGAAGCATGTAGGTGATGAATTTTTCATTGAGATATTTTGTCGAACACTTGGCGTGCATTGAATAAAACAAGAGAAATATAACGCCTTTGGGATTCGTTTAAGCCAAAAACATTTATCACCAATTTCAATACCACAATGTACATTCATCATCAATCATCATAAACAACATATTAATACAAGAATTTCAACAATATATCAAGATATAAACACATTCTCAAGGGTTCAACCCAATTGAGATTAAAAGGAGATATTCTTACCATCTAATCGGTAAAGATGAACAATGATGATGATAATCGAGCCTCATGAAGTCCAAAATATAAAATGTATGTAATAAAACAAATTTGAAGTGAAATTTGTGTGAAAAGTGCGTAGGGGACGAAAAATGGACAAAATGAGCCAAAATGGCTGAAACTGAAAACAGAAACGATTTAAACCATAAAATAGTGAGGGGCGACTGGTTGGGGGGGTGGGGCGACCGGTCGACGTCATGGGCGACCGGTCGGCCTTCCCCTAACCAGCCCAGTGTTCTTTCTATTTTTTTTTTCAAAATCCGAGTTTTTAACCAAAAATCCGATTTTTCGCCCCTAAGTTTTAAAAGCTTGCAAAATGCAATCATAGACCTCATTCAATATGCATTATGCCTAACCGAGCTCGTATTGACGCAAAAGTCTCGGAAGATAGCGGTTTTGTAAAAATGTCCGCTAATTGATCTTGAGATGGTACAAAAGATATCTCAATTTTTCGTTTTGAAACACAATCCCTTAGAAAATGATGTCGAATCTCAATATGTTTAGTACGGTTTTGATGAACCGGGTTTTGAGCAATGTTTATAGCGGATATATTATCACAAAAGATAGGAACACTTTCAAAAGAACATTTATAATCCGCTAAGGTTTGTTTCATCCAAAGAAGTTGTGTACAACAAAATGCCGCGGAAATATATTCGGCTTCGGCCGTTGGAAGTGAAACACAATTTTGTTTCTTTGAAAACCAAGAAACTAGGCAATCACCTAGAAATTGACATGATCCTAAGTACTTTTCCGATCATCAATATTTCCGCATAATCCTAATCACTATAACCTTTAAGAGAAAAATTTTCATTCTTAGGATAGAATAAACCATATTGAATAGTGCCTTTCAAATATCGAAAAATCCTTTTAACGACACTCATATGAGATTCTTTGGGATTGCTTTGAAAACGAGCACATAGGCATACGGCATGAAGAATATCCGGTCTACTTGCGGTTAAATAAAGTAAACTACCAATCATACCGATATTTGGATTCATCAACCGACTTGACTTTTTCATCTTTGTCAATCTTGACGTTTGTTGCCATTGGGGTAGAGACGGTTCTTCCTTCTTCAATGCCAAATTTCTTCAAAAGCTCCTTTGTATATTTTGATTGAGAAATATAAATTCCTTCTTGGCATTGCTTAATTTGAAGTCCAAGGAAGAAGTTGAGCTCCCCATCATGCTCATTTCAAATTCACCTTGCATTAACTTAGAAAATTTCTTGCACAAGGATTCATTAGTAGCACCAAAAATAATATCATCAACATAAATTTGCACTAATAAGCAATCTTGCCCTTTTTCAAAAACAAAGAGAGTAGTATCAACTTTACCTCTTGTAAAGCCATTTTGCAAAAGAAAAGAGCTAAGTCTATCATACCATGCACGGTGCTTGTTTCAAACCATACAAGGCCTTTTTAAGTCTATAAACATCATTAGGCCTAGAAAAATTTTCAAACCCCGGAGGTTGTTTTACATAGACTTCTTCTTGAATAATACCATTTAAAAATGCGGATTTTACATCCATTTGGTAAAGCTTGAAATTTTTAAAACAAGAATAGTCAAGTAAAATACGAATAGCTTCTAAACGTGCTACAGGTGCAAATGTTTCATCATAATCAATACCTTCTTCTTGACAATAACCTTGAGCTACTAACCTTGATTTGTTTCGAACAATATTGCCTTGGTCATCGAGCTTGTCCCGGAATACCCATTTTGTGCCAATAATTGTTTGAGATGGAGGACAAGGTACTAATTCCCATACATCATTCCTTTCAAATTGATTCAACTCATCTTGCATTTCTAAAAACCAATCCTCATCTTCAATGGCTTCCTTAGCATTTTTAGGCTCTTTTTGAGATATAAGAGCTTTCTCGGCAAATTTTCCTCGAGTCATTACTTTATCAATGGGATCACCAATAATAAGATCTTTTGGGTGATCTCCCTTAAATTTCAATGCTACGGGAAGATTCGAAATATCACCTTTATCTTCTTGAGGAACATTTGAGCTTGAAGGTTGATCATTTTGAGTTTCATCTTGAACAATGGGTTCAACAATATCCTCTTCATCACTTTCATCATTGGGTATCCTTTCAACACCCGAAGCTTACTTGAATTTGACATGGATGAATTCTTCAACAACCCCACTAGTCTTATTGTAAACCCGATATGCTTTGCTCTTGGTTGAATACCCCATAAATATTCCTTCATCGGCCTTAGGATCAAGTTTGTCTAATTGATCCTTAGTATTCAAAATAAAACATTTACATCCAAATATTTTGAAATAACTAATATTTGGAGTTCTTCCTTTCCAAAGCTCATATGGAGTTTTATTCATTTTAGGACGAATATAAATTCGATTAATGACATAGCAAGTGGTACTTACGGCTTTGGCCCAAAAATATTTTGGAAATGAAAATTCATTGAGCATGGACCGACTCATTTCTTGAAGTGTCTGATTCTTCCTTTCGGCTACTCCATTTTGTTGAGGTGTCCTTGGAGCCGAAAAATTATGACTATATCCCTTGGTTTCACAAAAGACTCTAAATTCGCCGTCAAATTCTCCACCTCGATCACTTCGAATAGACTTAATAGTATCTTCCTTTTCATTTTCAATAAGTCTACACAACTTAACAAACTCATTAACGACATCGCTTTTATTTGTAAGAAATAGAGCCCAAGTATATCTAGAAAAATCATCGACTATAACAAAAGTGTAATGTTTTCTACTTAGACTTGCCTTACCAATATCCCCATACAAATCAAGATGAAGCATTTGTAGGGGTTTGGTAGTGGAAATTTCATTTTTGGGCTTAAAACTACTTTTAACTAATTTGTTCTTTTGACAAGTGTCACATAAGCCAAGATTTTCAAAATTCAATTTGGGTAGTCCTTTTACATGTTGGTTTTTGTAAATAGTTTGCAAATTTTTGTATCCAACATGCCCAAGTCGCCTATGCCATAAACTAGTTAAATCATTATTGGCGACAAGACAAGAAACATTTTGACTAACCAAATCACTTGTACAAATTTTGTAAAGATTGCCTTTTCTAATTGCTTCACAAATAATTTTATCATTTTCGGAAATAAGGCATTTTTCTTTATTAAAAACAACATTATAATTTGAATCACAAAGTTGGCTAACACTTATCAAAAATTGAACTTAAGCCCTTCTACTAAAAGAACATTACTAATAGAGAAAGAAGAGTTACCAATTTCTCCATTTCCAAGAATTCTTCCTTTGCCATTACCGAACATGACCATACCCTCTTCTTTGGAGCTTGATGTTGGTAAAAAGTTCTCTCTTTCCGGTCATATGGCGTGAACATCCGCTGTCCACGAGCCATTTTGAATCTTCCATTGTTGTTATAGCCCCTATAACCTACAAAGGAATTATGTTTAGGTACCCTATAATTTTGGGTTCCATGGGGGTTAGCCTTGAGACCTTTAGGTCTCCAATAATAACTAAAATTATTCTTCAATTTACAATTGCTAGCATAGTGTCCATTCTTACCACAATAAAAACAAGTAATAATACGAGGACTACTAGACGCGTACAAAGGTTGGACCTTGGTCTTTTTCTTAAAAGCATTTTGAAAAGGTTTGTAACCAAGTCCTAATTTAGAATGCTCACCTCTTTGTGCATCTAAAATTTTTGTGACTTTATCCGTACTTAAATTGAATCGATGCACATCCTTTTTCAAATTTTCAATATCATTTATGAGCGTTTGTTTTTCGGTTTCAAGAGTACGGACCATAGTAAGAGTAATAGCATGAGCCTTATCAAGAGAATCATAAGAAGTAAATAATTTATCTTTTTCTAGTTTAAGCTCTTTATGCTCCTTTTTTAAATTCTTGTATTTAACAATCAAATTTCGAAACTCATTTTGCAATTCATCAAAATCACATTGTAATTCATCAACTAGGGAAGAAGATGAAGCATGAGAGTGTACCTCGTTATTTTCATCGTCTATGGCCATAAGACCATGTTCGGATTCTCCTTCCTTGTCGGTTGTTTCAAGTAATTCATCCCAAGTTTTGACGTCCGCATTTAACGCCTTCTTTTTCGGAAAAGGCTTTTTCTTCTTTTGCTCCTCTTCCGCTAATTTTGGGCAATCGGCTATGTAGTGCCCGGATTTTCCGCATTTGAAACAAGAATTGTCTCTTGGCTTTCTTGCTTTATTTTTGTTTACAAATTTTGCAAATTTTCTAACAAGAGCCGTCGTTTCTTCATCATCCTCATCACTAGCATAATAAACATTATTAGAAGAAGTTGATAAGCCTTTAATAATATTTTGCGTATCCAGTTTAGAGGTGGATGGTTGAGAATTTTTCCTCTCCTTGAGATATACTTCATAAATAAGGAGGTTCCCAATGAGCTCATCAAACTTGAGTGTCTCAAGATTTTGAGCTTCCGTGATTGCCGTCACCTTTTCGGACCATGAACCGGGAAGGGCATTTAAGACTTTGGTCACCTTATCTTCTTCGGAGATGACCTTTCCAAGAGCCACAAGAGGATTGACAATGTTGTCAAGCCTTTCCACCATTTTTGATATGCTTTCACCATCATGCATATTGAAATTTTCAAAGTCTTTCACAAGCATTGTTTTTCTTGCTTGCTTCACTTTCTTTGTGCCCTCATAGATGGTTTCTAATTTTTCCCAAACTTCATGTGCCGACCGTATGCCTCTTATGCGATTATATTCGGTGGCGGTAAGAGAGCAATGTAAAATGTTTAAGGCCTTACCGTTTAAAGAGAAAGCCTTCTTGTCATTTTCATCATATTCCTTGAACGGCTTGGGAGTCGTGGTACCATCCTCCAATTTTGTTGTTGGTTGAGCAACTCATTCAATGACCACATTCCAAATATCAAATCCGCACCCTTGTAGAAAACACTCCATGCGGTCTTTCCAAAATGCGTAGTTGTTGGCGTCGAATAGTGGTGGCTTGTTGGTGGAGGCGCCGATGGTGAGATAAGCTTCATTCGTAGCCATGGATCTTTCCTCTTTACTCGGAACGAGCTAGCCAAAGAGTTTAGCTTTGATACCACTTGTTAGTCCAAGTGGCTATGATAATCTAGAGGGGGTGAATAGATTATGCCGATTTTTCGCAAATCACCCTCTTTTTCGAATCAACAAGTAAATGACAAGAATGTAAATGCGGAAATTAAACAACACTCGTTGATTTAAAGAGGTTGACTAGGGCCTAATCCTCTACCACCCTAGTATCTCCGGGATGGATTCCAAAAAGAAAAAAAAATTTATTAATTACCACAATTAATACAACACCTCAAGGATCACCACAATCCCCTTACAACACCTTCAAGGAGATTACCACAATCTTCCTTCACCACCTTTGAAGAGTACCACACTCCTCAAACACCTATCACCTAGATCACCCAAGTGTATTCTTACCACAAGAATACTCACAAGGATGTCTTGTGTTGAATGATGGACAAAATTCAAGATTACAACTCTATGAAACCAATACAAAGATTGAGTGCAAGTGTAATCAAGAATCAAGAAGCCTAGACCTCAAAGATGTGCAAGTGAAAGTACTTAGGCTATTACAACAAGAATGTAAAAATGAAAGCTTGAACAATTTGCAGATTTCTTGTTGTGTATTTTGCTTGTATGTGTTGTATCTTGTGTCTTCAATTCATCCTCTATTTATAGGGAAGTCTTCACCAACATAGGCTCCCAACATAGGCTCCTCTATCTTCACTTTTGTCTACAAAAAGAAGATCACAAGATGTAGAAATATTGTACAAAAATCAAAAGTAAATCTTGCTTTGTCAAGAATTTCAAACAAAGATAACTTTGCTGTCAAAAAATAGCATAGGGCGACCGGTTGCCCTGTTGAAGATTTCGACCGTTTGAAAAAATTAGTGCGATCCAGGTACAGGTCGTCAGGGGGGTGCGACCGGTCGGCCTCACCCTTGACCGGTCCCCCTCCTTCTTTTTTTCACAGAATTTGTTTCTGTTTCGTTCTGTTTCATTTTTTCAACTCTTCAGGTACCGGTCGACCTCTTGTTCAACCGGTCGACCTCCAATTTGAAATGTTGTCCGATTTTATCAAAAATAAACTTCAAGAAATACTCCAAAAAAATTAGTAAAAACATTTTAAATCACTGGGGAGTATTTGGACAACATTTATAAACATAGTTTTGGTATAAAAACTCATTTAAACATAATCATCAAAATCTTGGTAAAAACATTTATCTAACACATCCATGAAAAGCACGAAGATGCTAATGTCCAAAGATTACTCCTGTGAATCGTATTCACAAGGAAAATTTATTACTAAACCTTCAATGGAAAAGGTTGTTTATGAATCACCATCATTTTTACAACGTATTCATGGTGATATTTGTGGACCAATACATCCTGCAAGTGGACCATTTAGATATTTCATGGTCTTGATAGATGGATCGTGTAGATGGTCACACGTATGCCTATTATCTACTAGAGAAATGTAACATTTGCTAGATTATTAGCGCAAATTATTAAACTCCGAGCATATTTTCCTGATTATCCTATCAAGAATATAAGAATGGATAATGCCGGAGAATTTACATCAAAGAGTTTTGATGAATATTGTGCGGCACATGGAATTAATGTTGAGCACCCAGTAGCACATGTTCATACTCAAAATAGATTAGCGGAATCCCTTATTAAATGAGTTCAAATCATCGCTCGTACATTATTAATGAGATCAACGCTCACTAGTGCAGCATGGGGTCACGCAGTATTACATGCATCAGCACTTATTAGATTACGCCCCACTGCTTATCATATGCACTCCCCAATGCAATTAACTCTTGGTTTTGAGCCAAATATTTTGCACCTACGCACTTTTGGGTGCACTGTTCATGTGCCAATTCCACCTCCTGAAAGGACAAAAATGGGCCCACAACGTAGACTTGGTATATATGTTGGTTTTGATTCTCCATCAATTGTTCGGTATTTAGAACCGATGACGGGAGATTTGTTTACCGCTAGATTTGCGGATTGTCATTTTGATGAGACAGCATTCCCATCATTGGGAAGGGATAAAGTTATTTTAGATAAACAAAAATCGGTTGAGAATATCTCCTGGAATGAACAAAGCTTATCCCATTTAGATCCACATACTTCTGAATGTGAAAGCGAGGTGAATAGAATCATTCATTTACAATATATTGCTAGTAGACTTCCTGGTGCATTTAACGATGGTAGTAAAGTCACGAAGTCTCATATTCCGGTTGCTAATGCTCTAGCCAGGATTATTGTTCCAGATGAAAATAAGAAAATAAATGATGATAACCCACGACAAAAATGTGGTAGACCTATTGTATCAAAAGATACTATTCCTCGAAAAAGAAAGGGGAGAAATGATAATAATGAGCATGTTCTAGATGAAACTGTCGAGCCTAACACCTCAGAAAATGAACAAAATTCTGGTAGCACCGAGAATCCCATTATCTATTATAATGAAACATGGGATCGAAATGAAATTATTATTGACGATAATTTTGCATTCTTGATTGCTCAAGAAATTATAAATGATGATTATGATAACGAACCACATTCGATAATGGAATGCCGTTAGAGGCCTGATTGGCCTATGTGGGAGGAAGCAATAAAATCTGAGTTAACTTCCCTAAAAAAACGAAATGTATTTGGGCAAATTGGTCGTACTCCAAATAATGTAAAGCCTATTGGATACAAATGGGTATTTGTTCAAAAGAGAAATGAGAAAAATAAAGTCGTGAGATATAAAACTTGACTCGTGGCTCAAGGATTCTCCTAGAGACCTGGGATAGATTATGGTGAAATATATTCACTTGTGATGGATACAATCACATTTCGTTTTCTTATCAGTATGGTTATCCACGAGAATTTGGACATGTGTCTAATGGACGTAGTAACGACATATCTATATCATTCGTTGGATTCTGATATTTATATGAAAATCCCTAATGGATGTAAAATGCCAAAGTTTGACACTCCCCGTGAATTAAACTCGATTAAATTGTAAAGATCGTTATATGGATTGAAGCAATCCGGTCGTATGTGGTATCATAGACTTAATGAATACCTTTCTCAGGAAAGTTACAAAAATGATACGCCCATATGTATTTATTAAAAGATCTGATACTGGATTGCTATCATTGATGTATATGTCGATGACATGAATTTGATTGGCACCCCTGAAGAATTATCTAATGTTGCTGAATATCTAAAGAAAGAGTTTGAGGTGAAAGATCTTGGAAAAACTAAACTTTGTCTTGGTCTTGAGTTAGAGCATAAAGATAACGGGATACTTGTCCACCAATCTGCATATACTAAAAGGATACTCAAGCGGTTTAACATGGACAAAGCTCACCCCTTGAGTACCCCTATGGTTGTGCGTATTTTAGATCCCGAGAAAGATCCATTTCGACCAAAAGAATCTAGTGAAGAGACTTTGGGCCTTGAAGTGCCTTACCTTAATGCTATTGGAGCATTAATGTATTTAGCACAATGTACTAGACCAGATATTGCTTTTGTTGTAAATCTACTTGCGCGATATAGTTCAGAGCCAACTCGAAGACATTGGAATGGTATTAAGCACATCTTTCAATATCTCAATGGTACTATAGATTTGGGATTATTCTACTCCAAGGAATCCACTAAGTCTGGGTTAGTGGATTATGCTGATGCGGGATATAGATCTGATCCACATAAAGCTCGATCACAAACTGGTTATTTGTTTTGCTACAACGGTACAACTATATCATGGCGATCTGTTAAACAAATATTGATAGCTATTTCTTCAAATCATTTTGAGATAATTGTTCTTCATGAAGCTGGTAAAGAGTGTGTTTGGTTAAGATCAGTTATAGCTCATATACGAAATGCATGTCAGCTGAAACCAGTTATAGACACTTCCATTATTCATGAGGATAATGCAGCATGCATAGCACGAGTAAAATATGGTTACATAAAGGGTGATAGGACCAAGCATATTTCACCAAAGTTTTTTCACACACATGAACTCCAGAAAATTGGAGAGATAAACTTTCAACAAATTCGTTCATGTCACAATCTTGCCGATTTATTCACAAAATCTTTGCCAACATCTATATTCGAGAAATTGGTATACGACATAGACATGCAAAGAGTTAATATCAAACAAGATTGATAATCCACATTGTTGGGAAATTTATTTTTAGATTTTGATGAATGCCATGTAAAACTTAGACTAGAAAGTTGGCACCCCATTTTCTTTGTAACTTGCATTGTAATAGATAGGGCTGTTCGAGCTGAGTTAAGTCAACTATGCCTAAATATGCAAGAAGTCAACTGGAGACTAGAATGAAGACCCCGCTGTGATGCAACTGAGTATGTCAAGGAAGAGAAGATAGAACTCATTTGAAGTATCGGTGAGATGAAGGCTGGGAAGTGTCAGTCAAGTTAACCCAAGATAACCAAGTCTCAAGTTGAAGTTACAGATGAGTCATCCAATGATTGGAAGCTGACTCAAAGTCATCTGGGGAAGTTAAGGAAGCTGATCAAAGTCAAGACAATCGAAAAGGATCCGTTGCACGAGAAGTCAAGAAAGTTACTTAAACAAGTAATACTTCCATCTTGCCTTTCTTAAAGTGCTCATCCCGAGAAGCGTGCAAAAGGAATAAACCAATGGGAAGCATCGCACTGCGTTCGAACTACGAAAAGTTGAAGGTTCATTCAATACGAGAAAATGTCAATTTCGAGGATCGCAACAAGACAAGCCAACGACCACAAGTGTCTTTTGAAAATTAGCCTATCTCTTCAACGGGATTTTCAAAAGAACACTATAAAAGGTGTGGAATCAATTTGAGAATAGGTTACCTTGACTACATACTACGAACATTCAAGCTATCATTTGAGTTGTAACCTACAAAATATTCTCAAGTCATTCAAGCTTAATCCTCGTGGCCGAACTTGAAGGAAATCAATCCAACACTTACCCGTGAAGGAAAGACGACTTCAATCGATTGAAGAGGAAATATTTGAAGAATCAAAGGGGTCTACATTCCACAGAGGATTGTAGAAAGGTTCAAGGTCGAACCAGTCTTAAGTACTTGGACGGCTTCGTGATCAAATCCAAGAAACTTGAGCAAGTGAGTTGTAGTAGCAAGGCAACCGCCTTTTTGTGAAGAAGCTAAGTCGGACGAGAAGCCAGCTGTGTGACCAAGGCATCTCCAGATCGAGTCCCAAAGGATCAAGTCACCAGTGTGATCAAGACTTGTATCTGGACTAATAACCACTTTGTACTCTGATCAATACTTAGGGATTTCTCCAGGAGTTGGAGAAGAGAGGATTAGAAGAATTACCCCATCTTCGAACCTCTATAAAATTTATTGTGTCATTTAAATTTCAAAGACTTCAATTCGCATATTATTTTATATCTCACGATAAATTTGCTATCCAATTGACATTTAACAATGTGCTAAAAACCAAGTGTCAAAACAAACTTAAACCAAATTCAAGGGTGTTAAGTCTTCCGCTGAAAACATATCACAGTTGAGTTAAGCTTTAGACTAAGCAGCTGAGTTATTCTATCAACTCGATCCAGTCTGTGAGTGGCTAACTCTGTTTGGTTAACTAACTTAGTTGTCTATCAAGGACTTAGCTGTGAAGAATTAACTCTGATCTATTTTAAAAGGACTAAATCGAAAAGTTGGTAAGGTTTATTCAACCCCCCTTCTAAACCTTACACTCACACCCCTTGGGACCTACAAGTGGTATCAGAGCGGTTGGTTCATTGAGCCTTCCGCACCGTTCTTGAACTAGATCTCCAATCTTTCAAAGCTTACTTTAGCACTTGATCCTTCAAAACTCTTTATTTAGCAAAGTTATTGTCATGGAAGCAAATATGACACGCATCCCTATGTTCACAATTGAGGAATTTGATGATTGGAAAATTCGTATGCGGCTCATCTATCGGATTACACGATGAAATGTGGATAGTAATAGAAGATGGGCCACTACAAATTTTAAAAGTGAACATAGGCACAAGGAGAGTTCTTTGCGGTGAAGGAGAAGAGGATGTTGCTCCCAGACCAGCTATGGTTGAAAAACCCAGAGGTGAATGGACAAATCTATGTTCAACAAAGTCAAATCATGCAAGATGGCCAAAGAAATCTGGGATAAGCTAACTTTGATTTGTGAAGGCTCTGAGCAGATCAAAGAAAATAAGCTATCTGTTGCTGTACAAAAATTTGAAAATTTTAAAATGCTTGCAGGAGAAACCCTGGATCAACTGGATGCTCGATTCACAGAAATTACGAATGAACTATCTGCACTTGGAAAAGAATATACACAGAAGAAAATGTGTATGAAGATTCTAAGAAGTCTTCCAGCTGAGTGGGAAATGAAGGTCATGGCCCTGAGGCATTCCATGGACCTATCAAAAACATCCAACCATGAGCTATTCTCAGATCTCAAAGCCTATGAATTTGAGCTGAGAAGAAAAGACCAAGAAGAGACAGTTGTGCCCAAAACAGCTGCTCTAATAGTTAAGGATGGGAAAAGAGCTGAAGGCAAAGAAGTCATCGATCAGGAGGAGATTGCCTTGATGGTTAAAAGATTCAACAAGTTCTTCAACAAGAATTACAAGAAAGGCAAAGGTGAATCCTCCAGAAGACACTCAGCTCCGTCCAAGGGAAGATAGGCCACCTAAGAGAGCAGAGCATCAAAAGGTCGAGTACCAAAGAGCTGACAATCCGAGAATGGAAAGAGCTGAACAAAAAGTTGAGAATCTATGCTGGAACTGCAGGCAACCAGGTCACTATGCCATTGATTGCCCATATCCTGTAGTCAACAAATACGAAATGAAGAGGAAAGAAGAGTCTTCAGGGAAAGAAAACAAGAAAAGAAAAAGGCAATGTTGGCTGCAGAAATACTTTGAGACAGGCAAGCCAAAGACACAAAGCAGACTCAGAGAGTAGTGAAGCTGACTACTCAAGTGATTACTGAAGAAGAAGCCTTGATCTGTTTAATGGCCAAAGAACAAGACCAACCTGACCAAGAAGATGAGGTACACTCTAACTCATCTCACTCAGATTCTAGTGATAGTGATTGTGACACACATACTTCATCACCCACTAATCTTTATGATTTATTAGGCAAAATGATGAAAGACTTTGAGCACATTAAATCCTCACACACACTGCTAAATGAGGAAAACAGACTGCTCAAAATCCAAACTCACAAAAACTAAGGAGCCGAGTACTCTGAGTCGAGATAGGTGATGAGAATAAAGAACTAAAGGCTGAAAATACCAAGTTAATAAAGAGATAGATGCTATAGAAAAGAGGAAAAATGACCTCAAAAATGTGATTGCCTCATTCACTAAGGCATCTAAATCTTTGGATGATCTTATTATGAGCCAAAGAGAATGTGGAGATAAGACAGGCTTAGGATTTAATTCCTCTATGCTAAGTCAAGCTCCCAAAGTGATTTTGGAAAAAGGATCTTCAAGTAATGAAGCATCTCAAAAATCCAAAACTCCAAATGGTGCACACACATTCATTCCAAAGCACAATCACAACCAAACTGGCCTTGTTATAAAGAAAAAGGAAAAGCGATCGATTGGGTATCTTTGAAAGGGCAGTGAGAATAAATCCAAATAGAGTTCCTCAAAGAAATTCCAAACAGAAAGTACTCTGTAAAGAAGAAACAGAGCTACCAAAAACCCCAGAAGTTCTATAAAAGGAACACATATGATGGAAATGGTAGAAACTACCCAAGCCAAGCTGATTGGTACAATGTGAAAAATCAGCAAAGATCTATGGAATACATGCCTAGATGGCAAAGGCCTAGAACTCAGCAAAGGCCATTCCAAAGGCAAAAGAGCTATCTTCAGCACACATATGCACCCAACACTACACTCAGAGGTATCACAACTACCCAGGAAGGCGGTTGCTAAAACACACACATGCATAAATACGACAAAAGAGACAGCTGTATGAACCCAAAACCCACAAGCAATTTGCCAAAGTAAATTATGATTATGGCACAGATAGATGGCAACCCCTTAGAGTCAAATCATTTGGCTATAGGTTGGTTGGATCATCTTACAACACTAACCCCTCAGGACCCAGGCAAGTATGGGTACCTAAAAACTAAATTCCTTGATTGCAGGTTTAAGGAACAGCTAAGTGCCAAGGAACCTGGTACATGGATAGTGGTACATTCCCGGACACATGACAGAAACAAGAAAAATCTATCAAAATTCAAGGAGGTTAGAGGTGCAAAAGTTATATTTGGAGGGAATGAAGCTCCAGGAGAAATAAGAGGCATTGGATCCATCAAGAAAAATGGATTAGAGATCACAGATGTTGCATATGTTGAAGGACTCAACTTCAATCTGCTAAGTATCAGTTAACTCTATGACAAGGGTTATAATGTTGGATTCAACATGGGTGTATGCCAAATCAAGGACACTGAAGTAGTGCTACAAGGATGCAGACAAAAGAACATGTATGTGGTGGATTGGTCAACTCGCAACACCAAGCACTTGCCTACTAGCAAAGAGCACGGCCGAATCAAGTTGGTACAGGGCACAAGAAAAAAAAATAGTCACCCGAATTTCAAAACAATTAACAAACTTGCAAGAAGTAATCTTGTAGAAGGACTTCCAGACTCAGTATACAAGAAGGAGAGTGTATGTGATGCATGCCAGATGGGAAAACAGATCAAATCATCATTTAAAGAAAAGACATGTCCATCTTCAACAAGAATATTGCACCTGTTACATATGGACCTATTTGGTCCAGTTGAACCAGCTAGCATAAGTGGAAAGAAATACACCCTGGTGGTAGTAGATGATTACTCAAGATACACATGGACAATTTTCATGTGTAAGAAGAAAGAAACCTTGCAGAAGCTACCACAGCTGATGAAGAGAATCCAAAATGAGAAGAGTCAAACCATCATTAAAATAAGATCTGACAGAGGAACTGAGTTTGTCAATGGAATAATAACTCAGTATTGTATTGAAAATGGTATTGCTCATGAACTATATGCGACAAGAACTCCACAAAGCGAGAATGGAGTTGCGAGAAAGAAGAACAAAACTCTCAAAGAAGCGTTAAAGGACCATGTTAGTCAAGTAGGGTGCTAAAAGATTTTGGGTCAAAGCAATAAACACAGCATGTTATACTCAAAATAGATGCATGATAAATAGACAACTGACAAAAACTCCCTATGAGATTTGGATAGGGAGAAAGCCAAATGTTGCATATTTTAGAATATTTGGATGCAAATGCTTCATCCATAATAATGGCAAAGACAACTTAAAGGCTTTTGATGCCAAAGGCGATGAAGGTATCTTCTTGGGATACTCAAAAAAGTAAAGCCTATAGAGTGTTCAACAAGAGGACAATGGTTCTGAAGAGTCCATCCATGTGGTGTTTACCCAAGGTAAATGAAGAAGACATTAAAAAGTTAGGTGATAAAATCAATCATAACAATGATCGAAAGAGTCCCTATGTTGAAGTCAAGTCGAGCAATTAACCGAGATGAAGAAGAGATAGTGAATCCCAAAGACAATTTGGACAATCTGCAGCTAAGTGATAATGAGAGAGCTGCTCAAGATAACACACTACAAGAAGATCAATCCGGCTAACTTACTCCAACCCGATGTAAAATGGTGAGGACCATCCTCCGACCTAATCATTGGAGATGTAAGAGAAGGTGTAAGAACCGATCGAGCTCAACAAGAAGCCATGTTCACTTGTTTTATCTCTCAAATAGAACCAAAAGATGTGTCACAATCTATGTGGATGACATCATTTTTGGATCCACAAACAAAGAGCTGTGTGATAAATTTTCAAACCTCATGCAAAGCAAATTTGAAATGAGCATGATGGGAGAGATGACATTCTTCCTAGGACTCCAAGTAAAACAAAAAAGGATGGAACCTTCATAAGTCGGACAAAGTACACCGGAGATTTAATGAAGAAATTTGGTATGGAAGAGAAGTCTTCTGTGAAAATACCAATGAATACATCAGTCAAAATGGATATGGATGCAGATGGAAAGCCTGTGGATCAAACAAGATACATAGCACTCATTGGATCACCGCTATATCTCACAGCAAGTAGGCCAGACATCACCTTTGATGTAGGGGTATGTGCAAGATTTTAATCTGCTCCTAAAGAAAGTCACATGGCTGTAGCCAATAGAATATTGCGATATTTAAAGGGAAGCCAAGAAGTTGGCTTATGGTATCCAAAGGAAGGTGGATTCAAGTTAATTAGTTATTCAGATTAATTATCTTTGGATGTATAGTTGACGAAGAGTACTACGGTACATGTCAAATGCTTGGAAATAGGTTAATTTCTGGTTCAAAGAAGAAGCAAAACTCAATAGCCACATCCACAAAAAGAACACATAGGCTAGCGAGCAATTTGTTGTGCCCAAGTCTTATGGATGAGACAAAGAAATGAGAGACTATGAAGTTGAAGAAAAGGAAATTCCAATTATGTGTGATAACACAAGTGCAATTGCAATCACTCAAAATCTGTGTTACACTCAAGAACAAAGCACACATTGATGTAAGATACCATTTCATAAGAGACCATGTTGAAAAGAAGGACATCACTTTGGAAAACATCTCAACCGATAAGCGATTAGGTGATATATTCACAAAACCATTATGTGAATCAAGATTTGAAGAACTCAAGCATGAATTAGGGTTAATTGAGCTGAGTTGACACTCAGAAGACTCAGGGAAAAAAGATGGAACATGAAAAGATGGAAAAAGAGCGGAGCTCTTGAAACACTAAGTGAATCACCAGATCGGAAAGTCACCGCAACGAGTTGGGTGACAATTAGTCACGATGTGAATAGAGAGAAGAAAAGTTGAATCAGCTAAGAAGCAAGCTGAGTCGCCTATGAGCGAAGTGACAAAAACGCAGTCGTTTCTGCTAAGCGGGAATGTTTTTAACAATGACGTCAGCATAATTATGACGTGTACAGTCAAAAGCTTCATACTAAGCTTATGATTGGATATAAATATTGCCGCAATAAATGCGAGAAATTAAATGTTAATCGGCGTGCAAGATCTGAGCCGTTGATCTTGATCAAATTTCAAAAACCGTCCGCACGTCCTTTCATAACCCATACATATACCATTTCGTCCGTTTTTCTCTCACTTTACACAAACTCTTCATCTCTCTCCCAAGCAAAGAAAGAAATTTTTCTCTCGAAACCCTACAGATTTTCAAAGCACTTTTTCAAAGTTTCATTCGGTAAAGCTTCAAGAAATGGCATCTACTCACGATTTTGTCAAGTTGGGAAAATAAATCCACACTGGTTCTACCGTGGATTTTGAAGGAATGATCAAATAGGGGTTCGACGAAACCCTTGTGAAGAAAATAGCTGAGAAAGTGGAGAAGTCTGGGCTGAAACCCTTTCTCACAATGGAGTTTCAAATGACCTACGTGGAGGAGGTCGCGCAGTTCTATGTGAACGCTGAAGTTCACGACGAGGGCATCAAGTCCTCTGTTCACGGGAAGGAAGTCAAAATCACTGCCAAGGATTTGGCAGAGCACTGCTTGCTACCGGCGGAAGGAGTGCCGGAGATCTATGAGGCTGACGTAAACCTGGCCGCTGCATGGAAGGAAGTGGCCAAACCCGACTATCTTTGCGAAGGTTGTCTACACACGGTGACAAGAAGTCACGAAAGAAGATTACCACAAGTCGTTAGATATTGTTGCCAAGTGCGTAGACATCAAATTTGGAAGCTTTAACCAATTTGTCAAAACCAAGTGATCGTGATGGTGCGATCATGGAGAGAAGAAGGTAAACTGGTTGAGTTTGTATTCAGCAGACTCTGCCAAAATATTGGGAATAAGTCATTCAAAGCTGATGGATCGTTCGGAGGATCCTTGGGGTATGGCCTGGTGATTGGCCGGTTGATGGAGGTGAAAGGTGTTCCTCTCCGACATGGAAAAGCGTTCCATGTTAACAAAAGAATGTTCCGATCAAATCTCTCCGGAGCACAGAGGAGAGCTCATGCCAAGAGAGCAGACACAAGTGAGGGAGACTCAGTGACCCTGAAGAAACAGTTGTCTCCTCCCCTCTCAAGAAGAAGACTGCCCCTGCAGCTGCAAAGAAGACTGCAGCCCCTGCAGCGAAGAAAAAGAAAACCGCACCTGCCCCTGCAGCTGAGTCACCTGCCCCTGCAGCCGCAGCGGAGAAGGAACCTCAAATACCTTCTCCGGTTGTCAAGAAAAGGAGGACTGACAAGCCTAGAAAGCCAGCTCCTCAGAAAAAGAAAGAAGCACCGACCCCCGCCGCCTAGGACTCGGAGGAAACGCATCCGAACCAGAAATTCCTCTGGTAAGGACCAAAAGGAGAAGACTCTTCAAGCGATCAGAGCTTGAGAAAACAGCTGAGTCTGCCACTCAGCTGGAACAGATCGCTGAAACAGCTGGAGAAGTAGAGTCTCCAGAAATTGTAGATGAAACAGCCAAGTTTGCTGAGGCCGATCAGCAGAGGTAAGTTGAAGGACCAGCTGTAGACAGAACAACTGAAGAACAAGAAGTAGCTGAGACAACAGAATCCCCTGCTGACAGGACTATGTCTCCACCTATCCCTGATGCTGCTGAAGGAGTTGAGCAGCAGAGTATGTTGCCTTCTATTCCTGAAAAGGAAGGGCAACAGGGAGATGATGATGAAGAAGATGATGATGTGATGATCCTATCCCCACCATATCCAGACATCCAAAATCATCTGCGAGAATGGAGGAAGTGGAAGCTGAGCCGATCAAGGGAACAGTTCCAATGATCGGAGTTTATTGAAGAAGAAGAAGAACTGTTGAATTTCCTCGGTTTGACCACAGTGGTCCAAGCACTGGATGAAGAAAACTGCACAGATATCTTGCAGATCTTCAAAGACAAGGAGAATGAGAGACTGGCAGAGGAAGCTGAAGCTCGTGAGAAAGCCAGTATCTGTCCTCTAACTGGAACCACTGATCATACTCATCCACACCTTGATATGCTTTCAGAGAGCGATGAAGATCTGGACCCTGCTGCTGCTACTGAAGAATTGGAGATGCAGCAAGCCATGCGGGAATCCAGGATCCTACATGAGCAACAGCTGATGGAAGGCCCTGGGGAATCTTCCAAATCACAGCTGGAGATTGATCCTATGGGAGTGGTGCAGCGGATTGCAACCGTTGTTGCTGCTACCACTTCCCCTGCTCACTCTGATGAAGGCATTAAGGAATCAGGATGAAACTGGGAACTTGGGGACCCAAGTCGAGCCAACCCCTACTGAAGGTGTTTTACCACCTGCCCCAACGACTGACAACTCACAGGAAACAACCGGGAGTCTGGAGAAGAGTGACCCCATTCCAAGTCACTCAGCTGGTGTGCTGGCTGAGGGGGAAACTCCCTCCACTGTAGCTAGGTCGGAGAATGTTGCAGCTGACCCCATAACGAATCTAGGAGGCGAAGTGGAGAAGGAAAAACAAACAGATACACAACAAGTTGTCACTAACGAGGCTCGGAGACAGTTGAGACCTGTCTCACCAAGTGTGCCAACCGCTCTCGAAGGCCTATGACGCCCGAAGCGGCGTGAGGCACATGATGGATCTCGCTTACTGGCGTTAATTTGTGCCTCCCACTCATAAGTCTCCGCACTCAATTTAGTGGACTTAGCTTTATAGGAAAAGTAGTCATCTTACATTTTTCCAGTAGGCTTATCCCGCTTGAAAAAAAATATGCAGAGGGAGATTGACCTTAGCGAGTTAGACAATAAAGCCTCCTCTAGCTAATACAGTCGTCCTCCTAACCTCACGTACCACGATATCATTGGAAGATCTAAAAGAAATACCATCTAAAGCCAGGCATCACAAAGAAAAGATAGAGAAATCTTCTCACTCAACAAATATCTTACAAGTGCATTTATCCGAGTAAGACTATATCGACACATCAAGTTGCTCACACCAGCTATTGAGCTTGAGGTGGCTCTTTTTAGCCTCCTCTTGTGCGCTCAATAGCTGCACAACCCGATAATAGTCGTACACATTTGCTCAATCTCAAAACCACATGCTAAGTCAACCAATATCTACAATCCACCCATGGAGAGATTTGGAAACATTAGCGAAAAAATAAGAGAGCAAATAAATAGTCAAACTTCATCTCAATATTTGTTGATACTTAATTGCCTCATTCAATAAGGTGACTCGACTTCTTTGTCACTTTATGGATCAATTTATTGTTCTGGTTTTAACTTTTACTCTCGTCAAGCTACATTATGCTTGTTCCAACATTCACCCGAGTTGGTTTATGTCGGTCAGCACAAGCGACAAGTGCATTAACTTGTGTATTTCTCAACTTTTTATAATCAGCCTCTAGATAGACGATTTTCATTAATAATAACACAAGTTTCTAATATCCTTAATTAAACTCAAATAGCGAATTTGGATAACTAGAGTATTTATTTGGGAGTAAGCTCATATTCCAAAAATAGAGCTTAAACTTCTTTATCAAATTTGCAGCTCAAACATATTAAAGCGCAAAATTAATTCTTGATCCATAAGTATATCATCGGCATCTCAACTGCGATTATTTCGAGCAATTAAGTTCTTATATTTGCGGCTTAAACAAACAAAGCGCCAAAACTTTCTCTAATCCATAAAAATATTGTCCGCGTCTAAGTCGTAACAATACTAGATACTTTGTCTATTTTCATGCTAAATTGGCTTAACTAAAGTAGGTGAGTTTGGTCTAAACACATTTCAATAAATTTGCGCAAACAATTAGGTACTGATCTAAATTTTTTATTCTCGATCCAAGTAATATTTATTATTTTCTTCAATTCAATGAGATCGAAAATTTGCCACCAAGGCTAGTAATCATCTCCCACCGAATTGAAGATCACAATAAAAATTACCGATCCATGAATAAAATTATCAATGTCCATAAATACATCGTGCATGGATCCACGTGATATAAGTAATTACGAAAAAACAAATATAGCCCCCATGGGCGACATTAACATATAGTGCATCATGTGGAGATAATTAGACCAATGGTGGTAAAACAAAAATATCATCGTAAAATTGATGTTACATAGCCTCCAAAATTGGCTCAATGAATACATGGCTTGAAAATAATAAAAAAATAAATTTTTTTAAGGCCTACTACATCAATCTAGAAAAAGTAAAAAAAATAAATGAGGATATCGAATTACCACCATTGTTAAAAATTATCTCCCACAAATAATATTAATATAAAATAGTAAACACTCACATACATGAGCACTCATATGTCAATGTCCATAAGTCCCAACAAAATTAATTGCAACACAAAAAAAATTGCATAAACATAAACAATTAATAAAGCATGCAACTCATAAATTAAAAATCACATAGAATATTTTTGCTTGCACCTCAATGCACAAAAATATAATAATTATTTTTTTACGCACCTTATGCGGAAAAACAATCCATGCACCAATATCCAAAAAATAATTTTCCCGTGCATCACAATGCACAAAAAAATATTAATTTGTTGCAAACATCTTAATGCACAAAAATAATTTTTCTTTCATGCAACTAATGCGAAAGAAAAAAAATATCATTGCTACATACGTGCAATAAATAATTATTCATGCATCATATTGCACAATAATAATTTTGCAAGCATTCTCATGCGCAAAAATAATTTTTGCAAGCACTAAATTGCGCAAAATATTTTTACATGCATTAATATTATAACAAAAAAAGGCACAAAAAATAATTTTGCAAGCATTCCGACACGCAAAAAAAGAAACTTGTTATCCAAATTCTACATAAATAGAAAATATGTTGGGATAATAACAAATAATTTTCTTAGCTAAGTGGTGAACATGCATAAGATATATCAAAAGGTCTAGGATTCAAATCCTTAAGAGACCAATTTCTTTAATTTTTTTTAATATCAAAGGAATATACCACTTAGGCAGCTACTAAGCGCCCGTTGGCATTCCAGTAGTCGCCACGTCAAATGTCAGCCATTCGCCATGCCACTTGGCGGCACACTCATCGCCCATGTGGTGCACGCAAATCATCACTTTGTCAGTGCATCATCTCTGCATAGACCTGGCCACGGTTCTGGAACCACCGGTTCCGGTTCCGCCGGTTCCGGTTCCTCCAAATTGAGGAACCGGAACCGGAACCTTATGCTCATGGTTCCGGTTCCAAAACCGGAACACGGTTCCTATACGGTTCCGGTTAAACCGGAACCTTTTGTTTTTAATTTTATTTAGATAAAATGTTTAGCAATTTAGTTTAAAATAAAAAGAAAAAAGGAAAAAAACTGCGAGCGTGATTCATCTAAAATATTTCCATCGAGCTAAACGTTTGCTCTACTTCAACAATTGAAACGGGGCATACCAAAACCTCTTTTGCGATGATTGAGATGATTGTATAAGGTTGAGTTCTTTGTGACCACCATTTCAAAATATCAAAGTCTTCAATATCTATTTCACTAAACTCGAAAGAAGTAGTTAAATAATTCTCAAGCTCTACATTTGAGCTAGAGGAACCCTTGACGTTTACTTTTTTCACTAAGTAATCGTTGTGCAATATTAAAAATATCATAATAAACATTTTACATTTCTTCTAGAATGTATTTACCAAAACAAGATTGTTGGTTTTAACCTTAAAAAAATGGTTCCATCACGGTTCCATATACGGTTCTAACCGACGGTTAAAACCGCCGGTTCCACGATTTTTGAGACCTAGGAACCGGAACCGAAACCGGTCTACACAGTTCCGGTTCTGGTTTTGGAACCGTTGACTAAGGTTACGGTTTAGGAACCGTTGACCACGGTTTCGGTTCCGGTTTGAAACCCGGTTTCTGTTCCATTTGGCCAGGTCTATCTCTGCACGACCCAAGCGGCCAGGTTCTTGAATTTCTCAAGAACAATAATCTTGACACGATATTCCATAAAATTCACGGATAACTCAAACAAAAGATCAACAACCTAAATTTGGCAACTTAGGGCACGAAATCCAATGCGGAGTTTTGATTTACTCTAAAACCGTTTATTCCACATATCTATTTCGTTTTAAATCCGTTTTTCATGCATAATATATCAAAGTAATCGTCTTTTCGAGATCTACAATTTGACACCAATATTGCATATATAAAAATGGAAAAACAGATTCGAATTTTTTTAAATAAAAAACAAATCCCACATGTTATCAAACTCAAGCACATCAAATAGGCGAGAACGAGCCCTAATGGCTCTGATACCACTGTTAGCAAATATGGGTCATATCTAAATCACATATTTGCATATATAGGGTGGATCGAATATACCTATTTGTAGCGGAACTGTCGATCCACATAGCCAGGATTAAGCCCGTCTACAAGCCTCCGTTTGATCAATGATTAAGCCATCTACAAGCCTCCTCGTGATTGAATCGCGAGCAACGAACAAACTCCTTAGATTGATTGAACCACAAACAGAATCACGAACCGCCTTTCTCGTTGGTGTAAATAACTACTAGAGTTATTCACTTTTATGTGCACACCTTAAACCCTTGGAGACTTTGGTGATGCTCCAAGAAGAAAACCGTAGAGAGAAATTTTAGGAGAGAGATAATTCTTTCTATGTGTAGGAGACGTTCTAATTACTTAGTCTATTTGTAGGGAGAGATATCAATATATATCTCAATCCCTTGTATCAGTTAGAGTCCTGATGGGAGAGATTTCTAGATAAACCTCATCTAAATAGGACTCTATATTATCTCAAATATGGATACAACCTAATTACACCCAATAATATTCTATACAGATACAGTAAACGACAAGTTTAGTAGGCTCAATGTCCTTTTTAGCTGTACTTCATGTGTTGTTCTCTTCAATAAATTTGAAGACATGGGCCAATAGGATAACAATGGGTCCCGGTCAAACCGAACCGTATCATTTGGGGCGGGTGTGTAACAAATAAATGGTTATATGGGGGGAGGGTAATTGGTAGAACTATCAAATGGATCGGGCGGGTCAGTCTGGAGCTAGCCCACCGGGTCAAAGAGGAAATCAAGCAGGCCGAATTTCCTTCGAGCCGTCATTTTGGAGCCCAAGCTTGGTCCAATCCATGAAAATACACATGAAAAATCGAGCCGATCGAATCAGATCAAATAGGTCGGGCTAATTTTGACAGCTCTAGTAACGAGTATTAGTTTTTAGACACGGACATGTTGGTTCAGATAACAAGTTAGCCGATCCAACCCATATAATTAGTTTATACTTAGTATGTGTATATTGTTGTTTAGGAACTCCTAATTTATGTATATCGTTAGTGTTTATTTCGTAATTCATATAATAGCTATAAAATTATATAAATATCACCACGTTGAGAAAGGCCAACCTCGTTTATATAATTTTTTTATTTTTTATTCGTTTCCGTACTTAATTAATTAGACAAATATGATTATTCATATATGTGAGATCCGATATGTTCCAACCGATGTTGGAGCCACTTGCGATTATTTAGCAGAGTTGGTAAAACCGATGGAATAAAATAGTTTTATATGTTGTCATGCTATTATAAATAATAAACCAAAGCTACAGCATATCACATGAAATTACAGTACTGCTAGCTAGTAGTAACAATTACATTTCTGGAAAAAAAATGGCATTGCCTAATGGAATAGAGTCCACAAGTGAGCTTCTTGATGCTCATGCTCATGTGTGGAATCACATTTCAACTTCATAAACTCAATGTCTCTAAAATGTGCAATTGAATTAGGCATACCAGATATCATCCACAAACATGGAAAGCGCATGACACTTTCTCACATAGTCAACGCTCTCCCCATCAACAAACTAAAATCCGACGGTCTCCGTCGTCTAATGCGCATTCTAACCCATTCCAAGTTCTTCGTCAAGGTCAAAATCTCAGAGGACGGGAATGAGGACGAGGACGGCTATTGTCTCACACCAGCTTCGCGTCTCCTATTAAGAGACGAGTCGTTGAGCGTGGCGCCATTCGCACTCACAATGCTCGACCCGATTTTTTTGGATCCGTTTAATCGTGTGAGCGCATGGTTCCGAAACGACCATTCGTCGGCATTTTTCACCCATCATGGGAAGACCATGTGGGAGTATAAGGAGTGACAAAAGGTGGAATGAATTGATGAATGAGGGCATGACTAGTGATTCACGGTTTGTGGCTGGTTTACTTACTAAAGAATGTAAACAATTGTTTGAGGGGTTGAAATCAATGGTGGATGTTGGTGGTGGGACTGGATTGGTGGCCAAAGCTATTGTTGATGTCTTTCTGGACATGAAATGTGTTGTGCTTGATCTTCCACATGTTGTTGCTGGATTGAAAGGAGGTAAGAATTTGGGCTATGTTGGTGGAGACATGTTCCAGTCCATTCCTCATGCTGATGCAGTTTTCCTTAAGGTACGAATCAAATTTTACATTGTTTTAATTTACATATTGATGACTAGTATGATTGTTTTTTTATATAGTCAGAAGAGGTGTTAAATGAGCCGGACCGGTGCCAGCCCACCAGGCCAAACGAAAAAACCGGGCCAGGTTGGGCCAGGCCATATAATGTTCGGTCGCCCATTTCTGGAGCCCAACCCACAAAAATGCACTAAAAAAATCGGGCCAACAAGGCCGGCCTGGTGTTTCGGGCCTAACGGGCCAGGCCAGAAAAAGCCCGACTCATTTTGGGCCTCTAAAATTAGAGCCCAATCCGGTGCTTTAACTGGGCCAGTTGGGCCAATTCACCAGGCCGTGCCGAAATTGACAACTCCTCTCGCTGAGGGTTAGTCTAATTAATTACAAAACTAATTGAGTTATTTTTGAAAATTACAAATACTGTCTTAAGGTATTACAAACAAGCGCTTGAAATGTTTGGCTTTTATTAGTCATGTAACTTTTGAAGTTGCGATTTTAGGCCTCTATGTTTTGCTTTTTACAATTTTGGTCCTTTAAGTTTTGATTTGTGCAATTCTAGTCCTCTAAGTTTTAAGTTAGTGTAAATTTGTTCTAGAGGGCTTTTTAATATTTTACTTATTTCCAAAATGTCATTAGGTAGCGAAATTTTCAATATACCTATGGTCAAGCAGAAAATAGTATCTCAACCTAGTGTTTTATTTACTTATGAGTTGAACTTATTTATTGTTTATTCCTTAAAATTCCTTACGAAGGGAGAATTTTAGGATTATGAATCGGATAAAAATTCGAGATACGAGTTATACATGAAGTATGTCCTGATTATCAATATACTAAAATATGTACAGATAAAATTGGTTATTTTGACTAGTAGACCAAAAATTGCCACAATTAAAAACTATACGACTAAATTAAATTATCCTAATAATTACAGGCCTAAAATATTATTTTTGTTGAGAGGCAAAATGTCACAGGATAAAAAACGCAATTTCAAAAATTGCAGGGTTAATATTGCACTATAGATATATGACTAATTTTGCATTTTCCTCAACAAATTAATATCAAGAGATTATTTTTTAGTTGGGTTTTTGGATTTGTAATTCAATCTTCAGGGGTATTTTTTGTAATCAAGCTTTTTACTTATAAATTGTCACATAATAATAATGACAAGATTAGTGGTTAAAGACCCTCAAACCAATGCTAGAGGTTTGAGGTTCAATTCCCATCTAGCTCCCGCTCCATTTTCAGGATTTATACTCAAAAAAAGATTAGTGACAAGATTTTTCTTATAAATTGTCACATAGTAATAAAGGATAACTTAAAAAAAGAACTTAGATATTTGGGGTAATTACCAAAAAAATAGTGGTTTTTTAAAATCGCAAGAACTCTCTTGTGGTTTGATTCCGCTTATATTTTCTCCTTATTAGAAGCAAAAAATATTTCAAAAATTCCCATAATATTTATAAATATATTACCATTACCCCATTAAATTTAAGACAAAATCTGAACCTGATTGTTTTTTTTTTTTTTGAAACATCTCTAAGGTTTTTTTTGGTAATTAGTCCAATCCTTTGGGGTTTTTATAATTATCCTTAATAATAATTTCATGAATAGTTGGAGATTTTCGTATATTGGGATGGGTAAATCACAAATTTCTGACGGATTAAAAATTGATAAGCTTGCAGTGGATATTACATGATTGGGCTGATGAAGAGTGTGTTACAATTTTAAAGAAATGCAAAGAGGCGATCATTTCCAGCGACAATAATAATGGTAGAAAGTTGATTATTGTTGACATGGTTTTGGATGATAATATCAAAGAAGATAATGCGGCAACTGAAACTCAACTCCTGATATAATGATTATGATTCCCGTGCCTGGAAAAGAGAGAACTGCGAAAGAGTGGGCTAAGCTCTTTTTTAATGCTGGTTTCGCAACCTATAAGATCACTCCTGTTTTAATTAGGATTGAGATCTGTCATTGAGGTTTTTCCATGATTGTTTAGTTAAATCAGTTCTCCAAATGTGTTTTTAATTCTATGGTACTTTTGTTGTTTCTATGACAATTTATTGTTCTATTATGTTTCTTAACACAAATCCTTGGAGAGATCAGTAGAGCTGTCGAAACGGGCTGGCGGGGCGGGGTGGCCCGTCGAGGTGGCGGGCCGAGAAAACCTCAACCCAATCCAACCTGTCTTGGGCTGCGGGTTGGGTCGGCCCACCTGCCAAAAATAATAAAATAATAAAAAAAAATATTTTTTTTATTCATATTATTAATTTTAATGAATTAAATATACTAATGGATGATAATAAGTACATATTTTATAAAAATATTATATACACTTTTATAAGAGATAAAATTATAAAATATCAATTATACTTTTTTTTTTTGTCTATTCTATCTAAATTTTTCTTTTTTATTTCTGGCGGGCTAGCTGTCGGCCCGCTCCGCCAAGCCCGCGGCCCGCGACGGGCTAGCCCGTGTAGGCTCGCCCCTTGGTGGGCTACTAAATACTTAACCCATCCCCCTACTTTAGGCGGGGCGGGGCGGGGCGGGCCGGCCCGACGGGCCTAACCCGTTTTGACAGCTCTAGAGATCAGGGGTTAATGGGAATCGAACCTTAGACCTCTTTCCTGATCATGAGAGTTTTTAAAGACTAGACTACTATTTGATTCTCAATTATTATTTTATTTATTCTTCTATTTTTTTATTGGAATGTCTTCAATTATATAGAACAATAAATTATATGATATTTAGGGCTGATCAAGAAAAATCGAAAACCGCTAAAACCGACCGAACTAAATCGCACCACACCGCAATTACTTATTTATTGAAAAGCCGTTATTAATATTTTTTAACTAACCACACATCATAAGATGATCCAACTACAATTTGAGGATCGAAATCGCATCGACCTCACCGCAAGTCAAATATTATATATATATATATATATATATATATAGGTATTGAATCATATGTGGCAAAGTCTTACCATGTGGCGGTGTGGACAAATCTAAGCCACAATCTTGTTTAATCCTAAGGCCCATATGTTTTCGATTTTTTATTTTTTTATATTCAATCCAGCCCATTTAAGGGCATAATAGGCATTTATACACATAACAACTCATTCGTTTTTGGTAACCCCACCATAACCCCTTTTTTGGGATTTCATTCAATCTATTCCATCTTATTAGCAATATCGAGTTTTCAAAAATATCAAAACCCATCTTTTCCTTACTTTCCTCTCCACTTGAAATAACCACATAAAACATCGCCATGCTAAGATGCGCCGAGCATCTCGAAATGACGGAGGACTACGACGTTGGAAACCTAGTCGGACGAACCGAGGCATACATTAATGAAGTGGCGCTAAAAAGTCTAGCCGACACGCTTTCGATTTTGCATTCTTCCAAAACCTTCTTCCCACCGAGAGAAAAGTGAAATTAGTGAGCGATGTATAGATACAATTGCGTTCGTGGCCTGTAAGGATAGTCGGTTCTTCTGCGCGATGATGACGGCGATAGTGGGCTAAACGACTTGGTTTCGTCCACGGGGCCAGCCCAATTCGAAGCCCATTGTTGATTGGTACGCTGAGGATTTGGCAGTTCTACAAATTGATCTGTTTCAGAAGGTTCTGATTGCGATGATGGCTAGGAGATTCAAGCAGTATGCTCTTGGTAAGGATTTGTGCAAAATTTATATTATTGAAATTAGGTTTTCGTCCTTGCTGGGGGAAATCATCCCCTTTTTATTTGGTATAAATTTACGCAAGTATGATATATTTTTTAGTACTTTTGGTATAACCCTTCCACCAAATTAGATTTTTCTTTTTGTGCTTTCATTTGGTGAAACCACCCTGTTATGTTTTTAGTGTAAATTACCACTAGAATGATATATGTTTTTCTACATTTCGTATATAAATAAATAGATTTCGGTGTTTTTATGCATGGTAATTTGTATTTAATGCATATACAATTGAAGTTTAAATTGTATTAGTTTCGTATACAGTTAGAGTACAATCAGTGCACAATTAGTTTAGACGTCGTAGAATTAGTATAGTTCATGCACATTGTGTAATGCTTCATAGATGTTTCTCACTTCCAGGTTAAATGGCACGAGGAAACAGTAAGAGACTTGCATCCCTAGGGCCGAGCGAGGGTGCGAGTGATGGTAATCAGAGCCCAGAGGTCAAAGACCACAAAATCTGCTTTGAAAGCCTCGATGCCCAAATTGAGGAGAAGATCCGTGCCCAAACTGAGAAAATTGTAGCTTATATTTTTTTTGGTCCATTTTATTTTATTGTACCCGTGGAAATAAATTGACGAAAACTTAGCTATAAGTTGGTATAGATTTAGCAAATAGTTGGTATACAATTAGTTCAGTTGTTTTTATTTTAATTGTGGATATGAATTGATGAAAACTTAGCTATAGAATGGTATACAGTTAGGCAATTGTTGGTATACAGTTAGTTTCTATGCGACACGCTGCATCCTCTTTCTTTTTTTGGTTGACTTGTTTGATGTTAACATAGTTTTTTTTTGGCAATTTTATTTTATATGTTTTTCAGTTGGATCTATTCTCTCGATATTTGCAAGCAAGTGGGTGTTATGAGGCAGCGCATAATGTTGAAAACTATACACAAAATAATTTCAAAATATACAATATGTCAATATTATTATACAATATTCTCAATTAAACATCTAACAATGCACTACTGAATACTTATATTATCACCAAATATTGGATAATTATATACCAAAATATAATTTCAGGATACCGTAATGAAATTATTTTTGTACCATATTTTTATGGTTATAAAGCACCGAAGTCTGCATATGTATACACCAAAATATGCTTCCAATGTACAATATTGTCAATATTTTTATAACAACTTAAGTACCAGTGTTTAGTCTGAAATAAACATCCAAACACGCCATATTTCATGTTATATTAACACCAAAATATGCATATCCATACACGAAATAATGCGTCCAGAGCACAATATTATAAACATTTGTACACCAAATTATTGCGTCAATGAAGAGTGAGAATCCATTTTTTTCCTCATTATTAGGCGTATCTGTTATGTAAATCTGATATTGAATATATCCATTGATTTTAGGAAAGTAAATATGGTATTATTTTTACACCATTTTGATAGTTAGCGATTAGCACCAAAATATGCATATCTATACACGAAATAATGCGTCCAGACCACAATATTATAAATATTTGTACACCAAAATATTGCGTCAATGAAGAGTGAGAATCCGTTTTTTTTCCTCATTATTAGGCGTATCTGTTATGGAAATCTGATATTGAATATATCCCTTGATTTTAGGAAAATAAATATGGTATTATTTTTACACCATTTTGATAGTTACCGATTAGCACCAAAATATGCATATCTATACACGAAATAATGCGTCTAGAGCACAATATTATAAATATTTGCACACCAAAATATTGCGTCAATGAAGAGTGAGAATCCTTTTTTTCCTCATTATTAGGCGTATCTATTATGGAAATCTGATATTGAATATATCCCTTGATTTTAGGAAAATAAATATGGTATTATTTTTACACCATTTTGATAGTTACCGATTAGCACCAAAATATGCATATCTATACACGAAATAATGCGTCTAGAGCACAATATTATAAATATTTGTATACCAAAATATTGCGTCAATGAAGAGTGAGAATCCTTTTTTTCCTCATTATTAGGCGTATCTGTTATGGAAATCTGATATTGAATATATCCCTTGATTTTAGGAAAGTAATTATGGTATTATTTTTACACTATTTTGATAGTTACCGATTTGCCCTTTTTACACATAAAATAAATGAAAAATGGTGTATTTTTAGGCCTAATCTGAACCATTGATTGAATAGGATGGAGGGATGGGATCTGTCCACGCTGCCATATGGTAAGAGGTTGCCACATGAGATCATATCCCTATATATATATTATATTTCACTCAAATTGTAGTATATTTGTATACAATTTTTTATTAATAAATTATTTTCACTTATTTACTATGGGTATGTGTATATTAGTCAATTTACTTAATAGTTTAATACATCAAAGATAAATGAAATATATTTGAAGTTATATCATTATATTCCACTATTGTATGTTATTTGAGTTGTTATAATATTCAATTGAGAAAATTACATATCTTTTTCTTTTCAGTGGAAAAATAATTTTTATTGTTGATTTGTCAAAGTTACATCACTGATATGGACCACAACAAGCAAATCAGGCAATTCTTCTATCTTCGGTCCAAAACAGAACCTGACCAACTTCTATCACAGAATGTGCTATTTTGTGAGCCCAGCTAACCTTGGAAAGTGGTGGAATTCTTTGCAGTAAGCCATATATGCCAAAGCATGAATATCTTCAACAATTAGATCTCCATTTGATAAAGTTGTTTTTGTTAATTTGATTGTTCCATATATTATTTTTGTTATGTAAATTAAAACCGCAACACCGTCCGAAACAGTTGAAAACCACATATTTGTTTTATTCTAAAAAATCGCAACTTAAATTCAAATTTATAGCCGATCGCTAGCAATCTGATTTGAAAATATTGAAAAAACTGCTCAAACCGCACTGTGATCACCCCTAATAATATTACTACTAACTCACAGTTCCCTATATATAAGGAAATATTTTCAAAATAGGGATAATTTCATTTTAGGTACCCCAACTATATTGTTCGACCACTAAACCCCTAAAATAAATCTAGCAATCCTCGCAAGAGAACGAGATCAATCGTAGGGTAGCAAGTTGACCACAAGTCGTCTCTCAATGAAGACTTACCCGACAAATAATTATTATACACACAATTGACAGAAAATAAAACCTACACACCCTAACAAGATTTGTAATTTTTAATTAAATAAAGAAAAACAAGTAAAAAGACAATAATCAAACTGAACACAGATAAACTTTGAGAAAAATATATGAATGAAAGTCTAGGATTTCGGAATCATCTCATCAAACTTGCAAGCAGAATATCAATTAATTGTTCATGCAGTTAACAAATATAACAAACATGTAAAAACTAGGCCTGGATCTGATAACTCACGTATTCACAGATTAGGGTAATCCCAACATAATTTGCTATTTTCATTAAGCCTAGGGTTAGATAATACATCTCTGATTCATATCTAACCCCCTGAATAAATTTAGTCCAGGAATAATATCTTCTCTCGATCTCAATTATTCCCCCAAAACAATCAAAAGTTGATCAAACAATCAATTATCCGATAAAGCACTTTATTCACGAAAGCAAATCAAATAATCAATACTCATGCTTATTGTAGGTCCCAAGGGGTGTGAGTGTAAGGTTTAGAAGGGGGGGTTGAATAAACCTTACCAACTTTTCGATTTAGTCCTTTTAAATATTCAGAGTTAATACTTCACAATTTGTGTCCTTGATGGACAACTAAGTTAGTTAATCGTGAGTTAGTCACTCAACAGACTCATTGAGTTTGTTGATAGAATAATTCAATTGTTTTGACTAAATATTTAACTCATTGTGATTTGTTTTTCATTGGAAGACTTAACACCCTTGAATTTGGTTAAGTTTGTTTTAATACTCGGTTTTAGCACTCGATTGATTATCAATTGGATAGCAAATTTATCGTGAGATATAAAAATAAGATCACGAGAATTTAAAGTGTTGAAATGTAAATAACACAATAAGATTTTATAGAGGTTCGAAGATGGGGTCGTTGTCTTGTCTTGTTGCGATCCTTGAAATTGCCACTTCCTCGTATGAATTGTTCTTGACTTTTCGGAGTTCGACATGGTGCGATCTTCCCATTGGTTTATTTCTTTTGCACGCTTCGAACTGAGCACTTCAAGAAAGGTAGTATGGAGCTATTACTTGTTTAAGTAATTCTCTTGATTTACGTACAACGGATCTCTTTCGATTGTCTTGACTTGACTGCATTTTCTTAACACCCCAGGTGACTTTGAGTCGACTTCCAATCATTTGATGACACTTCTGTCACTTCAACCTTGAGACTTGGCTTTGTCTTGAGTTAACTTGATCGATACTTCACTCACCTGCATCTCGGTTGCACCTTGATCGAGTTCCCATCTTCTCTTCTTTGCCATACTCAGCTGCCTCGCAGCGGAGTCTTCCTTCTAGTCTCCATTTGTCTTCTTACATGTTTAGGCATAGCTGACTTAACTCAGCTTGACCAGCCCTATCTATTACAATTCAATTTACAACAAAAAGATGGGGTGCCAACTTCCTATTCTAAGTTTTGCATGGCATTCATCAAAATCTACAAAATAATTTCCCAACAATTTCCCCCTTTTTGATGATGCCAAAACTTAAAACATCCATACAATTATTTAACAGAAAAGATACATACGGACAAATGTAGAACCACGGAATGTATGTTTAGAATCGATCTTTTATTGATCATAACATCTTTGTTCTTTACATAGTCACATGAGTGTATCGAGCTTAAGCCCAAAAAAAATGTATCGAGCTTAAACGGGGCTTAGACTAACCATGTTGTTCTATATCTACTCACGTCATAAATTGCATAATTTTATTCAATGTACATAAAAGACTTACATAAAGTGTATTTACATAGTAAAATACATGAAGGGGTGGACAACAACACTTCATCTCCTTCGCCCTCCTTCTTTTATCTTCTTGACTCTGTCATCTTCTTCGACCTTTTCCTTTTCTTCTCATCTTCAAATGCTTTCTTTTTCTCATACGCCTTCCGGGCACTTCATCTCTTCTTAGTCTTTCTTGTCTTTCCTCCCATAGCTGAGTTTGTCTTTTATTTTCTTCTTCAATTCTCTTCACATACTCAAAGATTGTTCTTAGCCACTTGCAGATTGGCTACTTCATCAAATCCACCCAATAGATCCCTCCTTTCTTGCCTTTCTATGTACTCAATGTTTTTGGGGCGAGTTCTGGAGTCTCAAACCTCTTCCTCCACCACTCGCTTCTTCCTCCGCTTCCTGGGCGTGTATTATCTTGGGGCCTTCTTTTTCCCAAATGAGTGACTAGCGAGTGACCAAGAGAGTGACTACCGGTGGTTTCTTTGCCTGTCGCTTCTTCACATAGTGTGAGACCTTTTTCCCAAGACAAATCCCGGGTTTGAGCCATGGACATGTTTGCGAAGTAACCTTCGAGATGCGGCGTCTTAAATTCATCAACAGATCTTGGCTCGATTCGGCATCGAAATGGCATAGGTGTCTCTGTCTATTGGAATGCCTCCATGTTGTTTCGAATATCCATAACTCGAGCATTCATTCTTCCTTCCACTTCCTCCATCCTCGCTTCAACTGTCTTTCTCTTTTTAGCCATTGGTACAACAGTGTTGGAGTGGCAGAGTCATCGGGAGTTTGCTTTGATAATATCACCGTGACAAGACCATGTTGGGGGTTTTAGCAATCATCAAGGTCACATCTTTCGAGCCTTCCCCCTCAACAGACTTCCCTTTCTTCTCTCTTATTATCTGCCTCAATTTGTCTTTCCCTTCACATCTGCTTCCTCCTTCTCCGACCGGGATCCCTTCGCTTTTAGGTATTCCTCTTCCCCCTTTTTGGCATCATCAAATGAGAGAAGAACCCCGGAAACAAGCTAGCAAACAAGAAGAGTCGAGTCTGGCGATAGTTAAGTTCTGCTTCGAATATCTTTGCGGAGTAAGTCGCACGAAACTCGGAGCGAGTGGCGTTGGATTCAATTTGCTACCAACTTCATCTCGAGCCATGAGGAGACTGAAATTTTCGATCCATATTCTCTTCCACACGCAGGAGCTCGTTTTTATTATGTTCACGCAATGTGACTTTATCTCTCGTAGTATGAGATTCATGCATTTGTTCAATGTGCTCTTGCAATTTTGGCTTTGCATCGGCATTCTCATTTCGCCAGGACCAACAACTTGTTGAACAATGTTCTAAAATATCGAGCTTGTTCCACACGCATTGTTTCTTTGTTGTTGCCATCACTCCGGATCCTGACTATGATGCCTCTCAAATCAGCAGTGATGTTGGCGTCCCTGTTATCTAGCCTCATGTCCAGCGAGGCCTGGTGCCTCTCCATCCGTTTAATCTCAGCAAATAGGGCTTTGAACACCTCCCGAACTTCAGCTGCTTCCTCTATTTCAGCTGACGGCCAAGCAGAGTCAAAGTCATAGTTAGGCTGAACAATGGTGTCGATGGAATGACACGGATCAGTGCCGTGGAAGCACTCGCGATCTTTGTCCGATTCTTCGGGAGGTCGGAGTACCTTCGAGAGAAGGGAAATGATTCTATGAAAGAATCATCACGTGCAACTGGAATTTGTTCAATTATAAGCGGTGCTCGTGAAGTTCCTTGTGGAGTCGAACCTGCTGTAGCTTGGGGAGCTGCGTAGTGGACTCTGTTTGGTTTGGGGTGCATTTGTGAAGTAGACCCGACTTTGCCGAGCCTCACTGCCTCAACTGGTTTTTCCAAATGAGTTGGTGGTCCTCGGCCTTATCGGAGCGTCATCGGACGATGATGAGATTTCCATGGGTGGCTCAACATCAAAGGTGAATGTTTGGCGAGTAGTCTTGAGGTCGACTTACTCGTGGTTGGAACACCCTCAACTAAGTCTTTGGGATCGATCACGGGGGATGACTCGGCTTCATCATCTCATTCCGATCCCGAAAAGGTTACATCGGGATTATCCTGGGAATCGTGAAGAGCACTTATCTCCTTTTCGATGGATCAATGATAGCGGGAGGGATGTTACGTGCTTGGTTTATCTACCCCGAAGTCTCAACCTCCCGTTGGCCTTCATTACCTCCTGCGCCTCAAGCTGCAGCGAGGCCTTGGACATCCCTTTCGGCGATGTCTGCTTTGTCTTGGGGTCTTCTCGAGGTGGCATCCATTGGAGTCTCAACTCCATGGATTGCACTTTCATCGCCAGTGTTAACTCCCGGGGAAGTTCCTTCCGTGCCTCGACCGCATCAACATCGTCATTAGCTGCAGAGGAAGCGATTGGCACTTGGCACTTCAGGCGAGACACAACAATCGCGCCTCGTCGATGACAACTTGTTGTGTATTCTGTGATTGATCCTTCTCCACTTCGCCTCCTAAATTCATTGTGGAGTCACCGCAGCACCTCCGACCTTGCTGCAGGTGGAGGGAGTTTCCCCCTCAGCTGGCATACCAACTGAGTGACTTGGAGTGGGGTCACTCGTCTCCGGACTCTCGGTTGTTCCCACCGAGTATTCAGCCGTTGGGGCGGTGGTAAGACACCTTCATTAGGGGTTGGCTTGACTCAGTCCCCACACTCCCGGTTTCATCGCCGCCCTTTAATACCTTCCTCTGAATGAGCTGGGAAGTGGTGGCGGCAAGAACGATGGGCAATATCTTTGCACCACTCCCATTGGGTCTATCTCCACCGTGATTTGGAGGACTCTCCGATCCCTCCATCATTCTTTGCTCATGAAGGATTCGGACTCTTGCATTGCTTGCTACATTTGCAACTCTTACGTCGCGAAAGAACGGGGTCCACATCCTCATCACTTTCGATAGGACATCAAGGTGAGGGTGTGTATGATAGGTGGTGCCGGTGAGAGAGGCGAGATGTTGGCCTTCTCACGTGCCTCTGCATCCTCTCAAATTTGCTTTAGCCCGTTCGTTTTCTTTTTCGAATCTGCGCAGTATATTGATGCAATTATCCTCATCAAGGGCTTGCAAAGATCTTTGTGTCCACCTCAAGAAATCAAGAGTTCTTCTTCCTCAAAGAATGAACTCGGATTTTCAAACCGCACTCTGGATAGGCTCGGCTTCCATTTTCTCCACTCTCATGACGATTTTGGATGTCTGGATACAATGGAGAGTACATGATTACATCGTCTTCTTCATTCTCTTGCCGCCCTCGTTTCCGGGGATTAAGGGTAGCGAGACTTCATTTGCTCAACATCCTCTGTAGCCTCTGTTATAGGTGGAGAAACAACCCACAACAGTGATTCGATTGTCTCAACCATTCCTTGTTCCTCACCATTGCTCTCTCTGTGGGTCTTGATTGCCTCTGTGATCGGCCTCGTGCAGACTTGGCCGTTTCATCGATCACGTCCTGGAGACTCTACTTCTCCAACAGTCTCGGGTATCTTCTCCAAAGTGAGTGGTCGACTCGGCCGGTTTTTCAAGCTCGGGCGCTTGAAAATTCTTCTTCTTCTCCTTATTTGTACCAGGAGGGATTTACGGTTCGGTTAAGGTTTCTTTTGAGTCTTGGGGGTGGGGGCCTTTTGTTGTTTTCTTCGAGGAGTTGGCCGTCTTGGCTTATCACTTCTCCTTTTCTTGACGACCGGAGAAGGTATTTGAGATTCCTTCTCCGCGCGTCGCAGGGGTAGGAGACATCTTTGCACGAAGCGGTGACTCCACTGCGGGGCGGGAGCGATTTCTTTTTCTTTCTTTGCGGGAGCAAAGAATCTTCTTAGTAGTTTGTAAGGAGCATCCTTTTTCTTTGGAGGAGAGAAAACATTGTATCTCCGAGGGTCACCGATTCCCCCTCACTCGTGACGCTCTCTTAGCGTAGGCTCTCTTAAATGCGCTAGAGAGGTTTGATATGAACATCCTCTTGTTTACATGGAATGCCTTTCCATGTCGAAGAGGGACTCCTTTTACCTCCATCACCGCCAATCACCGGGCGTATCCTGGGAACCTCCAAACGTTCCATCCTCCTCAAGGATTTGTTCCCAACGTTCGGCGAGTCTGCGTAGACAAACTCAGCCTCGATTCACTTTCTTTTCTTCAATGATCGCAACCATTCACGATCAACTTTGCTTTGGATAGTCGGGTGAAAGCGCCAAATTTGATATCTATGCATTTGGCAACGATGTCCAGCAATTTGTGGTAGTCCTTCTTCAAGACCTCTTATTAGTCATGTAGACTACTTTCTCGGATAGTCGGACTTGGCTACTTCCTTCCAAGCGATGAGTCGTCAACATCGCTTCATTGATTTCCAACATTCCTTCCGCCGGTAACAAGCGTGTTACGCCAAATCCTGGCGGTAATGATGAACTCCTTTCCATGAACAGAGGGACTTGATGCCCTCATCGTGAACCTCGGCGTTCACGTGAACTCTGTGCGACCTCTTCCACATATGTCATCGGAAACTCCAACGTCGAAATGGTTTCACCCAGGCGTTTCCAATTTCTCAAAGAATCTTCTTCACTAGGGTGTCGTAGGACTCTTGTTTCACCATACCATCGAAATCCACAAGAGACCCTGTGGATTTGCTTTCCTAACTTGACAAAATCATGAGTGGATGCCATTTCTCAATATTTTACCGAACGAAACTTTAGAAAATGATCTCGAGGATTGAAAGGGTATTGAGAGAAAATTTTGCTTTTGCTTTCGAGAGAGAGATGAACAATTTTTGGTAAAGTGTGAGAGAAACGGACGAAAATGGTTTAAGTATGGTTCATGAAAGGACGTGCGGGTAGTTTTGAAAATGTGATCAAAATCAACGGCTTAGATCTTGCACGCCGATTTGCATTTAATGTCTCGTATTTAATGTGGCAGCATTTATATCCAATCATAAGCTTGGTGTGCGGCTTTTGCATGTACACGCGTCATAATTATCTTGACGTCATTCTTAAAAACATTCCCGCTTAGTAAAAACGCATCATGCGTTTTTGTCACTTTGCTCAAAAATGACTCGGCTTGCCCCTTAGCTGATTTAACTCTTCTTTCCTCGCATGTAAATACTCAGCTGTCAGCTAACTCGATACAACTGTCTTTCCGATACGGCTAATTCACTTAGCTGATTTGAGAGTTCAGCTCTTTTTCCCTTTTCGTGTTTCATTTCTTCTTTGAGTCTCCTGAGTGTCAACTCAGCTCAATTAATCCTAACTCATGCTTGAGTTCTTCAAATCTTGACTCACATAATGGTTTTGTGAATATGTCAAGCCAATCACTTATCGGTTGAAATATATTCCAATGTGATGTCCTTCTTTTCAACATGATCTCTTATGAAGCGATATCTGACATCGATATGCTTTGTTCTTGAGTGCAACACAGGCTTTTGAGTGATTGCAATTGCACTTGTGTTATCACACATGATTGGAATTTCCTTTTCTTCAACTTCATAGTCTCTCAGCTGCTGTCTCATCCATAGGACTTGGGCACAACAAATGCCCAGAATATGTATTCTCGTTTGTAGAGGTGGCTATTGAATTTTGCTTTTTGCTAAACCAGAAATTAGCCTATTTCCAAGCATTTGACATGTGCCGAGGTGCTCTTCCTGGCAACTCTACATCCAAAGATAGTCGAGTCCGAATAGCCAATTAGCTTGAATCCACCTTCCTTTGGATACCATAAGCCAACTTCTTGGCTTCCTTTCAAATATCTCAAGATCCTCTTGGCTGCAGTCATATGGCTTTCTTTTGGAGCAGATTGAAATCTTGCACATACACCTACGGCAAAGGTGATGTTTGGCCTGCTTGCTGTAAGATAGAGCAATGATCCAATAAGTGCTCTGTATCTTGTTTGATCTACAGGCTTGCCATCTGCATCTATGTCCATTTTGACTGATGTATTCATTGGTATTTTTACTGAAGACTTCTCTTCCATACCAAATTTCTTCATTAAATCTCTGGTGTATTTTGTTTGACTTATGAATGTTCCATCCTTCATCTGTTTCACTTGGAGTCCAAGGAAGAATGTCAGCTCTCCCATCATGCTCATTTCGAATTTGCTTTGCATGAGGTTTGAAAATTTATCACACAACTCTTTATTTGTGGATCCAAAAATGATGTCATCCACATATATTTGAACAAGCAGTATGCTCTTCCTGTCTTGAATTCTGAAGAGTGTTCTATCCACTTTTCCTTTTGTGAATCCATTCTCAGTCAGGAATTGTGATAATGTGTCATACCATGCTCTGGGTGCCTGTTTCAATCCATATAGAGCTTTCTTGAGTTTGTATACCTTATCTCCAAGAATCTTCTGCTCAAATCCTGGAGGTTGTTCAACATATACTTCTTCTTCCAATAAACCATTAAGGAATGCACTCTTTACATCCATTTGATATACAATAAAGTTCTTGTGAGCTGCATAGGCAAGAAACATCCTTATGGCTTCCAATCTTGCCACAGGAGCAAAAGTTTCATCAAAATCTATTCCTTCTTCTTGGCAATATCCTTTGGCTACCAATCTTGCTTTGTTTCTTACCACAGAACCTTCCTCATTCATCTTGTTTCTGAATACCCATTTAGTGCCAATAACATTTTGATGGGTAGGTCTTTGAACCAGTTCCCACACTTTATTTCTTTCAAACTGATTCAGCTCTGCTTGCATGGCTTGAATTCAATGTGTGTCATCCAGTGCTTGTGACACATCTTTAGGCTCTATTTGTGAGATGAAGCAGGTGAACATTGCTTCTTGTTGAGTTCTGGATCTTGTTTTGACACCTTCTCTTACATCTCCAATGACTAGTTCTGGTGGATGGTCTCTCAGCCATCTTACATCGGGTTGGAGTAAGTAGCTGGATTTAGTCGTCTTGCAGCTATGTTGCTTTGATCAGCTCTCTCATCATCACTTAGCTGCAGATTTTCCAAATTTTTGAGACTCGGCTATCTCATCTTCATCCGGGTTTATAATTCCGGCTTCCACTTGAAGATAGGGGACTCTTCTCTCGCATGGTTGATTGATTGACTTATTAGGTGACTCTTCAATGTCTTCTCCATTTACATTTGGCTCATCAAACACCACATGAATGGATTCCTCTCAGTAACCATAGTCCTCTTGTTGAGTACTCTGTAGGCTTTGCTTTAAATGAGTGTCCCAAGAAAATACCTTCATCGACTTTAGCATCAAAAACCTTTAAATTATCTTTGCCATTGTTATGGATGAAGCATTCGCATCCAAATATTCTAAAATATGCCACACTTGGCTTTCTCCCCGTCCAAATCTCATAGGAGTCTTTGTCACCGTCTGCTTTTATCATGCATCTATTTTGAGTATAGCATCTTTGTGTTTATTGCAAATTGACCCAAAATCTTTTAGGTAGCCCCGCTCTACCTAACATGGTTCTTCTTTGCTTCTTTGAGAGTTCTATTTATTATTTCGCAACTCCATTCTCACAGAGTCCTTGCTGCATACAATTCATGACCAATACCATTTTCTATACAATACTTTGAGTTATTATACCATTGACAAACTCGGTTCCTCTGCCAGATCTTATTTTGATAATGGTTTGACTTTTCTCATTTTGAATCCTCTTCATCACCGTGGTAGTTTCTCAGAGTTTCTTTCTTCTTACACATGAATATTGTCCATGTATATCTTGAGTAGTCATCTACTACCACCAAGGTGTATTTCTTTCCACTTATGCTAGATGGTTCAACTGGACCAAATAGATCCATATGTAGCGATGCAATATTCTTGTTGAAGATGGACATGTCTTTTCTTTGAAAGATGATTTGATTTGTTTTCCTTCGACATGCGTCACATATACTCTTCTTCTTGATATCGAAGTCCGAAGTCCTTCCACAAGATTGCTTCGACAAGCTTTGTTAATCGTTTTGAAATTCGGGTGACTCGGCTTCTTGTGCCACAACCAACTTGATTGATTCACCGTTTGTGCTCTTTGCTAATAGACAGTGCTTGGTGTTGCATTGACCAATCCATGACATACATGTTCTTTTGTCCGCATCCTTGCAACACAACTTCATTTGATTCAAGATCCTTGATTTGGCATATACCCATGTTAAATCCAACATTATAACCCTTGTCACGAGTTGGTGATGCTTAGCAAGTTGAAGTTGAGTCCTTCAACATATGCAACATCTGTGATTTCTAATCCATTTTTCTTGATGGATCCAATGCCTCTTATTTCTCCTGGAGCTTCATTTCCTCCAAATATGACTTTTGCACCTCTGACTTCCTTGAATTTTGACAAATTTTTCTTGTTTCCTGTCATGTGTCTGGAACAACCACTATCCATGTACCAGGTTCCTTGGCACTCAGCTGTTCCTTGAACCTGCAATCAAGAAATTAAGTTTTAGGTACCCATACTTTTATGGGTCCTGAGGGGTTAGTATTGTAAGATGATCCAACCAACCTATAGCCAAATGATTTGACTCTAAGGGGTTGCCATCTATTAGTCCCATAATCATAATTAATTTTGGCGAATTGCTTGGGGGTTCTAGGTTCATACAGCTGTCTCTTTTGTCTGTATGCATGTGTATATGTTTTAGCAATTGCCTTCTTTGGGTAGTTGTAATGTCTCTGAGTGTAGTGCTTAGGTGCATATGTGTGCTGATGAAAGCTCTTATACCTTTGGAATGGCCTTTACTGAGTTCTAGGCCTTTGCCATTTGGGCTTATATTCCATAGGTCTTTGCTGATAGTTCACATTATTCCAATCAGCTTGGCTTGGGTGCTTTCTTCCATTCCCTTCATATGTATTTCTTTTATAGAACTTCTGGGGTTTTTGGTAGCTCTGTTTCTTCTTTACAGAGTATTTCCTGTTTGGAGTTTGCTGAGGAACTCGGTTGGATTTGTTCTCACTGCCCTCTCAAAGACACTCAATCAATTGTTTTCCTTTTCCTTTATAACCAAGGCAAGTTTGCTTGTGATTGTGCTTTGGAATAAATGTGTGTGCACCATTTGGAGTTTTGGATTTTTGAGATACTTCATTGCTTGAAGATCCTTTTTCCAAAATCACTTTTGGAGCTTGACATAGCACAGGGGAATGATAAGATCATCCAATGATTTAGATGCCTTAGTGAATGAGGCAATCACATTTTTGAGGTCATTTTCCCTCTTTTCTATAGCAGCTATTTCTGTTATTAGCTTAGCATTTTCAGTCTTTAGACTTTCATTCTCATCGCTATTTGACTTAGAGTACTCGGCTCCTTAGTCACCGTGAGTTTTGCTCTTGAGTAGGTTGTTTTCCTCATTTAGTAGTGTGTGTGAGGATTTAATGTGTTCAAAATCTTTCATCATTTTGCCTAATGAATCATAAAGATCGAGGGTGATGAAGTGTGTGTGTCACAAATCACTATCACTAGAATCGAGTGTTAGAGTGTACCTCATCTTCTTGGTCGGGTTGGTCTTGTTCCTTGGCCATCAAACAGATCAAGGCTTCTTCTTTAGAGTCACTTGAGTAGTCACCACTACTCTCTCGAATCACCAGACTTTGTCTCTCGCCTCTCTGCCCAACATTGCCTTTTTCTTTTCTTGTCTTCTTTCTCAAGACCTTTCTTTCTTCTTCATTCCTGTATTTGTTGACTACAGGATATGGGCAATCAATGGCATAGTGACCTGGTTGCTGCGGTTCCAAAGATATATTTTCAACCTTTTGATCGGCTCTTTCCATTCTTGGATTGTCGACCCTTTGATATTGACTTTTTTGATGCTCTGTTCTCTTGGTTGGCCTATCTTCCCTTGACTTGGAGGAGTCGGTGTCTTCGGAGGATTCGCCCTTGCCTCTCTTGTAGTTCTTATTGAAGAACTTGTTAAACCTTTTAACCATCGGGGCTATTTCCTCTTGGTCAATGACTTCTTTGACCTCGGCTCTCTTGCCATCCTTAACAATTAGAGCGGCTGTTTTGGGCACATATGTCTCCTCTTGGTCTTTTCTTCTCACTCAAATTCGTAGGCTTTGAGATATGAGAATAGCTCATGGTTGGATGTCTTGGATAGGTCCATGGAATGTCTTAGTGCCATGACCTTCATTTCCCATTCAAATTGGGAGACTTCTTAGAATCTTCATACACATTTTCTTCTGTGTATATTCTTTTCCAAGTGCAGATAGCTCATTGGTAATTTCTGTGAACCGAGCATCCAGTTGATCCAAGGTCTCTCCTGCGATCATTTTGAAATTCTCAAATTTAGACAACAACCGATAGTTTATTTTCTTTGATTTGCTCACGAGCCTTCACAAATCAATGTTAGCTTGTCCCATTTCTTTAGCCGTTTTGCATGATTTGACTTTGTTGAACATAGCTTTGTCCAGGGTTTTGTAAAGAATGTCCTTGGCCACATTGTCCAAGTTATATCTTTTTCTGGTCATCATTTGTCCATTCACTCTTGGTTTTTCAACCATGATTGGTCCGGGAGCAAGATCCTCTTCACCTTTAGCTGCATGCTCTCCTTTACAACAGTTCACTTTTAAAATTTGCGGTGGCCCATCCTCTATCACTATCCACATCTCATCTTGTAATGCCGATAGATGAGATGAGGCGCATACGAATTTTCCAATCATCAAATTCTTCAATTGTGAACATAGGGATGCGTGTCAAATTTGCTTCCATGATAATAACTTTTGATGGTAAAAAGAGTTTTGAAAACTTAAGTACTAAAGCGGACTTTGAAAAATTTGGAGATCTAGTTTAGTAACCAAGTCGGAAGGCTCAATGAACCAACCGCTCCGATACCACTTGTAGGTCCCAAGGGGTGTGAGTGTAAGGTTTAGAAGGGGGTTGAATAAACTTTACCAACTTTTTAATTTAGTCCTTTTAAATATTCGAGTTAATACTTCACAATTTGTGTCCTTGATGGACAACTAAGTTAGTTAATCGTGAGTTAGTCACTCAACGCACTGACGAGCCGTTGATAGAATAATTCAAATTGTTTTGACTAAAGATTTAACTCGATTGTGATTTGTTTTCAAATGAAAGACTTAACACCCTTGAATTTGGTTAAGTTTGTTTTAATACTCGGTTTTTGCACTCGATTGATTATCAATTGGATAGCAAATTTATCACAGATATAAAAATAAGATGCGAAATTTAAAGTCTTTGAAATGTAAATAACACAATAAGATTTTATAGAGGTTCAAGATGGGGTAATTCTTCTACTCCTCTCTTTTCCAACAACTGGAGGAATCCACTAAATATTGATCAAGATACATAGTGGTTAACATCCGGATACAAGTCTTGATCACACAAAGTGACTTGATCCTTTGGGACTCGATCGAGATGCCTTGGTCACACACCGCTTCTCGTACGACTCGGCTTCTTCACAGGGCAATCGCTTTGCTACTACAACCCACTTGCTCAAGCTTCTTGGATTTGATCACGAAGTCCTCCAAAAACTTGAGACTGGTTCGACCTTTAACCTTTCTACAATCCTTCGTGGAATGTATACCCCTTGATTCTTCAAAAATTCCTCTTCAACCGATTGAAGTTATCTTTCCTTCACAGTGAGTGTTGGATTGATTTTCTTCGTAATGTAGGCTTGAGGATTGATCTTGAATGATTTGAGAATATATTAGGTTACGATTCGAGATGTTTGCTCCAATGTTCGTGGTTCGTAACCTTCTCTCGAGTTATTCCTCGGCCTTTTATAGTGATCTTTCAAAAATCAGCCCGTTGAAGAGATAGGCTTATTTTTGAAAGTCACTTGTGGTCGCTGGCTTGTCTTGTTGCGATCCTTGAAATTGCCACTTCCTCGTATGAATTGTTCTTGACTTTTCGAGTTCGACATGGTGCGATGCTTCCCATTAGTTTATTTCTTTTGCACGCTCGAACTGAGCACTTCAAGAAAGGTAGTATGGAGCTATTACTTGTTTAAGTAATTCTCTTGATTTACAACGAATCTCTTTCGATTGTCTTGACTTGACCGCATTTTCTTAACATCCCCAGGTGACTTTGAGTCGCCTTCCAATCATTTGATGACTCTTCATCACTTCAACTTGAGACTTGGTCAGTCTTGAGTTAACTTGATCGATACTTCACTCACCGTGCATCTCGGTTGCACCTTCAATCGAGTTCCGTCTTCTCTTCTTTGCCATACTCAATGCCTCGCAATGAGTCTTCCTTCTTGTCTCCGGTTGTCTTCTTACATGTTTAGGCATAGCCGACTTAACTCACTTGACCCCCTATCTATTACAATTCAATTTACAACAAAAAGATGGGGTGCCAACTTCCTATTCTAAGTTTTGCATGGCATTCATCAAAATCTACAAAATAATTTCCCAACAGTTATTTTTTTTGAATTAAATCATCATAATCCAAAAACAAGAAAATTAGTTCATGTTTGGGGATGGGATCATAATCTCAATTGAAGGAAAGAAAACAATCATAAACATTATCATGCAACAATAATAATCACCCAATAATTAAAATCAGACAAAAGAGATGAAGAAATCTTACTCTTTGATTAAGAAGCAAAATAACTTCAAGAAAAAGAACCCAAGCAATCCCAATATTGAATGGAAGAGAAAAATACCAAAAACTAAAGTCTAGAAGTGCTAAGAATGAAGGTGTGTCGAAAATAAGGGCTCCCCAAGTCCTATTTATAAGTCTAGAGTCCTAAACAAGGTGGAAAAGCCAATTACGAAATAAAATAGAAAATTTCGTATTCTGCAAGTCACGGCGGGCACCCGCCACACAAGCGCTTGCCCGTGTAGTCATTGTTATCGCAAGAAGACGCGATCGCGTGACCTCTAAACTTTGGAATTTTGTCTTAGTTTCTTCTTGTAAATTGTAGTTCTATCGTTTAGCTTTCTATAGCCACTTGAATCACCTCAATATCAATTTTCTGGAGAGAGTTATGGCAAAAATACCAAAACGTGTTATTTCTGAGTTTTCGACATATTATTTTACTTGTACATGATTTTAACCCATCTAAACGTCTTCATTTGCATTTAGTAGCCGATATAGACATTGTACAACTTTGTCTTTGCTTTCCAATGGTGTATGCATCATGTCAATTGGGCTTCGGATGTGAACGTTACGTCTAAAATACGATGACTGTCGCAGTTGCGCTAAATGATTTTTTAATGTTTTTTGCTCCAGAACTTGTTTTTTCCACCAAAACCTAAAAAATCAATAATATAACACAACATAACACTATAACATGCAAATGCAAATAAAATATGCCAAAAATATGTATAAATCATCACACAAAAACATGCAAAATATATACATATTTTTTTAATTTTGGTACTTATTGTTCCAACTTAATCATAATTGGTACCCGATATTTTTATTTTTAATCGGTTTGAGTCCAAATCCGTTAGTTGACCATCAAATTCTAACAGATTGGATCGCTATAGCAAGTTGGCAAGGGATGAGAACCTAATCACCCTGTGAGCTTAAAACCTTCTTCTTACCGTGGTTTTTTTCCACATTCCAAATAATTCTTCTCCAAATGTTCTCAGCATCTTTAACTACTTCAATCTACAAATTTCTTGTTAAAATCATTGGTCTTTTATCATTGGATGGAGGATTAACAAATCAATTTGGAGAAATTTGGGTGAACTCATTTGATTTTGAATTCGTGCAATAGGAAATTATTGATTCGTTTATTCCAGATATACCCATCGAAAATTGACTTGGGCGACTTGGTATCCATGAGATTGTGACTCATTGGTGTTTATGGCTAGCCGGAGCAATGCGGAAATCTCTGACGATGAGTAAATGAAGGTCTCAACCTTCAATTCGCAATTTTGAATCTCCAGATTTCTAGCCGAGTTGTGGTCGGTGGTTGGCTGGGATGTGCTCGTGAAGGCTTGGGAGAGAATGAGCAGTTGGTGGTTGATGTTTTTGTGGCTTGAATTGGGAGAATTTTCGGCAAAAATTTTGGGGTTGCTCGCAGTTGTTGCAATGATATTTCTGAAAGGTCAAAGGTATTGCTGAAGATGAAATCCTGTATGGGTTGGAGAATGAAAAGAACCTTTTTTTCCAGAAAAACCTTATGTTCTTGATTTGTAAGATAAGTTATTTCACAATTAGATTCTTTTATGGGTGGCGCTATTAACACCCCCAAATCCCCTATGTTTAAAAATAACACTATTTTTTTTTTAGGAAAGATGGTAAATTTCATTAATATAAGTCAGCGTGCACCGATGAGCTCAACCACCGTGGTACAACATCAAAACCATACAGTTTACAATGAGAATCAAAAGCGTAGGTTAGGAAGTGCGCTTAGATTGCTACATTCTCGTGGGATAAAAGAACAACGACAATTTTCCCCAACAGAGTCAGAGATCGTATATCCTCAACCACATCACCAAGTTCATCGCCATAGATGTCTTCACTTCTAGTGCAGCCATCGCCACCGCCTTACAAATCGCTTTGATAGTATGAATCTTCACCGATTTGTTTCACCATTTCTAGCCCCTCTCGGAGAGCAAGGAACTCGGCTTGTAAAGGGGTGAGAGAGCCGTAGGAAATTTTGGAAATACACGCCGTAACTCTCCCATTGGCATCCCGCACCACGCGCCAGGCCAATGGCTCGCTTTTCCCAGGGATGCAGCTGCGTCAACATTCAATTTAAGTTCTCCATCACCGATTTACTCCAACGTTGTTTTTCGTCCGTATGCGGGAACCGCAGAGATGTCCCTACCCCTATGGCAGCTTTGATATGCATATAGGGTGCGACCCGCCATTTTCAAAATCTCTTTTGGTTCAATCCAGATATTATTGAATACACCGTTATTTCTAGCATTCCAAATAGCCCACAAGATCATAATGAACAACTCCATTTCTTTCTATTTTAAGAGACAAGCAAGCTCCCACACACGAGGTCCTGGATGGAGGATTTGTGGAATTTCAAAATAAAAGTGCCCAAACAAACAGGTTCCAAACTTCACGGGCTAGTTTACGCCTCTTGAGACATGGTCAATAGATTCAATTGATGCCCCACACTGTGGCAATGAGAAGACCATGTTACCCCCGCGCTCTCAAGCAAACTACCACAAGGGAGGAAACCCCAATAAATTCTCCAAGCATTTATCTTAAATTTTGAGGGGACCCATAATTTCCATAAGACTCTCCACCAACGGGTCACCACACCATTAATCGATGGGCCCTCTTGGAGAGATATAGAGAAAGCAACCCTATAGCCCGACCGGACAGAGTATGCTCCAGATTTTTCAAAATGACATATAATCTTATCCGGTTTGTCGGCCCGTCCAAGCGGAATTTGCAAAATAACATCAGCATCGAGAGGCCAGAATAATTGTTTGATAGACGAGGAATTCCAGGTACGATTTGAGATGAGGTTTGCAACAGAGGAAGGCCCTCCCTCATGAGGTGGTGTGATCGGTTTGAAAGTATTTGGCCTAGGTAGCCAGGGGTCTTCAAAAATCCAAAATTTCTGGCCGTTTCCGATCTTCCAACGATGCCGTCAACAATAAATCTCTCCTAAATAAGATACTCCTCCAGGTGTAAGATGGGCTCCGGCCAAGATGAGCCTGGAGGAGATTGCCGTGGGGAAAGTATTTTGCCCGAGGATCCTGCTAACCAACAGAGACGGGTTATCAAGAATTCTCCATGCTTGTTTAGCTAGTAAAGCTTGGTTAAAGAGTTCCGCATTTCTAAGCCCATACCTCCCACAAATTTTGGGCGACTAATGATATCCCATCGTAGCCAATGAATCTTTTTCCAGATTCCGCATTCGCCTCCCCCACCAAAATCGCGCCACTAGGGATTGTAATTCTTGACAAAACGACTTAGGAACTTGAAGATACTCATGGAATAATTTGTGGTTGATTGGGCAAAAACTTTGATAAGTATTTCTCTCCTCTAGTTGAAAAATTCGATGCCTTCCAAGAGGCCGGCTTGCGTTGAACTTTCTCTTTAATAGCAAGGAAAGTTTGTTTTTTATTTTTTCCGACAAAAATTGGCAGCCTCAAGTACTTTTGATACGTGGAAGGGTCTGGCGAAAGTCCTGCAATATTGCGATAGATATTCGATTCTCGTTTCACCGATATTCGGGCCGAAAATGATAGACGATTTGGCCAGTTTAATTTCTTGCCCCGAAGCTAGAGTGAAGTTGTGTAGCATGTCGTGGATGAATTGGGCGTCTTCCTGTGAGGCCCGACTGAAGATTATTGAATCGTCCGCGAAAAGAAGATGGCTAATGCTTGGGGCTCCTCGTCTTGCAAAAATGCCAAAGAATGAGATTGTTAGCTTCAAAGTGTTTGATCCAAGAAGAAAAACCTTCAATATAGAGGAGAAATAAATATGGAGATAAGGGACACCCTTGTCTTAAACCCCTTGAAGGATTCACAGAGCCATGAACGTCCCCATTAAAAGGGAATGATAGATGAGCTGTAGAGACACAATCAAATATAAGATCCAACCATCTCTGCCTAAAACCCATTTTTTGCATAATGGCATTAAGAAAAGACTATTCGATCCTGTCATAAGCTTTGCTAAGGTCGAGTTTGAGCCCCATAAACCGGCGTCCCCGCTCTGCTCGACCCTGATAGCTTGAAGTGTTTCGTAAGCAATAAGAATGTTGTCTGAGATAAGTCTGTCGGGCACGAAAGCACTCTGTTCATCAGAGATTAAGGACGGGAGTACAATTTTCAAGCGATTAACTATTGCTTTAGTAATAGTCTTGTACAATACATTACATAGGCTTATGGGGCGATAATCCGAGACACACTCCGGTTGATTAATCTTAGGAATTAAGATAATATGGGTATCATTGTAAGGACGGATGGAGTGGCCATCGTTTAAAATTCTAAGAACAACAGCCACCAGGTCGTTACCAATAATTTCCCAATTTTTCTGAAAACATATTGGGTGAAATCCGTCTGGCCCTGGGGCTTTGAGGGCTGAACAACGCTTTTTTAACCTCGTCCTCGGTGAAGAGACAATCAAGATCATCGAGTAAATCCAAATGTAAGGATATGTGATCAGATCTTGATTCGATAATTGGATCCATATCTTGCATCAAAGGGATGATGTGGTAAATATGGTGTGAAAATAAGATTCAATTTTATGGAGATTGTAGGTTCATCTTCCGTCCACATGCCCGATCCCGTTCGAATGCTAGAAATCCAGTTTTTCCTTCTACGGGCTGATGCTTTGCGATGAAAAAAGTTAGTGTTTTTGTCACCAAATTGCAGCCAATCCGCCCTCGATCTTTGTTGCCAATATTGTTCATCCATATGTTCCAGTTTTCTCTACAGGTCCGCGATCTTGGTAAAATTCATAGAAGAAGGAGACTGATTATTTGCTGAAGAGATAGCCTCTTGGAGCTCAGTAATGCGACTACGAATATCACCAAATGTTTTCCTACTCCATTTTTTTAACGAATTACCACATCATGTCATTTGATTCTCAAAAGACGACTCAGATAATTTACACTCATGCCACGCGACTTTCAAAACCTCCGGAAATGATTTCTCTGACAACCAGGCTGGTTCGAATCGGAAGGGACGATGTCTTGTTTTAGCAGTCACACTAGCAGCGATTGTTCAATCTTTGCGCAGAATTATGGCCCTATGGTCAGAACCGTAGAAGTCTGAGTGCAAGACCTGGAAATTGTTGAAGGCATCAACCTAATTTTTCGTACCAAGGAACCTGTCCAGGCGGATATGGATATTATTTGTATGATTTAAACTTTTTCGCCAAGTGAACCGAGGCTCGGACCACCCTAGATCCATCAAGAGGCATTCGTCCAAAACATCCTAACTTTTCATTTGAGTCCGACTTGAGATAGCTCCTCCAAATTTCTCGGAAGGAAAAAAGTATTTCGTTAAAATCTCCGCCAATAATCCATGGGAGTGACCATTGTGTTTTCAAAGTAGACATCAAACTCCGAGAGAGGCTTCGTAAGACTTATTGGGATTCCCATAGAATCTCGTAAACGCCAAAAACCATTTGAATTTATAATAGCGTCGATACAAAAACGACCCATCAATTTTATTGAAACATCAATCCCTTCTTTCCACAAAGAGGCAAGACAAGACCCCCATCGTGACCAATACTATCCACCGTGACACCATTCTCGATCCCAACTTTCTCTAATCTTAGAAGCTTTAGAACTATATAACTTAGTCTCCATCAAGAAGACTATATCCGGGGATTTATTATGAATAAGATTTTGTAAGTTATTTATCGCACGAGGGCTCCCAACCCCGCGCGTTCCCAAGTATATTCATTATGCTCGGTGGGGTTGTGTAGCAACCTCCACCGTTGGTGCATTATTTGGTTCCGGTCACTTACCTCCCAAAGATTTAGGAGAGCCATTCGGGGACTCGGGGGAGAAATAGTCTTTTCGCTTGATAGGGGTGATATGTTAGTGTGGGGGGGAATATTTTTTGATAGCTCCCTTACCTCTTGCTGCAGCTTTCCATTCTTTAAAGGAACGAGTAGAAGGGCTCCGGGATGTACCAAACTGGAAAATGATTTTTTAGGGGCTCATGGAGAGTAGTTTGTTCATTTTTTTGGATGGTTTTGTACAGGGGAGCTCTGCTCGGGAATGGGTTGAGGTTTGTCAGGTTCGGGCTCATTGGTATGTGTGATAGCTAGCACGTTTGAAACAGAGGGGCTGGGGTTTGGTGGGAGAGAGTCCTCCTTGGCCTGTGCTCTAGAGGTCGCAGACGGAGTAGGGAGTACCACAGGATTTGCACGAGGGGTTGACTTGATAGAGATGGTGTAGGTGTTGTAGTAATAGTAGAATTGTTCCGCCGACGGACTGGCGGGTCACCCTTCAGAAATTTGTCATATGGTAGTTTCTCCTCGTCGGTGACAGTTGGGTCCTTTTTGGCACACTCAGAGGTGTTATGGCCAATGATACCGCATACAAAATAGAAATCTGGGATCCTTTCGTATTTAAAATCCAAATGCCAAGTTTTATTTTTGTCCAGCCCAATCGTAGCGAGCCCCTACGTAAGGGTTTAGTAACGTCAATTAGAGTGTGAACTCTAAGGAAAGGCCCTAGATCGCTTCTTCCGAATCACCTCAACTTCCAGCGAAATTCCCAAGCTATCTCCAATTATTCTGCCGATCTTTTCCGTCATTCCATAATCTGGGAGATTATGCACTTGGACCCAAAACCATGTATGAGATGGGGCAATGACATCACGCAAGTTTAGACCCTCAAATTCCTGGAGGACTAGTAAAGCTCGGTTAAAAGTCCATGGTTCCAGGCTTAGGACCCTTTCGATTTCTCTGGAGTCACCGAAAATGAAGAAGAATGTATCTTGAGAGACATCGACAATTTCGAAATCGCCGGATATCCTCCATAAGTGGGGGATAGAGGATTTGAATGAGGCAATGTTGTAAGGTCGTCTTTTTAGGATTCTCCCAATCAGGCCCTTGCGTACAAGAGCTTTCCCTTCTGCAATTAACTGATCCCCGATCCCGATCTCCTCCTGTTTCTCGTCTGTAATAGATAGCTTTCTCCAGCTTCCATACACTTCCTCCATGGCGGCGGCAGAGAATTAGGCAGGGGATAATTAGGGTAAGGTGTGAAAAGAAGATGAAACCACGCTAATGCGGGACAGACCACCACGCTAATGCGGGACAAAGCTTAAAAATAACACTATTAATTACTTAATACACCACTAATATTCCCCAATTTACCCTTCCCAATTTTTTCCCTCAAAAAATAAACCCACCCACACATACATGATACATCCACCAACACACACGATATTGCAGATGCAAAGAGAAAAACAGTGGTTCCATATCCGGGATAAATTACAATAGCGGTGATAAATGATTTGTAGTTCCAAATTCTGGGGTTTCGGCCCCTGGAGAATTCCTCTTGGAGAAGAGATTCTCCAAATATTGTTGCTATCATACAATTTCAGATTTATTCCAAAACTAACAGAGTGAGAATGTGCAGCCACCAACCAAACACCACACATAGTCAATATCATTATTAAAATGCAAAGCCCATCAACACAATTAGATTCTTTTATGTTCTTGATTTGTAGGATAGTTTATTCACAATCAGATTCTTTCATTTGGTTGTGTTAAAAAATATTTTTGGATTTCTCCTATGTTGTTGGTGGATCTCGTAATGAATGACATCTCTTTTAATTTTTAAAAAAATATTAAGTATTTTTTGTATTTTCATATGTTATTAAATTACTAAAATAAAGGAATTTAAATTTTTATTTATAAAATATAACCATATTTTTTTTAATAAGTTGGGACTACTGGTTAGAGGGAAGGGGATAAATTCCAAATAAACTGAAAGATACAAGGTTCGAACCCTGATCAACGCCCTCACAAAGAGTGAGCGATACCACTTGAGCTATAAGCTAGTGGTTAAAATATAACCATATTAATTAAGTTGTTCATTAATGTCAAATGCAAATGCAATTTGTTAAGAATTACATAAAAATATTTGTTTAAGTTAATAAATATTAAGATAAATCAATCAAAGATAAAAAGATATATTTTTATTACTTTTATTATTTTGAAATAATTAATTTTTAATTTTGCTATTTATTTGATGCTTTTTGTAAGATAATCAATGTAACTTTTTATTTCTCAATTGAGGATTAATTAGTATTAATCAAAAAATTAATATATCATTGAATTATATTAATTAGAATTAGTCATTAAATGTTAAAAAGTTAAGTATGTTATTATGAATTGAAAATATAATTTATATCGTTCCTAATAGTAATATAAAATGATTAAAGTTTAATTTAATATTCAACCCTTAAATCAGGAAAAGAAAATGTGATTGGTTCTTTTTTATCTCTTCACCTGATGCAATAGGTCATCTGTTAGATTGTAACGTAGATTTAACGGATTGGACTCGAGCTGATCAAAAAAAAAAATATTGGGTACCAATTATGATCAGGTCGGAACAATAGGTATCAAAAACAAAAAAACAAATATAGTTTGGGTACCAAAAATGAAATTATCCCTTTAAAATACATACAACCTATATTTTTTTTCAAGTCTCTTAATTCTGTTGTTAGGGTGATTTACTGTTTTCGAGAAATGGCTAAGTGTTTAGGCTAAGTCGAGGTCTGTATAACATACAGCCTCCACAGGACGAAAATACCCTTATTCGAAATGCTTACGGTTCTGGCACTCGTCTCTAAGATACAACGACTTTTTGTTTCAACTTAGAAGCACTTTGCAAAAGTCAAAACTACAGTGAATGAGAAGTGTTTAAGGCTTTCAAGGTTCGAACGAGAAGGATGTCAATATGCAGATGCAGTTACTCGATTATTAGGCTGATTATTTTCGTGTGTTATTTCATCTGCAGGGGGTTCCTATTTATAGGCATCAATGTACTCGATGGAAAAGACATGTCTTTTGGCTCGAAAAGACATGTCTACAGCCAAAAAATGCACTTGGTTGCTCGAACAGGTACAATGTGCACGTCTGCGCACACTTGCGCGCACGAATAATTATGCTCAATGTCCCCGGTGTGCGGCGCTGCGACACAAAAGCTTGCCACAAGACGCAGACCTCGCAAGATGCGGTGCGCTCACACCCGGTGCGTGCGTGCCCACGCACTCAAGTTGGGAAATTAATTATTTAATTAAAAATAATTAATTAATTTTAAAGGGTTTTAAATAAATTTGGTCCAAAAATATAAGGGCCTTGAAGCCCAAGCCCACGACCCATGACCGGACCCGAATCGAGCCGAGCGGGCGGCGGTGGCGCAGCTCGTATGTGTCTTTTTGAACCAAACCCACAAGCATGTGGGTCCTCACCCTTTAAAAACTTTGGTGGCCTCATGGCCCAAACCCAATTGTCAACTTGGGATTTATTAATTGAGCAAACTTTGGCCATTTCTCCTATATGGGATAGAGCATTTCTCCTTCCCCATATTTTTCATTTTGCATACCATTTTCTAGTTTTAAGTGGCTAATTTCTAGCATTAATTTCTCATTCACCCGGAATTGGTTTTGTGAAATTGTAAATGCTATTCTCATCTACTCACTTAGTAGGATTTTTACAAATAATTTAATTATATTTTACACTAATGGGAACCACTTAAATATTTGGTCAAAATTAGGTCAACACCCATTTTACACAACCAAATTTCAACAATCCCCACCGTGAATGAAATTAATGCATGTGTGTATGCAGATTTGCTTGAAAATCTCGGCGAACTATTATGGCATCTGGATCATGGTTGCGAAATCGCTAGGCCCTAGTCGGGCAAGACCCAGCGCCTGGGGCACTTAAAACCACCAGCGGCCGCCTAGAAACAACACTATTTTTCTATTTTTTTTTCATTTTTTTATTCTTTACCGATTTTTGGCCGATTGTTTCCGCCTAGGCCCAATTTTTTTCCGCCGCCCGATTTTTGGTAGATGAGCGCCTTGCTTCCGATTTTTTAGCCAAAACAATTTTTGACCGATTTGGGCAAAATTGGATTGGCCTAGGGCGCTAACGCCAGGCAAATGACTAGCGATTTTTACAACACTAACTGGATAGATAACTTGTGGCTTTGAACCTTCCTTAGTAAAATACTATCGGATTTACTAGTCGCTTAGTGACGCGATGTCTTAAACTACTCGGCCGTTTGTAAAAACCGAGATAACAATACTTACACAATAATAAATCTAATACTTGTTGTTCTCACGTTGTTTCCATTTCGACCCTGGACCATATCTTAGATTCATAAGTGTTTCTTTGAAGCGGCCATTATTTCTCACTTATATACGTGATCTCCTATTGAAGAGTATCCTGCCATACTCCACCTTTCGGTATAGGAATCATTAAAAGTCTTAAACTTAACCTCACCACATTCACTAGGTTTTTATTTCACTTGGAAGTTTTGGGAACGAGCTAACACAATTTCCAAATGGTCAGCTGAACTTTCATAACTTAGTTGTCCCATTGAACCAAGGTCTTGGGATCTCCAATTCACAAGGTTGGGTTACCACTGTGAACATTCTTTATTTTGTGGATTTTAAACCCATTATCCTTAACAATTTATACAATTAATCTCGATTTATTCCTTTTGTAAATGGATCCGCAAGGTTTTCGTTTGACTTCATGTAGTCAACCGAAATAACCCCATTCGAAATCAACTGTCTAATGGTATTGTGTCTTCGACGAATATGTCTAGACTTCTTCATTATACATACTACTTTGGGCCCTTCCACCACTTGATTGACTATCACAATGTATCAAAACATCGACCTAATCGCTTATTCTAACAAGGATTATCCTCTAAAAAGTTTATAAGCCATTCTGCTTCTTCTCCAGCTTTATATAAAGCAATGAGATCGGATTCCATAGTGGATCGAGCTATGCACATTTGCTTAGAGGACTTGCACGACACCGCTCATCCACTTATTGTGAAAACATATCTACTTGTAGACTTGGAGTCTTTTGTGTCTGATATCCAACATAGTATCCTTATAATACTGTTGGATATCCCATATAAAGCATTCCATAGTTCATGGTATACTTTAAATATCTAAATACCCTTGTCACAGTTTTCCAGTGATCCTTACTTGGGTTACTTGTGAACCTACTTAGCTTACTCACTGAATATGCAATGTCCGGATGTGTACAATTTGTTAAGTACATCAGACTGCCAATTATCCTTGCATATTCCAGCTGAGAAATTGGTTCTCCTGTATTCTTGACCAAATGTAGACTTAGATCTATAGGTGTCTTAGCCGGAGGATTATCAAAAGCATTAAACTTTCTAAGTATGCTTTCGACATAGTGGGATTGTGACAAGACAATCCCATCTGAAGTTCTAGAGATTTTAATCCCTAATATAACATCAGGTAATCTCATATCTTTCATGTCAAAATTCTTCTTTAACATGTTCTTAGTATTCATGATTAAATCATGACTACTATCCATAATCAACATATCATCTACATAAAGGCATACTATGACGTACATTTGTAGTACCTTTAATGTAGACACATTTGTCACATTCATTGATCTTAAAACCGTTTGACTTCATAGTCGAGTCAAACTTTTCATGCCATTGCTTAGGCGCTTGTTTTAGTCCATAAAGTGACTTAACAAGTTTACACACCTTTCGCTCTTGACCGGGTGCAACGAACCCCTCGGGTTGTTCCATATAAATCTCCTCTTCAAGTTTAGCATTCAAGAAGATAGTCTTAACGTCTATTTGATGTATCTCAAGATTATGCAAAGCTGCAATAGTAATGAGAACATGAATGGACGTAATCCTCGTAAGAGGAGAATATATACCGAAAAAATCATATCCCTCCTTTAGTTTAAACCCTATAGCTACCAAACGGGCTTTGTAATTATCTATAGATCCATATGCTTTATATTTTCTTTTAAGGGTTCATTTGTATCCTAAAGGTTTGCAACCCGGCGGGAGATCAACCAACTCCCAAGTGTTATTTTTTTTGATGAAATCTATTTCATTATTGATAGCTTATTTCCAAAGAGAGAGCTTCGGACTAGACAAAACTTCTTGAATAGTTCTAGGTTCATTTTCTAATATGTAAGTTAGAAAATGGGATCAAAAGACTAAGCTACTTTTGTTCTTTTATCGTCTTGGTTCCTCTTCATCTTCACTTTGAGGTAACCTTGCGCTTCATAAGTTCGTTTATTCAACTTTCTTCTTTCCTTTCTTTATTCGAAAAGATATTCTCAAAAATACATCATTTCTTGATTCAATGATCATACCTTCATTTATATCGGAATAATCGCTTCTCGCACTAAAAAGCGATATGCACTACTATTGTTAGCATATCCAATGAAAACGCAATCGATCGTCTTGGACCAATTCTAACTTGTTTTATCTTGGTACTTGACTTTAGCCAAACACCCCCACACTTTGAGGTAATTGTATGATGGTTTACGCCCTTTTCATAACTCATATGGAGTTTCATTTTTACCTTTGTGTGGGATCTTATTAAGAATGTAGTTTGCGAAAGTATAGCTTCACCCCACAAGTTTTGGGGTAAGCATGAGCTTATCAACATCATATTCATCATCTCCTTAAGAATACAATTTTTGCATTCTCAACTCCATTTGATTGAGGTGATTTTCAACTTCATTCTTATAAGTTTTAAAAGCTATGAAAGCTTCATTTCATCATCTCCGCCTCTAACTCTTGAATCATCTTAATTTTCAAATTAAGCTGATCTTCAACTTCATTCTTATAAGTTTTAAAAGCTACTAAAGCTGCATCTTTGCTTTTCAAAAGTTATACATAGCAATATTTTGTGCAATCGTCAATAAACCTTATAAAGTAGTTTTTCCCACCTCGAGTTTGCATAAGTTTAAATCACACACATCTGTATGAATTAACTCGAGTGGTTTAGTACTTCTCGCATCGAATGAAATGGTGTTTTGGCCAATTTTACTTCAACACAAATTTCGCATTTGTCTTGTGAATCGGTTTTAAACGTAGGTATTAATTCTAGATTCACTAACCTTTTAATTGTGTTGAAGTTTACGTGTCTTAATCTATCTTGCCATAAATTAGACAATCCAACAAGTAAACAGAAGTAATAGTTTTATTCTTCGCCTCTTGGTGGAAAATAGATATTACACACATCTTAAAGAGCCCTTTATCAAGGTAGCCCTTACAAAGAAACTGACCATTCTTGGTTATTACAAACGTGTCGGACTCAAACGCTAGTCCAAACCCCGCCTTACTAAGCAAAGGACCAGAAACCAAATTCTTGCGGATATCTGGGACATGCAACACATCCACAAGCGTAAGCTCCTTTCTGGAAGTTATCTTGAGCACAACTTTGTCAAGCCCCACGAGATTAGAAGTCGAAGAGTTTCCCATTAAAAGCTTCCTTCCATTTATCGGAGTGTAGGAGGAGAACATCTCCTTGTCGGCATAAATGTGACGAGTAGCCCCGGTATCTATCCACCACTCCCTTGGGTTATCCACCATATTGGCTTCAAACACAACGGCAGTGAGATCGAGCTCCGACATGTCTATTGGAACAGACTTGTCCTCCGTCACATCGGCTTGTTGGTTGCCACTTTGATTGCCATTTTTTGGGTGTCAGCAATCATTGGCCATGTGGTTCGGTTTGCCACGCTTGTAGCAATTTTCCTTGAATTTCTTGGCCTTTCTCTTTCTTTTTCGGAATGCTTGCGTTTTCTTGCTGCTCGATTCAAGAAGATTGGCATTGGCCTTGCCTCCATTCCGCACTTGCTTGGACTTCACTTTGGATTTTTGGTTGTCTTCCTTAATCCAAAGTTGAACAATCGATCCTCAAGTCCCATTTCTTTTCGCTTGTGCTTGAGGTAGTTCTTAGAATCCTTCCACAATGGCGGTAATTTTTCGATTATTGCAGCCACTTGAAAGACTCATTCGAATCATCCCTTCGCATAAGTCGTGAAGTATGATCTCAATCTCTTGCACTTGGTTGATCACGATTTGGTGTCAACCATCTTGTAATCCAGAATTTGCCGACAACAAATTTCTTTGCGCCAACATCTTCTATTTTGTACTTTTTCTTCAAAGAGCCCCACACTCTTTTGTATGTTTTGAACAAACTATAGACGTTATAGAGGTGTCGTATAGCCCATTCAAAATATAATTCCGACACAAAAAATCGTTGTTATGCCAAGCATCCACAACGATTCTCCGTTGGTTGTTGGATTATTCATCGCCAACTGTAGGGGGGTCCTCTTTCAGAAAACGGGACAGACCTAGCGTAGTGAGGTAAAAGAACATCTTCTGTTGCCAGCATTTGAAGTCAATGCCGGAGAACTTTGTCGGCTTTATGTCGTGAGCAGGAGTAGCAGCCAATGGAGTGAATGAAGCGGATGCCATCGTCTTGAAAATAGAAACATAATTTTTCGTCTTGCGATTCTTGTTAGGGTGGTTTACTGTTTTTGAGAAATGGTTAAGTGTTTAGGCTAAGTCGAGGCTCAGATATACAGATCTTTGCAAGACAAAAATGCCCCGTATTCGAAGTGCTTACGGTTCCTCCGCTCGTCTCTAAGATACAATGACTTTTATCTATTTCGACTTAGCAGCACTTTGCAAAAGTTGAAACTACAGCGAACGAGAAGTGTTTAAGGCTTTCAAGCTTCGAACGGGAAGGATGTCAATATGCAGATGCAATGACTCGATTATTAGGCTGATTTTTTTCGTGTGTTATTTCATCTGCAAGGGGTTCGTATTTATAGGCATCAAGGTGCCCGATGGAACGGACATGTCTTTTGGCTCGAAAAGACATGTCTACAGTCAAAAAATGCACCTGATTGCTCGAACAGGTGCAACGTCGCTGTTCGTGCATACTTGCTGCCGCGAACAATTATGATCACTATCCCCGATGCGCTCCGCACACTGTAGCGCGTGCAACCCCCGAGCGCCGCACTCAAGTTGGAAAATTAATTATTTAATTAAAAATAATTAATTAATTTTAAAGGGTTTTAAATAAATTTGGTACAAAAAATATAAGGGCCTTGAAGCCCAAGCCCACGACCCACGACCCGGTCGGCGGCGTGCGCGCTCGCGTGTGTGTTTTGAACCAAACCCGCAGGCATGTAGGTCCTCACCCCTTTAAAAACTTTGGTGCCTCCAAGGGCCCAAATTCAATTGTCCAACTTGGGATTTATTAATTGAGCAAACTTTGGTTATTTCTCCTATGTGGGATGGAGCATTTCTCCTTACCCATATTTTCCATTTTCCATATCATTTTCTAGTTTTAAGTGGCTAACTTCTAAAGATTAATTTCTCATTCACCCAAAATTTGTTTTGAGAAATTCCAAATGCTATTCTCATCTACTCACTTAGTAGAATTTTTACAAATAATTTTATTTTATTTTACACTAATAGAAACCACTTAAATATTTGGTCAAAATTGGGTCAACACTCATTTTACACAACCAAATTCCAACAAATTCAATATTTGATTCGTATCTTAAATTTCAAAATTGGTACCCAAGTTTAACTACTTTTTGCTTTTGACACCTCATGTTCCTAACTCGTCAAATATCATCGTCAACGTTACACATTTTAATCAGTGTTGGTACTTTTCGTTGGCTGACCGTCAAATGACACCAATTGACTTGCTACAGTTGGTTAGTGTGAGAAAAAATGAAGAAATACTTTCTCTTTTTCATTTTTATATATGTTTCTCATTTCTAAGCTTTAGATTAATATTTTTCAATTAAACACTTTAACTTTGTTATAAAAAAGATTTTTTTTCAAAATAATTAATTATTGAAGGGAAGTCTTCAGTGGACTTAATTATAAAAATAATATAAATTATATTTTAATTCATAATTAAAATATTATACTCACTTAAGAAATAATTTTATTTAATATATTTCAGTGATAAGTTAAATTTTATTTACCATTGATAATCTTACAAAATAATCAATTAAGGAGAAAAATACAAAATTAATTATTTCAAAAAGTAATTTAATAGTAGATAATTCACACACCACCTAATGCTCAAGGAAAAATAAAAGGAAAACATTCATTAGGATTTGAGATCAATATGTTTATCGATCCAAGAAAAAATAAAAATGTAGAAAACAAAGTAAAATAGAAGTAAAGTAAAACCATTTCTCCCATTCTTCAAGTTGTTCAAATAATCGCAACTTCTCACAGCCGCACATAATCGATCTGCGAGTAGCATCTGCCATTTAAATGGGACACCCATCCTTATATGAGAGATTGGGGATTCATCCAAACTGAAAGAATTATAGCACGGATAAATACCAAAAATTTTGCAGAGTATAGATGTGATTGCAGATGTAATCACTTTTACAATCACATGCAGCGGAATTTAGAAAACTGAAACAAGACACAAGATATAAAAATTTATCTACAAGCCAACTAGCTTATAGATGTGCCAATATGACAAAGCTTTCCACTGGTAAAATCGTTTTGATTCGTTATACAAAAATACTAAAACCAACTAGAAAAAAATCAATGAAAACTCCTATCTGTGAGTAGATCCGATCTTTGTAATACAACTCATCCAACAATAAACTTGTGTGGACTACGTTTATCACAATACTAAAACACTATGAATGAAAAAGCTAACAAACACAATAGCGGATCAATATTATCTCGGATGTAGTCACATTCAAGATTGCATCTAGAGGGCTAGGGGCCACCTAGCGGGCTTTGGGCTAAACGGTAGGTGTTAAACGGGCCGCAATATTGGAACCTCCCCTAACCCTAGCGGGCTTCGCTAAACGGGCCACTATCGGCTTCTACCAAAAAATTAAAAATTATATATTTAAATTTAAAATTTTAAACTTGATCATATATAACATTTAAGTTTAACATTTAAAGTTAATCTTAAAAAAATCATGCATGTTTATAATTACGTTGCATTAACAAAATTAGAAAATTAGATTTAGCACCATTTAGAAATATAATTTGTATCCTAAATAATCTAATAAGACTATGTGACATTTTCTTATTTAGAATAAAAATGGAAAACTAAATTAAGTAATAAATAAAACAAAGAAAAAGAAACTTTTCAAGAATTTTTAGCTTGTTTAATAAAGTTAAACTTAAAGATGAGGGAGATGTGAATTTGAAAAATAAATTTACTAGTAATAGCAGTAATAAAAGTAGATATAAAATATTAAAATTATATTTATTGTTTAAAAAATAAAAATAATGGGCTAACGGGCTGCCAGCCTGGCTTAACCTTTTCGGGCTAGCCCTAACGGGCTTCGGTTTAAACGGTCCAGCAAAAGGTCTCGATTTAAACGGGCCAAAATAGATCGGCCCTAACCCTTTTTTTCCGGTTTAAACGGTGCGGGCCAACGGTCCGCAGACCTAACATCTCTAATTGCATCCAAAGGTGCAAGAGACTCCTTGTGCTTGAATGACTCTTAACTCTCTCAAGACTCTTGTAACTCGTGTATTTCTTGTGTAATCAAAGTGAGCACATCCTCTTCCCTTTATATAGTTGTCCAAACCCTTCAAGGAGTCCTAATACACAAGGAAAAAGATATATATAAATATATGACAGGTAAATCACATATGTGAGAAACAAGATAAATATCAAAGAGTCCTAATACATTAATACCATATCAATATGATTTGTTTACTAATCTAAATAAGTCATAATCATACCATAAGTCTAGAAAGGCAAAACAATTAAAAACACAAAATTTTTATTTTAGGAAATTACTTGGGCGAAAAATTAACGCCTAACAATCTCCCCTTTTTGTCTTTTCGACAAAACACTTAGCAAGTACAAAACCAACTCCCCTAAATATCATGATGAGTAAAAATACTCAAAACTTATGCACTCACATTTCAGTCACATTCATAATCGCAGAAAAAATAATATAAGTAGAGTTTTATCAAGTTATCAACAACCAAAAACAAATAATCCTAACTAGAGAATAGTTTTTAGTACATCCTGCACTTATATATCATAAAGTTTATCGCTGGAAACGTTCGATCATCTCGCTTCCTTCAAAATCAAATTGAAGACCTTCATTGCTTTCACCCTCGTCTAGCTATTGGTGCAAAGAACAACATCATGGGTCGTAGCATTTTCGAATTGGAAAAGCGTTCCCAGAGCCTCGAGAGCGAACTCCCCTTCAACATTGCTTGGTCCAACAAAGATTACCCATATTTTCTCCCCATTTTGGCCGTAAAACAAGCCAATGATATTTTGCAATTGAGAGCGGAGAGCGAAAAATGAGCAATTTGTTGCTCAACAAAGGCCATTGTACATGTAAGAAAGCCATAGAAACAGGGGACAAAGAGAATGTTAGAAGAAATGTGAGACGAGATGTTACCAACATCCGGATCACATTCAAGGCCACATCCGGACACTCGAACAGGGCATCGGCGGACGAAGGAGCATCAACAATAGGAGATTCCGGAGCGAAGGGGCATCCTTGATACACAAGGGCAAATCAACAATAAGATTCTAAGAGTTGAGCCATGGATGAGAAACATGAAAGACCCCAACGATTAGTGAAGCGGTCACCTTGCCTTTGGTTCAAATCCTTGAGAGACCAGGATATTATAGATGAGACTTGGAAATGGTAAAGACCAAGATTTGGACTCTGGTTGCAAAACAATGTCACTTCCTTGAACGCTAATTTTCCAAAATTAATGGCAACCCTCCCAATTTGATACAAAACTCGGCATGAGTCTTAGTCACAATGGAATTGTTCTTCGTTGGAGACCAGTTTGCACAGCAAATCTTGTGCAAAAATCTATAAAAGGACGTAAGATGGGAAGATTTGAGTTTCTTAGGATGGGCACGAGAATCATTGTGCAACTAGTAGAGTTTAATTAGAAAATAAAATCTCAAGGAATAATTCAAAAAATAAGGAGAGATGAAGTCCAATAATTTCCAAACTCTAGTTTACAAAGTGTCCAAATTATGTCAAATTGTGATAAGGAAAGTAAGATCAAAAAAAGACTTTCCCTTATCCTCCAAATTATGTTCAACCCACAAAATAAATCCATCAAGATTTTTAAGATTTCGGGAAGAGAAAAATATCACTCTCAGATTATATATGGATACCAAATCTCAACAAATTATCCAACATCACCAGGACATGCAAACCTAATATGCCTAAGAAACCCGAAAAAAAATCGCACACAAGAAGAGAAACGTGTGCGGCAATGGATATAGATTAAAATATCGTCACATTTTGAGTCACACTTGTACTAACTGATTTAATGAATCGCAACCCGAAATCCTAGTTTTTCAAAAATTTTGAGTTTTCTCTAATTTTTCCAAGTCTCATGAGGGAGTTAATCAGAAGGGAACTCTTCACTCAAATGCTATAGGTAGCTCTTTTTCACATGATCATGCCTTTTTAAACAGCAATAAGCTTGAAGAAATTAGTCACAAGGAATAGCTTCACACAATGGGTTGGTAGCTTTTTCCTATAAGGCATCCAAGCATGATCAAGACTTTATTCACAACTCGGACTGGGAAAAATATCATTATTTTTTTTTAATTGAGAGATCAACTCACAGCGGTTTTACAAGTGAGACAATACATGTGACTAGTTCGAACCATCAATCCACTTTTTGCAAATATGCATGATGAGCTTACTATGCATGGATGTCTACAAAAAATAATAAAAAAGAAATAGAGGAGAGAAATAGAGATGCAGTGTTTGGATGTCACAACGAATGTGATGTGCAATGCTGTGACATCTCGTGTAACAAATTTAGAGAATACACAAACCGAGAGACTTCCTTAAATTGGAGAATCTCTCAAAATCCAAAACCTTGGTGAAGATGTATGCAAGCTGATTTTCGTGCAATATACTCAATTCGAATTATATTTTTCTCAACTAAATCTCGAATAAAGTGATGTCTAATATCTATGTGTTTAGTACGAGAGTGTTGGACAGGGTTTTTTGAAATATCAATCGCACTCAAATTATCACAATAGACAATCAGTGTTTCACTTTGCAAACCATAGTCCTCAATCATTTGGTTCATCCATAAAAGTTGTGTTGAACAACTCCCAACTGCTACATATTCTGATTCAACAGTCGAAAAAGATACACAATTTTACTTTTGATATACCATGAGATCAAATTATTTCCCAAATAAAAACACCACCAGCTTGTACCATTTCGATCAACAACATCTCCAATTGAATCAAGATCACTAAATCTCATAAGATTAGTGTTAGTGTCTTTTGTGTACCAAATTCCCAAATCGCTTGTGCCTCCTACGTATCAAATAATACGTTTTAAGACCTTTAAATGAGTAACCTTGGGATCGATTGATAACGAGCACAAACGCAAACATTGAACATAATATCGCCGATTTGGCGCAACAAATATAACAAACTTCCCGTCATGCTTCTATACAAGGTGCGGTCAACACTTTCACCACATCTTTTTACTCAACTTTTGACTCGACCCCGGGAGTCTTTAAGTGAGAAGCATTTTCTAGATCGAACTTTTTCACAAGATTTTGGCATACTTGCTTTGTGAGATGAAAATTCCTTCATTTAATTGTTTAATTTGCAAGCCCAGGAAGTAACTTAACTCACCTACATACTCATTTCAAAAGTAGAGGACATGCAAGCAATGAATTCGTTAATAATTTATCGGAGGAGGAACCAAAAACAATGTCATCGACATAAATTTGAGCAATCATGATGTCATGGTTTTTCTTTTGAATGAACAAGGTTTTATCAACTTCACCACGTTTAAAACCAATTTGAAGAAGGTACTTAGTTATCCTACCGTACCAAGCTCTAGGGGCTTGTTTGAGACCATAGAGAGCCTTTTTTAAGCTTATGCACGTGATTAGGCTTAAAGGGTCCTCAAAGCCTTTAGTTGTTCAACAAAAGCTTCTTCATCTAGGAATCCATTTAAGAAAGCACTTTTACATCCATCCGGTGAAGAGTTAATCCCAAGTAACATGCAATAGCAAACAACAAACGTGGGACTCAATAAGGGACTACAGGAGCGAAGGTTTCATCGAAATCCACCCCTCAACCTGTGTACCCTTGAGCAACTAATCGAGCTTTGTTGCGAACATTTTTCCGATTCATCAGCTTTTATTTTTTAAAATTCATTTTGTTTCTATGATATTAACATCATCCGCCTAAGGACCAAAAAACCACACATCATTTTTGACAAATTGTCTAGTTCCTCTTGCATAGCATGTATCCAAAATTCGTCTTTTAGAGCTTCAACAACATTCTTAGGTTCGAAATTGGACACAAAACAACATGTTCTCACATTGATACAATCAAGAGACATGCAGACAATTCTTAACATATCACAATAGTTCACTCTACTTTTTCCTCTTGTCTTAATGTCATCGTGTATTACCAATGATTTGAGACGCATGGTGATTTTTCTCAATCCTTGTAGGTATGTCACTACCATGATTCACGAATGGATTATTAGTTTCTTCAACTGGTTTATTGTCAGAATCAGAGTCTGACTCAGTTGCAGCAGACACGGATGTGGGCTCAGATGCCGTCATATTTGGTTCTACATTTGAGACAGTTGTGGATGGGGCTTCAGTCACATTCTCAGTTACATTTGTGCCTACATCCTTCGATGGGGCAGTCTCAACAAATTCGAGCAGATCTCCAACATTATCTTCTTCACTTTTTCCCCGCAATATCCGAAAGATCATCAAAGACAACATTTACATATTCCATAATCGTCTTAGTACGAAGATTGTAAACTCGATAGGCATGACTATTCAAGTGTAGCCTAGAAATAACCATTTGTCACTTTTAGAGCCAAATTTACCAAGATTATCACGATCATTAAGAACATAGCACACACACCCAAAAACATGAAAATATTTGAGGTTAGGTTTCTTTCCCAAAAGAATTTCATAAGGGGTCATAGAACATCCAGGCCTCAAATATACACGATTAGCTATATGGCAAGCAGTATTTAGAGCTATAGCCCAAAACTTTTTTGAAAGTTTTTTAGAACTCAGCATGACACGGGATATCTCTTGCAATGTACGATTTTTCCTCTCTGCCACTCTATTCTGTTGTGGAGTTTGTGGTGCGGAAAATTCATAACAAATCCGCTTTTTATCACAGAAGAACGGGAAAAAAGAGTGCTCAAAATCTTTACCATGGTCCGATCTAATTCTGGCAACAGTTAAATTATACAAGTTACAAACCTTTTTATGCCAGCTTCTAAAGAAATCAAAAGTTTTAGATTTCTCCCGTAGAAAATATGTCCACGTATAACGTGAAAAATCATCAACAATCACATAGAGTACTTCCTACCATCCACACTCTCAATCTCAATAGTACCCATAAGATCCATATGAACTAACTCCGACATCTAGTAGTGGGAAATGTGATGTCATTTGATGCGACACTCTCTTTTGTTTACCTCTTTGACAACTTTCACACACACCGACACTTTTCTTAGACAATTTAGGCAAACCAATAACAGCTTCAAATTTCACAAGTTCCATTAGCTTTTTATGGCTAACATGACCTAATTTTTCATGCCATAGATCAGTGTCATTCGCGTGTACATTGTTACAGAGTTGCTCATTACAATACGATAGCGGGTTGTCGAAAGACCTCATGCCGATGAAGGATACACGTGTTTGACTCATCGAACATTTCACAAGTATTTTGGTGAACTTTACATAGAGATCATCACCACATAGATGACTTATGCTGAAGAGATTAACATTAAGACCAACTACATAAGCATATTATGTAGCTTGGGTAGTCCTTCAACGTTTAGCGTCACTTTCCCAATTATCTTCCCTTTGGCTCCACCTCCATAGGTTACATTGTCACCGTTGTAAACTTCATAGTCAGTTAAATAGTCCAAGGTACCTGTCATATGACGTGAGCATCCACTATCGAAGTACCAAGATCCTGCAACGTTAGATCTCAAGGAAGTATAGATAACATGATATTTAATATCATATTTTTTAATCCAAACTGATTTTGAAAAGTGATTACGAGGATGTCGTAACATTTGCGATGACATCTGTCCACCAGACCTTAAATCCGATTTTAGTTTATAACAGAATGGTTTAATGTGTCCAGGAGCATGACAATAGTGACAATAAAGTGACGCTTAGTGGTTTAGACTTGGGAAAAACTCTTTTTATTGTTGGAGGATCGGAGATTCTCCTTGTTCTTTTGCTTCAACAAATTTGAGTTTTATAACCAAGGCGTTTATCATCACTACCCAAGGAAAGTATATCATCCAATTTTGCTTTCTCAGAATTAAATTTCTTCATGGTTTCAAGAGACTCTTCAAGTTTAGAAGTTACCTTTTTTAAGTCAAGATCCTTCTTGGTAAGCCTCCTCTAACCCGGTGATTACTTCCCTTTGATCATCATTTTTCTTCTTGAGTCCATCATTCTTCTTTTTGAGCATTTCATTCAGTTTAATCCTCTTCTGCCAATCCTTATATAGGTTCGTGTGTGTGTCTTCCAGGCTTTCACCGTCAGATTCATCATCTTGTTCAATATCATCAGGAATAGAGGTAGAATTGAAACAAAAAAGATCAGAGACAGTTAAGATGTCATGTTCTTCAGATGTGACCTCAGATGTGATTAGAGAAGGTGTGATCACATCTCGGGCCACACCTCTGGCAACACCTGAAGGATTTATTTGGAGAGACTTTCGATCTTTCACCAATGTGGTCAGAACCTTGTGTTCTTCCTGTTCATTCTTCTCAATGTCAGATTTGTCACACTCAGGCTCATTCCCTTTTTAATAAGAGTATTAACACATTGGGCAGCATAATGACTATACCTAGTACACGCCCTACACCTAATGGAATCAAGAGTTTTTGTGTCAGACTTGTTTGATTTTACACCAAAAAATGCTCTTGATTTTTATCAAAGGTGTTCTTTTGAGGGAAATTGCTTGCTCGACTTAAAAGGTTTTGTGAAATTTTAAGATTTTTATGGCTTTTGAGTTTAAGGATCCTATCAAATTTTTTCGAATACATGGCCATAGACTCATCTCTAGATCAGATTTTTCAATCTAATTGGTAAGTTCAAGAAAGTCATCAATAAATTTGGACTCAAGTTGAAAATGAGACTCAATTTGAAAAGCGACCTTTTGACCTACGGTCTCCATTTATTGAGCCATATTCATCTCATAGGTTTGAAGAATGCCGAAAAGTTTTTCGAGACTTAAAGAGGCTAGGTTGTGGGCTTCTTATATAGATGAAATTTTGATATTGTACCTAATAGGAAGAGATCTCATCATTTTGCTCACAAGATTAGCATTGGAGATAGGTTCACCTGGGCTTGAGCTTCATTGGCAATATCACACAATTTAGCATTGTAAGTGGCGATATCCTCATCTTCACGCATCCTTAGGTTTTCAAATTTAATTGGTAAACAACCTAAGTTTGGTTTGTCGCACACCAGCGCATCCTCTCGGTGACTTTGGCAGAGTATCCCATGCATCTTTGGCAACAAAAATTGGCTATGATTTGTTTGATACATGTTTTTATCTTAATTTTGATGATTTTATTTTGTCACCAAAACAATGTTTTTAAAGGTTGTCCAAATACTCCTAAATGATTTAAAATGGTTTTAATATTTTCCGGAGTATTTCCTCAAGTTTAATTTTGATAATAATGGACAACACTTTTAATGATTTTATGTCAATGGGTTTTTACTCCTAAACAAGATTTCTAATGTTGTCTAAATACTCCCGATTGGTTTAAAATGTTTTTACAAAATTTTCGGTAGTATTTCTTGAGTTTTATTTTTGACAAATATTGACAACATTTACGCCTCGTGGTCGACCTGGCCGCCCTATAGGGCAACCCGCACCAAGATGATTTTGAAACAAAAATGAGACGGAAGGAAAATCAGCAGTCGACCCGGTCACCCCGGGCCGACGGTCGGCCGACCGACGCCGTCGGATCGACTCACTGCAAGTTGGCGTTGAAACGGAACTTCAAACCTTGCATTTTTGAGTTAGGGGGACCCGGTTGAGACAGGGTCGACCGGTCGAAGCCTATGTCGATCGGTCGCCCTTGTAATTTCAAAGTGTTCTTCAATTTTCTTATTTCTCGTGATATAGACGGCCGCACATGCATTGACAAAGAAAAAATATGACCGTTTGACAATGACACATTTCCTTAAATTGTGGGATTGATTTCTAACAGCTATATTCTTGATTTTAATTGTATTTTTTTCTGTAGATTTTCAATCCCCAATAGGAGCCTATGCTTGATCAATCATCTCCTATAAATAAAGGAAGTTTTGGAGCAACCACAACAACAATTGAGATACAACACAACAAGATACACTTCAAGCAAATACTTGGTCTTTCATTGTTATCATTCTTGTTGTAAATTTGCCTAGCTTATCACTTTCACATCCTTGAGGTCTAGGCTATTCTTGATTACACTTTGCACTAAATTGTATTATTCATTATTGAGTTGTAATCTTGATTTTTGGTTATCATTCAACAAAGATATCCTTGTGAGTGTTCTTGTGGTAAGAATACACTTGGATGATCTAGGTGATAGGTGCAAGAAGATTGTGGTGATCTTCTTATTGAGGTGTTGAAGAATTTGGTATTCTTCAAGGTTGAAGATTGTGGTAATCTTCACAAGGTGCCATTGAAGGAAGATTGTGGTAATCTTCAAAGGGAGATTGTGGTAATCTCCAAAGGTGTTGTTGAAGAAGAGTGTGGTGCTCTTCAAGGTGTTGTAAGTTGAATTTGTATTAATTTTGGTAATTAATAAAAAAAAATTTCTTTTTGAAATCCATCCCGGATATACTGGGGTGGTAGAGGATTAGGCCCTAGGTGGGTTGAAACTCTTTAAATCGACGTGTGTTGTTTACATTCCGCACCTTTATTATCAGTGTTTGAGCATTCGGTTATAAAAAGAGGGCGAAATCGAAAAGATGGAGATAATCTATTCACCCCCTCTAGATTATCGTAGCCGCTTGGACTTACAAGTGGTATCGAGCCAAACTTCTTTGGCAAGCTCGTTTCACATCGCGAGTGAAGAGAAACGATCATCGGCTACGAACGAAGCTCATCTATCCGGCACCTCCACCACCAAGCCACCACTATTTGATTCCAAAAATTTTATTTTTTGGAAAGAAAGAATGGAATGCTACTTACAAGGTTGCGGGTTCGACATTTGGAACACCGTCATAAATGAAGAATCCATTCCGATGAAAGATACACCACACACCTCAAAAGGCTTCAAAAAGCTCAATGATGAAGAGAAGAAAATCATCCCCTTAAATGGTAAAGCTCTCAATATTTTGTAATGTTCATTTACTAATTTGGAATATGAACATATTGTAGGAATAAAATCGGCACATGAAGTATGGCAAAAATTAGAAGCCATCTATGGAGTATTTGCAAATGAAAGAAGTCAAACAAAAGCATCTACTTCTCAAAGGGATACAAGTTCAAATCTAAGGAACAAGCCTCTTACAACTTCCAATTATGAAGAAGTTGAATATTGTTTTATGGGCATCAATGAAGAAAACGAGATATGTCTTAAACCCTCTACTTCCTATGATATTGTCATTCAAAATGATTATAGTGATTTGCAAAATGATTATGATGAACTTCAAAATGAATTCCAAAGCTTACTTGTTAAATACAAAAATTTGAAAAAGGAATTCAATATTTTGAAAAATGATAAGGATAGTTTATTTACTTCCTATGAATCACTATCATGTGCTCACACCACCACACTTGATAAGGTGAGAAACCTTGAAAAAGAAAAAAATACTCTTGTTGAGAATATTGATTGCATAAAAAAGGATTTATTAAAATCTAACTTGAGTACTAATAAATTGTCCAATATTGTTGATGTTCATAATTATGATAAAGGACTTGATCATAAGCTAATGTTGTTAATCATATAAAAAGGATCAAGTCACTACGCACGTTGGTCATTATGCTCCTAGAATTATTACATGATTTTATTGCGGTAAAAAGGGTCATACGGTAAATACTTGTCGGGCTAGAAATAGCTCTAATTATTATTGGAGACCTAAAAGTCTCAAGACTAATCCTAAAGGACCCAAACACATAAGGGTACCACAAAATAATGTGTTATTAGGTACCCACGAAATAATGATCGAAGAAAATTCATACCGCCAAGAAGACATCAAATGACCGTTTCATTTGATCAAAGAAGGAGAAACTATTTTTCGACAAAGCCAATTTTCAAGAAGAGGATATAATCAAAATTGGGAAGAACATAATCCTTGAAATGGCAAAGACATCATCAACAAGATGATTCTCAAAGAAGAAGAGACCATCAACAATGGGAAGGTAACAAACCTTGAAATGGAGTAATCAAAGAAGTCATCACCAACAAAGTGACTTCTCAAGGGAAGATATAATCAACAATGGAACGGCGCAACCCATGGAAACGGCGTAATTGGTAAACCGTATCTCCCCATTTATATATGTATTTTTCAATGCATGTTTTTATGTTTTAATTGTAAAATGAGTTTTCAAGTATTTTTTAGGTCTTTAATATATTTGTGAGTTTCAAAATTTAAAAAAAAAAAAAAAGACCTTGCATGATATTTCTAAAACTCTTGTGCATTATATTCTATGTATTCTCATAAGCATAAGCATTTATCTTGATATCTCCTTGCCTACACTTGTGTTTTTGTGCAAATTTTGTTTAAGAATTGTGTAGGATATATATCTCATTTTCATTGGCTATTTCGTCATCAAGTTTCTTAAACTATCGAGGTACGTTCACTCGTATTTTCCTTAGAACTCGATATTATGCTTATGCACATATCTTTCAAGATATTTCATTTTAACCCCTTAAGTACCCCTAAATGATTTTGCAAATATTCTCTTAAAAGGGCTCTACTTGTTAAGTCTCGATTTTCTCGAATATATGTTTTCCCGAAACCCATATTTGTTGGAGATAGCCTTAAATTATTTTTTTTTTTGCAAAGTTTTAAAACTTTTGGGGGTGAAAAATCGAATTTTTGGAAATTCTGGGGAAAGAGAAATTACCTGGGGCGATTGGTCAAAGCGGGGCGACCGTGGCATCGCACGCGTCGACCGGCCGCCCTACTCGACCGGCCGCGCCCAGGCTATTTTTACAAGCTAAATACGTTCGCCCTTCGTTCATAACAGAACCAAAAATCCCCAAAACCCTTATAACAGCGAAATTCATCCCCTTTCTTCAAAATCTTCAATTCTTCATCATTTTTCACGATTCTTGTTGCTAATCTTCTTATTTTCACAAGAATCTTACATATATGGCTCCTCCTAGAAATTCTACCGGTCGAAATCCCATCTCCAAGCGTAGAAGGGGCGGAGAGGGTTCTTCGAGAAATCGGCAAGAGGAAGCCGAACAAAGGGATATTCGAGCCGCTCAAAGAAACGTGGCTCAAGAAGGTGATGATGTTCAAAATCCCATTCTCTCTCGGGCCCAAATTACCGAGCTCCGCATGAACAATTTCGCTCCAAAATTGTCGTTGGGCGAAGGTAAAAAATCTTTTTGTTACTCAAGCTCCTAATTCCCACAATGTTCTTAATTTTATCAATAAGTATGCGGAATGGTATTATGAGGATTCGGGAATGAGAGGAAAATCTATTGCTCGGACTAAAATGTGTCGTTTTAGTTCATTTACAAATGAGTATCCTACTATTAGAGGATTTTTTGAGGAGCAAGGTTGGATGTATCTATGGGAGCATGCTTATGTTTTGTATGATGATGATATTATCCAACATTTTTATGCTAATATGTGGGTGCAATATGATAATGAAAGGAAGTCGATTGCCGTTAATTAGAAAAAGTAAAGGGTCGTCATTTTAGATGGACTCCCAATGATATTTGCCGGCTTTTACATGTTAGAGAAGGTGGTTGGGATTATTTCTCTTGTGGGACTTGGAATGATGAAATGTTGGGGGTGTCGATGAAAGAAGTTAAGACGTATTTGGGAGTATGGCCAAAGTATTCTTTGTTGGCAATGATACTTGAGCATCGTATTTTGTCGGTCATTGTCGCATATTGCATTTGTGGTAAGTCGGGAAAGATGCCTAGCAACATGGATTACTTTTTGACTTATAAGATTGCTAGGAGGAACCACTTAACTTTGGTGCCATACTTATTCAATGTCTAATTGAGTCCATCACTCAAGGTAATAAGAAGTTGGTTATGGGAAATTGGATTTGTAAACTTCTTATTCAATCGGGACTACCTTCGCCGGAATGTAACTCGGAGGTATTTCAAAATGACTTCGACATTGATAACATCTCCCAAATGGTCACGATGTGCAAGAATATGGACATCCGACCAACTAAAATGGCTAGAGGAAGAGGTCAAGAGTCCCCGATCCTAATGACTTCTTTAATGATGACGCCGAGGCCGCAAGATTGGGAGAGAAGAGGGCGAACCGAGCAATCCGGAGGGTAATACTTAGGTGCTCAACCGCCTAGAGGTATACTCAAGCCGAATTTGATGAGATGAGGGCTTTTCATGAGACGAGGTATGAGGCCTTGGAGCAAAAGACCTCCAAAATGCAAAAGTCTATCGGCAAGTTGAAGAAATTCATCATGGATTTTATTCCCGGATCTTGCTTCTCCTCGGATGAGGAATGATGTCCCCACCCCTTTTATTTTCTAGCATTTTCGTTGCTTTGTATTTTTATGAACTTTTGTAAAACTCTCTCGTACTAATAAAATTTGCTTGTCTTATTGAAAGGGTGAAAATTACAAGTTGATTATGACTTGTGGGTGATCATGGTATTGGTGGAGTATTTGATGGTAAAAATACTCTAATTTAAAGATATTGTTTGATAATTGGTATGAAGTACTTGATGATAAAAGTGCTTCTTTTAATGCTTTGATCATTATGCTTAGTTGGATATGTTGGGACATTTGATATATCATACTTGTATTGTTTAAGGCATGACTTGTATTAATTGATGGATGCTCTAATTTTTGGCATTTGTATTGCCTTGATCCTTCTTAGCTTATATTATCTCAATTGGGTTGAATCCTTGAGAATCTACTTTGTTTAAGCCTCTTATTTGATGGACTAATGTTGCATATTTTGCATATGATATTTGAAATGAGGATGATTGATGATGTGGAAATTTTTGGTTTGAACCATTTACAAAGGTTATATACAACCTCTTTTTATTTTTCACGCACACAAGGTGTTCGATGAAATGTTGCAATGAAACTTTCAACTTCCACATGATTCTCTTGCTTCAATATGTCTTAAAATCCTTTTGAAATCATGTTTTTAGCTAACTAATGAGCTTATGGATCTCTTATGTTACAATTCTCCCATTTTCCTTGACTTTAAGTATAAATTGCTCGATGGTTGATAAACCGTCCTCGTTTACAAGCACTTTGATATATTTGTATGATGTTTTTATCATCCTAACACTCTTTTTGATGATTCCAAAGGGGGAGAAACAGGAAATTGGCGCATTAGCTCAAAGAAGCTAATAAAAGCTTGTCATAAAAGCTATAAGCTATGGCTCATAAAAGCCATAAGTTGTGATTCTTCTTTAGTCCAATTGTTGTTTGATGGACTTATATAATTGTTTAATGATGTTTTGTGACAGGGGGAGCTTATAAGCTCTTGAACAAATTGTAAAAGCTAAAGCTTTTAGCTTATGGAAAATTGCTTTTACATTATTCTTGATATGCTTGTTGATAGGGGGAGCTTGTGCTTATTATTGAAAATATTTACTCCCTACTTGGTTCCTTTAATATTTTTTGGAAATTTTGGTTGCTTCCAAACGGTCAAATGTTTTTACCGGAAAATCATTTCTAAAATTGCTCTCTTTTGTTTGTGTAAAAATTGTTTTGGTTTGTAATCATCAAAAAGGGGGAGATTGTTTGATACATGTTTTTATCTTAATTTTGATGATTTTATTTTGTCACCAAAACAATGTTTTTAAAGGTTGTCCAAATACTCCTAAATGATTTAAAATGGTTTTAATATTTTCCGGAGTATTTCCTCAAGTTTAATTTTGATAATAATGGACAACACTTTTAATGATTTTATGTCAATGGGTTTTTACTCCTAAACAAGATTTCTAAATGTTGTCTAAATACTCCCGATTGGTTTAAAATGTTTTTACAAAATTTTCGAGTATTTCTTGAGTTTTATTTTCGACAAATATTGGACAACATTTCTGCCTCGTGGTCGACCGTCGCCCTATAGGCAACCCGTACACAAGATGATTTTTGAAACAAAAAATGAGACGGAAGGAAAATCAGAGTCGGCCGACCGGCCGACCGGGCGCGACCGGCCGCCGGGGTCGACCGTGCACACTGCAAGTTGCGTTGAAACGAACTTTAAACCTTGCATTTTTGAGTTAGGGGGACCCGGTTGAGACAGGGGTCTACCTGTCGAAGCCTATGTCGACGGCCGCCTGTTGTAATTTCCAAAGTGTTCTTCAATTCTCTTATTTACGTACAACGTCGCCGCCTGTGCATTGGGCACAAAAAAAATATGACCGTTTGACAAAGAGACACATTTCCTTAAATTGTGGGATTGATTTCTAACACTATATTCTTGATTTTAATTGTATTTTTCTCAGTAGATTTTCAATCCCCAATAGAGCCTATGCTTGATCAATCATCTCCTATAAATAAAGGAAGTTTTGGAGCAACCACAACAATAATTGAGATACAACACAACAAGATACACTTCAAGCAAATACTTGGTCTTTCATTGTTATCATTCTTGTTGTAAATTTGTCTAGCTTATCACTTTCACATCCTTGAGGTCTAGGCTATTCTTGATTACACTTTGCACTCAAATTGTATTATTCATTATTGAGTTGTAATCTTGATTTTTGGTTATCATTCAACACAAGATATCCTTGTGAGTGTTCTTGTGGTAAGAACACACTTGGATGATCTAGGTGATAGGTGCAAGAAGATTGTGGTGATCTTCTTATTGAGGTGTTGAAGAATTTGGTATTCTTCAAGGTTGAAGATTGTGGTAATCTTCACAAGGTGCCGTTGAAGGAAGATTGTGGTAATCTTCAAAGGGAGATTGTGGTAATCTCCAAAGGTGTTGTTGAAGAAGAGTGTGGTGCTCTTCAAGGTGTTGTAAGTTCAATTTGTATTAATTTTGGTAATTAATAAATTTTTTTTTCTTTTTGAAATCCATCCCGGATATACTGGGGTGGTAGAGGATTAGGCCCTAGGTGGGTTGAACCTCTTTAAATCGACGTGTGTTGTTTACATTCCGCACCTTTATTATTGTGTTTGAGCATTCGGTTATAAAAAGAGGGCGAAATCGAAAAGATGGAGATAATCTATTCACCCCCCCTCTAGATTATCGTAGCCGCTTGGACTTACATGATTTTGAACATATTTTGATCCACAATACCAAAGATAGCCATCAATGCCTTCGAATTATTGTTTGCCAATGTTATCTCATCATTAGACCAATCAATTTCTCCTTTATCCTTGTAGTCACCTTCCGTATCAATGAGTTTTGGAGGTGACCACCTAGTAAGGATTGCACGCCATGCCCTTTCATCAATAGATTTGATGTAGGCCTGAACTTTGACTTTCCAAACAGAATAATTGGAGCCATCAAGAATGGGGGGATGAAAAGTGGGGTTATTTTGAGTATCCATGCTAACAAACACTCAAGATCAACACTTAGTGTCGTCAAGTGTAGCTCGATACCAATTGAAAGAATTATAGCACGGATAAATACCAAAAGTTTCCCGAGTATAGATGTGATTGCGATGTGATCACATTTATAATTACATGCAAATGCGAATTTAGAAAATTGAAACAAAGACACAAGATATAAAATTTATCTACAAGCTAATTAGCTTGTAGATGTGCCAATATGGCGAAACTTTCCACTAGTAAAATCGTTTTTATTCCGTATACAAAAATACTAAAACCAACTAGAAGAAAATCAATGAAAACTCCTATCTAAAGTAGATCTGATCTTTGTAATACAACTCATCCAACAATAGACATGTGTGGACAGTGGCGGAACTAGGTGTATTGGGAGGGGGCCCTGGCCCTCCCCCAACCCCAGCATTTTAATTTGTTTTTCATTTTCTACATATAATTTTGGGGTTTATTTCAACTTTTTTTTGTATTTGGTATTTATTAATTAATGAGTTAGAAATTAATATTATAATGGTCAATGAAACCTTATTCAAGCCCTCATTAGTGTTAGTTTATTCTTTATTTCTATTTTTAAAATATTATTATTGACTAGATATTGATATTGAATAGATTTTAAGTTTAAGTTTTGACTGGTCTAGACTATATTTAATATAGTTTTTTCTTTGTGGATGAAGACACGAAAAATCAACATATTCTCATAGATTGTTTGTTAGTATATATTGAAAAGCAAGTTGTACAAAAATATAGTGTAGATTCACTTATAAATGATTTTCTAATATGCATGAGAGATGTTCCAAATTTAAATATATTAGGATTATAATTATGTATTTTGGAAATGCTTAATGATGAGTATCGATAGTGTATTTGGTGCAAATATATAATACATTTAAATTTTACCATTATATAAAATAAAGATTTTATCTCTGACTGTTGGCCTCCCTCAAGGTTAAATGCTGGTTCTGCCCCTGTGTGTGGACTACGTTAATCACAATAAAACACTGGATGAAAAACCTAACAAACACAACAGCGGGACTGAATGTTATCACAGGTGTAGTCACATTCGAGACCGCATCCAGTCTGATGAGACTCCTTGTGCTTGAATGACTCTTAATTCTCTCAAGACTATTGTAACTTTGGTGTATTTCTTGTGTTATCATTGAGCACGCCTCTTCTTTTATATAACCGTCCAAACCCTTCAAGGAGTCTTAATACACAAGGAAAGAAGATATGTACAAATAAATGACAAGTAAATCACTTATCTTAGGAAACAAGATAAATATCAAAGAGTCCTAATATATCAATACCATATCAATATGATTTGTTTACTAATCTAAATAAGACATAATCATACCATAACTCTAGAAAGGCAAAATAATTAAAAACACAATCTTTTATTTTAGGAAATTACTTGGGCGAGAATTAACGCCCTAACACAAACCGTTGATATTTTCCAATTGAGAGTTCCGAGTTAATGATCAAAATTGATTAAATCAAAATTAGATTAATAATAATTAATCAAAATTACTATGGGTATAATAGACTATTTAAATATTAAGATAGTAAGTGCTAATCACGCTCCTAAAAATTAGAACCGATATGCAAGAATCGTGCAACAAATTTCTTCTAAAAATCATATCGATCAAACATAAAAAAAAACAAATCCTCAATCAATTTCAACCATCGTGAAAACTACATCATGGAAAAATCAATTTGAGACTTCGTGATAGCTAAACAAAAAAACCAAAGAACAAAGGGAAGAGGGGATGAACAGAAATAAACCAGAATTATATCTCTCAACATCATACAATCGTCATGCCGTAAAAATACAGAAAAAAAAACATATAAAAGCAAAGACCATGGAAGATAATACAAGATTTCATTCAACAACCAGGTGAAATATGTATCCTCATAATCATTTATTGTTTTTAAATTTTTATTGATAATTCCCATTTAGCCTTTGTTTTAATCATGATACTACTTGTTTGTGGTGAAAATAATGATCCATTATTTTGAATGTATTGAATAATATTGTTGCATCTTTTATAGTTCAAGTTTGTGTTGAATTCTCAGGACATAGGTTGTTAACAAATACGCATATCTAAGTAATTTCATGTACATATAGTAAGATTTCACGTATATATATCACAATTTAAATATTAGATCGCATTCCATGAGACGTTGAAGCTTGTGTTAAATTCTGTGAACATAGGTTGTTAACAAAATACTGCATATTAAAGTATTTTGTAATGTATATATATTATGGTTCTACTGTATGCATATCGCAATTTAAAAATTAGATCGCATTCCATGAGATATTGAAGCTTGTGTTGAATTATATGAACATAGGTTGTTAGCAAAATATTGCATATTTAAGTAATTTGTCATGTATAGATAGTAAGGTTTCACTTTATACATACCGCAATTTAAAATCGATCGCATTCAATGAGAAATTGAAGCAATATTTATAACATATAATGTAGGCATATTTATATCATATATACAACATAATTACATATCCAGTTCAGTATTCATACTAGTTGTTTACTGTATCATGGTTAAAATTTAATTACACTGCATATTTAACTGATTTTCTTTGTATAAATAATAACTCTTCACTGTTATGAATCAAAAATTTAATAATAAGGACATTCAATGGAAAATCGGGGATGTTTATATCATATAATGAATGAGATATTTAAATCAAATGTGCAGCAAAATTAGGTATCTAATTTGGTATTCTTATTAATTTATATCATATAATTGAAGCACATTTAATTTTATTTCATTGCTTATATAGCAATATGTTACTGCATATCTGATGTTGTTTCATTGCATAAACTTGTTTGGTACAAATACCAAAATAGTAATGTCGGGGAAAGGCTTGTCATATCTCTGGAATTTACAAAATATTCGATTCCTGAGATTGAGAAAGAAAAAATACCACGACTGAGAATGTAATTTAGTACATTAAAAGATGGCATTTTGTTCTATAAGAATTATGGCAAGCAATACGCTAAAAAGACGTGGAACATGCAGTGAAGTTACAATACATAACAGCAGGGCATGCCCCAAACGAACAATGATATCATGATCGTACTTTTTTTTTGTTTTCTTTTAAAATTCGTATAGTTTGAACTATAGTGAATTACCTAACACCAAGTCCATTTTATAAATCGTGGTCATTACATTATATGCGAAAAAGTTGTTGCATGTTGTGTTATATATATGCAGAATATCTATACTAACGATGCAACAAATGTACACTAATCATACATCCATTTATAACTAACTATGCATTAGTTTACAATTAGTAAACATACCAATGCATCAAACCCAAACTAAATATGCACTAAGTTCGGTTAACTATGCACAAAAAGTATTGATATACGTGATAATATACATAACTATGCATTATATTCAAACTAAGTATGCATTAAAAAAAGCTTAACTATATAGTAAATTTAAAAAATATTGCATTCATATAATACTTTTACTGTTTATTTATAATACCAATGATGCATAAAAAACAATACATCTTATATTAAATAAAATTATCAATTATACAATAATAAAATTCCCTGAAAAAACAAGCCATTCAAACTGCTAATAGAAATTACAATATTCAAAATATTTAGCACCTACTAATTACAACGTAATAGACATCCGAAATTACAATATATTATATGCATCATTTAACATCCCAATGCCTTCAATAATAAACTTGAGTGTAGACCTAGTGACAAGCTTGCGAGATGAATCTTTAGGCTTCATTTTAGCACTATTTGCTCTCTTCACTACCACAACCTGCTTGTTGCCATCACCATCATCCCACTCATGTCATCTTTTCATGTTGTTTTTAGCCATTTATCTTGCTACTTGTGCGAAGACCAAACAAATTTATATTGGTAACTGTAAAATAAAAAATGCACCTATTATTTATTCACATTCATATAGAGATTCAAACACTTATATATGTATTATCCTAAATTATGTATGCATCAAACTATACTAACATTCAAAATAAGAAAAAAGGGTTACATTACATATGCAATAAAAACTCTCTATCTATACATCGCGTAGAAGCTAAATATGCATCATTTAAAACTATAAAAAGCAACTCCTAATTCAGAGTATGCACATTAAAAATAACTATATATAAAAACACAAATAACTATTCATCGTTCTAACCCTATATTAGCATTACATAAACACTGAATAGCATATACTCCCATCTACCAACTCAATTTAACAAACACCGTCATCTTCATCAGGACACTATATAAACTCTAAATTAATACTGCAAACTTGCACAGACACAGTAGCACGAACAAACACATAAGCAATAACCAAACATACTCTTAAAAAAAACTCTAATAACTAAATAAAACCCTAATTTAACAGTCATATGTTGAAATTTGCAAAACAAACTTGCTTACCTATTGTTCACGATGATTAACACAGACGGATTTATGTACCTCCTTAGAATTGATATATGCAGTACAATACTATCACCTAATAACTAACAAAAATACACCAAACACATTCTAATTATGCACTAAACATAGTATAACATTATGCAACTAACAACACTTAGCCATGCCTATCAAAGAAATCTGAACAAGGTGCCCATAAATCAAAAACCCAGACGTACAGTTAACACTATTAATACATCACAAATACATTAACGATACATTTAAGCACACGTATGTATGCGGTGTAATATTATCTCAAAACATTTAACACACAAAAAACATTTTGAAACAATCAAAACACTCACGGACTCGAACATACAACACAAATCGAACAATTAAAACACTCACGAACAAAAAATAGCAAAATTGGAAGAAGAATAATGCTTAAAATAAAATAAAAAACCTAATAACAACTCCCGATATTACAACAAAAAAAAACAAATCCAAAATCACACAAAGCAATGTTCAACGAAGAATACAAAACAAATAACCAAATAATTGGTAGCGAAAATATCCATAAAATCAAAAGGAAAACCCCTAGAAACTCCATGTTCTAAACGTCATTCAAAAACTGGGATAAGATTACCAAGAAGAAGAAATTAAAAAAATGTGAAAACGCATCGAGAAGAGGCGCCAATCTCCAATCCAAAAAAAAAATAGCCGAAAAATGGGGGTAAATAAATCTTCCGAGTCGAAGTGAATGGCGAGTTGAGATGAGAAGGAGTTTTGGAGTGGTTTGGCTTTCTCAAAGATTTGATGGGATTTGTGATTATATTTGTAGTTTATCGTAAGAAGAAGAAGGACGTGATGTTTTAAATGGAAATAACTTCCCCAAAAATCGTTCCAATTAAAATATGGTAAATAATAACTTACTTTTTACACCATATAAAAAAATGACAGAATTGTCCTTACAAATATCCAAAATTGGTCAAATTACACATTTGACCTTGTTGGTGTATATATATTAACTACTTGCCTAAAATAATGGAATTAATCAATCATCCAAAAAACCAATCCAATGGTCAATAATAAATCTCCATTGTCTCATATAAGGGTTGGTATCCCATTTGAACCAAATTCTATATAAATATATATAAATAATTAAACATACTGGAAAGCAAACACAATATCCTCCATGAAAGCTAAGAAATTTGAAATTTACTCACTTTTATGCATGGTGGGGTTGACGAAAGCTTTGACAGTCATTTTCACTTGATTAAAATGATGGGTATAAATACCTAAGATCAGAATTGAATCCATTTCCAATTCCCTTTTGTTTCCAATCATGAACTCAAATGAAAATTTCGGTAAAACTTTGTCAACACAAGAAACATACTATTTTCAAAACCAACTGAATGTCATAACCTTTGTCCAATAAAATTTTTGCAATTGATAAAAAATAAAAATTCAAATCATTAAATTGACGACGTAAACTCAAAAGCTTTTTCAGCTGTTTCCTGAATCAATTTTCCTTTTTCCTGAAACCAAACAGAAAATAGGAGCACATTACTTCCAGATTCTGGCCAGGCAAGCAGTCAAAAAACTTGCATCTGAAGAATAACTATAATCTTATACCTCTAAAATAAACATTGATAATTGTAATTATGCAAAATACAACCCATTTCTATATTTGAGGTTTTCGAAAATTAGGGTTCTAAAAAGGAATTTCACAGTTTCACACAGCCAAGACTCGATTTCTATATAAGCATTACAAATCAAGGATTAAGTCGAGATAAGCATCCCCATTGAGATGGCAATTTGGAGGAAATTTGATGAATTAGGGCACAAATGAGAATTATAGAAAATTCGGGGGGAAATAAGTTGAAAGGTCTTGTGTTGTTGACCAGATAATTAGGGCTCATTCCTTTTGTCACCTGCTACAATAGGTAAGTTGTCTATTTTGGACGGAAAATTAACAGATTGTAGTAAAATTGATCAAACGGGAAAACGTTAGGTACCAACATTGATTAAGTATGAACATTAGGTACCAAAAGCAAAAAGGTGAAAAACTTCGGTATCAAAAGTGAAATTATCTCATTGTCAATTTGTATGTGGCCAACTCCTCACCCAAACAAGAGCAATTTGATATATGGTACCACCCTTCCCGTTTCATTGCTTAATTCTTGTTTGCGGTGACGACATTCTTGCGGGAAAACTCCCTATTAAGGGGCTCAAGATCACAAACTAAAGTTTGGCGTGAATTTTCTAGCTCCAAAGAAGGCACTATTCCTTTGCACCATTTTGAGATTGCTACATGCAACAAGACTAAATGGCGGCGCACTGTTCATGCGCCGATTTTTTTTTTCTTTTTGCTTTTCTGAATTATAATTCTCTTTCCAAGAAAAATGTTGTTACTGATTTGAAATTAGTAGAAAATATTATTAAAATTAATTCAATTACATGTGATAATTTTTTTAAAATAATATGATGTGTAATTTGAATAATACTAGGAGATTTAAAATACAACACACAAAATTATAAATCTTACATAAAAAAACATTACAAAATACTTAAATATAAAATTATTATAGATTTATGATTTTGCACTTAGATTTAAATAAAATTACTTATGTAAATTTTTTTATCAATTATAATGTCATAAAATCAATATTAAATAAATAAAAGAAAGAATCTTATTGAATATTCTTTTTTAGTGCAGAAAGTAGTGTAAACTGCTAGAGGTGAAATGCAGATTCTGTACTAAAGTAGTGCAAATTTTACATCAAAGTAGTACAAACTACTGGAGATGGTCTTAAATACCTTGGAACTCCTCTAACATGGTATCAGTTTGTAAGAATTTTGATTTATGTGATGCATGTCACTTTGCCAAACAGAAAAGGCTTTCTTTCCAATAAAGAACAATATTTCTTCAAATGTTTTTTTGATCTAGTGCATTGTGATATATGGGGGCCCTTTTCTACTATCTCCAATACTGGTTTTAAATTTTTTTTTAACCATTTTGGATGATTTTAAAAGTTGTACTTTGATTTATATGATGAAAGCTAGATCTGAAACTAGTGTTCATCTCCCTAATTTTAACACTTTTGTTCTTACACTGTTCAATGTAAAGATTAAATCCATTAGAACTTATAATGGCTCAATTTGTGTTGCCTCATTTCTATAAGATAATGGAATTCTACATCAAAAATCTTGTGTTGAAACCCCACAAAAATATGGTCTTGTCGAAAGAAAATGTCAACATTTACTTCAAGTTGTTAGAGCCCTTTTATTTCAATCCAAAGTACATTGTTGTTTTTGGGACCATTGTGTTCTAACTGCTACTTATATCATCAATAGAGCACCTACTCCTCTTCTGAATAATAAATCTCATTTTGAAGCACTTTTTAACAAAACCCCTAATTACAGTCTTCTAAGAGTTTTTGGATGCTTGGCTTATGCTTCCACTCTCTAATCGCACACATGACAAAACTTTGTGTATATGTTTTTAGGATATCCTATATTCACTAAAGGCTATAAGCTTTATGATATTGCTAATAACAAAGTTATGATTTCCAGAAATGTATTTGTGAAAACATATTTCCTTTCCACACAATGAGCACTTTAACAGATACAAGCTCTATCACTCTTTTAAAAAATCCTTGCAGTGATTGTGTTGATGTTCATGAACCAGTTTTAAGTCCTCAACTTAATGACACCTTAAACAATTTTGATAATAATACTATTTCTAGTATAGATAGACAAATTTCGGATGTAGATCCCGATATCGCACAAAATCCACCCCGCACTATTGGTCCTATTTTTCACAATAATACAAAGCCTGCACATTTGGTTAATACCAATAGAAGATCCACTAGATCCTGGAGTAATCCCAAATACTTCCAAAGTTATGAATGTGCACTGCCTCACTCTCTTCAAACTGAACACTTAGCCTAGCTATTAACTTCTGGGAAGCAGTATGACATTGATAAATTTCTATCAACACAACAACTATCTCAAAACCATAAGGCTTTCACTGTTCCCATAAGTCAAGTCTCTGAGTCTAGAACATATAAATAACCCGAACATATAAATAAGCCAATCAGAATATTAAATGGCATGATCCTATGAAAAATGAAATCCACAGGCACTCGAGAAAAACAATCACTTGGGCCTTCGTTGATTTGCCTCCCAATAAACATTGCATTGGTAGCAAATGGTTCTAGAAAGTTAGATACAAAGCTGATGGAACCATAGAAAGGTACAAAGCTCTATTGGTAGCCAAAGGTTACACTCAAAAAGAAGGTTTGGATTACTTTGATACTTTTTTTTTCCTCGTCACTAAACCGACCGCCGTTAGTGTTGGCTATTGCAACTTCTAATAATTGGCATTTACATCAACTATGTCAACAACGCTTTTCTTCATGCGACTTGGATGATAAGGTTTACATGACTCTTCCACCAGGGTATTGCGGTGATACAAGAGTTTGTAAATTGATCAAAAAACTTTACGGCTTTAAACAAACATCGTGATAGTGGTTTTAAATTCACTTCTTATTTCCTTAATTATGGTTTTATTCATTCCAGGCCGATAATTCCTTTTTTATATTTAACTCTCTCTACCTTCATAATTGTTCTATGCGTCTATGTAGATGACATAATATTAGTGAAACAACTTGAAGGAAATTCAAGCAAAGAAAGACTTATTTGGATAACACAATCACCATTAAAGATTTGGGGAATCTACATTCTTGGAATTGAGGTGGCTCAAGCAAAAAGGCATCACCATTTGTCGAGAAAATATGCCCGGATATACTCACGTATGTTAAAGTTACTTAGGATGCAAGTCTATCTCTACACCAATGGATTCCAATGTTGATCTCCACAAATCAAGACAAGATACCTCTAGATGATCCAACAATTTACGTAAGATTGGTTGGAAGATTATTGTATCTCACAATCATGTTGGGAAATTTATTGTTTAGATTTTGATGAATGCCATGTAAAACTTAGACTAGAAAGTTGACACCCCATTTTCTTTGTAATTTGTATTGTAATAGATAGGGTTGTACTAGCCGAGTCAAGTCAAATACGCCCGGACATACAAGAAGTCAATCAAGATCGGGATGAAGACTCCACTCGTGAATCACCGAGTATAGCAAGGAAAAGAAGACAAGAACTCGATCAAGGAGTAGCGGCTATATGATACGCTTGTGTGAAGTGTCGGTCAAGTCAACTCAAGATAGCCAAGTCTCAAGTTGAAGTTACTGAGATGAGTCATCCAATGATTGGGAGCCGCTCAAGTAACCTGGGAAGTTAAGGAACTCGCAATCAAGTCAAGATAATCGAAAGAATCCGTTGCACGAAGTCAAGAAGGTTACTTAAATAAGTAATACTTCCATGTTGCAATATCTTAAAGTGCTCGATTCCTTAAGCGTGCAAAAGGAATAAACCAATGGGAAGCTCTGCACCTGTGTCAGACTCTGAAAAGTTGAAGGTATATTTAATACGAGGAAATGTCAATATCAAGGATTGCAACAAGACAAGCCAACGAACACAAGTGACTTTTGAAATCAGTATATCTCTTCAACGGGCAGATTTTTGAAAGCTCACTATAAAAGGCTGAGGAATCACTTTGAGATAAGGCGACCTGAACCACGAACATTCAAGCTATCATTCAAGCGGTAACCTGCAAAAATATTCTCAAGTTATTCAAGCAAATCCTCAAGCCTAAATTTCGAAGGAAATCAATCCAACACCAACCTATGAAGGAAAGACAACTTCAAACTGTTGAAGAGGAGACTTTTGAAGGATCAAAAGGGGTCTACATTCCAAGGAGGATTGTAGAAAGGTTCAAGGTCGAAACCAGGTCTCAAGTTATTGGAGGGCTTCGTGATCAAATCCATGAAGCTTGAGCAAGTAAGTTGAAGTAGCAAGGCAAAATTTGCCTTGTGAAGAAGTTGAGTCGGACGAGAAGCCAACCGTGTGTGACCAAGGCATCTCTAGATCGAGTCCCAAAGGATCAAGTCACCGTGGTGATCAAGACTTGCATCTGGACTGATAACCACTTTGTACTCTGATCAATACTTAGTGGATTCCTCCAGGAGTTGGAGAAGAGAGGATTAGAAGAATTACCCCATCTTCGAACCTCTATAAAAATTATTGTGTCATTTACATTTCAAAGATTTACTTTCTGCATATCATTTAATATCTGTTGATAATTTGCTATTCAATTGATAATTAACAAAGTGCTAAAACCAAGTGTTAAAACAAACTTAAACCAAATTCAAGGGTGTTAAGTCTTCCGCTGAAAATCTCATCACAACCAAGTTAAGGTTTAGACTAAACAGCTGAGTTATTCTATCAACAAATTCAATTGAGTCCGCTGAGTGGCTAACTCACATTTGTTAACTAACTTAGCTTTCCATCAAGGACATAGATGTGTATTTAACTCTGTAATATTTTAAAAGGACTAAAATCGAAAAATTGGTAAGGTTTATTCAATCCCCCCTTCTAAACCTTACTCACACCCCCTTGGGACCTACAAGTGGTATCGAGCGGTTGGTTCATTGAGCCTTCCGCATGACCGGTTATCAACTAGATCTCCAATCTTTCAAAGAAGTTTTTTTAACATTTGTTCTTTCAAAAGCCATTTCTTTTGCTAAGTTATTATCATGGAAGCAAATTTGACACGCATTCCTATGTTTACCATTGAAGAATTTGATGACTGAAAATACGTATGCGAGGCTCATCTATCGCCTTACATGATGAGATGTGTATAGTGATAGAGGATGGGCCACCGCAAATAATGAAGGTGAACACAAATACTGCAAGGAGAGTCTGCTGCGGTGAGGAAGAGAGGTTGCTCCTCCCGCACCCTATGGTTGAAAACCAAGAGCCGAATGGACAAATGATGACAGAAAACGATACAACTTGGACAATGTGGCCAAGGATATACTTTACAAGACTTTGGACAAAGCCATGTTCAACAAAGTCAAATCTTGCAAGACAAACAAAGAAATCAGGATAAACTAACCCTAATTTGTGAAGGATCCGAGCAAATCAAGGAAAATAAATTATCTTTGTTGTTCAAAAATTTGAAAACTTTAAAATGCTTGCAGTGAAACGATGGACCACCGGATGCTAGATTCACCGAAATTACAAATGAGCTCTCAAAGACTTGGGAAAGAATACACACGAAGGATATGTGTATGAAGATATTAAGGAGCCTCCCAGCTGAGTGGGAAATGAAGACCATGGCTCTAAGGCACTCGATGGACCTATCAAAAACATCCAATCATGAACTATTCTCAGACCTCAAAGCCTATGAGTTTGAGCTGAGAAGAAAGGATCAAGAGGAGATAGATGTACCCAAAACAGCTGCACTCATAGTCACGGAAGGGAAGAGAGCTGAGACCAAAGAAGTCATTGACCAGGAGGAGATTTCCTTGATGGTTAAAAGATTCAATAAGTTCTTCAACAAGAACTACAAAAGAAACAAAGGTGAATCCTCGAGAAGGCATTCAAATTTCCCCTCCAAGTCAAGGGAAGATAGGCCACCAAAGAGAGCTGACTATCAAAAGGTCGAATATCAAAGAGCTGACAACCCAAGAAATGAGAGAGCTGATCAAAAAGTTGAAAAGTTATGTTGGAATTGCAGACAACCAGGACACTTTGCCATTGACTCGTATATCCTGCAAATAATAAATACATGAATGAATAAGAAAGAAAAGTCTTCGTGAGAGAAAGAAAGCAAGAAAAGAAAAGAGCAATGTTGGTCACCGAGACTACCGATACAAATGACTAAGTCAAAAGAAGCAAGACTCGAGAGTAGTGAAGTGACTACTCAATGACTCTAAAGAAGAAGCCTTAATATGTCTAATGGCTAAAGAACAAGATCAACCCGACCAAGAAGATGAGGTACACTCTAACTCATCTCATTCGGATTCTAGTGATAGTGATTGTGACACACACACTTCATCACCCACTCGATCTTTATGATTCATTAGGCAAAATGATGGAAGATTTTGAGCACATTAAATCCTCTCACTCACTATTAAATGAGGAAAACAGCCAACTCAAAAGCCAAAACTCACAAATGACTAAGGAGCTAAGTATTCTAAGTCACATAGTCGATGAGAACAAAGAGTCAAGGTCGAAAATGCTAAACTAACAAAGAGAAATAGCTGCTATAGAAAAGAGAGAAAATGATATCAAAAATGTGATTGCTTCATTCACAAAAGCATGTAAATCATTGGATGACCTTATATCATGAGCCAAAAAGAATGTGGAGACAAAAACAGGACATAGGATTCAATTCCTTTGTGCATAGTCAAACTCCAAGAGTTATCTTGGAAAAAGGATCTTCAAGTAATGAAGCATCTCAAAAATCCAAGACACCAAATGTTGCGCACACAGTCATTCCAAAGCACAATCACAAACAAACTGGCCTTGGATATAAAGGAAAAGGAAAACAGCCAGTTGAGTATGCTGAGAGGACAGCTGAGAAGAAACCCAAAGAGAGTTCCTCAAAGAAACTCCAAACAGAAGTACTCTGTAAAGAAAAAGAAACAGGGCTGCCAAAATCCCCAGAAATTCTATCAAAGGAACACAAATGATGGGGATGGTAGAAACTACCCAAGTCAAGCTGATTGGAATAATGTGAAATATCAGCAAAAACCTATGGAATACAAGCCTAAATGGCAGAGGCCTAGAACTCAGCAAAGGTCATTCCAAAGACAAAAGAGTTATTGTCAGCACACATATGCACCCAAGCACTACACTCAGAGATATCACAATTACCCAAAGAAGGCAATTGCTAAAACACACACACATGCATACAGACAAAAAAGAGACAGTTGTACGAACCTAAAGCCCCCAAGCAATTTGCCAAAGTAAATTATGACTATGGCACGAGATAGATGGAAACCCCTTAGAGTCAAATCATTTGGCTATAGGTTGGTTGGATCATCTTACAAAGACTAACCCCTCAAAGACCCGTGCAAGTATGGGTACCTAAAAACTAATATCCTTGATTGCGGGTTCAAGAACAAATGAGTGTCAAGGAACCTGGTACATGGATAGTGGTTGTTCCGGACATATACGACAGAAACAAGAAAAATCATTTAATTCAAGGAGATTAGAGGTGCAAAAGTCATATTTGGAGGAAATGAAGCTCCAGGAAATTAGAGGCACCGGATCCATTAAGAAAAATGGATTAGAAATCACGAGATGTTGCATACGTTGAAGGTCTTAATTTCAACTTGTTAAGCATCATCCAACTCGTGACAAGGGCTATAATGTTGGATTCAATATGGGAGTATGCCAAATCAAAGACACTCGAATCAAATGAAGTGGTGTTGCAAGGATCCGCACAAAAGAACATGTATGTGGTAGATTGGTCAATCACACACCAAGCACTTGTCTCATAGCAAAAAGAGTGAGAATCAAGTTGGGTCAGTGGGCACAAGAAGTCGAGTCACCTAAATTTCAAGACAATCAACAAGCTTGCAAGGAGTAATCTTGTAGAAGGATTACCAGACTCAGTGTACAAGAAAGAAAGTGTTTGTGATGTATGCCAGATGGGAAAGCAGATTAAATCATCATTTAAACAAAAGTCAAGTCCATCTTCAACAAGGATATTGCATCTGTTACACATGGATCTATTTGGCCCAGTTGAGCCAGCTAGCATAAGTGGAAAGAAATACACTCTAGTAGTGGTGGATGATTATTCAAGATATACATGGACAATCTTCATGTGTAAAAAGAAGGAAACCTTGCAGAAATCACCCCAACTGATGAAAAGAGTTCAAAATGAGAAGAGTCAAACCATTATAAAGATAAGATCTGACAGAGGAACTAAGTTTGTCAATGGAATAATAACTCAGTATTGTGTTGAAAATGGTATTGCTCATGAACTATCTGCAGCAAGGACTCTACAGCAGAACGGGGTAGCAGAAAGAAAGAACAGAACTCTCAAGGAAACTGCAAGAACCATGTTAGCTGAAGTTGGATTGCCAAAAAGATTTTGGGCTGAAGCCATCAATACTGCATGCTATACTCAAAATAGATACATGATTAATAGACAGCTGACAAAGACTCCCTATAAAATTTGGACAGGGAGAAAGCCAAATGTTGGATACTTTAGAACATTTGGATGTAAATGCTTCATCCACAACAATGGGAAGGATAATCTAAAGGCGTTTGATGCTAAAGCTGATGAAGGTATCTTCTTGGGATACTCATCTGAAAGCAAAGCCTATAGAGTGCTGAACAAAAGGACAATGGTCACAGAAGAGTCTATCCATGTGGTGTTTTTCTTTTTTTTTGAGGGGATATCCATGTGGTGTTTGATGAAACCTAATGTAAATGGAGAAGACATTGAGGAGTTAGCTGATAAGCTGAATCAGCCAACTGTGTAGAAGAGTCCCTATGTTGAAGCTGAAGCTGAAGCTGGAGCAATTAATTAAGGTGAAGATGAGATAGCTGAATCTCAAAGACAGCTGGAAAATCTGCAGCTAAGTGATGATGAAAGAGCTGCTCAAGAAAACACAGCTGCAAGACGACTGAACCCAGCTAACTTACTCCAACCTGATGTGAGATGGTTGAGAGACCATCCACCAGAGCTAGTCATTGGAGATGTAAGAGATGGTGTAAGAACCAGATCCAGAGCTCAACAAGAAGTAATGTTCACTTGTTTTATTTCCCAAATAGAACCTAAAGATGTGTCCCAAGCACTGGATGACACACATTGGATTCAAACCATGCAAGAAGAGTTGAATCAATTTGAGAGAAATAAAGTATGGGAATTGGTGCAAAGACCAACCCATCAAAATGTCATTGGCACAAAATGGGTGTTTAGAAACAAGATGAATGAAGACGGTTCTGTGGTAAGAAACAAAGCAAGATTGGTAGCCAAAGGGTATTGCCAAGAAGAAGGTATAGATTTTGATGAAACATTTGCTCCTGTTGCAACATTAGAAGTAATAAGGATGTTTCTTGCCTATGTTGCACACAAGAACTTCATTGTATATCAAATGGATGTAAAAAGTGCATTCTTGAATGGATTATTGGAAGAAGAAGTCTATGTTGAACAACCTCCAGGATTTGAGCAGAAGACTCTTGGAGATAAAGTGTACAAGCTCAAGAAAGCTCTATATGGATTGAAACAGGCACCTAGAGCATGGTATGATACATTATCTCAATTTCTGACAGATAATGGATTCACCAAAGGCAAAGTGGATAGAACACTCTTCAAAATTCAAGATGGAGAGAGTATACTTGCTTGTTCAAATATATGTGGGATGACATTATTTTTGGATCCACAAACAAAGAGTCAGTGTGATAAATTCTCAAATCTCATGCAAGGCAAATTTGAAATGAGCATGATGGGAGAGCGACATTCTTTCTAGGACTTCAAGTTAAACAAATTGAAGGATGGAACCTTCATAAGTCAAACAAAGTATACCGAGATTTAATGAAGAAATTTGGTATGGAAGAGAAGTCTTTTGTGAAAATACCAATGAATACATCACCAAGATGGATAGGGATACGAGATGGCAAGCCTGGGATCAAACAAGATACGAGCACTCATTGGATCACCGCTTTCTATCTCACAAAGTAGGCAGCGACATCACCTTTGCAAGAGGTGTATGTGCAAGATTTCAATCTACACCAAAAGAAAGCCATATGATCGCAGCCCAAGAGAATCCTAAGATATTTGAAGGGATGCCAGGAAGTTGGCTTATGGTATCCAGATGAAGGAGGATTCAAGCTTATTGGTTACTCGGACTCTGACTATGCTGGATGTAGAATTGACAGGAAGAGTACTTCAGGTACATGTCAAATGCTTGGAAACAAATTAGTTTCCTGGTTTAGCAAGAATCAAAATTCAATAGCCACATCCACAAATTAAAGCCGAGTACATAGTCGCAGTAAATCATGTGCCCAAGTCTTATGGATGAGACAACAACCGAGAGATTATGAAATTGAAGAAAATGAGATTCCAATTATGTGTGATAACACAAGTGCTATTGCAATCACTCAAAATCATGTTTGCACTCAAGAACAAAGCACATTGATGTCGATATCATTTTATAAGAGATCATGTTGAAAAGAAGGACATTACCTTGAATACATCTCAACCGATAAACAAGTTGACATATTCACAAAGCCATTATGTGAATCAAGATTTGAAGAGCTTAAGCATGAGCTAGGGTTAATTGAGCTGAATTGACACTCAGAAGACTCAAGGAGAAGAGATGGAACGAGAAAAGATGAAAATAGAGCCGAGGTCATGAACCACTAAGAAATCAACAGATCGAAAATCACCGCATCGAATTAGTCAGACAAATGAGTACCTATGAGAGAAGAAGAATTGAATCACTAAGGAGTAAGTTTCGAGTCATTTATGAGCTAAGTGACAAAAACGCAAATGCTTTTTATTAAGCGAGAATGTTTTAAGAATGACGTCAACATAATAATGACAGTACAAACCAAAAGTTTCGCACGACCAAGCCTATGATTGGATATAAATGTTGCCGCATTAAATGCGAAAATTAAATGCTAATCAAAGATGTTAAATCGAGCCGTTGATCTTGATCAAATTTCAAAACCGTATGCACGCCCTTTCATAACCCATACATATACCATTCCATCCATTTTCTCTCACATTACTCAAACGGTTCATCTCTCCAAAAGCAAAGAAAGCTCTTTTTTTCAAAAACCCTACAAATATTCTAAGCAAATTTCTAAGGTTTCGTTCGGTAAAATTCAAAAATGGCCACTACCTATGATTTCGCTAAGTTGGGAAAGCAAATCCACACCGGTTCTACCGTGGATTTTGGAGGAATGATCAAACAAGGTTCCGATGAAACCCTCATGAAGAAGATAGCCAAAGAAAATCGAGAAGTCCGGATCAAAACCTTTCTCACAATGGAGTTTTAGATGACTTATGTTGAGGAGGTAGCACAGTTCTACGTGAACACTGAGGTTCACGATGAGGGCATCAAGTCCTCTATTCATGGAAAGAAGTTTACAATCACTACTGAAGACCTTGCGGAGCATTGTTTGCTGTCGTCGGAAAGAGTGCCAGAAATACTTGAAGCCGATGTAAACTTGGCTGCTGCATGGAAGGAAGTGGCCAAACCAGAGAGTGTTGCTAAAGTTGTCTACACAAAGAGACAAGAAGTCAAGCTGAAGGAAGATTACCATAAGTCTGGATATTGTTGCCAAATGTGTAGACATAAAGTTTGGAAGCTTTAATCACCGTCCAAAACTGCCGATCGTCATGGCCGCGATCATGGAGGAGAAGAAGGTAAACTGGGTTGAGTTTGTATACAAATGACTCGCTGAATATTAGAAATAAGTCCTTTAAGGAAGATGGGTCGTCGGAGGATCTCTTAGGGTATGGCCTTGTGATTGGCCGGTTGATGGAAGTGAAAGGAGTTCCACTCCGACATGGAAAGGCATTCCATGTCAATAAGAAAATGTTCCGATCAAATCTTTCCTGAGCTCGGAAGAGAGCTTACGCCAAGAGAGCGATACAAGTGAGGGGAATCACCACCTGTAAGAAAAAATTGTCCTCCCCTCCAAAGAAGAAAAATCGCTTTCGCAGCCAAAAAGAAGAAGGTTGCCCTCTGCAAAAGAAAACAACCGCACTCCCCCGCAGCCACCGCCCTGCAGCCGGCCGTGTCTCCTTCCCCTCGTAGCCGCAGCTGAGAAGGAACCTCAAATACCTTCTCCAAATGTCAAAAATAAGAGGACTAACAAGCCAAGAAAGCCAGCTCCTCGGACCAAGAAAGTAGCACCACCCCCGCCCCAAGATTCTCGAGGAAACTATATCCGAACCAGAAATTCCTCTAGTAAGGACCAAAAGAAGACTCTTCAAGCGTTCGTGAGCTTGAGAAAACAAAATGAGTCTGCTACTCAAATAACAAATTGTTTGAAACAAATTGGAGAAGAGAGTCTCCGTGAGATAATTGATGAAACCGCCAAGTCACGAGGCCGATCACAGAGGCAAGTTGAAGACCCAAATGTGGACAGATACCGAGAACTAGTAAATAACGAGACAAATAAGTCTTCTATCGACAGATCGTGTCCCCGCCACGACAGTCTGCCGAGGGTGAAGAGCGGAAGCTCGCTACCTTCCATTCCCCGAGAAAGAAATACAAACAGAAGATGATGACGATGATGTGATCATGTTATCTCCACCATATCCAGACATCCAAAATCGTCTGCGAGAATGGAGGAAGTGGAAGTTAAGTCGCTCAAGGGAACAGTTCCAAAAACCTGAATTTATAGAAGAAGAAGAAGAAGAAGAGTCATGAATTTCCTTGGGTTGACAACAAAGGGTTCAAGCACTCGATGAAGAGAATCGCATAGATATCTTGAATATCTTCAAAGAAAAGGAGAAGGAAAGGTTGGCGTAAGAGATTGAAGCTCATGAGAAGGCCAACATTTGTCCCTTCACCGAACCACTAATCACACTCATCCCCACTTCGATGTTCTCTTTGGAAGTGATGAGGATCTGACCCCGCCGCCGCGACGAAGAGCTAGAAACACAAAGAAGCCATGCGGAATCCGAGAATGATGCATGAGCAACAAATGTGATGGAAGGACCAGGAGAGTCTTCCAAATCTCAATGAAATTGATCCATTGGGAGTGGTGCACCAAATTGCCACCGTTATTGCCGCAACCACTTCCTCACCACTCAGGATGGAACTAGGGGATATGGCAATGAAACGGGAACTTAGGGACCCAAGTCGAGCCTACCCCTATTGAAGGTGTCTTACCACCCGCCCACTACCGAACACTCAAAGGACACAACCGGAGTTTGGAGAAGAGTGACCCCAACCCAGTCACTCACCGGGTGTTCCACCGAGGGGAAACTCCTCCACTGCAGCTAGGTCGGAGGTTGCTGCAGGTGACTCCACAAAGAATCTAGGAGGCAAAGTGGAGAAGGAACAACAATAAGCAACACAGCAGGTTGTCACTGACGAAGCTCGGACTTGAGATCTGCTCAACAATCAAGTGCCAACCGCTTCCGCAGTCGAGGACGCCGCCGATGCAAAATGAGGCACGAGATGGTTCTCGCCCGGGAGTTAACACTGACAATGAAAGTGCAATCCACGGAGTTGAGACTCCTGTGGATGCCACCGTAGAAGACCCCAAGACAAAAATTGAGTCGAAGGGAATGTTCAAGGCCTTGCTGCAGTTGAGAGTGCATGAGGTACTGAAGGCCTACGGGAGGTTGAGACTTCCCGAGGTAAAGAGGAAGAAGTACAGAACATCCCTCATGTTAACATTGATGCAACTGAGAAGGAGATAAGTGCCCTTCACGATTCCCAAGACAACCCTGACGTAACTTTTCTGGGATCTGAAGGTGAAGATGAAGCTGAGTCATCCCCTGTTGCAAGTCCAAAAGACTCAGCTGAGGATGTTCTTCCTAGCACGAGTAAGCCAGAATTCAAGACTACTCGTCAAAAGTTCAATTTTGATGATGAGCTAAGCCTTCAAGACTCATCATCGCCCCGATGACGCCGATGGTGCAAACGAGACACGCAAATTCATTTAGAAGCAACCACCGAGGTTGAAGAAGCTGCTCGATACCGAGGCTCGCCACCGTCCAACCCCACACCAAGGCCCAGTTGAGACCGAGTCATCTCTCAAGCAGCTCCCAAAGTCGCAGAGAATCGACTCAACCAGGTACATCACGGCCACGAGTCACCATGAACATATTCCCTATGTCCGTGATGATACATTTGAAGAAACGCGTTCCCTTCTCACCGAGCCGCATGACCGGATAAAAATCGCTAGAGATCGAGACGTATCCACAAACCCGATCCAGTCATTCCCATAGATACCATCGTCCCAAAGAAATTTTGATTTTGATGTCTTTGCTTGGCCGTCATCCGAGACAGAGGTGACAAATGAGGTTCGAGAAGTCTTCAAGGCAATTTTTGCGAGATCGAGCGGATGGAAAGGCACCAGGCCTCACCGGATATGCGGCCGATAACGAGATGTAAATCTTACACCGATCCAAGCGTGGAATAATAGTTAGAAACCGGGAATGGTGGCAACATCGAGCAGACAATGCGTGTGGAACAGTTCGATATTTCAAAGCACTGCATAAAAAAATGCTAGTCCGGAGCGCCGATAATGCTGACATGAAGACGAGGATGCAAGAAAATATTGATAGGATGCATGCCTCTCATACCACCGAAATGGAATTGCTGCGAGAATTTCATCGCAAAGAACTTCTGCGCGTGGAGGAAAACATGAATGAAAAGTTCACCTCCTTATGGCCGAAATGAAGTCCGTGGCGGCCGAATCCAAAGCCACCCGCTCAGAATTCCGTGCAACATACTCCGCAGCAGACTCCAAGCAAAACTCAGCTATCAGCCGCCTAGACTTCATGCTTGTTGGCATGTTTCCAGGGGTTCCTCTCTCCTTTGATGATGCCAAAAAGGGGGAAGATGAATACCTAAAGACATTGAAAGGATCGAATCTGCGAGAAAGAATGATGCAAATCATTGAGAAGCAGAAGAAAACAACAGCTGAAGAGCAAAAGAAAGAGAAGAGAAAAGCAGTTGAGGGGGAAGGTTCAAAAGACATGACTTTAATGATTGCTATAACCTCTCAACAAGGACTTGTCACCGCTGACATCATCAGCAAACTCCCACTGACTCTGCTGCTCCAACACTCTATTGTGCCCATGTCCGAGAAAAGAAAAATAGTGGAAACGGTGATGAAGGAGGTCGAAGGAAAGATGGATTCCCGCGTGATGGACATATTGAAATAATACGGAGGCATTCTGGCAGGAAGAGACACAGATGCCATTTCAGACGTAGGAAACGAGCCTAGATCTATTGATGAATTCAAAACGCTCGAATCCGAAGGATACTTCGAAGGCATGTCCATAGCCCAAGCCTGGGATTTGTATTGGGAAAAAGGCCTCAAGCTATGCGAAGAAGCTGACAGACAGCAGACTACTGGTAGTCACTCTGCTGGTCACTCAGCTGGGAAGAAGAAGGCCCCAAAGACAATACACGCCCGAGAGGAAGAGGAAGAAGCGATGAAGAAGGAAGAGGTTTTAGACCTGACCTCTACCCAAAAACATCGAATATATAGATCCAGGAAAGAAAGGAGGGATCTACTGGGCTGGATATGATGAAGTAGCCAACCGGGAAGTGGCTAGGAAGAATGTTGACTATGTCAAAAGGATCGAAGAGGAAAATAAAAAACAAACTCACCAAAAAGAAAGACAAGAAAGAAGAGAAAAGATGAAGTCCGCCAAGAGCCTACGAAAAAAGAAAGTGAAGAAAGAAAAAAGAAGAGAAAGAGACCAAGAAGACAGAGTCAAGAGGAAAGAAGAAGGCAAAGAAGACGATGAAGTGTTGTTGTCCACCCCTTCATGTATTTTACTATTGTAAATGCATTTATGCGTAAGTCTTTTGTATGATGAATAAAAGTTATGCAATTTCTATATTTTTGCTTAGATATAGAATACCATGTTGCTCGATACACTTTGTAAATAGTCAAAAGGACAAGAATGTTATGATCAATAAAAGGATCAATTCTACGCATACATTCTCTCTGTTTCTACATTGCATGTATGTATCTTTGCTATTTACATTTTGTATGAATGCTTTAAGTTTTGGCATCATCAAAAAGGGGGAAATTATTGGGAAATTTATTGTTTAGATTTTGATGAATGCCATGTAAAACTTAGACTAGAAAGTTGGCACCCCATTTTCTTTGTAATTTGTATTGTAATAGATAAGGGTTGTACTAGTTGAGTCAAGTCAAGAACGCCTGGACATACAAGAAGTCAATCAAGATCGGGATGAAGACTCCGCTATGAAGCAAATTTGAGTATGGCAAGGAAAAGAAGACAAGAACTCGATCGAAGGAGTAGCAATGGCTATGATACTGGTGTGTGAAGTGTCGACAAGTCAACTCAAGATAGCCAAGTCTCAAGTTGAAGTGATAGATGAGTCATCCAATGATTGGGAGCCGACTCAAGTCATCCAGGGAAGTTAAGGAACCGCATTCAAGTCAAGACAATCGAAAAGAATCCGTTGCCGTAAGTCAAGAAGGTTACTTAAATAAGTAATACTTCCATGTTGTAATATCTTAAAGTGCTCGATCCCAGGAAGCGTGCAAAAGGAATAAACCAATGAGAAGCTCGCACCGTGTCGACTTTGAAAAGTCAAGGTTTATTTAATACGAGGAAATGTCAATATCAAGGATTGCAACAAGACAAGCCAACGAACACAAGTGACTTTTGAAATCAGCCTATCTCTTCAACTAAGGCGATTTTTGAAAGCTCACTATAAAAGGCCGAGGAATCACTTTGAGAAAAGCGACTGAACCACGAACATTCAAGCTATCATTCAAGCGGTAACCCGCAAAAATATTCTCAAGTTATTCAAGCAAATCCTCAAGCCTAAATTTCAAGGAAATCAATCCAACATCAAGTCAGAAGGAAAGACAACTTCAAATTGTTGAAGATGAGACTTTTGAAGAATCAAAAGGGGTCTACATTCCAAGGAGGATTGTCAAAAGGTTCAAGGTCGAACCAGTCTCAAGTTATTGGAGGGCTTCGTGATCAAATCCAAGAATCTTGAGCAAGTAAGTCAAGTAGCAAGCGCACCGCCTGAAGAAGTTCGAGTCGGACGAGAAGCCACCGTGTGACCAAGGCATCTCCAGATCGAGTCCCAAAGGATCAAGTCACCGTGTGATCAAGACTCGCATCCTGGGACCGATAACCACTTTGTACTCGATCAATACTTAGTGGATTCCTCCAGGAGTTGGAGAAGAGAGGATTAGAAGAATTACCCCATCTTCGAACCTCTATAAAAATTATTGTGTCATTTACATTTCAAAGATTTACTTTCTCGCATATCATTTAATATCTCACGATAATTTGCTATTCAATTGATAATTAACAAAGTGATAAAACCAAGTGTTAAAACAAACTTAAACCAAAGTCAAGGGTGTTAAGTCTTCTCAAAAAATCTCATCACAACCAAGTTAAGGTTTAGACTAAACAATTTGAGTTATTCTATCAACAAATTAATTGAGTCCGTTGAGTGGCTAACTTTGTTGGTTAACTAACTTAGATGTCCATCAAGGACATAGTTGTGTATTTAACTCGTAATATTTTAAAAGGACTAAAATCGAATAGTTGGTAAGGTTTATTCAACCCCCCCTTATAAACCTTACTCACACCCCCTTGGGACCTACAAATCACAAGGCCGAACATATCCTATAGCATTCAAATTTTATATCATTCATGTCCAAACCTACTACTTCTCATTTAGTTGCAGCTCATAGGATTCTTGGATACATTAAAATGAATCCAGGAAAAGGATTATTCTACTGTGCAAATTCTTCAACACATCTAACTGGATTTTCAGATGTAGATTGGTGGTGTTGTCCGCAAACTAGAAGAAGTATTGGAGATTTTGCCATTTATCTAGGTGACTCATTAATATCATGGAAGACAAAGAAACAACCAACATGTTGTTTCTATTACGTGTGAAATTCAATGGCTCACTTACCTTCTTCATGATTTACAACTTCAAAATCAACAGCCTGCAGTTATCTATACAAACTGCAAATCCGCGTGTTGCATTGCTCATAATCCTTGTCAACATGAGAGACAAAACCCATCCAAATCAATTGATATTTTGTACGAGAAAAATAGAAGTTGGATTACTTAAACTTGTTCACATTCCCTCTTTCCAGCAAACAACCGATATTTTCATGAAACCTTTACCTCCAAATTTGTTTCACCAACTTATGCCCAAATTGGGCATGGTAGATATCCATGCACCACTTGCGGGGTTGTTAAGAATAGAGTTCTACCAAATCGTGTTTTAGTTCCAACTAAAACCGCATTTTCAGTTGTAACACTTTTACAGTTAATTTGTTAGTTAGTTTCAGTTATTTTAATTAATGTACAGTTAGTATAAATATATCTCTCGTAGTTGTAAATGATTATTCAATTCCAGTTAGGATTACTTACCCGAACTATATGCACTTTGCTAGTTTGATACCTCATATTTGCGATTCACCAATTTAGTGGTACCTATTCACTTGAAAGGATTTTGCCACGAAGAAAAATAATTGTTTGAAAATTAAATTAAGTTATAACATAAATTAAAAAATAAATTAATTTAATTAATAAAAAACTAAAAATAAAAAGAAATTTCTAAAGAAAATTATCTAAAATTAAAATTAGTTATAGTGAATTAGTAAATTAAAGAAAAAGTAAATTAAATTTTAATTAATTGAAAAGAAAAATTAGTTTAGTTAACCGAATTTAAAAATTAAAATGAAATAAAATAATTTTTAAATTAAAATTAAGATAGTAAATAAGAAAATTAAAGGAATTTTTTTATTCTATATTATTTTTTAATTAGTTTAATTGAATATCTAAACTTTAAAAAGTAATTAATTTAATTTAACTTATTACAATTAAGAACTTAATAATTTAATTTAATTTATTTATTAATAAGTTATTTCTTAATTATTTTTTTAACTTGAATAATTTTAATTAAAAGTTAACTATTTAATAGAAATAATTAATCATTTTAAATTTAATTAATTTTTAAAAGAAATCTTGGGGATATTTTCGTCCTTTCAAGTTAATAGGTATCAATTTATTAAAAAAAAAAACGTGAAGTGTAGGTACTAAATTGGTGAATCACTAACGTGAGGTACCAAACCATCAAAGTGTCTATAGTTCGGGTACTAAAAAAATCAATAACCCTCCAGATTAATAAAATACATTACAGATTATATTTTCCTTCTTGATCGTTCTTCTATCATCTTCATATGGTTCTTTGAAGAAATCTAACACATGTGAAGGTTAAAAAGAATCGAACTGAATGAACAAGAAATAAACCAAGAAGTATAATATATAAAAATAAGTTTAAAAAAGATTGTGTATTTGTTCATCTTTTTCTAAGATTGAACTTTATTTGAATTACATAGTTAATATTTTGTTTTTCATATTTAATATTTTGTGCATTTATTATGTTCAACTACTGCTTTAGTTTTTAAAATTCTTCATAATTAATCTACAATTCCTTTAAAAAACAATTTAATTTTCTTTAAATTGTTGAAGAATGCAAATTAAAATTAAGATACAAATATCTCAAGATTTAATAAAAATTAAGTATTTATTTTTATTAAAGATATTTTTGTCAAAACATTAAATTCTAATTGATTTGGGGGTAATTAGTAGTTTGGTATTATATTAACAAGGTGAGTGGGCTATATGCCACACATATGATCAAATTAAGGGTAGGGCTGCAAATGAACCAAGCCGCTCGTGAACTATTCGGAGCTCGATTCAAGAAAAGCTCGTTCAAGTTCGTTTAATGAGGCTCGTTAAAATAAACGAACCAAACTCAAACTTAGAGATATTCGGTTCGTTAGCTCGTGAACAAGCTCATTAGTAAGCTCGTGAATAGGCTCGATAGTAAGCTCGTATAAATTGAATTAATAATTTGATTTTAATTTTAATTTTTCATATTTTTACTTAAGATAATATAAAAATATTTCGATAAAATTAATTTTTTGAATAAAATTATAAGTTTTAATAAATATATTATGAATTTTAAATATATATAATTTTATTTTTTTGTAATAAATTGAAGAATATTTTAATTTTTTAATTAATATTTATTAAGCTCGCTTAGGCTCGATAAGGCTCGAAGAAGTTCGTGAGCCATCAACATGTTCGATAAATTTAGGCTCGAGTTCGGCTCGATACTAAATAAGTCAAACTCAAATTCTCAAAAGCTCGACTCGGTTCGGTTCGGTTCGATGGCGGCCTAATTAAGGGGATGTGTGCATTTTGCCCACCCTAAAATAAAGCAGATTTAAAAACTCAATCTGGATTTAATCTTGATTAACAGAGTGTATTTGCTGACTAAGATGGATAGCAACTCGTGAAGCATGAAAAGTATCATGCGGGGTCATGATTGAGAGTTTTAATACTGTTAACAGATTTACCAAATCTTTGTACATTTATTTATTAATTGATAGATAAATGATAGGAGTAACTGTTTTTTTAAGACAAATTGATTGATAACTTATAATTGAAAATGTCTCATTAAGAGTGTTCTTCATTTCTTTTCTCGGACCAAACCAAACAATCAACAAATTAAAATTTTGACACGCTTAAGTGCTATACCAAATTTAGAATTAATGTCTGCTTCGGTTATTGTTGATTACCTTTTAAACATAAATAATAATTTAAAAATCTAATAATAAAGCCTCATCTATATATATTTTTCATATTGTTTTTGGCATGTAACACACACACAAAAAAAAAAATAGTACCCAAAAAAAAAGAATTTGGAAAATATGTATATTAAAGATAAAATTATATAAAAATATTAATTTGGTATTTGAGACAATTCAATAAATTTAAACACAAATTAAATCAAATCGAACTAAATATCAATTTTTTCTCAACAAAAATCAATATACAATTAATTCTTTTAGTTCATTTTCAATATGCGTAAAAATTTATTTCAATTTGGCTCTATCGATTCATCAAAGTCTTGGTTCATCAATGTTGTGAAATCGGACCAGGTGGTTTCGATCGGTTTAATCGGATCCGAATGTAGTCTAGGTCTCGTATTAAAATTGAGTGGCTAAAAATCGTTACCACTCGGTCAAACCTAGGGGAAAAAAAACCCGAAAACAGGTAACCCGGTTCAATTTTTTTCTTTTTTTCTTCATTTTTTAGTAAATAGACTTTTCTTTGTTTTTAACATTAAAAAAAAGAAGAAGAAATATGTTTAGTAAATTTGCATATAACTTCTCCTTTTATTTGATTTACATATATTTGAATATTATAATTTAGTTTTTATTTTTATTTGTATTTGTTAGTTTTTTATTTTTTACATTTTTATTTGTATTTATCTTTTACTTTTGTCTATATATATGTGTGTACTAGCCAATTAGTTATTTAGGGACGGTTTAATCGGTCGAACCAGTGACTTAATGATTCACTATTTACTCCGATTTGATGTGTGGTGCGGGTTAAAAACATTTGGTTAAAAACATTTGGCAGATGCAAGAAATCTTCATCACGATTCAGTATTCACTTTCACGTTTTTATGAAAAGAAATTTCATTTTCCACCTACTTTATTTCATCTCATTCTAAGGAAAACTATACATGCATAAAACATGGATACCATCACTAGCAATAAGTCGGGAAAAGATTTGGCAAATTATATATAAAATCAATTTTTTAGTTCAATTTCAATATGCATCGAATTTTATATTTCAATTTGGCTCCATCAATTCATCAAATAAAGTCTTGGCAATTACAACAAATCTTCATCACTATTCACTATCACGTTTTTATGAGAAGAAATTTCACTTTCCAACTTTCATCTCATTCTAATGAAAGAAAAATATACATAAAGCATGGATACAAGCACTAGCAATAATATAATGAAGATCAAATAGGGCAAAATAATCATAGTAATTAAAATTCCACTTGAGTCCTAGTCTCCTAGACAATCCTCTCGCATAAGTCATTAGCAAAAGATTTGGCAAAAGATTCTCTCCGATTTATTATTGTCATATGATTAGTGTATTTAACTTATAAATGGCCACTCATTGCTCACACAAATTTCATTCAAACCAAATGTGTGACAAAATATATACTAAAACCAACACAAGATACATGAAGTACTTCACTGAAGGGATGACATTAACCAATGGAGATATGGCAATAATGCCAAAGCCCAATGAAGAACTACTATCCACAGAGCAACTTCTTCATGCTCAAACTCACATATGGAACCACTTGTTCTCCTTCATAAACTCCATGTCTCTAAAATGTGCAATTCAATTAGGCATACCAGATATCATCCACAAACACGGCAAACCAATGACACTTTCTCAATTAGTCGACGCCCTCCCCATCGTCAAATCAAAATCCCAATACATCCATCGTTTAATGCGTGTATTAATCCAATCCAATTTCTTCATCAAACTCAACAACGATGAAGAAAAAGCGTGTTATTGGCTCACACCGGCCTCACGCCTCCTCTTGAAGGGCGCGCCTTTGACCGTGGCGCCATTAGTGCTACTCATATTGGATCCAATTTTGACTAAGCCATGGCACTACATGAGCAAATGGCTAACGGACGAGAATGGTGATGTTACGCCATTTGAGACGGCATATGGGACGACGTTTTGGGAGCATGCGGGGAATGAGCCGAGGTTCAATAGCTTGTTCAATGAAGGCATGTCTAGTGATGCAAGGCTTGTGCTAAATGTACTTCTTAGAGACTGGAAACATGTGTTTGATGGGATTGAGTTGTTGGTGGACGTAGGGGGTGGCAACGGGACAACGGCTAAGGCGATTATCGATGAAATCCCGGGCATGAAATGTGTTGTTCTTGAGCTCCCACATGTTGTGGCTGGCTTGGAAGGGAATGAGAACTTGACCTATGTTGGGGGAGATATGTTTGAGACTATCCCTCCTGCTGATGCTGTTTTTCTCAAGGTACTTGTGAGCTTTAATAATTTCCTCAAAATATATCATTATCCTTATAAATTGTGATTATTATAGCATAAATAAGTTGGTATTTTTCATTTTTTTTATATAAAAACAACAGCTAGTTATATTAGGATACTTGAGTCTTAATTAGTTTATGACATCCAAAGAAAAAAGTAATAAATTTTAATTAGAACATAAACAAAGGTAACCAATAGCGTCTGAAAACTTGGGTTTAATTTGTTTGGTTCTTTTTGAAGAAATGTTTTTCCAAAACTATAAAAACCTGTATAATGATAGAATTTTTCCAAATTAGGATTTTCAATTCCTCAAAATGCTTGAATTATTACTTAATGAGCTGATAAAGTTAGAACATATTAGTAAGCAATTCGGAAACTTAAATTATTTCCACACGTTCAATAGTTATGTTTCTCAAATTCAAATTAAAGAAAAGCATTAATGTAAAGGCAAAAATACTGACATGGTATCTAAACATGGACAAACAGTGGATATTGCATGACTGGAACGACGAAGACTGTGTCAAAATATTGAAGAAATGCAAAGATACAATATCCCCCAAAAATGGAAAAACTGGAGGAGGGAAGGTGATTATCATAGACATGGTTTTGGACATTTACAAAGGAGACGATGATGATAAGTCTAAGGAAGATCAACTGTTCTTCGATATGGCAATGATGGCTTATCTCAATGGAAAAGAAAGATGTGAGAATGAATGGGCAAATCTCTTCATTGCTGCTGGTTTCACTACCTATAAGATTTGCCCTGCATTTGGTGTCAGGTCTCTCATTGAGGTTTATCCTTGAATCCATCATCCTTGTAATAATATGTTCAGATTTCAAGATTAATGTTTTTCTCATGTGTGTCTTGTTCTTTATTTTCATGCACAATGTGGAGTTGTAATAATGTTATGTTTGGTTCTTGAATTTTAGTGAAAATTTATTAAAGAACGTCCTTCAGTTGTTCCTTTCCGCATTTGGTGTTCATTTTACGAAATGGATTCGAAATTCGATTCGGTTCTCAATCATGCCAGTATTGTAGTGGTAAATTACATAAACTATAGATCATGGAAGTAGAGGGCAATTTGGATGACAGTGTTCAACCAGCAGAGCAACTTCAAGTAAACAAACACAAACACCATAGTCCAAGCATAACAAGAAAATGTTCACCAATTCTCAGCAAATAATGATTTCCAATTGATGTAGTTCCAGGGAATGAATTCATTTGCATGAAGGGATAATTACAAAAATCACCGCTGAGGTCTGGGGTAACTACAAAAAAAAAAAAAAAAAGAAGTTTTAATATTACAGAAACCGCCTTGAGATTCGATTTCGCCTATGGAATTCCATTACGTAATCAAATATTTTACAATTACATCCTTAACTCTTCTAAATATAACAAATAGCCCCAACTTTTTGTTTTGTCTATTTGTAATATTAAGAAAAGTGGAGGGGTAATTGTATAACGTAACAAAAAAGTTAAATTATTTGTAATATTTAAAAAAGTTAAAGGATGTAATTATAAAATATTTGGTGAAGTCAACAAATTCCATTAGTTCAAACCAATGGTGAGGACAAAGATGTGGGACACAATCAAATATAAGGGATTTTTTGAAATTTCAAACTCCTCTGAGTTATTTTGTAAATGCCCAAACCTCAAGGGTAGGTTTTTGTAATTATACCTCTGCATTGATGATGCTCACTATACAATACCATCGTGATGATACTTAAAACATCAAAAATTCTGCTTTCTCATTGAACCTAATCATACTTCTCTCTCCAAGTGTACACAAGAAAGAACACCCATGAAAGCGCCAGCACAAAATCACCAACAAGCTGCCTCGGCCAATCGTACGCCAAATCCTCCAATCTCCTCTCGAAACACACTCTCCAGAGTGCCATCGAGAAATGAAGAAGAACACATCCCTTAGCAAAGAAGCCTTGAAACTCCCTGTCCTTAACAAAAGCCACCATGAACAACAAACAACCAATCAAAACCAATAGCAACCCAGCAAATGAATTCGAAATCTGAATTAACAGCTCATCATGTGGAGTTGACCCCAATAGCATACTTGCTGTCTCAACGCCATGCCCAATCACTGAGATTTCCTTGAGGTAAAACATAATCATACCTCCGCAGGTTAATGATATCAATGAGTGTAGTAGGCAGACTATAAAGAAACCAGATGACCCCATTTACAAAGAATGCAAAAGATTTTCGGCCAAACGGAAATTAAATCAAAACTCAAAACTCAAGTATGCTTAAACACTGATATTTGTGGCTATATATAGGTAAAATTAAGAAATGAAGCAGGATTAAGTGAGAATGTAGCCCATTTCTGCAACATCTTGATCTGAAATTGGGAATTAAAAAGGAAAGGTTTATGTCTGTACTTGATCCAATCCCGAATGTCTTAGATAATGAAGATTTTATAAGGAGATGTTTATGCGATAAAGGACAGAGCCCCATACTGATTGGGATTATCGATGCAAAAATAGAGAGACTGGGGTGGGGATTTGGGGATTTTGGAAACCCTAATCCTAAGCTCACGGGGGAAGAAGGCTGGTCGCAGCTGGCAAGGGGTGTAATTGGTAAGTGTGCACAGCCACGACTTTGTTTTGTTCGTTTTCATTTTTCTTTTTTTAACTTCTTGGTAGATAAGATTGCATATTTTAATCGAGATAATATTTTTTTTTTAGTCAAAACGAATATCATTCATTTAACATAAGAACTTATAAATGATTACAGCATCAAATGTAAAATAATTGCAAGTTTACAGATCATAGATCCATGCAAATCTAAAAAACGAATTTTAAACCTAACAGATCTAAATAATCCATAGAATTAGAACTTCGCATCAGCGCTGGACAAAACATGTACCAAAGAACTTGATATTGTTTCTGTCGCATTATCATCGGATAAAGGCACATCTGAGTCTTTTGACCAAATTCACAAAGGGACAAATATATGAACTGGAAATAAGAAAAAGTCACTTATTGGGACAAATAGCCACCTATTGGGGACAATGTAAAAAACACATAGAGAAGGAAGAAACCAAAAGGCAAGAAATCGGTCTCTTCCTCCGTCAAATCCACACCACCGTCCATCCATGCCAAGACCACCACCAAAATTGCGGTCACCCCTTACAACCGGAAAACAACAAAAGGAACACCAAAAAACCAAAACAAGAAAAGGAAAAAGAAAACCTCTCTCCCTCTCGATCTGTCGCCGTCGCCACCCACCACCACATCCGCCATTGAGTCATGGGTGGACTACCGCTACCCGCCTCCACGTGATCCTCCAAAACCCGGATCTGAGCACAAATAAGATATCATGGGGCTGAAAAATGGCTTGACCAGCAACTAGACGTTGATGGCTTGCGAGCCATTGCCAACAAGGTGGAAGGGGGAGGGGCTTTAGGTGGAGAGGGAAAGAGAAGGGCGGCGGGTTATTTCTATTAGGGGTTTTTTCTTAGAGAGAGAAAGTCTTTTATTTGGGATGATATATTTAGGTGTTTCGATTCGGCTTATTACCAAGGCCTGAGCTAAGAATAAATTTGGGGTGGGCCAATACACAAAAAATAGGTGGAGGGGATAAGAAAAAATCATATAAATTATAATTAAACTTTTGTTTTAAAAAAATTCTAGTGTAAATTTTTTTAAAAAAAATGGGAGGGAGCGGGGCCGGGTGACCCCCCTTCCCTCCGCCTTGCTTATTACCGTGGAAAACTGAGGTGTATACCGAATGACCACGTAAAATCGAGCAGATAAAAAGTCGAGGCAAGAGTTGGACTCTTTGTCTTTAAGACGAAATTGCCCCGCTCACGGTGTTAAAAACCGGCAATCGCCTCCCAAGATACAACGACTATTTCTACAAATCACAAGGTTTTAGGAACTCTCAAGTTTTTTCTTATCTTTATGTGAATTTCTCATGATAAATGATTAGTCTTTTATTTGAGATGATATATTTAGGTGTTTCGATTCAAGCTTAAATTACCAACGGAGCCACCTGATAACCCCGGTTCGATTTTCCAAAACTAAATTTGGGGTGGTGCTTTTGAATCAAAAATAGGATGGAGTTCCACTTGGATTATTAGAAAATCTTTATTAACTATAAACATTTAAATTTTGTTTTTCCATATTCCCACCCTTTATATTTTAAAAAAATTTTAAGTGTAAAATCTTTTATTTCTCATTCAAAAATATTGGGAGAAATTCAAAATGCTAAACTCATCTACCCGCGTAGCGTAGATGACCTCATTTATTTCTTACTTTGAATAAATGACCCCACTTAAATAATTGGTCAAAATTGGGTCAAAACCCAATTTAATAAAACCAATTCCAACAATTACTCTAGTGAATTTGTTTTTTTTTTTTCCTTTTTGTATTTTCAGTATAGGAAGAAACACATGCAGGTCAAATTCGGGTCAATATTATCTTATTTCTCTAGTGATCCAAAAATGGGAATTTCACACTAATAATATGATTAAAAAAATGTTTAAAAAAATGCCAAATATAATGAATTACATATGGAGACATGATAATAATTCGTTAGCAACATTTCATGACAAGTTCTATGGATTGGTGATAGTGAAGAAAAAAATGCCTAAATAATGAGGAAAGATGAGGCACAATTGAAAAATGAGTTGTGGTAAAAACAATTAAGGATAACGCATTTGCACTTGTGGAGTTCGGAGAAAGAAGAAATAAATGAAATAGGCAGGCTAGGACCACGGCCAAAGAAAAAAATCGGGTCAGATCGTATTGGGTAATATAGTGACTGGGCTACTATTTTTTAGCCTGTGGTTTGGCCTAACTCATGAAATACAACTAAAATAGTCAGGTCGGCTAGACCGGACCGGATCGGTTCTTTTTGTGCCTCTAAAAAAATTCCAATCCGGCTTTTTCACTAGGCCAATTGGATCGGTTATCGATCCGACTAGTTTTTACAACTCTAGTTTTAAGTTGTGGTGAAGAGTTTGATCCCCATAAATTTTTTATTAATATTAATAGTTTTCCTTCCACCAAAAACTTTAATATTTCTAATACTTTAAAAAATCTTATAGGACCAGTTTCCATTCAAAAGAAAAATATCTCGACATTAATTTGCTAGATTAAATAATACTAAAATAAAATTGAGATGGCATGCATTTTTATTCAAATTACGGATAATTACGAAAGACCACAGAGGTTTGGGCTAATTATAAGAAAACCCATAAATCTATTATAATTACAAAAAGTCCTCTCAAATTTGATTTTCTTCTTAAATTTAAGGAGATAACTATAATATTTATAGAAATATCAGGGGTGTTTTTGAAAAAAAACAAATTGCTTGTGAAAGAAAAAATGTAAGACGAGTCAAACCTAAAGGAGTTTTGTCCAATTTTCAAAAATCTGTAGGTTATTTTGTAATTTCTTTTGAGATTTCCGCGCTCACACTCATACTCCCGCATCTGACGTGCCCTAGCATGGCTCCGACTTTGACTTTGCCTTGACCTAAGTCATAGGCTAACAAATTGACCTAATTGATATTATGTTAAAACTTATAGTTAAATAAGTGATGAAAAAAATAGTGTTTTATACATAAGCTTGTAAATAAGTGCAGCCAGGCATATTTGCACTTGGTGTGGTTAAATACTAAGTGCTCTATTTACTTAAAATTTGGAATATAAATGGTAGATATCACATCAAAGACATATATGTAATTCAACAAAAGAAATGGGGCTTAATATCAATCAAATGGGAAAATACCATTTGATTAGTAAATGGCTATAGGTTGTAATTATAAGGCTACATCTAATGAAGGACTAACAAAAGTCTTGTGATAGATTAAATGAACCAGAATCATGACCCAGCCCCAAAATTTTACTCCACTGATATCTGCATTTCTTACTCAACAAAACTACACTCTCTTTATTCCTAACCTCACCAAGCATCACATTCCAGATCAAGATCCAAAAAAAAAAAAAAAAAAGAAAAAAACTCAAGAAAATCCAGAATAACTTTTATAATTTTCACAATTTCTCAGTCAGACATAACATCAAACACCTCTAACTCGATCCACCGGCCTTCACCAACCGCGGCGAATTTCTAATTCCAGCAGCAGCAGAAACCACTGCACCCCCTATTTTTCTGCTTCCCTTAACCAAATTTTTCTTTATATTGTTAACTTTCCCCTCATTTGCAACCACATCCGCCACATTCCTCTTGCTCCTTGTCCTAGCCGCCACCATCTCACCCCCTTCACCGCCACCATTACTCATCTTTTTCCCATCAATCCCGCTTTCCCTGGCTACCCTTTCGAAATCATCCCCCAATTTCCTCGCTGCCCCTCTTTTCACTCTCCTCTGCTCTTCTTCCTCTTCCTCATCCTCGTCAACCAACCCAACCACACGACGTCGTTTAATTACCTTGGGGGCGGGCGGCGGAGACGGGGTTTGGACGACTCTTCTGCTATTTTTATCTTTATTAGGGCCAGAAACAGTTGAAGCATCGACGGATCTCTGCTGCTTCTGGGATTTTTTGAAGATATTCTCGCGCTGCACTCGGAGCTTGTTCACGTTGCCCTCGATCCGGCCTTGCAGGCGGAGGCGCGTGAAGCTAAGGCCGCCCATGGACCAGTGGGCCTCCTGGGCCCACGCCATGAGTGGGTCCATCACCGAGAGTGGTGGATCGATCCTTTCGTCATTCAATTTGACGTCGGTGTAGATCCGCGGCCGTGGAAGGCTGCTGCCGTAGAACTTTCCGGGACCTAAGGCCACCACCATTTTCGCCGATGTGTGTTTGTTTGTGTGTGAAATAGAAATTGAGTGAGTTTGTTGTGAGTGTGACTATGTTTTCTTGGAAGAATGCGAGTTGTGTGATTTTTGTAGGGTTAATTTGCGGACACTTTGGCGGGAACGTTGGCGCCATTGATACTTAGCCGCCATGAATTTGATATCTTTAGTGGATCAGTAATATACTTTGTACTGTTAATGGGCAGACGGCAGTTTAACTTGACGACGTTATTAGGTTGGGTCACTACTCACTAAAACGTCTAAACCATTCAATCTAGTGTAATATTTATTTTTTGGTAAAATTAACCTCTGCTATTAAAATCGCCAAATTACCCCCCTAAAACAAATAAAAAAATTGTTGATGGACAAAACTACCATGATTTAAATAAAATGTTAAATTATTTTACACCATTTATTGTAAACTAATTTACCCCTCACTAATTTTATTAAATATAATTAATCTTGAAATAAAATTAAAATAACTGTATTATAGAATATAGAGAAGGCACAATATTTCTTTTAAAAATTGTCATATAATATTTCGTTGCTATTATTTTATATAAATATATAGCTTTAATAAGCATAGAAAATTCAAAGTCAAATTAATATATTATTTGTGTGTGTGTGTGTGTGTATAGAACACTATATAACTCAAAATTTTTCTAGGTCATTTTCCAATGTGTTATTTTTTAGTGTAAATTTTTTTAATTTTTTTCCACCAAAAAGAAAAAAAAATTTGGGAATCTTGAGTGTGTGTGTAGAACACTCATATAACTCAAATATATGACTAGTTCAAAGTAAATGTGAAGTTAATTATGTGAAAGGGAAATTAGTATTGGAAAATAAAAATGAATCTTGTAAAATGTTATTGCAGTTAAGAACTTTATTCTTCCCCCAAGTAGAAGGAATCGGCTCGTATTGTGAAGAAATAACAAAATAAAATCTTAGAAGATGCTTTCCAAAACAAAAAAATAAAAATGTGTGTGAGTATATTTTAAATTTGATATTATTTATTTTTAATTTAATTTTATATTTAATTTAAGTTTTATTAAGATCAGAGAGACAAGAGTATTATGTGATTTTATTTGTTCTATATTGATATATTCCACAATATATTTTACTTTCATATCATTAATATGTTTGACCTACACATGCACATCTTATATAATAGAAATATTTATATACATAAATTAACGAGTTTATTTGTTTAACCTACACACACAATAATAATAATAAAATTTATTTCTTTCGCAAAACTGATGTTAATTCTTTAAACTATTTAAATTATATTTTACTATTTTATTCATTTTAGATCCAACTCTAGATTTCTTTGTTTATTAAAAGTAGAGTTAAGTAAAATATATTTACAGAGAGGCAAAATATGAATTTAACATTATATATAGTTCAAGTCTATTTTATCCATCAATATATTGTGGTTTACGGATTGTTTGAAGATTTTAGTAGTGGAAGATTTTAATAGTAGAGTGGGATAGGGGTAAAATTAATTTATGCTTTATTTCTTGCAATCTTGGATACTAATACTGTGGGTAGGGATGGCAATGGGGCGGGTTCCGTATCAAACCCGTCCCGTCGGGGCAGGTCTAGACCCCGGTTAAACAGGTCCCGGGGCTGGTCCCGGATCTAAAAATACAAAATCCGCCCCGGACCCACCCCGCCACATTAATATTTATTATATTTTTTAATATGTAGATATTTTCCATTATTTACTTTTAGATTTGAGTGTTATATTGATTTTAATTTACTATTATAACATACTGTAATGTTGTAATTTATTTTTAAAAAAGATCTTGTAATATTATACTTTGAATATTTACTTTGAGTACTATTGCAAGATCTTAGTAGTAGTTTTTTTGTAAAAAAACAAATCATAATAGTAGCTAAATAGTTGTAAAATATAGTTATAATAAGTTTCATAATTACATTGATTTTTTTTTGACCTATTGACATTGGATTGCTTTTGAAAATTTGGCTACCATATAAAATAAATAAATCATTGTAATTAAAAAAATATTGGTGGGTCTAGCGGGTTTTAGGTGCAGGTGGGGCGGGGCAGGGGCGGTCCCAAGTCTTGATTTTCCTTGGTGGGCGGGGCGGGTCCCGGGTTTCGCCACACCCGTCCCGTTGCCATCTCTCATCTCTAACTATGGGTACAATATGATATCAGGACCCACGCATCCATTAATGAGAGAGAAAATCCGGTGTGGTGTATCAGAGGCCCATAGCAATTGGCCCCTTTTATGAGGTTTAGCCGAACAATGCCAACAAGTTTATTATTTGTCAATTTAAGTTTAGCCACCAAATTCGTCAATCGAACAACCTAACGTTGAAAATAGATACATTGATTCACCAGAAAGAATAATATGATTTACAATATTCAAATCTTCTGGTAGGACTGTTCGTTTTTAAATGTTAATGCCACATAAAAATATGAAACAAATAGAAGCCTTCACAAAATATGCTCACAAAACAGATTTATCCACAGAAAGTGATTACGAAAATAGAAAATCGTGGGATAATAGTCCACCCAAAAAGGAAAAGCAGAGCTCCTATAAACTAGGAATGAATATGGCCAAACTTTTATGTGCTCAAATCCATCTTCATCAAAATATGCTGAAAAAGAGCAAAACAAGCCACCCTACTTTGTAGAGCCTGACATTTTTTGTACGTATAGGGTCTATAAACATTGCGCGAATGGAGCGACTGTTGAAAATTATCGACGCGAATCGATCAGCTACGAAGGCAGTTTATGGAGCGGAACACTGATTTAGCTCGGCACTCAACATATGGTGGAGAAGCATATCAACCCTCTGACTCCTTGACTTAGTGCTGCACAACATCAAAAATATGAAAATGACAAATCAGATTCAACTGCATAATCCAAATCTGCGGATGAATATATATATTTGGAGAAGCATATGATGATACCCAAGGTTACGTCTTCGCTCCTTTCCTCTTTCGTCCTGAAAATTTTATTTAATGTTTAGTAGCAATACCCCAAAAAAAAAATTGAGGAAATCAAACATAATCAGCACCTTCAAAAACAAATAAATCATTGTAATTTAAAAAACTATTGGCGGGTCTAGCGGGTTTTAGGGCGGGGCGGGACGGGTCGTAGGTTTCGCCAAACCCGCCCAGCTGCCATCTCTAACTATGGGTACAATATGATATCAGGACGCACGCATCCATTAATAAGAGAGAAAATCCGGTGTGGTGTATCAGAGGCCCATAGCAATTTGCCCCTTTTATGAGGTTTAGCCCAACAAAGCCAACAAGGTTATTATTTATCAATTTAAGTTTAGCCACCAAATTCGTCAATCGAACAACCTAACGTTGAAAATAGATACATTGATTCACCAGAAAGAATAATATGATTTACAATATTCAAATCTTCTGGTAGGACTGACCGTTTTTAAATGCTAATGCCACATAAAAATATGAATCAAATAGAAGCCTTCACAAAATATGCTCACAAAACAGATTTATCCACAGAAAGTGATACGAAAATAGAAAATGATGGGATAATAGTCCACCCAAAAAGGAAAAGCAGAGCTCCTATAAACTAGGAACGAATATGGCCAAACTTTTATGTGCTCAAATCCATCTTGATCAAAATATGCTGAAAAAGAGCAAAACAAGCCACCCTACTTTGTAGAGCCTGACATTTTTTGTACGTATAGGGTCTATAAACATTGCACGAATGGAGCGACGAACGATCAGCTACGAAGGCAGTTTATGGAGCGGAACACTGATTTAGCTCGGCACTCAACATATGGTGGAGAAGCATATCAACCCTCTGACTCCTTGACTTAGTGCTGCACAACATCAAACACATGAAAATGACAAATCAGATTCAACTGCATAATCCGAATCTGCGGATGAATATATATATTTGGAGAAGCATATGCTGATACCCAAGGTTACGTCTTCGCTCCTTTCCTCTTTCGTCCTGAATCATAAAATAACAATGTTTATTTAATGTTTAGTAGCAATACCAAAAAAAAAAAAAAAATTTGAGGAAACTAAATTCTGCAGTAAGCCACCACAATTTCACCTTTTTACTTACTTTGTCTTTTTTTACTTACTTTTTAATCTGCTTTAAGGGAAGTTACTGCTTAGTGGATTCAGATATCATTCTTAATTTCTTTAAAGCTTCAATTTGAATTGATGGATTTGAATCTAAGGATTTCAAATCCAAGATAACAAACCCATTGAGTTTGTTTGGATAATCTCATAAATCCTATGATGCTTAGACTCTTCATTTCATGTGCCGTACCTGTGTCGACATGACACGACACTGGACACGTGTCGGATCCTCCAAAAACAATCGGACACTTTGATAATAACCTTATCCTTTCTCTATTTTTGGTTAATCTAGTTTGATGCCATTTTGGTTCTTTTGGTTGATGTTATTTTAATCAAGACAGCTTGTTTTTTCTTTATTTTTTGTTTTTCGTATCACTTTTGGGACTTGCAAGTTTAACATTTTCCGATTCTTAATTATTTTGGTCTAGTTATATCAAAAATATATTGTTTATAAATGTTGCATTAAGAAGTGTAATATTATATATAATATATATTTAAAAAAATCTTAATTTGTCGGCCGTGTCCTTGTGTCCAAGTCCAAATTTTGGATCCTTTTTATCCGTGTCCACGTATCCTAAGATTTAGATAAAAAAAGGTCCGACACTCGGATATGTACCAGTATCTGACACCCGTGTCCGAGTCCGAGTAACATAGCATGAATCAAAGGATTTCAAATCCTTGAGCTCCTATATTTTTGAGTTACTGTTTCAGTGATTGCGGTGGATTTCGAATTCATCTGGAGTCATTCAAAATCTTTCCTAAATCCTTTCATTCAAATGCAACCTGAAAGATTTGAATGAAGGTAGAGCAGAAATGGGGGTGTCTAATAGTGTAAAAAATTAGCTCTAACGTCGGTCAAAGTTTCCGTTTCTTGACAGTGGACAATAGCAGCACAAAAGAGAAAGCAATGTAAGAATTTGAAAGATGAGTATTAACCATATTAAAAAGCACATGCAAATTCTTAAACACTGACCTTGATCTCCTCATTGTCACACATCTCAGAAGATTCGAGATCCATTTCAGCAAAGAAAGCCTCCAAGACAAAAGCCACCACCTGACATAATAATAAAAGTAAAAAAAATTGATATCCTATTACATTGTCTTACAAGAATAAAACAGATTGGGATCCTACAATAGAAAAAATATCATAGGAGGTCTGAATATGCAAAACCATGCAATTAAGAGCAGCAACCTTTTATCTTTTACAAAGGGATAATTACCAAAAAAAAAACTGTGGTTCGGAGTAAATACAAAAAAAGTCAGAGGTTTTTGAAAATTGCAAAAACCTCCTTGAAGTTTGATTTCCTCTTACATTTTCTCCTTCATAAGTAAAAAAAATCAAAAACCCCCTGGACAATTATAAAAATATTACAGTTACCCTAAATTTAAGACAGAATAAAACTTGAGGGTTTTTTCTGTAATTTTGAATCATCTCAGGGTCTTTTTTTAATTTGCCCAAACCTTGGTGTTTTTGCAATTAGCCATTTTACAAAATGACATGTTTCAGTTGAAGTTTCAATCAATAAGCTAAAGGAAAGAAATTTGTGCATCTTACCAAATTCAAGAGGAGTAAGATTGTAATTAGATAGAAGCTGATGAAGTAGGCATAAGTCCAAGCAGTTCCAGTTAAGTCCTTGTAGCTCTGAAAATTTCAACAATTAGAGAATCACATAAAGTCATGGCATTTTCATAAGAGAAATTAGGTCAAAAGACAAATATTATTGCCACACTACTGACTCATCATTTGTGGTGCCATTCTGATTCAAGTGGAAAATAAATCTCAAACTATATTGCCAACATCTAATTCTCAAATATCCCTGGCCTTCCAGAAACAGTCAGGAAAGGATTCTTAAATATGTCCACAAGATCTCAATTTCATAATAATATCTCCTATGTATCTGACACACTTATTCCATTAACATTAGATCTATTAATCACACTATTAGCTGCAATAATTCCTGAGTACGATTAGCAGATCAGATACTACAAGCACTCAATCTCAAATGACAAGACCATAAGTTTACGAACCTTACTGCTATGCATAGGGTCCTCGTACCCAGAAAAGAGAGCCAATAGAGTGATTGTTTTACGTATGATAAAATGCCAATGCCATTAAACTCAATAGCAATGTTCATAAAAGTTGATTCTACTTAAATGGAAAACACAGGAAATAGACAAGGTTTTCATTGTTTTAAGGGATAATTACAAAAAAAAGAAAAACCCTAAGCTTTGGACTAATTACAAAAAAATCCCGAGATGTTTCAAATTTTCAAAAAGCCCCCTTAGCTGGATTATGTCTTAAATTTAAGGGGGCAACTGTATTATTTCTACAAATATTTGGGGGTTGAAATGTTTTTTCTTATTAAGGGGGGGAATGAAGATGGAATCAAACCTCAAGTGGTTTTTTGCAATTTTCAAAAACCTCTGGATTTTTTTGTAATTAGCCGAACCTTTTTTTTTAATTATCCCTTGTTTTAATACAAGAATCTTGCGACGATGAGAACTGCTGCAAATCATTTTTTATGTACGCAGTACGTACCTGCATCCAAACTTGCCAATTTCCCATCACTAGCAAATTGAAAAGTGTTACCATCCCATTGGCGTAGTCATTGAAATTGAAGAGTAAGTAGCTTAATTTGTCAAGGGAATTTCGTAAGAAGCAGTTTAATTGGAAAAACACAACTTTAAATGTGAATTGGGGGTAAACTCTTGATGAGAAAACAAACCTTTGCAGGTGTCAATGTAAAATTACCTTAATTCTAACATGCATCACGAAATCAATATAACTAGAATTAGATAAGTATATATATAGGCGTGGTGTAGGGGTGTGTGTGTGTGTGTGTGTGTGTGTGTGTGTATATAAAAATGTTCAATCACGACAAAGGATACTCATTATCTTCAAGATCAGTTCCACTGAGATCCGGATTTCCAGCATTAACTATACCTCCAAAGATCTACAACGTTCAGAAGAAATTATTTATAATCAGCATGAGGTTGAAATAAATGAAAAATGAAGAAATGGAGTTTCTTAAGGTCACATTCAGGCAGTTCAACATCATGTCATGTTAACCACTTACAATTGGCAGACAGAGTTGACCAGATTTAACTAAGTTCAAAAGGCATGGATTTTATTATCAAACTAAGATGAAAATGATTATCTTGTTTTCCCATTAAATCGTAAACATCTCAAGCTACATCAGGCTATAAATGATAGAAAACAGACAGCAAAAACAGGTAAATAAATATGTAACAAGTCATATACCTGTACACCGAGAGAGCAGTAAATGCATAAGACACAAAATATGGTTCCCAAATATGGCATTAGACTTGGTAACAGGGTCAAAAATGTTGCAACAAAAGCGCGATATTGTCGAACATGCATCAAGAGCCTAATCAATCTTAACATTCTTGCTATTAGAAGATACCGAATCCTGTAGAAAAAGGCGAAAATATAAATCATTGCATTTAGACAGTTATCAAGAACTTATGTATATAAAATGGAACTCGTTTTTGAGGAAACACCCCTCAAATAAATAACTCATTTTTTAAATAAAAAAAATCAGTCTCTATAATATTTTTGGCTGTATATAACTCAAATTCAAGTGTTTTGCTCAAACTTCTGAAGAGAAATGGTAATGCTGATCAGAAGACTATAAGATACAAATATTCAATTAGTTCGGACTTGTTTAGTATTGAATTGGGATAGAAGGGTTCTCTATCTGGTGTGTGAAACGAACAGAAAAGAAAGATAAAGAATAATAGGAAAATAGATAGAATTGAATGTTTGAAACTAAACCCCACCAGCAGTTTCTTTGTCAAAAGAATTCTATCAGCTATCTAACTAAATGCGTAACTCAGAACAAAGGCATCCTAGTCAATGACCTAAAACTTTTAGACTTTTAGAGTTCCCCAAGAGAATCCTCGTGTCCCTTTTTAGGGATAGAGAATCGGAAGCAACTCCTCACATACAGGTTTCACATGGGCTGACTACTGCAATAGATAATAAACAGTTATGGGCTGAAGAAATGCAAATTATAGGATACAATTCTGGGTCAGTTCTAGACTCAATGCACAAGGGAATGATGTAGAACCAAAGAAAACTATAGAAAATAAGTTGAGAAAGAAGGATGGATAAAAGCAAGGTAATATGAAGGTCCTTCTCCAGTCGACAGGCCCATACATGCATCATTGAACAACATAATTAATAACACCAACGCCCACCCACACATACTTGAATTTCATGAATGACAAGACACCAAAAATTGTCCCTCGAAATACTTTTCTTTTTAATTAGCAACTAAACTCTCTCCCTCTCTTTCCCCATGTTTTACGTTTAGTGTGCAGCAGCCCACCTAACTCAAGCTCAGTGGAACTAGATGGTGAATAATGTTACATTATCACTGAAACAGAATGGAAAAGGAGAAAATTGAGGATTATGAATATCAATATTCCACCCTTCAAGGAAATTCCAGAAGGAAAAGGAGTTAACAACGTATTTGTCAATAGATTAAGAATACAATTTGAATTTGAGTTGATAGCCTTATCACCTATAATGGTCAGTCTGAACCAGTTCTTTTTCTAACTTATCAAAAAGGAAAAAGAGCGGAAATTGTAGAACCAAAAATGAGGCCATAATACACAAGAATGGAAATTATACATGCAGCAGTCTCACCATTCTCCATTGGAGAGGAAAGTTAGCCCACGGGGTGATAGAAAAGTTGTTGTTTCTCCAATAACTGCAACAAACAAGAGATATTATATTATCCATTTAGTGTTTCAATATTAGCAACATACTTGAGTTTTAGCTTAAATTTATATGGCAAAATTCTTCTGCCAGCTTAACTCAGTTGGATACCAGAACTATCCAACTCAAATAAGGACTAGCTGGTCCACTTCCTCCTATCAATGAGTTCCCCTATTTGCATGCAGGATTCAACACTCATACTTCAGTGATTGAGTGCTTCCTAAAGGGACACAAGAAGCCTTCAATCTCACATATTTGAAGTTTGAACATGTGGATAAAAGGTATCTGGTTGTGGCATTTCTGATTTATCATCATTCTATTTGTTTCTTTCCGCATTTGACTAACATTACACCAAGCAACCCATCTGTAGTTAGTTTATTAGTGTAAGAATAATCAGTGTTTCAATCATGTCAAACCGAAAAGAGGTGAAAATCGATGAACTCTACGAACTAAAGACTTATTATCTGTTGCATGACCTGGTCCTTAGTACTGTAGCATAAATTGGCAGCTCTAACATTCAAAATCACAAGTATACAACTGCTTACCTGCTGCTAGTGGATACGGGTTATGCTGACAACTACTTGTGATAAACATTAATTGATATTGAGTGTGAGATTAGCTGATACTCCAGTTAAAAATCACCATGAGGAAAATTGAACAAGACACCCATTTAATCTTGTCAATGTACTTACCAATTACCCAGGTGATTACAAAGTCAAAGCGATTTTGGCCATCCCTCCAGTAATTCAAAAACCCATAAGAATATACTTTTAGTGCCATTTCCAGGACATAGATCCATCCTGCGGAAAGAAATGATATTTAGAGAGTTTAAATATGACAAGATCGCAAAACAGAGAAATAATTCAGATGAAAATCAAACTTACTGTTACTTACATTTGAAATTAGAATAGAAGTAACTTACTTTTTATGAAAATTATATGAGGAATTCAGCTCAAAACTAAACCAAGTAAGACATCTCTATGATTTATATCATCTCTTATTTATAAACTAGAAACTTTACGAAAAGAAGAAAAACAATGAATACTGATGAAAATACTCTTTCCCACCTAACTACCACTACAACGAAAGATATCTAGATTAATGAGCTTGGACAGAAATTCAATCACTAAACTGGAGGAGAAATGCAAATAATCATATGGGACAACTTCAAAAGCTGGTACCACTTTTTAGAATAACAAAAGTAAATCCAGTGATGACATTCATGGAGCTCTTACCAAATACAAACTCCACTTTTTGCCAAGCCTCTTGAGCAGAATTTTCCTCTATATCAAGCTGCAGAGCAATAGGCACCAATTATCAGTATATAACCAAATATCTGCTGTTGAAAGAGATGATAATAGTTTACAAAGTTTCAGCACATAAGACTCTTCTCCAGTTTCCTTCGTGGGTGTTGGTTGGTCGGGCAGACACACTGGGTTCTCTAAAGTATCTGATAAATGGGCTTGGGTAGAACTCATCCCCAAAAGCTAGCTCAAGGGGAGACGGTGCCCTTGAGCTAGCTAAAGTATCATAAGTTCTAGTAATTGGATTGAGCATTCTCTCCCCTTGAGCTAGCTTTTGGGGATGAGTTCTACCCAAGCCCATTTATCATGGTATCAGAGCCCCCGGGTTTGGTTTGGAGGCGATGTTGGGGATTGGACCCCGGCCTATTTGCATTGGCACGCTTGGCGTGAGGGCGGGTGTTAGAGTTTGTGTTTGTCTAACATAGCCAATTTGTTGGGTTGTTATTGTGTATAAATGTGGGATGGGCACCCTCTCCCCTTGAGCTAGCTTTTGGGGATGAGTTCTACCCAAACCCATTTATCACATGCATTCAACATATTCAATGGAATAGATCATTTATACACAATGTTTCATAAAATGAATAAGGCAATATATTTGAATTACATCAAGTTCTATAAAGTGTTATCTGACCTTGGCCGTTCAGCGTAGCTTGAATTAAATTCTATAAGGAATGTAGTCACCAATTGTAGGGAAAAGTTCACTTGGTTGTTTCTTATAATGCCTCCTAAATGAGGACGACCTATTGACTCTGCTTGTGGCAGTATGTGTGCTATAACGAGTTAGGGGACTATAGGAGCTAGTGAAGACAATCAAGTGAATGCCCTGCAGTTGGTAGCAAGAATCTCCTTGTAATACAGCAAGCAGGGGCATTCATTTTTTGCACAGGATTTGATTTGAGCAACTCATAGTGATCATGGTCAAGGTGAAGTGACAAGAATTTAACTGGTAATTCAATTACGTTAGATCATTGGGTTTAGACGCTCTATACCAATGCTATTCTGATAACATTTAGAGGCGGCATTATCGAGTTCACAAGGGCTTTGCATGCTTTTGGGGGAAGTTCCAACTAGGTTGTGATGGTGTTACGGATCGTTTTGCGCAGGGTGTATCGCCGAAGAGAGAAGGCGAAAGCATAGGATGATGCTGGGAGCTGTGGCGGGACAAGAACTGAAGAAGTTGATAATTTAGTTTAGCACATAATTATTAGTTTACTTAATGGGCCTGTAATTAAATTAGTTAGTTACCTTGGCCTGTAGTTTATTCAGTTTATTTTGTTAATTTATTGGGCTGCGCCCCAAGGGTTGAGATGCCATTTAAGTTTGGAATTATTCTTGTGACAGACACGTTTTGGAAATTTGTGAACAGCGGCTACTAGCTGGAACAGAGTTTTTGTGGAGAAAACTTCTGTGTTATCTTTCTTTTTGTTTGATATATAATACTACTGCTTTGGATCGATCCCTTAACTCTATCAAATTGGTCCGACCTGCCCATTAAATTTTTCTATGATTTTGCACAAATTCATGCCCATAACACGAATGGAATCCCGCGTCGATACGATAGAGAAGGGTATTGAGGAACTCTGGACGGAGTTTGCTAAACTTCAGCCCAAAATCAACAAACAGGACCACATCGAAGACATGTTAGAAACCTTATTGCGCGAGAAATCTTCGTCCGTCGCCGGTGCCGGAGATTCGTCATCCTCACTTCCCGCCCCTCGTCCGCCACCCGCCCCGGCTGTGCACAGCGACAGCCTTGTGGCAGCCCGCAAACTTGACATCCCGGCGTTTTCTGGAGCTGACCCTGTGACGTGGCTATCCCGTGTGGAACAATATTTTCGTGTACACCACATCGATGATTCTGCCAAGATCGAACTCGCCTTAATCGCCATGGATGGGGCTGCCTTACATTGGATGCAATGGGTTCTTGGGCGTCAACCCTTGTTGTCCTGGAAACAATTCTCTTCCGAACTGTTGCGTCGTTACGGGGACAATCCAATAGCCAATCCCTTTGAGTCCTTGGCTGCCACCACCCAAACTGGAACGGTCGAATATGTCGATGTCTTCATCGCCCGTGCTGCCCATGTGCAGGGTCTCTCCGACTCTCATTCCTTGGGCTTGTTTCTTAATGGATTACGGGAAGACGTGCGTGTCCGGATCCGCTCCAAAGATGCAGTCGACCTATTTGACACCATCCACTTGGCCCGTGAAATCGAGCGGGAACTCCAGGCTACCCGGGATCGCGTTTTCTTCCGCCACGTACCCCTACCTCTAGCACCGTGCCGCAAGCCGCGGGATTTCGCACCAGCGCCCCCCCACCCAAGCCCCAGGCCACATCTCCCCATGCCAGTAGCCCAACGCCTCCCCCCAACATCGCCATGTCTCGCAATTCGGGTGCACCAAACTCACGCATCACCACCAGCTCGGTGGCCTCGTCTAGGTCCGCCCGCCCGGCCAGGGGGGTACGACAGTTATCTCACGCGGATTATCTAGACCTCAAAGCAAAAGGCTTGTGTTTCAAGTGCCGAGAGCCATACCACCCCTTACATAATTGCTCCGCAAAATCCTTACGGGTCATGATTGCTGTCGAGGGGGATGAAGATGAACCCCCGGGGAGCCCGAGCAGACTGACCCACCAGACGTAGTCCGGGAACTCGCTGATACCGACTTACAACTCTTAGAGCTATCCCCCTAGCCGCAGGGGGGTTTGACAGTCCGTGTACAATGAAATTGATAGCAATGTTACACCACAATCCTGTCCGCGTCATAGATAGTGGGGCCAGCCACTGTTTCATTTCCACGGCTACAACCCGCCGATTACAGTTACCCATTGAAGAATCTACTAGCATGCGCGTTTGCTTGGGCGACGGCCAACTCAAAACTATTTTGGGGGTTTGCCGTAACATCACGCTGACCATGGAATCGGTTTCTTTCCAGGTTGATTTTTTTGTTTTTCCGCTCGGGGGTGTGGATGTGATTTTAGGAGTCTCTTGGCTTGCTACTTTGGCGATGTTCGAGCAAACTGGGCGCACTTGTCCATGGATTTTTCGGTTGGAGGCCATATGGTCTCGTTGCGAGGTGACCCATCGCTGGCCCGTCGTGAACTTTCTGCCGCACAGATACATAAACTTTCGGACATCGAGGATTGCTGGGTATTGTTGGCTATTCAGGCATCTCCGCCCGCTGACTCAGACATAGCCCCATCGCTAATATCACTGCCCCATGAACTACAGCTGGTTTTGGAGGAATATTCTACCGTTTTCCAAGAGGCTACGGCTCTACCACCAAGCCGCCTCACGGATCACGGATACCACTTCGCCCGGGCGCTATGCCGGTCTCTGTGCGGCCATATCGTTACGGCCAGGCCCAAAAAGATGAGATGGAACGTTTGGTGGAAGAAATGCTCATAGCTGGAATTATACAACCGAGTTGTAGCCCGTATTCCAGCCCGGTGTTACTTGTAAGAAAAAAAAAAAGATGGGAGTTGGCGTTTACGTGTTGATTATAGAGAATTGAAACGGACAGTGCCCGATAAATATCCAATTCCCGTGAAACAGAAATGTTGGATGAGCTTCATGGGCTTCGTGGTTCAGCAAATTAGATTTACGGGCAGAGTACCACCAAATCCGTATTGCGTCGGAAGATATTTCAAAAACAGCATTTCGCACCCACTCGGGCCACTATGAGTTTCTTGTTATGCCGTTTGGCCTCACCAATGCCCCCGCTACTTTTCAGGCCACAATGAATGATTTATTTCGGCCGTATCTTCGTAAGTTTGTCTTGGTTTTCTTTGATGACATCCTTATTTACAGCACCACTTGGGCCGACCATCTGGCACACTTACGTTTGGTTTTGCAACACCTTCGGGATAATTTTTTTGTGGTTAATCGGAAGAAGTGTTCATGGGGGCAGCGGGAGGTTGAGTATTTGGGGCATGTCGTGTCACACGATGGTGTCCGGATGGACCCGGCGAAAATATCGGCGATACTCCAATGGCCGACACCCACCACAGTCCACGGATTTCGGGGTTTTTTGGGGTTAACCGGCTATTATCGCCGGTTTATCAAGATTATGGGAAGATGGCGCGCCCACTCACTGATTTGCTAAAGAAAGACAAACCTAAGGCAGTAAATTGACGGCCGAGGCACAACATGCATTTCAAGAATTACAAAGGGCAGTCACGTCGGCTCCTGTGCTTGCTCCACCTGATTTCTCCCAACCTTTTCTCATTGAATATGACGCGTCCGGAACGGGGTTGGGGGCGGTCCTCATGCAACCGGGACGTCCTATTGCTTATTTTAGCAAAGCACTTTCGGAGCGGAACTTGGCCAAATCAGCCTACGAAAAAGAATTGATGGCGTTGGTGTTGGCCGTACAACATTGGCGGCCTTATTTAATAGGGAGAAGGTTCGTCGTACGGTCTGATCAGCGAAGTCTCCGACATTTGTTACAACAACATATTTCCACTCCCGCGCAACAAAATTGGGTTGCGAAACTGCTTGGGTATGACTTCGACATCGAATATAAATCTGGACCATCCAATTTAGCGGCCGATGCACTCTCCCGAAGGGGAGAGGATAGCGAGTTGACAGCGGCTTCCCTCCCTGAGTGGACTGACTGATCGACTTTGAGAAGAGAAGTGAAAGCAGATAACCTGCTAGGGGCCATTGTGCGAGATTTGGAGGTGGGAAAATCTGTCCAGGGGCCATACACCTTGGTTAATGACACTCTATTTTTCAAGGGGCGTATCGTGTTACCACGAAACTCACCGTGGACGGGCAAATTTATCGAAGAATTTCATTCCACTCCAACAGGGGGACATTCTGGTGCTTTTCGGACATATCGCCATTTAGCAGCGAATTTATATTGGCCGGGCATGATGCGCCAAGTCACTAAATTTGTTGTCGAGTGTTTGGTCTGTCAAAGAAATAAATACGACACCCGTTCTCCAGCCAGACTGCTTCAGCCTTTACCCATTCCGTCGCAAGTGTGGGAAGATATTAGTATGGATTTCATTACCGGGTTGCCGCAATCATTGCACACAGACTGTATCTTGGTGGTAGTGGACCGCCTTTCCAAGTACACACATTTTGTGGGACTTAAACACCCATTTACGGCTCGACACGTTGCAGGGGTATTTGCGCGCGAAATTGTTCGACTCCATGGGATTCCCCGGTCTATTGTTTCGGATCGGGATCCTGTGTTTGTCAGCTCCTTCTGGTCGGAGTTGTTCAAGGCGGTGGGAACGAAGTTACGCATGAGTTCCGCATATCATCCGGAAACAGATGGGCAGACCGAGGTGATGAATCGCTGTTTGGAGACATATTTACGTTGTTTTGCGTCGGAGCAACCGAAAAAGTGGAGTTTGTGGTTACCGTGGGCTGAATATTGTTTCAATACAGGCTTTCATTCGGCCACTGGTCGTACTCCTTTCGAGGTCGTGTATGGACGTTCACCACCCAAGTTGCAGCAATTTCTGCCCGGCGAGGTCAGAGTTAAGGCTGTGGCAGATGGCTCATTGGAGAGAGATGAAATTTTATCGCAATTACGATTCCATTTAGAGCGTGCACAACTCCGCATGACGCGAGCCGCCAATAAACATCGACGGGACGTCCACTTCGAAGTTGGGGAAATGGTATTTTTGAAGTTACAACCGCGTCGGCAGGGGACAGTGGTGAGACGATCAAATGCCAAGCTTGCCAGTCGTTATTTTGCCCGTTTGATGTGCTTGGTAAAGTGGGATCAGTCGCCTATCACCTCAAACTGCCACCATCGTCTCGCATCCATCCGGTATTTCATGTTTCTCAGTTAAAGGCTGTAGCGGGAAATCATGTGGTCACTGACTCATTGCCACCAGAATTACGGGTTGATGTACCCACTTTTGAGTCGGAAGTGGTGTTGAGTTCACGTGTGGTGCGACGAGAAGGTGCAGATGTACCCCAGGTATTAATCAAATGGTGTGAGCAGGGAGAGGAGGAAGCAACATGGCTAGATGTATCGGATGTTAGGGGGCAGTTTCCGGAGTTCCGCCTTGAGGACAAGGCTGTTTCGACCGGCGGAAGAGTTGTTCCGGATCGTTTTGCGCAGGTGTATCGCCGAAGAGAGAAGACGAAAGCATAGGATGATGCTGGAAGCTGTGGCGGGACAAGAACTGAAGAAGTTGATAATTTAGTTTAGCACATAATTATTAGTTTACTTAATGGGCCTGTAATTAAATTAGTTAGTTACCTTGGCCTGTAGTTTATTCAGTTTATTTTGTTAATTTATTGGGCTGCGCCCCAAGGGTTGAGATGCTATTTAAGTTTGGAATTATTCTTGCGACAGACACGTTTTGGAAATTTGTGAACAGCGGCTACTAGCTGGAACAGAGTTTTTGTGGAGAAAACTTTTGTGTTATCTTTCTTTTTGTTTGATATATAATACTACTGCTTTGGATCGATCCCTTAACTCTATCAGATGGTTCTAATCCTAGCCCTCGTCCAGTCCGGGACCCAGAAACTGATTCCTTAATTCTTAGAAAACATAAAAGTGCATCTCTGGAAAGTTACCATTTGATGCTATTAATTTAAACACACATTCATACCGTTGTCTCAATAACGACGGCAGCAAAATTCATGATGAGAATGAACGCTATAACGTAACCAAATTTGGGGCTTCGAACAAAGTTCTTCAGATTCTCAGATGCAGGTGAGTTGTAGAACCCCGGGCAGCTTTCAAAAATAGGTTCCTGAAAATAGAAGCATAGTAAGTAGGACACAAATGAAAGAACTTCAAATGCAGTTCATGGAAAGTGCATTTACAGAATCCTCTTTCTGAAATCTGAGTCCAATGGCGTGGGACAGATCAGCAAATTCATCCAAATTAATCTGCATGTGCAGCAAAAGCAATAAATATGTCAGTAGAAAGAAGATTAACGTTTGATGAGACTGTTTCTACACTAAAGGAAGTACATTTAGTACACTGCAAGGTATGCTCATATCGTATAAGTAATTTTAAATATGAAAATTATAACTCGTGAAGATTCAGAAGGTACTGACATACATGTGAGCCAAAACCAAGATATAAAAGCTACTACACTAAGTAGGAAGGATATAGACATGGTATTGTGCTAAAATCAGATAGAAACTTTAACATATAAAGGATCTTAGGACATGATAGGCCGAGGATACATTTGCCAACAATTGAAGCAACAGATAAATAAAATGATAAATAGGAAACAAATTACCTGTACTGTATGTCAAAAGATAAATATTTTAATAAGAGACAAACATTTTTATTAAGAAAAAGGTTACAATATAAAAAGTCATATTCCTTATTGATATTATAGGAAGCTTTACTTATGTCCTCTCAATACTGTTTAACATTTGCCTATTAGCCGCAAAAAATAAAAATTCATAAAGAATCAGTAGCAAATGGAATTTAATAATCCTCGGAGGCAGACGTCAAAATAGAAGAGGCAGAAGGAAATTGAGAACAAAAATATGCCCACCGAAATGGAAACAAAAGTATAAGAAGCTACCTTCACATCATGACTGTCATCCAACTCATAGAATATCAATTCAAAATCCTCTCGTGATATTTTTGGTAATGTCCTATGTACGTTGGAAGTAGAAGATGGTATCAATATATAAACGATGTATGGTGCAAAGAGAAAACTGCATCTCAAATAGAGATATTGGAGGAAAACGTTAACATGGAAGCAAAATTATTAGGTCAAAGCATAGATGGAAGTGCAAACATACCAAATTAGAACATCCTTGTTAATTACTAAAGCATATAACAGAGGAATGAACCACATATACATAAACAAAAAGAGCATAGAAAGTTAGAAACACAGACTTGTATGGTTTTATTTTCAAAATCCACTTTCTAATTTATTACTATTTCAAGATCCAGAATCATGTTTGTTTGACCTATTTTCAATGAAAATGTTTATTTTATCTCCTCATTTCCCACCCAAAAAAAAAATTCAACCCTATACATAGCCCATGATCTATCTTATCAATCACCATTCCCATCATTTAATTCCAATTACACTAGCGGGACCCACCACTATCAATTATATATACCTAATATATTACTATTGTCAAACTATATCAATCTAATGGGATCCACCACCTACAAATCTTACAAATAAAATATCATATATTTAAATTAAATATTGAAAGTGACCCCACCACTATCAACAAGGGCAGAGCTAAGGGCCCATATATTGGGCCCGGCCCCTCTTTTATTTTATTCTCCTAATTTCATTAAGGACTTTTTTTTTTAAGAAAAATTAAGTTTATAGTTTAAATGATATTTTTTCAGTTTTGCATCGGCCTGCGCCATTGACTATCAACTCCACAAATTACTAATCCATAAAGTTTTGAAAGTAGCATCAAACAAACAGACATAATTTTAGTTTTATCACGTACTTTCGTACTTACAATTCCCTCAAAACTACTCCACCGAACTTATTGTCATTCCCAGTATAAAATTTTATTTACATTCATTCATCCAAACACAATTTCACTTCTCACATAAAAATCAATGCAAAACCCATGATTCAATAGAAATATTGAAAATGAGAATTCTCACTGAAATGTAACCATGCGAGCCCTAACTTTTTACATTCGCAGAAGCTTGGAAGCATAAGCTATACTAAAAATAAAGTGACAGCCTTTATATTCACCAATTGGATTTCTTTTGACACACGCCAGCTCTAGCAATGGACACCTATGAGTTCCACAAAAGATCTATCTATCTTTGTGCTGCATGAACTGGATTCAAGAATTTGATGAGTATTCATTTGATATTACCTCATCCTCCTTGGCCATTAAGCATATGAGGGCCTCATTATCTGGAGATGTATTATTTTCGAGAATTTCAATTAAAGAAGTGACTGAAACAACTCATTTCTGCACTTACGCAATAACTTACTGTTCTAAAACCCTGTACACATGTGAGAGTTTGAAACCCATTCAGACGTTTAATTTTCTCTACTGAACCAAAAAGGTCCTGAATTATTATCATAAGTGGTGTAAGCATGGAGAAAGCTCACCAATTTTATAAGAAAAACAGGACTATCTTAATAATTTCTGATTATTGGGCATATCTCGTCAGACATATGACCTTTAACATCTTGCAATGCTTCGCCCTGTGACTATAAACAGGTTTAAATCCAAAAAGGAGACGACATGAATGGAGCCTGGTGCCAACATTAATTTAAATCTGCAAGTAGTGTCGTACGGCAGCCCATCAAGGAAAAAAGTATGAAATAACACTAAATTTGAAGAGCTAATGTGTATGGGGCAACAATCATTTCTGTGTGTTTTTCTAAGTTAAATTTTAGTTGATTCTCAGAACTTTCATGCATCACAGAAATATTCATGCCCCTCGAACCGAAAGAATGAAACTTATTGAGTTGAATGATCCAGAGGTAGCGTAAACATTTAGCAAGAGAAAGTTGTCATGGAAAAGTAAACTCTACCTGTATTTGTTCAGTTCTTCGAACAGGCGAATGCACTGATCTTTGTTAAGGTAGCCAAGATTCTTCCAATACCAAAAATGAGAAAGAAGAATCAGAATTCAAAAATAAATCAAGCAAGGTTGTAAATATGCTTCCAATTATCGATCAGATATTTATATTCTAGATTAGAGAGAAAGAGAAATCAATTTAGACTAGCTACTTCATTTATTTGTGGGAGATAGGTGAACAGCTATGGAAGTTTCACTTCCCAACTAAATAACAAGTGGATCTTACCCAATACTTTTCAACTCGTGCAGAAACTACTAGACAAACTAATCATTTGGTAGTTGATGGAAAGGTTGGGAGAGAGAGATTTGAGTTAGCAGTTCATTATCAGACATGAAATGTGAAGTGTGAATTAGGGGATGCTACCAACTTAAGAAAATTAAATTCTACTGGCGCAATGTATTGAATGAAATATTATGTATCACAAGCTTTTCTTATAAAGCACAGGAAGTGAATCGTAAAGGAGAACCAACAACCACTTGATACATGGCAATGAAAACCAAACTCACATTGTTATCAATCAGGTTAAATGCTTTCTTCAGTATCCTCGTTCTATTGCGATCCTTCTCAGCCACTTGTTTTACAAGCTACAAAAAAAAAATTATAATTAGGTACTTGTCAAGCTTTTAAACTGCAAGGCCACATTTACAAGGTTATCAAGCATTTTATGCAAAGGAAAGATAGCATCTTGCAAGCATGCGTGTTTCTACTTCTGGACTAGGGTTTGAAGCCTGCACTACTCCTTTTAAGAACGGTAAAGATACTTTTTCAGTTTATAGTTTGCAGTAAGAAAAATATGACCTCTGTCCACATATGAATGTTAAATTTGCTTGATTGCAAAGTCAAACTAATCTATTTCAGATTCTTCAACAATTCCAGTAATAAAAATCTTCCTGATTACAATAATATTCATTATTGTTGCTTAATATTATCCTACTTTAAATAAATTTACTACTATTACATTCAATAAAATAGTCAATGACTGAGAAGGATACCTCACTCTTAAAGCTATTGAATACAATGGCAGGAGAAATACTACCTACATCATGTATGAACGATCTTTGCTAAACAAAGTCAATTGTCTAATCTTGTTATTAACTCATTGTAGTTTTTAACAAAATTATAATAGCATAAATTTAATAGATGGTACTATTTTATTATTGTTATTCAATATTATTCAAATGCTTTTCAAAGAAATTAACTATTAGTATATTCAATAAATTAGTCAATGACTAAAAAGTATACCTCGCTCTTAAAGCTATCGTATACCACGGCAAGAATCAAATTGGTGACAAAGTACACACCCAATAGCACATACAGAACAAAGAATAGGCAATACCACCGTGAGGCCCTACAAAGAAGAATAGAGCACTGAAATGTGAGCAAATATAGTGAAACATAAAACAATATCGAAAACACAAAATTGCGATAATTGATTTTAATATCATAAGGCTCTTTATCCTTCCAAGAAAGTTTGCATGGACAACAAGAAAACACAAAAAAAAGATGGAAAATGGCGCCCAAGATTTACTACATGTTACTTACTTATATGCGGGAATCCAGACATCTGGATTGTTGGACGTGGTGAACAAAATAAACATCTGGTACAATGTTGTGCCATATGAAGTGAATATAGTCCTTCCCTGTACGGTATCTTCAAAGATAACATATGCCAACCAGCTAGAGAAAAGGAGAAATAATAGCCACAAAGCCTGCATTTGGTCCCAATCACCAAAAAAAAAAAAAAGAATACTATAAAAATGGTTTTCCAAGTCATGTTTTTTTAAGTTACTCGAAAATTTCTTAAAAAGAATATCAGGTGTATTTTGTGGCAGCAGACGCACCAGGACATTGAGGTATGTGAGAAGCATTCCAAACAGGATGATGATGCTGTCTCGTATGTCCCTAAGGTCATTAAAGAAATGCTGCATCTTATCATAATTGAATTTTGAAAAATATAATTGCAAACACAATATATTTATGCAAGTGCATTTGCTTCACACTAATTGCAATGATTATGATTTGTTAGCGTAAGTTCACGCAAGAAACTAACTGCTACGGTTATCCTCTTCCAATGTGGTCACATCCAGAAAACGTCAGTCGTGCTGCAAGTTCATTCAAATTCAAATACTAAGCTTGAATCTACTCTTTTTATATCGACCACCTATTTGGTGACTGTCAAGATTTGAATCCAAATGATGATTAACCTATTTCATCAACAAGATAATTATGATTTTAAACTGTGGATAGTAAAATAACGTAAATCAGATGTAAAGGAGCTCCTAAAAAATAATCGCCCAGTTAAGAACTGTCCAAAGTGCACACTACCAGTTAATATTGAGTCATGTAGCCACAATATTACTGTTAGACAAACCATATCATAGGGATTCTTGAATAGTTATATAGTTTAGCCCAAACAGCCCATCTTTATTGGAAATTTGTCTTCCTCAGTGTCCAGCACGCAAGTACGTAGAGAAGTGTTTAACATAAAATCCCTCAGCTCCTGCAGTCAAGACCGATTCTGCTTGGCCATTCTATTTACATTCCACCTCATATAGCTATTAAAAGTTGGTCATTCTGGTTGCCTCACTCCCCAGATCAAAACAAATTAAAAGTAGGCTGAGAGGCACACACATGAACACGCATCATCGTGGTAACAGATGGGCACACACACATACAGTCTTATTGATGCAATTAGCAGCTAGAAATGGCACAATCATTAATATCACACGAAACTGTATTTTAACTCATTCTCATTACAGATAAGCTTACTCTTCTAACAAATAACTAACTAGGAATTCATATTCATATGCTGCCAAAACAACGGAATTCCAGTAAGAACCACTATCCAATTTATGTTGTCTGTTTTTGAAAATAATGCATCCGGAATGTGTTTTTTGTTGAACAGGGACATAAACAAAAAATGAAAAATAAATAAAAGGATTGCATGAAAGCTATATGACTCAAGGGAAGAGAAAAGGATGAATTGCTACAGGAACAAAGACCATGTTTCCTGTCAATGAAAATTATAAATCTCAGGCGAACAGCAATATAGCTACTAAAAATAGTAAACTTTCAATGTTGACGGTATTATATGGAAGATGCAACTGCTTTTTCAAAGGTGATCTAAAATCAGTGTAGAAACATCTAAATCAAAACGCTGCACAAAATTCAAGGCATGACGACTTTCTCAGAAAAGAAACCAAGAACCAGGGACAAAGAATCCAAAGCGAATGGCACCGTACCTGATGTTAAGAGCAAAAAGTACAACTCGGATATAGGGTGCAATCCGGAATGGAAGAATATAGTGACCCACTGGAGAAAGATATATAATATAGACTGATAGATCCATAATCAATATTGACAACAAAAGCACCTGTAAATGAAATGGAGAAAAACAATTAAAAAGAGAGAGAAAAACAAGAGTCCAAGATTTTTACAATAATTTCCATTAAAAATCGAATAATAAGCTCCGATAAAAATACACATTCAAACCAGCACACAACTCTTTGTTGTATGCATTTTCAGAATACAAAGTCATAACAGAACTGTGACCTTCACATACATAAGCAAAATAGAGATCATAACATGCTTCTATATACCCCAGGAAATGGTCTGAAAAATCAATTGCGCGCAAAATTGAATGTGTGTATGAGCTTGTTCTATAATTGCAAGAATTGAGGGATTGATGTGGGTCATAACCTGCTCTATTGACTTTTAATTAGTGAACAGTGGAGCTCAGTTGCCAATTGCTTTGTAGTTTAGTTATTGATGACCGCTGTTGTGGAACAGTGCTTCAGATGCTGGAAGGAACAGAACTAGCTGATAGTGACTACGGAGTTTGCTGCCAGTGCACTTTGTGTGTGATACGTACGGGAAAAACTGATGGCCCTTTAGTGGGTAGAAAAATTTATCTGGTATTTCTAATCGATTCAAGTATGTATTGACTCACAGATGGGTTTCTTAATAGGTTAGGCACCTCATAAACTTGTAATATATTGTGTACAGCATCAGCCACACCTTTTGGGCTTAGTATAACCCTAGGCAATAGATATTTCAAATTTAGAGGAAAAGATGTGATCAGAAACAATTTAACAATCTTGTTTCCTCAGTTAGTATTACCAAAAAAAATAGACCTTTTATTGGGTTTTATGAAGCTTAGAAACACAAGGTTGGACTAATCATCATATAACATAGTTTTCTTTCCTTTTCCTAAGATATTCAGTAATTACATACTTTCAGCTCAGTAACCAAATCTTTCCAAGTGAAGACCTTGATCCAAAAGCATATCATCCTCACAACTTCAGCACAATATTTCTTGCATGGAACGTCTACGAAACATATGAATCACAGACCAGAAAACGTCAACACACCAACTAGGTCAAACAAACCCATGACACGCTGATCATGAAATCATCCAATTAATCTTGTGGTCTTGAAAACGATAAAGTTAAAACACAAGCCCAGAACTTTTTGTTCAAGATATATGACATCTATTCTCTTGGCCCAAAGAAATAAAGAAGAAAAATCAACGTCCTTAATAATACATGAAGATGATCCAGTTTATATACTGGACAACACGCAGATCCACTTATGCCTTCACATTTTCATGAAATGTAAACAATTTAAGTAAAATGCCATAAAATGTTGGAATGCGAGAAATAGATGGTTAAAGCTTTATTTTCATCAGTGTGATCTTCCTATAAAGGTTTATTTTGTTTAATATTTTCTCTTTCGCAGTCTGATGTATTAACTGCTTGCAAGCACCTCAAGAAGCCGGATGCTTGAACGGAGATAAACCTTATGAGGAGTCAAAACAGCATAGTCCTTTTAATATCTAAATGGAATACACAAATTTAAATGTTTCTATTCTTGCTCTTAAATAGGTATTTCTGAAAATGTTAATTCCCTTTCAATGGGACCCTTAAATGCCATACACAATGAGTGTTCCCCAAAAGGACTCCATTATTTGCATGGAAAAGAATTCAGTTTCCCACCTTTTCAAATCTTACCTAACACCCTAGACATGCCTAAGCGAGTAGTAAATTCAGTGCAGGGAGTACGAACTGTATAATGCCTACAATTCAAATGCCTTTAATTGAATAATGTGTTCGTCTTCAAGCATTTTGTGCCGCTTTTTATTTATTTTGTTTACATTTTGTGAAAAACTAGAAAATGAGGCAAGTGATAAAGATCCAAAGACTCAAAGAAAAATGAATAAAATCATGCCAAAGCAGAAAGTATGTCGCCATGGAGCCACTTTCTTATGCCACAGTGCTGATGTTATAAGAAGAAAATCCGAAATTGTATGTTGAGATACAGCACCAGTTAAAGAAAATTTGGGGAAATTTACATGAGTTTGATGCCTCAAACTCCCATTCCTCGTGCCACCTCATGAGAGTTTGTGCAGATTAGGTTACTGGTTGCTGTTTTATGTACTCAATACTTACAGCCCCTTCAAATTTATTCTGATTGAAAAGGCTGCAAATTTAGATCTGCCTAAGAGAGTGTGAATTTATAGATTAACCGAGGGATGAGATACTTGGAGCAGAAATTCATCACATACGTATACCAAATAGAAGATAATCGATGAGGCAAATTGATAATTTATTCATTATGTTCATGCTATCTCGAAGAGTTATCTGCTTAAAAAGAAACATAACAGCAAATTATGTAATTGTAGTTAGAGAACTGTGTACCTTAAGTCTATTAACATAACTCTTCCAGAAAATACTGCACCCTTCGTAAGTTATTGGAAATAGTATATGTGCGAACAGAATCAGAATAGTCACTCCCTGCAAAGAAAAAAAAGTAGGAAAGAGAAAGCTCAATCTCTTAAAAAATAATAGCTCCAAAACAAAACACCACCGAAGAAATTACACATACACGCTAAGATATAGGTTTTAGGATAATGAATTACCCCATAGTTCTAACAATGGTGATGTTGCATGTGGAGTTCTATACAGCAAAGATTTCTATCTTTTTAGTTTATTCATAGCATTAGTATTGAACTAAAGTCGTAAACTTTTAGTTATACTTCACCACATGAAATATAAATGTCATTGCGTATGTGAGAATTATTATAATTAGATTTTACTGATTAAGCCTTATATTTAGCACACACTAGATTCTCATATAATTCTTACGTTTGACATGTTATACATGCAAAGGCTATTTTCAAGGAGACTTGACGGAAACATGGACTTGAAAATCTCACTTCAATCACTGCACCATCATAGTAATGAACTTTGCATTAAATTAGTAAAATACCCAAAGATACATAAAATTATGCCTCCTTTTTAATGTTGGGGCTCTAACAACCAGAAAATTTTATAGATTAATTTTTTTGTCGTACATTGCAAATTTTTGCCCCGACACTAACATGTTAGGTAATAAGAACTCACTCTTTGTGCAATAGCTCAGAATCATTAACCACTTCTTTTTCAAAAGAGATTGCATTATTAATCATTCAAAATAGTTTGTATGCATCCACAAACACTTTTCTGAAGTTTGGTGCCGATTATAAGCATGCATAAAATATTTCTTTTATATAAATTAAATGAAGTATAACAACAACAACTACATATCTCTATATTTTTAAGAATTTATAACAATTAATGGAATGGTAAATGAGCTTCAATCCAACATAGGTGAAAAAATGTGTGAACTGACATCATCCAACTTTACAAAGAGCTGATGCTATCAACAAACTGAAACATCAAGATAACTATAGTGATAGATGAAACCCAGAATATTTCCAAATACGGAAACAATTCAATTAATTATTCACTTTTACGTTTACCTCATAAATGAGACTCTCGGTACCAGTCAAGTATGGCAGCTCTCCTAGAAAGTAGTATCCCCTATCACTGCAATCCTCAGAACACCATAAAGGTTTCTGAGAATCCAAACCAATCATTTATAAATGGGGGAAATTTTTTAAAGCAAAACTATGGAGGAAAATAGATTTAAAAAAAAAAAGACAGTTTAAAGGCTACACGAACCTCCAAGAAATTCAGGAGTATTAGAGCAAAGTAGTTAAGGGACCAAAGGAAATCAAATTGTATAAATAGTAAATATGAGTGTAAGGAGCTTCCAAAGGTTGACTGGTCAAGAATTTCCTCGGGTATCCCAATTCCATCTTCAGCCTGCAACGGCACCAAGTATGTGAAATTGTCAGAAAAAATTTACAGCAAAGAATACTGGTAGTTTCAATAATAGTTCAACAAGATTAATAATTCCAATGAATTGGAGTGCTGAGTCCACCTATCTGACGTAACTCAATGGTAACGAAGTGTTAATGAATCAAATGCTCAACTACATGACATCCTTGTTGCTTCCAATCCATCCCCTAATCCATAAAGCCAAGGCTCACAAAAGTAGACCACAAACACATGGGTTTGAACCATTAATATTTTTTCAATTTTGACATTTTGTGCTCTGAACTTGTATTCTCATAACTCCAGGTAAGAATTTTGTCCGAAAGCAGACTTGCTTCCCCTGCTTAATTGGATAAAAAGGTTCAGAATACTCAGGAAAACAAAATGGAGTCCAGTAGAATAGGGTGAGAAGTCCTAAATGAATAGGATGGTGTAAATTGAGAAGATAACCAGGACTGTATCAGCTATAACACAAAATCTGTAAAGACGCTATGATTTCTCCATCTCATATCATATGGAACAACCATGAAGGGCGATGAAACTTCACTTCACGGGTATCCATATTGCATCATATTGTCCAAATAGTGGCTGAATTACCCACTCAATCCTTTATAGAAATCTGCATTCTATAGTGACCACTGTCTCTAATGAAGAACATTTCCAGTTTGATAACCTCATATATCAGATGTACTTGGATTTGCATGACAACAGAAGTTTAAATAATCTAATTATGATAAGTTTCTATCGCCTCGACTTCAGGCTCTTTTCAGATAGATCGATCTCGTCATTCTTAGTAATTTGCATACAAATAATTAATCAAACATCCAAGCATATTAACTTCATCAACTCTTTTGTTATCTCAAAAAGTCTTCCAACAATATATTTATCACCATCATACATGATCGTGGTACAAGAAGATATTTTCAGGGATCATTGGACACTTCCTTAATATTTCATACAAACTCCTATTCCTGAAGAGATCCCTAGAACAAGACAATGTCCAACTACCATGTTGGATCTCCTTTAATTCTATGGAACTGCTCTTAAAATAGGAAACTGTGACTCTCTGTTTGAGGGCAAGAAAATAGGAACGAAAAGGAAAAACAAATTTTCTTTTTACATTAACATAAAAGCATAAGACGGAAAATATCCTGTAAATGCACCTCATAAGTACTATCATTATGGATTACAAAAAAAATCAGAATCCTGAAACGTGAGGCAAATAAGTTTCATTTTCACTTTCTCCTTCGCTTCCTTCTCACCCTATATATCACATATCCAACACACCGTGTTCACATATCAAGATTGGATATAGGGTATCTCATCATCTTAATCTACAAAGTTCAAACATAATTTAGAGTTGGCATGATCTTATGTTGTAGGATATCAAAAAAGTTATTTATTATTCCCTACACATATCTCTAATATAGAATAAAGAATCCTGAGGGAAAGGGCATCGTTTAAGGAAAACAAAACTTTCTTAAAAATAACAGATACTTCTATAAAAGGACGAACCAATTTATTATCTTTCAGAAACCAAAATGTCCCATCAAGATTACCTCAAGTTCGACAACTTACTCAAGAACCCAAAAAAAATGTAGGGTCTACGGACAAGAGAAACATTTTTTATATCCATAAATTCAAAACCTAAGTTAAATCGAGTTCAAGGACACATTTACTAAGTTCAATAAACCCACTCGTTCTACGCATGCATTTTCCATATGTACTCCAACTTGCTTAGTTCATGAATGTCTCTTATATAGAAGATAGAAAAAACGGCTTCCATATTTTCCTTAATCGATCACAATTTACCCAAAGATGGAGTAGAATGTCTCATACATACCTTCAGCCTTTAATCATACCTAAAACAAACTTCTTCCTTCAAAACATAATTTCCAAAAAGTTTAATATGCTCCGTTCAATACCAATTACGAACAATAATACCCCCTAAAATATTAACATCCCAAATTATCATTTGAACTGTAAGATACTATAACATTGCCAATGGACTGACATTTTAAAACCAATATTCAAATAAAAAAAGACATAGGAAAAGCCAAAGTACGTACAAGATCAACCAAAGCAGCAGCCTTCTGATAGGTTGATCCATGAACAATAGCATCTGATCTTCGGTTAAATATATGCTTACGGCCTCTTCTTGGGCTGCCACTGCCATCACCACCCAGCAAAGCTTCATCCATTTTTTCGCACACTGCTCTATAGATTCAGATATGGGTTTTACAGTTTTGACTTAATAAAAACCTTCTTTGTCTGTGTTTTTTGTGTGGGGGGGTTTGTTGGACATTTATCAAACAAGTGGTCTGCGACAGCAAGTGGGTCGCCTTTGATAAATTGATCGCTGATTAATTAATTGATTTATGAGGAAACGGAAATGGTTAGGTTGTTAAAGCAAGATGTTTGAATTGAAATTCTGTCATTGTCTGTAATACTGCTAAGTGCTAAGTTCAAGGAGAGAAGTATACGTGTGAGAATGAGAAGGTTGTGGAATTTTGTCGGCATTGTTTGGTGGGGGTCATAATGCTATATCCAAATCCTTTCGTTTTCATGGAGTTGGAAATTTTCTTTTTCAGATCGAACAAAATCCTGTTTCTTTATTAGGAAAAATTATTTATTTGGTTATGTTAGTAAAGTAGTCACATTTGAAATTTAATCTATTAACTATTAAAAATTTGGATATTTAGTCGTATTTTCACCAAAATTTTGTAATTTTTATCAAAAAAATAGTCACTATTGAACGGCCAAATGCAAAAAATGTAAAACAATTACGGATTTTGAAGATTTGGCGTAAAAATTGCCACCAAACTATTAACACAAAAACTTCGGTCATACCGTCTAACGGTCCGACCGATTAGACGATCGACCGCGACCCTGACCGGGCATTTCCGTAATATTAGCAATAGTGTTTTAGTAGTTTTCGACCACCAAGATATTAAATCATTCGAAAAGTATTAGCCCTTCTAAAAAGTATTAGCGATTCTTCCGAAATGTATTAGTAGTTCCCCAAGATTATTTTAGTATTTCTCATGAATATACTCCTGAAATGTATTAGCAGTCCTTCAAAAAAGTATTAGTAGTTCCTCGAAAAAGTATTAGTAGTTCCCTGGAGAGTATTTTAGTAGTTTCCCTGAATATAATTAAATTGTTCCACCATTGCTCAAAAAACTCCATCTCCGAGAAGATGTGCAGAAAGAAATCGTAAGATTGAGAGATTGGCTTAGTTTGTAAAGGCCTTCATGGAAGACAATTATGGCCGTGAAGGAAGCATCTGGAATTTTTTTTCTTTTTTTTTTTTGGCGGCGAATCCGGGTTAGGGGTGGACGATGGGTAGGATATTTAGACCTAGCTAACGAATCTAAATCCGTTAGACGGTCTAACAGGAGACTAGCTCCACTATTAAAGTTTCCAAATTTTTTTGTCAATTTTTACTTCAGATCTCCAAAATCTCTAAATTTCTTAGACACATTACCACTCATCGGTCCTAGTTAGCAATTACGGTTAAATTACATAATTATGGTCAAAATCGAACTAAATATCCAAATTTTTGAAAGACATTGGACAAAATTTAAAGGTAACTACTTAGAGGACTAAATCTCCAAGTAGTCCAAATTAGAGGCCTGAAAAAACTATTTTCTTTTCTTTATTATTTTGGCGAACAAAGTGGGAAATCATACCAGATACAATTAAGTGATACACATATTATACTTTCTCTTTTTTTTTTTTTTGAAAATATACTTTCACGTGTATATAAATACATATTTGTTTTAGTAATTTCTAATATAGTACTAATTTATTCATATGGATACTCAATATAATTTAGGGGAAAGGAACAAAAAGTCCTAGAATAAATTCTTATATATTTCAAAATGCCAGAAATCTTTCCACCAACTTTACATTCCAAATTCCAAAAGTCAATCGTTGAACTTTACACCAATTGTATTAAGTTTTCTATTATTTTCGGATTAATTAAGCTGCTTTTGTATTAATTTCTTGTAATAGAACCTTCTTGCAATTTTAAAATTGAAAATTTATAGTATACTTTTTTTTATTATTACTGATGGGAGGGATAATACGACCCACATTGATTTAGTATACGGGTCAACTGTAGCTTATAAGTGAGGGTCAAGTCAGGTCAAGTCTCTCAGGACGCTTTTTCTATGACAAACCTTTGAGAATCGCGCCAAAGCGGACAATAGCTATTGGGCCCAAAGATAACCACCGAGTACCACATTAGTATGTTACAATTTTTCTTTTTTGTGTGGGTAATTAGAGTTTTGAAGTTGTATAAACTTCATAATTTGTAATTTGAATACACAAAAAAATTCAAATATTGAAAAATTAAAATCATAAATTCAAAAGAAAACATTTGTTAAATAAACTCAACCCTTTATTACTTTGCTAACTGAAGAAACCGAGTGTAATCCAGTTCAAAATTTATAAATTCGTTTAACCTTTTTCATTGTAGTTATATATTGGAGTTGGAACTATAAGTAAGCTAAATTATAATAGAATATCACTTAAACTTACTAACGTAACGTCCCCAGGCCTAACACAAAGAGTGTTGGAAATTTGGGTTTTGCTAAAGTGGGTGTCGACCCGACTTTGACCAAATTTTCGGTGGCTAAATATTTAATTCTGGAGGAATTAAATTATATATTATTAATCTACGTTCCGAGTAGATGTTCGTAGTATTTTTTATTTCTCAAAACCGAATTTCGGTGAGTGGGAAATTAATACACGAAAGTAGCCACATAAATGGGCATTATGAAAAGATTATGTAAAGGGAGATGAAAGGCTTTTGTCTTATCCCACATGGAATACAAATCATTGTTTATCCTAGTTTATTTACTAGAAGGTGTTATATGTTGTATAAATTATAACACAAGTGGATGATCACAAGTGAGCCACACGCGCGCGCGTGCGCCCGGCCCGGCCCTATAAAGCCCGGGTCCTGGTCCACTAAAGTTTTGCCACTCGAAAATGGGCTTGGCCCAGATTCAAGTGACTGTTAGACTATTGGAGCCCAATGAATCTGGACATTGTAGGTGTCCAAATTCATGTGAGTGTTGGAGTTAGTAACTCCTACAGTAGTGGTCATCTGAAGAGAGCCCACTACTTATCTGTTATGGAGTAATGGGGTGTAACATTTGGGATGTTACAATTGGATTAATGTCCACTACTTTTGTCTTTTTGTTATCTCTTGCAGGTGCTGGTTGGCTATAAATTCATTGTTCTGCATTACAGATTAAAAACAGAAAAACTCATAGCATTTCTGATACATCAAAAAAGCAATTTTCTGCATTCTACACATAGAGTCCAGCAACCAGTCTTCAACATTTTCTAGTTCGAAGGAGCTTTTGTGTTAGTGGTGCTACTACACAGAAGACGTAAGCCGTTTCATCTTTGGAAGCAATATGTCAGACCGTGAGCACTAGCCGGGACGTAATTGCTTTGCGGAAAGAGATTCGTCTCGACTCGGTTATCTGAAAGTTCTACTTTTGTAATAGCTAGTTCTTTTTTCTGTAATCTTCTGTTTCTGTAATTTGCCATTTTGAAGGCATTCCCGATTATGTACCATTGTAATCAACAATCGCAAAGCAATTAGCGAACTTCACAATGGCAAGCTCAAGCAGAACCTCGATCATCCCTCCTGCTCAAGCTGAGAAACCCGAAAAATTCATGTGTTTCGACTTCAAGAGGTGGCAGCAAAAAATGTTATTTTACCTAACTACCCTGAGTTTGGCGAAATATCTGACCGAGGACGCTCCTGTTGTTGCTGAGAACGAAACGAATGTTGAAAAACGCGCTTGCGTTTGATGCATCGGGCCAGGGTGATTTTTTGTGCCGTAACTATGTCCTAAACGGACTTAGTGATGCACTTTACAGTGTATATTGTGCTGTGAAATCCTCCAAAGAATTGTGGGATTCTTTGGAGAAGAAGTACAAAACCGAGGATGCTGGCACAAAGAAATTTGTTGTCGGTAAGTTCTTGAATTTTGTGATGGTTGATTCTAAAACGTGATGGAACACGTTCGAAGTTCCATTGATCCTACATGAAATCTCTGCCCGAGGAATGGCTTTCTTTGGAAACATTCCAAGTGGCCGCCTTGATTGAGAAATTGCCCCCTAGTTGGAGGGATTTCAAGAATTATCTCAAACATAAGCGAAAGGAAATGGGACTAGAGGATCTGATTGTCAAACTCAGAATTGAGGAAGACAATAGGAGGATTGACTCTAAGTCCAAGCTTGTCCCTATAGAGCCAAAAGCCAACTTGATGGATCACGGCTCGTCTAGTAATTCGAAGAAAAGGCCTAATGATAAAGGCAAGAAACCGGCAAGCACTGAAAATTCCAAGGAGCTTGCTACAATCGTGGCAAACCGAACCATATGGCAAAGAGGATCGCCGTCGGAAAGAAAAAGAAAACAAAACCGCAGTCCAATGCTAATGTGGTTGAAGAAAGGGAGATGACAGACGTTGACATGTCGGCGGTGGTGTTTGAAGCCAATTTGGTGGATAACCCGAAAGAATGGTTTGTGGATACCGGTGCCACTTGCCATGTCTAAATGATCAGGATGCATTCTCTTCTTACATTCCATCGACCGGAAGGAAGCTCCATATGGGGAATCAGGCCTCTTCTGATGTAGCTGGCGTTGGAACGGTGGTGCTAAAGCCTACTTCGGGAAAGGAGTTGAAGCTGAAGGATGTGCTGCATGTCCCAGACATCCGCAAAAATCTGGTTTCGGGTTCACTGCTGGTCAACCATGTGTTTAGACTACTTTTTAAGCTGAAAAGTTTGTACTTAGCAAATTTGGATAGTTCCTTGGTAGGGGTTATCTAGACAAAGGACTGTTCAAAATGAATGTAATGATTGTATGTCGTTTTGGCGAGAACATGAATAAGAATGAATCTTCTTCTGTTTATATTGCTGAGTACTCTAATTTATGGCATATTAGATTAGGACATGTAAATCTGAATGCTATAAAAAGATTGGTAAATTTAGAATTAATTAATTTACCTGAAGTAAACTCACAAAGAAAATGTGAAGTTTGTGTTGAAGCTAAAATGACTAAATTATCGTTTCATTCGGTTGAAAGGAGCACTTCACCTTTAGAGGTGATACACATTGATGTGTGTAATCTAAAATTTGTGCAAACTAAAGGTGGTAAAAAATATTTCATCACATTTATTGATGATTGCACCAGGTTTTGCTACTTATACTTGTTAAGAAGCAAAGATGAAGCATTAGAAGCCTTTAAGAATTATAAAGATGAAGTTGAAAATCAACTTGGCAGCCAGATTAAAATAATTCAGAGTGATAGAGGTGGCAAATATGTTGCACCATTTGAAGAACTATGTATCCAGCCGGGCATAATTCATCAAACAATAGCACCATATTCACCATAGTCTAACGGTGTTGCTGAACGCAAAAACCGGACTCTAAAAGAGATGATAATGTCATGTTGATAAGTTCCGGATTACCCCGGAATATGTGGGGGGAAGCTATTTTAACAGCCAACCACATATTGAATAAAATATCACTTAAAGGGAAAGATAAGACACCTTACGAATTGTGGAAAAATCGTAAGCCTTCTTATAAATACCTTAAAGTGTGGGGGTGTTTGGCTAGGGTAGCAATACCTGAACCAAAACAAGTTAAAATTGGACCAAAGATAGTTGATTGTGTCTTTGTGGGATATGCATACCAAAGTAGTGCATATAGATTTATGATACATAAGTCAGAAAATCCAGAAATGACTGAAGGTACCATAGTCGAATCAAGGAATGATGTATTCTTTGAGGATGTCTACCCTTGTAGAGAAAAATTAGAAGTGAGTACTAATAAAAGAACTCACGAAACTGCAAGTGGTTCAACACCAATTAGTGAAGAACCAAGATGCAGTAAGAGGTCTAAGACGGCTAAGTCTTTTGGGCCAGATTACATAACATTTATGTTAGATAGTGAGCCAAACTCGATGAAAGAGGCTCTAAGTAGTTCAAATGCTCCACTCTTGTAAGAAGCTATCAATAGTGAAATCGATTCCATTCTGCAGAACCATACTTGGGAGTTGGTTGATCACCCTGCTGGTCATAAACCTTTAGGATGTAAATAGATCCTAAAGAAGAAGTATAAAGCAGATGGAACTATTGATAAGTATAAAGCACGGCTTGTAGCCAAAGCCTTTAAACAAAAAGAAGGATATGACTTCTTTGATATCTATTCTTCAGTAACGAGGATTGCGTCTATTCGGGTGCTTCTCGCGATTGTTGCTTTGCACAATCTAAAGCATTCATCAGATGGATGTCAAGACCGTGTTTCTGAATGGAGAGATAGATGCTGAAATCTACATGGAACAACCTGAAGGGTTTGTTGCACCCGAACAAGAAAAGAAGGTGTGCAAGTTAATAAGATCCTTGTACGGACTGAAACAAGCTCCAAAACAATGGCATCTTAAGTTTGACAATACGATGTTGTCAAATGGATTTAAAATCAACGAGTGCGATAAATGTGTATATGTCAAAGGGACATCGGAAGCATTTGTCATAGTTTGTCTATATGTACACGATTTGTTAATCATGGGCAGTAGTCATGATACTATCATGAAGACTAAAAGAATGTTAAAAAGGAACTTTGACATGAAGGATATGGGGATCACGATGTAATCCTTGGGATAAAAATCGTGAGAACTCCCGATGGAATTATCTTGTCACAATCCCATTATGTGGAGAAAATGCTCAAGAAATTCAATGCTTTTGACGATTCACCGTCAAAGACGCCCATTGATTTAAGTATAAATCTAGTTGCTAATAAAGCGAGAACTAGTGGCTCGAGATGGAATACTCACGTATAATAGGCGATCGATGTACATCACAAATTGTACACGTCCGGACTTGGCCTACCCTCAGAAATATGTTGAGTAGGTTCACGAGCAATCCAAGTCATGTGCATTGGAAAGCGTTAACTGGTGTTAAAATACTTGAAGTATACCTTGGATTATGGGCTATACTACTCAAGATATCCAGCTGTACTTGAAGGATATAGTGGTGCTAGTTGGATTTCAGATTCGAAAGATTCTTATTCAACTAGTGGAAACATATTCACCACTGGAGGTGGTGCGGTATCGTGGAAATCCATGAAGAAAACGTGTATAGCTCGGTCCACCATGGAATCTGAGTTTATAGCTTTGGATAAAGCTGGTGAAGAAGCAGAGTGGCTTCAAAACTTTCTGGAAGACATTCCATGTTGGAGGAAGCCTGTGCCTTCTGTGATGATTCACCGTGATAGCCAAGCGGCTATAGGAAGGGCACATAGCAATATATATAATGGTAAGTCTAGACATATTCGTCGAAGACACAATACCGTTAGACAATTGATCTCAAATGGTGTGATGTCAATTAACTATGTAAAGTCAAAAGACAATTTGGCAGATCCTTTGACGAAAGGACTGAATCGAGATCAATTGGGTAAATTGCTAGAGGGAATGGGCTTAAAGTCCACAAAGTAAAAATAACCATCATAGTGGTAACCCAACCATGATGACTGGAGATCCCAAGAACTTGGTTTAATGGGAAAACTAAACTATGAAGGTTATGTTGTAACATTTGGAGATAATGTTATAACCTATCCCTAGATAACAATACCAAGTGTTGAAACACTTGCAAAGTTGTAGTGAGGCTAAGTCATATGACTTTTAATGATTCCTACACCTCGTTGAGGTTGAGTATGGCAGGATACTCGAATAGGAGATCACCTATATAAGTGAGAAGTGCGGGCCGCTTCAACGTAACACTTATGAATCCAAAGTGGTGTCCATGGCCGAAACGGACACGAAACGTGAGAAGAGAAGGTGTTGAGACCTTATTGTGTTAATATTGTTGACTCGATATACACCATGGAGGAATAGCTCAAGGCATTGCGTCCACTAAACCGCCAGTGTACCCGATGGTATTGACTACGGAAGGTTCAAAGCCATAAGCTACCTTTCCGAATGCAATATTATCTCTTGAGGACTGGTTTGCGTGTCTGCATTCATGCATACATTAATGTCCACTCATGTGGGGGATTTTTGGAAATTTTGGTTTAGCTAAAGTGGGTGTCAACCCGACTTTGACCAAATTTTCGGTGGCTAAATATTTAATTCTGGAGAAATTAAATTATATATTATTAATCTACGTTCCTAGTAGATGTTAGTAGTATTTTTATTTCTCAAAACCGAATTTCGGTGAGTGAGAAATTAATACACGAAAGTAGCCACATAAATGGGCATTATGAAAAAATTATGTAAAGGGAGATGAAAGGCTTTTGCCTTATCCCACATGGAATACAAATCATTGTTTATCCTAGTTTATTTACTAAAAGGTGTTATATGTTGTTTAAACTATAACACAAGTAGATAATCACAAGTGAGCCACACGCGCGCGTGCACGCCCGCCCGGCCTGGCCCTATTGGGCCCGGGTCCTGGTCCACTAAAGTTTTGCCACTCGAAAATGGGTTTGGCCCAGATTCAAGTGACTGTTGGATTGTTGGAGCCCAATGAATCTGGAAATTGTAGGTGTCCAGATTCGTGTGACTGTTGGAGTTAGTAACTCCTACAGTAGTGGTCATCTGAAGAGAACCCACTACTTGTCTGTTATGGAGTAGTGGGGTGTAACATCTGGGATGTTACAATTGGATTAATGCCCACTACTTTTTGTTATCTCCTGCAGGTGCTGGTTGGCTATAAATTCATTGTTGTGCATTGCAGATTAAAAAAAGAAAAAAATTCATAGAATTTCGGATACATCAAAAAAGCAATTTTTTGCGTTCTACACATAGAGTACAACAACCAGTCTTCAACATTTTCTAGTTCGAAGGAGCTTCTGTGTTAGTGGTGCTACTACACAGAATACGTAAGTCGTTTCATCTTTGGAAACAATATGTCAGACCGTGAGCACTAGCCGGGACGTAATTGCTTTGCGGAAAGAGATTCGTCTCAACTCGGTTATCTGAAAGTTCTACTTTTGTAATAGCTAGTTCTTTTTTCTGTAATCTTCTGTTTCTGTAATTTGCCATTCTGAAGGCATTCCCGATTCTGTACCATTGTAATCAACAAAGAGTTGTACTCGTTATTATGAGAAAACTTAATCGGATAGGTCTTTATGGTTAGAGGAACTCATTTTTATATTAGAAGTTTGGTCAGATTTGGTTTCTTTTGTTGGACAGGAATTGGTCTTGAAAGTAACTTTTGCACATACATATTAAAGGGGGGTCAGTGCATGCGTCGGTAATTTCTTTAAGGAGAAAATTCGATGAGCAGTTAAAGAAAAAGAATACTTTGTGCTCCAGCTATAATAGTGATCGAGTTTTCACGTGATTCAAAGAAAGGCTGGAGAGTTTATGTGAACTGAATATTCAATTTTGTGCTCAATCCAACGCAAATACAATCTTCCGGAGAAAGAGGACGAATTGTTGTTTGAAGATGTCCATCATTGATGGATTTCAGCGAGATGGTTGAAGGAATTATTGGAAAATTGAATGGAAATTGTGCTATTTGGCATAATTTTTTGGACTTATTTCTTCAACAATGAAGAAAATATTTAACTCTAATGGTGTTTAATTTTGTAATACTTAAAACTCCCAACTCATGGAGTAATGGGAGAATGAAAGCACTTGAAACTCCCTAATCATAGAAGGATGGGGAAGTGAATGCTCCAAGTACTGGGGTAGTGGCACTTGAAACTCCTAAGTCATGGAGGAGTGGGAAAGTGAATGCTCCAAGTTATGAGATAGTGAAGAGTTAATATAAGCCTATAAAAGGTGGTTCAATTTTTCACAATCAACACACAACAACTCCTACACCTGCATAATCAAATTCTTTGCATATTGCTCTTGTGTTCCTTGGCTTCCAGTTGCATTTTGTTGGTGATTTCAAGGCATTATTTTCAGTTCACTGAAATTTGAGGTAACCCGGTTTTTCCCGTCTTATCCTGGAACAGACGTCCATAATAGCGGACGAATCTGTTTTAAGGATAGTGTGTTCAAAACATGATGCGGGCCAATTTCATATTGTGCTTATGTAACATCGTTTATTACAAATTGTTATAGATATTCTGTAATTCATTATAAAATTTTGTTATTCTGTAATTTCAACTGTACTAGGAGATACACTCCTAAGTTTTTCAAACAGTGGTGGGTCTAACCTCATGACACCAACTTTGGCTTTTGTAGCCAACCCCATACTTAATATGCCAGTTAATCATGGCGAGAAATGGAAAATTTAATGGCTTGAACTTTAAGCGGTGGCAGCAAAAGATGCTCTTCTACTTCACCACCTTGAACTTGGCGCAGTTCTTGACTGAAGATCCTCCATAGCTTAGTGAGGATGAGACTGATGCACAAGCGGTTAACGCTTTGGATGTTTGGAATCATACATATTTCTTGTGTAGAAATTATGTCATGAATGGCCTTGCAGATTTGCTTTACAATGGGTATAGCTCTAAGAAAACTGCAACGAAATAGTGGGAGTCTTTGGACCATAAGTATAAGACCAAGGATGCGAGTGCGAAAAAATTCATCGTTGGTTGCTTCGTGGATTATAAAATAGTAGATTCAAAAGCGGTCATCAGTGCAAGAGCTTCATGTGATCATACATGATATTCATGCCGAATGAATGGTTCTTAGTGAGACTTTCCAAGTGGCTGCAATCATTGAGAAATTGCCACCATATTGGAGAGACTTCAAGAACTATTTGAAACATAAGCGGGAAAAAATGAACATCGAAGAACTTGTTGTTAGACTTTGCATTGGAGAAGATAATAAAAGTTCTGAAAAGAAGTCGTTCAGTCTTGAGGTGGCTAAAGTCAATGTTATTGAACATGGGAAAAGTTGCAAAGGCAATAATAAATCTGGGCCAGCGGGAAAAGGGTTAAGTTGGGACCCAAATGAGGCATTTCCAAGAAGAAGTTTGACGGAAAATGCTTTAATTGTGGCGGCAAGGGTCACAAGGCTTCTGACTGTAAGAAACTGAAAAGGAACAGAGAGGCTAACATGGTTGAGGAAATCTCTCAAGAGTGTCAGATATGAACCTGGTTGCAGTGATCTCTAAGATGAATTTGGTGGGTTCAAACCCGAAACAGTAGTGGATTGACTCTAGTGCTACTAGGCACATGTGTTCTGTCAAAGAAATATTTAGTTCTTTTGAGCCATCTGAAGACGACGAGAAGTTGTACATGGGAAATTCAACTATCTCTGAAGTCAAAGGAAAATGAAAAGTGATTCTGAAAATAACGTCTGGAAAGGAATTACTCTTATTAATGTATTGTTTGCACCAGATATTCGTAAGAATTTGATGTCTGGTTCGCTTTTAGATAAGCATGGTTTTTGCATTATTTTTGAGTCATGGGTTGTAACTTTGATGAAAATAGAATTAAGGGTTATGCTTCTGATGGGATGTTTAAACTCAATGGAATGGTTGTTAAACCAAAAATCAATGAAATGAATAACTCTTCTGTTTACTTGCTTGAATCTTCCAATTTGTGGTATGGTAAACTAGGACATGTTAATTATGATACTCTACGTAGATTAATTAACTTGGATTGTATACCAACATTCCATATTAATTCCAAGCACAAGTGTGAAATTTGTGTTGAGGCAAAGTTAACAAGAACATCATTTAAAAATATTGAAAGAAATAATGAACCACTTGATTTAATTCACGTCAATGTATGTGATTTAAAATCGACACAAACATGTGATGGCAACAAGTACTTCATTACTTTTATTGATGATAACACAAAATATTGTTATGTGTAGCTTCTTAAAAGTAAATATGAAGCTATAGAGAAATTCATTCTATATAAAAATGAAGTTGAGAATCAACTCAACAAGAAAATTAAGGTGCTAAGAAGTGATCGTGAAGGTGAATATGAATCACTGTTTACTGAATTCTATGCCCAACTCAGAATCAGACACGAAACAACAACACCTTATTCACCTCAACATAATGGTATTGCAAAATGGAAAAATCGTCTACTCAAAGCAATAATGAATATGTGGGGGGAATCTATTTTGACATCAAATTACCTTTTAAATAAAGTGCCCTGTAAGAAATTAGACAAAAGCCCTTATGAGCTGTGGCATAGAAGAATGCCATCCTACAAATACTTAGGAGTGTGGGGGTGTCTTGCTAAGGTCGTTATACTTACACCAAAGAGGGTTAACGTATGTCCCAAAATTGTTGATTGCATATTTATTGGATATGCACATAACAGTAGTGCTTTGCATGAATCTAAAATTGAAGATATGCACAAGAACTCGATAATTGAATCGAGAAATGTCTCGTTCTTTGAAAATATATTTCTGTGTCAGATCGAAAGAATAAGGAAGCTCTTTTAAACGGATGCATGATTCAATAGAACAAGCGCAAGGCAATAAAGAAAAAGAGGTGAAACTTAGATACAACAAACGAGTTAGGGTAGAAAAATCTTTTGGTCCAAATTTTCTAACCTACATGCTGGAAAGTGAACCTCAAAAGTACAAAGAAGGTCATAAAAGTGAAATTGATTCCATATTGCAAAACCATACATGGGAACTAGTTGATCTTCCTGAAGGAAATAAACCACTGGGTTATAAATGGATTATCAAGAAGAAAATGAAGACAGATGGAACAATTGATAAGTACACGGCTAGACTTGTAATTAAAGGTTACAGACAAAAAGAGGGCTTTGATTACTTTAATACGTATTCTCCAGTTACGAGAATAACCTCCATTAGATTGGTACTTGCAATTGTCGCTTTGCGGAATCTTGAAGTACATCAAATGGACGTAAAAACTGTCTTTTTAAATGGAGATTTACATGGAACAACCTGAGGGATTCTTTATACCTGGGCAAGAGAATAAAGTTTGTAAACTGGTCAAGTCATTATATGGTTTGAAACAGACACCAAAACAATGGCAAGAAAAATTTGATAATGCCATGAAACAATGTGGATTTAAATTAAATGAATGTGATAAATGTGTCTATGTTAAAGAGACTGAAAATGGCTATGTCATTTTGTGTCTTTATGTAAATGACATGCTTATCATTGGATGTATGATAACATAATTAAATCCATAAAAGATATGTTAAACTCGAGGTTTGACATGAAAGATATGGGTTTAGCTGTTGTGATCCTTGGAATAAAGATATCTAGAAATTTAAATAGACTGACACTTGATCAGTCACATTATGTGAAAAAGATTCTAGAGAAATTTAGTAAGGATGACACATCATTAGCTAGAACTCCTATAGACACGAGGCAACATCTATAAAAGAATAAATGTGAGGTTGTGTCTCAAGTAGAATACTCACGAGTCATAGAAAGTCTGATGTACGTAATGAGTTGCACAAGACCAGACATTGCTTATGCAGTTAGTAAATTGAGCAGCTACACGAGTAATCTAGGGTATGACCACTGGAAAGGTACAGTGAAAATACTAAGCTATTTAAGATCCACTGATGATTTTGGACTGCACTATACACGATATCATGTTGTTATTGAAGGATCCAATGATGCTAATTGAGTATCTGATATTAAAGACTCTAAATCTACAAGTGGATTTATCTTCACTTTAGGAGGTGCAGTCATATCGTGGAAATCTTCTAAACATATGGTTATAGCTAGATTTACAATGGAGTCTGAGTTTATAGTTTTAGACAAGTGTGGAGAAGAAGTTGAATGGCTTCGAAACTTCTTAGAAGATATTCCAAGATGGACTAAGCATGTGCCAGCAATTTGTATACATTTGTGATAGTTAATTAGCGATTGGCATGGGACAAAGCAATATGTATAATGGTAAATCTAGACACATACGTCGTAGACACAATACCATTAGACAACTACTCTCAACTGGTGTTATCTATTGACTACGTGAAGTCAGAGGATAATTTAACGGATTCATTAACTAAAGGGTTGAATCGAGAGTTAGTTGCGAAATCATCAAAATGAATGCGACTTAAGCCTCTGGAAAAATGAGTTGATGCATTGAAAACCTAACCTACTTGACTGGAGATCCCAAGATCTAGGTTCAATGGGATAACCTAATTGTAAAAAGACTCTAGGATCACTGTGGGAGAATTTTCCCTTGTACATTCCTTAACAGTGAATCCCGTGGGAGAAAAGGATAAGCATTTGACTCTTAATGATTCTTGTGCGTCGGTAAGCCGAGTTGGGTAGTGCGGGCTACTCTTAAAGATGAATCGTCTATGTGAGAGAGAAGTGGGGCCGCTTCGAAGAGAATTTTGTGAGGCTCAATTCTTAAAATCTTTTGCAGAACCCGACGTATGCTCAGGGCCATGATTGATCATAACAATGAGAACTGAAGTATGTTAGGAAGAATCATGTGTGAGGTATATCATCATTTACACAAAAGGCATGACAGTTCAAAGACATAGCGTCTACTGATCAACTAGTAAAGTAAATATATTTTCACAAAGGAAGGTTCAAATGGGTCACTTATCTATTCTATGCAGATTCAACTATTGAATTTTATCACCAAATCTTTGTATCTTCGAAATTTCCATTCATGTGGGGATTGTTGGAAAATTAAATGGAAATTGTGATATTTGGCATAATTTCTTGGACCTATTTTTTCAACAATTAAGAAAATATTTAACTCCAATAGTGTTTAATTTTGTACACCTAAAACTCCCAACTCATGGAGTAGTGGGAGAATGAAAACACTTGAAACTCCCTAGTCATAGAAGAGTGGGGGAATGAATGCTCTAAGACATTGGATAGTGGCACTTGAAACTCCCAAGTTATGGAGGAGTGGGAAAGTGAATGCTCCAAGCCATGGGGTAGTGGGGAGTTAATATGAGTTGATCTTGAGGCTTATAAAAGGTGGCTCAATTTTTCATAATCAACACACAACACAACTCCTACACTTGCATAATCAAATTCTTTGCATATTGCTCTTGTGTTTCTTGGCTTCCAGTTGCATTTTGGTGGTGATTCCAGGCATTATTTTCAGTTCGCCGGAATTTGAGGTAACCCGATTTTTCCCCTGTTATCCTGGGAAATAAATATCTAGAATAGGGGATGAATCTGTTTTAAGGATAGTGTGTTCAACATACGATTCAGACCAATTTCATATTGTGCTTATGTAATATTGTTTATTACAAATTGTTATAGATTCTGTAATTAGTTATAAAATTTTGTTATTCTGTAATTCCAAACTTTACTAGGAGATACACTCCTTATTTTTTCTAACAGGAATAACATGTCCACTATTGAAGACAGTATAAAGAATGTCCTCTTGAGTCTTTACTTTTATAACTAATCTTTCGAATAGTTGATTGTTTCTTCTTTAGGCATGGCCTCGTGCAATAGGATTGAGGAATTCGTAGCACGTTAAATCTTTCTAATAGTGGATTATTTTTTTCTTTGGGCATGGCCTCGTGCAGCAGGATTGATGATATATATTTTTAATGTGAAGAAGTAAAGTTGGGTTTTGTATTCTAATTTTTAAAAAGAATGACGCATATTTCTGAAATTAATATATAATGACAATGTCAAATTGGCCACTTTTTTTGTGAATATAAACAATAAAAATATTTTCCAAACACATTTTTGTTAGTAATTTGACTAAAACTGACGGCCATACCCTTCATGTATTCTATAGCGAGGTGTTTGGCTATTTTTCAAAAAATTGATGCAGTATAACTCGGTATGGGTCCCCACAAATGAACAAAAGGGCAAATTGGATATTTGAACTCAAAAATGGCCAAAAAACATGTTTTTGAAAAATGTCTAAAAATATATTTTTTGTGGAGAAAATGCCAAAAAATATGAGGGATTCTTAATATTCTTTATTATATTGATGTAAATTATCTTAACATGTGTAATATGCAAAAGAATGAAATACAAAATGAAATAGAAGAATTGAACCTACATAGATGTGGTAAGATTTGGATGATAGCCAAGCTGAATGCGAAAATTCACATTAATTGTCATATCACTGACTTGATCGACAAATGCCCCCAAGATTTGGTGTTGTTTTCACTATTTGTTGTTATTTGCTAATAAATGCAAAATCATATATGTTAATAGAACGTGCTGGTGATGAAGAAATTCACGTGGCCAACTTGTCACTTTAAGCATAAAAAATAGTACAAATTGCAGACAAGAGGTTTGATGACCGCTCCTACTGGGGATCTTCATGCACGTCTAATACTTAATTGTTTACAACTCTCACTTCTTGTTGTGTGTGCTCGTCTTATCATTTTTGCATTTAAAGTTGAAAACATCTACAGTTGAAAATCTCTCTTAAAATATAATACATTTCTATTCTCCACACATTATTCCTCAATCCCATTTTTTTTTTTTTTTTGATAACTCAACTTTTTCGCGCTTACGCCCGACTACGCCGAGACAACACCCGCCTCCTCATTCCGCTGCCGCCAAGGTAAACCGCATGGATGTGCACGCACTGGCCAAATGTTCGACGGGGTCTCACGACGACAACCGATCCTCCCAAGCAAAGAGAAACAATTATATTCGACCCCCAATCTACTAATAACGATCTCTCCCGAATCGAACCCACACGGATGCTATTCAAGATGAGTTCCCACCAAATCTTCACTACCGTATATGCCCCCCGAGGAGCAATTTGATGAAGCAGGGATATGAACCCCTGACCTCCACCCCACAAACAATTTGATGGAACAGGGATTTGAACCCCTAACCTCCATCCCACAATTGCTTGTGGTGGCCAGGTGGGCTAAGCCACCTGGTTTTCCTCAATCCCATTATTGAGAATACATTCTTGTGAAACAATTTCTCCCCAAAATAATCAAAATTTTAACCAAATACAGCATACATGTACGAAACCAAATACAACACAATTATCTATGAAACCATATTACCATATATAGCGACAGTAAATATAGTTATAGTTTTCAGTTAACATTTGAGATAGCCCTGCAGAGCAATGGGGTTCAATTCCCATCTCCCTCATCCTGCAAGATTTGTACTAAAAAAAAGCAGATAGCAGTTCAAAACAATTGCATAACTTTAAATGATAATTACAAAACTACCCCTGAGTTTTGGATTAATCACAAAAAACCTCATAAATGTTTGAAAATTCCAAAAAAGACCTTGAGGTTTGTTTTTGTGTTAAATGTAAGGGGTGTCTGAAATGCTTTTACTTATGAATAGGGTAAAGTGTAATACAAACTCAAATGTCAAGGGAATTTTTGTAATTTTAAAAAAAATATAGGTTTTTTTTGTAATTAACCGAGACCTCGGATAGTTTCTGTAATTATCCATAAACTTTTAACGAAATACTAATAAAGTTAAATGCAACAGGTAGATAGCAATACTAACCTACCTTTGTAAGAATTAAAACATAAATCAAATGAGCACAAAACCCAAGAAACTGCCTGAGAGCAAATCAGAGGACATACAAAAATCTCGACGTCGCCAGTTACAGAGAAGAATTACAGAATGTGGTACAGTGTGAGTAAGCTGCTGGGACACTATATATACTCACAATAGAAACGACATTCTTACTTTCTTACAAAACCTTGGTAATTAAACACAGACAACGAATCTCTTATCGTAGTAGTAATGTACGCATTAAGTATGAGAAGAATTGACTAATTTTTACAAGCAGTAAGAGAAAGATGAAGCAAGCAACAAAACAATGATATTAGGAATCTTCGGTTGATCGGTAACAAATAACAAGAAAATAACAGGAAATCTGCACTAGCACACCTCAAAATCTGCATTTTATCGAGTCCACAACTCAAGACTAAACCTGCAAAACAAAACACGACTCTCTTAGCTTCAAAATGACTTTTCTGAGGGGAGTATATATTATTAAGGCCTATATCAAACAAACATTTAAAAAGACACTTATTGTGAATAGGAGGGAGTAATAAATAGTAAGGCTCAAAATTTCCCGTTGCGGATATGTTTGCACTAATTCGCTCAAGGTTCCATAAAGGCCTCGTAAACGATAACTAGAAGCAATATTAGGTGACAAGTTAATGACAGTTCATCCAACTGGAAATGCATGAATTTTAGTATACCTCGACATTATTATATTTTTCGCATATGTGAAATCACCTAGATCAGCTAACCCAAAGAATAGCAACACCATCATCTAATAACCTAGTTTTTCTCCTAGTCACAACATAATGAAGGTTTTTAAGACAGAACCTACAGCAAGAAAAGACCAAAAGATGGCCAAAAGGCAAGGATAAGGGTAAACATGTGAAGCAACTTAAGCAGTGACTGTACCACCCTCAAATTCCTCATGTTTGCGGTAATTATGTTTAACTTTCAACAAAATTTCTTACAACCTACATTATCACTAAAATCACAGCAAATAGTACACAGCTCCAGAAAAAAGAATAATTAAAAAAATAAAAGACCTCAACAGCTGAGAATAGGACTGCCTACTGAGGCGATTAGCAAGTAAATGGGAAGATGGGATAATTTGACATACGGACAGTTGGGATCATTTGACATAAAAGCTAAAGGTCTAAGTAGAATCAACCAATACAAATAACACTGCCAGCACTGACCAGACAAGAAAAATGGCAGCATTCACAAAGTAACTGGGCACACTAGTGGTATTCATGTTGGGCACTACAAGTATAATTTTTCTACAAAAACAGAAATAATTACTTCACACACAGGAATCTGCTAATGATCAGGGTTAAAATAATAAATCATAAGTTACCTTATCTTACAAATCAGCCTTGGGTTTTTTTCCAGCTACAATCTGGGATATGTGTAGGCCCCTACTGAATGCTTGATTGAAAAGAATCCTTGTCTGCATGTTTTGGAACCCAGGCAGCCATGAAAGCAGGGCCAGAGGGACCATGACAATGACTCCAAACATTATGTCGTAAAGGCGAGCTACAGAAACAACAGTCTCCCAAAGCATTGCTTTTTGCAAAAAGGGTCGGAGGACCTGTGCAATAGATATACATCCCCACCCAGTAGGAAGAAAAGCCAATAAACTGGTGAAGATATCCAGAAATTTGAACTGGGTAAACTCGAGCAAGGCAATTATCAAAACTGTGGCAAGAATAATAACAAGGAACTGAACCAAACGGTAGTAGATGTGTTCCTTTGCAGCATATTTGTCCCGAGCATATGCTATTATTATGTAAAGTCCAAGAGCCACAACCACATAGATCCATGAAAGCAAGTAAACAGCGATGCTTTTGCTTTCAGCGGCAATGCCTAAATGATATACAATCCCATACTGAAAAAAGAAGAAACGGAGGTCCAAAATGATTTCCAGTACCTTTCCCCAAAGACCAGTTGTCCTTAAATGATCTTGCTCTTCATACCACCATTTTTCCCAGCTCTGTTCAGATTTTGCAAACACGCCACCCCTGTACCATATCCAGTTCATGAACTCATCAAAATCATACACAGTTTTTAACCAATCAAAGCCCAATGGGTTAAAAATGAAGGGGCCCAAAATCCAGGACACTACTAAAAACCAACTGGAAATGGTCAATGCTATGTACACAAAAGTTCCTTGAGCTACCGGGCTGTAGGCAGCATACACAGTGAGTATCAGTCCAAGTTCAATAGCCTTCACAAAATGACTACGAGCATATAATCTATAATTCTCAGCAAAACTCTTATGCTGCACCACAAAACCACGTCCAGTTGCACGATATTTTGCACCTCCATGTAGTATAGTTCTGCCAAAGTAATGACCACGGGTCCCCATGGAGAATGTATAGAATACAGAAGAAAGTTGGAGCTGCATCGTTATAAAGTCCCAGATAGCATTCAAAAAGCCATGCTCAAGTGAATTTTCCACAACCATTGGCAAGGCAGTAAAGAGACCAAGTTGGATGATGAACTGCTGGTTCAAGATTGTACCAAGTGCTCTATTATTGTTTGTATTTGCCATGGCAGAGCCTTCTACCCCACTCAACGCCAGATAAAGCCGGCCCCACAAAAATGCATACACAGTGAAGAGAATCATCATGGTATTGAAGAAAAAGCCCACAGTAGTGTAAAAGAATGACAGCATTCGGAAGAAGTCCAACCTATGACCCAACCTGTAAACATCTCGGCTCAGTATTTGCTCACCATTCCCACTGGCAACCTTGGCTTCAAACATAGAGATTTGATTCAGCCCAACATCCCTTCCCTTTCCAACTTGGATGTATTCATGGTGGGTAATATTCCCGCCTCTCAATGTGCAATTGAACCCAGCAAAAATATCCTCGCTAATATTGATCACTCGAGAAGCCTTGCTTAGACCACCACGAGTCAAAAACCAAAACCTGTCAAACACATCAGGGTGCCCATAATGCATCCGAACTTTCAAAGGATTAGCTAAAACGCTGCCCCAAGGTGACAAAACTAGTTTCCTGTGCAGACATGAACCAAGCAAGTGATGATACAGAACCTGTAAAAATGTGTTCTCGAACTCCCAGGATGGTAGGTTTTCTGATACCATAGTAGCATTTGAATTCTTCCAAGAGATTCCTCATCTTAAGGGCCTCCTCAAAATAGTTGTCCTGGTTCATGTCAATGGTCTGAACTGCATCTCCCCTAGTGAAGATAATGGCATGATTCTGATTCTCCGGTTTCCCCTCACCAAGCTTCACTGGACCAGGCAATTTGACCCGATATATTTCGACTTCTTTCTGCAACTTCTGATCATATTTCACTAGGACAGAGTAATATTCCTTCTCATCCCTCCCTGATGACACCTCATCAACATAGGCAACACGAAGTGCTTCATTGTTTTTCATCAAATAAAGTATCTCCTCAGCATGGGGATCCTTTTTGGCCTTTTGAGAACCATAAATCTGGCATGCAACCACGTAGGTAAATTTCATCAAGACTGTTCCGCGCTCATGACCTTTAAAGAAGGCACTGACTGAACTATTTGCTCTGCTCAACGTTCTTGAGGAGGGTGATTTTTCTGAGCTCAAACGATCGATGTCATCATTATGCCTCATGGAACCCAGTTGCTGAGATCCTTCTCTCATGTCCATCTCAGAAGCAGAATCCAGGAACGCCAGCATCTCAAGGGCACGATAGTAGTACATCATTCCTCTCACCGTGCGGGTAAGTGTCTGACCCCTGAATGATGCCCACAATCGAAGATCTCTCAGCCTAGTTGTCCACAGTTCCCTTTCACTTGTCATCCCTTCTCGGCGCATCCTCTCTAAGAAGTTCCTCCAATCACTGGCATAGATAGTTTGCAAGTAGTAAAGGGTCGAAATCCCATCTTCATTCTCGGTTCGGAGTTGTTCCTTGCTGTACAACACCTCTTCACTGTAGTAGGGGGTCAAAACACTGAATGCCATCATTTTCTCAACTTGGGGAGCATGAGGCATGTTCATGAACAAAGAGTTACTGAAGAAGGCAATTCGACGCCTTGCCTCAAGATTTTCTGGAACCTTCTGCATGGAATCCCGGGAGGTGAGAATGGTATGCAACCGCCGGACACGGCGATAGAAAGTCTCGTTACTTGCACTAGGCAACTCAATGGCATTTTGAAAAAGCAACCCTTCACCAGAAGTCCTTTGAGGAGCCAGACCATCCTCCTTCAGTTGGTCGCTGTTTCTCGGCTCTTTCAGGAAATCTCTAATAGCAGCCTCATAAAGGGCCTGAAGAGCATTCACCACTTTATCAGCATCTTTATCAGGCTTGAGGACAAGAGTAAGAAGATTGACCAACTTTTCATGGATTTTGGGGAGTGCAGTCATGTTGTAGTTTTTCGTGAATTTCTCCAACTGAACAAATTGATCAATTTCTTGGAAATAAGTTCTGATAATTGAGCGCTCCTCAGAATCATATTTGACAATTGCCAGTAAAAAGTGCTTTAAGCTGTCATATGCTTCAACGACCGCACATCGTCGATACTCGGTCTTGCAGATCTTATACCAAAGCCATCTGTCAGGAGCATCTACTAACTCTTTTGCCTGGCTGAGAGCAAGCAGTAGCTCGTTACAGAGGAGCAAGCATGGCCACTGAATCACCCGAGTTTCCCAGTTACACTTAGGATCTTTCCGGTCATTTTGAGGCAACTCCAAAAGTTCAACCTCACGGTCACAGATAATGTCTTCCTCTCTGAATATATTGATTATCTCATTCCATATCAAGGCAAATTTATAGGCCTCCACCTGGTTGGATTCAAGTTTCTTAAAGGGCCGGCCCAGTCCATATCTCAGCTTCAACCGGTGAATGGCATCCTTTATCTTGCTCTTAATTGTTCCCCTAGCATTCATCAGCTGCTCCTCAGGCATAAGATTAAATTGTATAGCACTAGCAAAGAATTGAAATCTCAACCTCAATTGCTGCATGTTCCGAATTTCACCCAAGTGATCAAACAAACCAACCGCGGCGCCGACAAACGAAGAGTAAATTGAGTACCAAATCTGGAGGTCCATTAGGTAAATCAAAACAACCGGGAGCCACAACAGCCCAACCGCAAACCGATTACTGTGATCAAAGAACTCATGCCACTCATAGTTAACATTTCTGAGATCCAGCAGGGCCTTTGTCGGAGCAATCATGGGCTTAATCTGCATGAAGTAACTAAATACAAATTTTGTTGCAAGCACTGCGACCCAGAAAAGGCTATACTTAACATTGTCCACAAGACCTTCCCTTAGCCCCCGACCCACAAAAGTCCTGCCTTGGAACCACCACGACAACAAATAAAATATCTTCCAATTTGTGTTCTCCAAAAAATTCCTAATCCACGGCAGAACAAATAGAGCCAAAGCTAAAATCTCTGGAGCGATAAAAGCCACCACCACCTCAAGAAAATTTACCACTCTCCTGTTTGCAGCACTCGTCCAATTCCGATCACTATTCCTCTGACTCCATATCCTTCCGTAGAACACCCCAAACACCACAATCCACCCAGCTGCAACCACACTTTTCAAAACCATCCTCACTCCCAAAGACTTGGTCTCCCTAGATACCAAATTGTACTGCATTCCAATATCCAACAAAGATTGCAGGAATCTCAGGGCGCTCCATGTGAAAAATACAGTCAAGCACCTCACCTGAACATCCCTACTCTCCAATGCCTGCCATGGATACTCCCTGTCTTCCCAAGCCACAATAATTGCCGCCTGAAGAAACAAAATCAGCAGAATCCACAGCTTATCAAAGCTCCTAAATAAGTTCCAAAATGACCTCTGCTCGACAAACCCCGTTTTCCCTACCTTCTTCCCCTTATGCCCTGTCACAAAAAAGTTACTCCCAATATCAATCGGCCATTTCAGCTTCTCAAAACACCTCTTACTCCAAAAGTACTCATTTATATCGTCGTAATTCCGCCACGCAGAGTGTGGAGCCGTCCCATTTCTACTGTTCTCGACCTCGGCTTTAATAGTATCATAAATTGGCTTCACAATTTTATTTAGAAAAGCATTCTCCCCAGAAATAGAGGGCAAAAAAGCCCTCCCCGTGTTCTCATCAATATATTCCTCCAATATCTTATTCAACTCCATCGCCATGTTATGAAAAATATAAGAAATGCACTCCGGAACAAAACGCAAATTGGCAGACTCACCCCAAATAAGCAAATAGAGCGAGACGTACAAGAGCTCGCGGCGGTGGTCGGAGGACGAGTGGCGGGAGTGCGAGTCTGAGAGCCAAATATTTGACTTGACGTTGAGGTACGAGCACCAATTGGAGTAATTCCTCAAGAGATGTCGACGGAAGCGGCGGAGGACGGAGGGGTCGAGGGTGTCGATGTTGTCAGGAGGCGGAGAGAGGCGCATCTGAGCATTGGAGAGGTGGAGCACGAGGTGCTCCCTCTGGTTATTGACGTTGGAGGCTTGGAAACCGAAGAAAAGGGCAAGCCAGTCGAGGAGGTCGTAGTGGGGCTTCCATGGAGCGAACGGCGGCGGGCGGAGGTCACCGACCGCGCGTAGGGCTGCTGCAGCGGCGCGTACCTCGGGGAAGCGGAGGGAGGGGTGGTCGGCGAGGAGGTTGTGGATTGGTATAATGTTGTAAACGTCGTCATCTTGTTGGGGCCGTGGGGGAAGCTGATTCATTGTGGCATTCGGAGAGATCTGAGAATTTGAGACGACGTTTTGGGTTTTTTTCTGAAGCTCCTGGTTTAGGTCCTATCTATCCGCTGGCAGCTATGGCGGACCAACCCAGGGGGTTTACAGGGTAAATGCTTTCTGGACTGCAGATTTTGTGGTAATGGAGAAGAAGGGATCAACTCAAAGTCTGAAAGTTTTCAAATGGCAATGGCGGATGCGAATTTACGCTGTTTTGGGTTTTGATTGTGATTTGTGTTGTACACACTGCTACAATTGTTGTACATCAATTTTGAAACTTCCTAAATAAAGAGAAAAAAAATACGTATAATATAGGCTAGGTTTCCTTGCTTGAAGTTGAAGATTTGTACTAATTGTAATGTGGGATTTAAGTCCATTTATTACTCCATAACTTTTTTATTTAGATATATCTTACATAATTAAGAATTTATGGCATAAGATATCATTAATTTTTTAAAACAAAGGAATAATAAAAGTTTGTGACTAAATTGGAAAATATCTCATAAGATACCAACGTTTAGTTTAAGAATATTCAACGTATTATGTGTTAAAATATCAAAAAAGTGATATTTATATTCGTATTGTCTTCAAATAAGTACACATAATTAATCATGTAAAATAAATAAACATTATGAACTTCAACTATTAAATATTATAAAGGTGCAAATGATTTTGATAAACAAAAGTTAAAGACTATATTCATAGAGTGTTTGGATGAGTTGAGCATGTAAGCTCTATTGAAACAATCACAATATTACTATTAGGAATGATTAACAAAAGAAAGTGTCATTGAGGTATGACCTCATTAAAAAACAAATTATCTAACTTACAAAATTATAAAATACCTTTTAGTTTTGATTTAGTGTTAAAATTAATGGATTAACTGTAATATATTTGTAAATATAAGTGAAATAGTTTTTGCTTTTGAAGAAGGGTATAAATATTAGAAATATAAAACCTCAAGATTATTTTATGTTATTTTAAAAGTTAACTGGTTTTTTTTTTAATTAGGTCAGACATTCTGGTACCTTTTGTAATTAAGCCTAAATATTATGAATGATAACCTAAAGGACAAATGCTGGAAAGAAGCATAGAAGGAAGTTATGAAAATTCCAAATCTGATAAATGCCGGAAAATTTCATGTGAGCTACTTGCTCAGCATGGTCAACCAAAGAAAGCTCGAAAGTCGATAATTTAAAATGAGGAGGACCTCAAGGCTCAATCCTCTGTCCACATGCCTATCCTCGTCTTGGCAATAGAAAAAAGCACCCTTTAATAAAAAGAAAAAGATCGCAATTAGAAAAGACTTTGGAGTGATTTAAAGTTAAAAGACTTGTTCAAACAACATAAATTTATATACGATTGGTACTACTTTTCGTTAGGGGTGGAACTTGACATGATGTTTATTGAAAGAAATACGAACACGAACATAAACGTGACAAACACATATCTGACACGATATTATTATTTGTCTTAACATATAGTTATCTTATATTTTACTTAATTTTAAATATATTTCGAACATAAATAAGAATTGACCCAAAACTGAACGCGAATATGACCTGATCACTCGAAATGTCACCCCTACTTTGATGATGAAAGTAGAGTTTTTTTATTTTAATTTTCATGTAGTAAATTATTGCCTATTTTCTATTTTTTTATTGTGAGACACATACGATAAAATTATGCCAGAATCACTAAACGATTAACGTGGGACACAATTTATTTTTTAATCTAATTAATATATAAAATTTTAAAAGTAAATAACAAATAGTGAAAGGAATGAGAAAATGTTATGGGGCACGTGTCCCCATAGCAAGAAATATGACTCCATGGTTGTATCCATTTCCTCACTTTCTTCCTCAAATTCCTCACTTTCTTCCTCACCTCGGCCTGCCACTCACTCTCCACTTTCTGGGATGCCCGTCTTTGGCCAGAAAGGCAGCCACGATGCATCTCGACGTCCTTCCCGTCGCAAGTTATCCCCCCGGGTACCCATGTGTTTTTCGACGGTGCCATCTCATCCACTCATAATCAGGCTGCGATTGGCGTATGCATGGTAAATTCTTCAGGAAACTTTGTTAAAGGTTGCCAGGTCCTTCCCCGACATTTCGAACCCAGACGTGGCAGAGGCGTTAGCCTTTCGTGAAGTAGTTCTACTGGTTAAGGTCTCTGGTCTCCAGTGCCTTTCCTTCTTAGGCGACTCGGTGAACATCATCCTTGCGGCTTCAGGAGCATCAGACGCTCACCCTGATTATGAACCTCTCACATCTGATATAAATTCGTTGCTTGTGAACTTTAATTTTTCCGGTTTTTACTGGATTCCTAGACTAGAAAATTCTATTGCGCACGAGTTTGCCCACTATGCTAAACGTACATCTTGTGAGGCAACCTCGTGGGCCCATCCTCCTGACTTTTTGTCTTAATCGGCTGGACCGTTTTCGGTAATTAATATTACTATTTTCGCTTAAAAAAAATAATTCAGTTAATTCAAGAGCGGATTCAGGGTTCTTCGCCCAACGCACTCCAAAATTTTTCTATCTCTTTTTTTAAGGGAAAAATATATATAAATGCTTTTTTTAATGGGAAAAGAAATGTGGGCTAGGAATAGCCGCATTCGCTACGCGGCTGGGTTGATCCTTTTATGTTCGCTTTCATTAAAAAGGGAAAAATAAGAAAAAGGAAAGAAGATAATGAATCAAGTAGATGGTATTTTAAGAGAAAATGAACAAACTTGTACATTGGCGTAGTCATTACGTTATCACATTTTGCGCATTTAGGGGCGAAAATAAGTACCACACTCATTTCATTCTTTCATTTTGGCAATTATCCTCCTATCATCCACCACCAAAATTGTCAAATGATTAGTGGTGTAAAATCCATAATTACACGAGTATTTGTGGCGAAATAATATTATTTTTTCTTTACTTTGATAGTTTAGTATTGTTATACATAAGATAATCAATTCCATTAAAAGAAATAAAGTTTTAATACATAGGCACATCCTAGGAATAAAAGATACATCAAGAAAGGAACTGAACCTTTTGAATCAAATTTACATATGAGACTCAACCAACTTGAGCAAATTTACGTATAAGGCAAACTTATTTATTTAAAAAAAAAACACCTATTACAGAATATCAAAATTATTTATTGAGGACAAATAAAAACCATCTATTTGGACTAATTTTTTGAGACTAAAAAATTGTCACATCATTCATAGGAGAATGATGGTGCAATTCATTAGAGATGTTCTAAGGAATATGGTATCGCCTATCGGGTTTACGTAAACCCAATCCAAATCCGACCCTTTATCATCCTACATATCTACCTTAGACTAAAAGAAAAAAAATTTGACACATGTCATCACTTCATTAATCTTAGATATTTGCAAGTAACTTTTAATCCTCCCAATTCCACATGACAGCTTCACATTTATCTCTATGTGGCAATTTTATGTACAAAATTAAAATATAACAGATTTAATCAAAATTATGAAAGATAAAATATAATTCCAAAAAGAAAGGATTTTTCACAATCAGTATGGAAATCTATCCGAAGATATATTTTGAGAAATATTCTATTAGTTTAAAATATATATATTTTTGAATTTAAAAAATAACAAATTTAAAAGATAGAAAATAATCTAAAAATCAAGATTCTATCTAAACTATCTTTTAAATTTGTGATTTTAAATTTTATTTTTGTACAAATCCCGTTTGCTAAAATGCCACAAAGTTAAAATAGCCACACAGTTGAACTCCCGTGTGTTATTCCTAGTTGTGGAATCTAATTTGAAAATAGCCACAAAGTTAAAATCATGCCACAAAATTATTAAATTTATCATGCTGGTGGATTATGCTATCGAGGGCTTAAAAACGGCCAAAAGTCATAAGATAACTTAAAAATTATTTTCAGTTTCTGCTGTTACTTTTTAAGATTCTTGTAAGAATATAAAGAAGTAAATTATATTTTTATTATGGAACAATTAAAAAATGATTATTTTTTTCTAAAAATAAATTTGATGAAAAGCTGTATTCCAGCAATAAAAAGTTCTTTTTTTTTATTCGATAAAGGGGAAAATAATAAATGGTGTTTTCAAGTTCTATTTGTTTAAGAAAACAAAATAACATTTTAGGTATAATATAATATTATTAATGCACACAGCACACTTACTGTAAATTAATACTATTAAAATCATAAATATAGCATCATTTAAAATAAATGATTCAAACTGCTATTAATGCACACAGCAAACTTCTATTTTGATATTGAATTAAAAAGACATCTAACTATATAAACCATAAGACTGATGAAAGGTACGAGTACCGGAGCAAAAGTTATCTATCTAACCTTTTAAATATGCAGTCATGAATTACTACTGATTAGTAAAATATATATTAGACATTAGTCAACTTTTAGTTGGAGAACTGCTCCAAATTTCGGAATTGACTTATAGGGGCAAACTTAACATGCACGTAACATGTCAATTATGGGATGAGTTTATGACGTGGACACGTGGTACTACCTCGAACACTAAGCGCTTGTTTGGGACCACTTTTGAAATGGAATTTTGGATATAGAATTACATTTTAATAAAAGAAAATAATGTTTGGTGGTCAACTTAAAAATTAGAATGAACAATTGCATAATTCAATCATCCAAAAAGTCCAGAGAAATAATAATTTAAGACTTTTTGAAAAGTCACTTATTAAGAAGTTCATTCTCTAATTGGACTTTTGCATAAGTGCTCCCAAACATGCACTAAATTAACACAATAATCTCTTGTTATATTATCTACTATCTACGACGTATTAAGTCGTTAGGGCCACTGACGGATTCAGGGGGCCAACTTGGGTCTGCCCCCTGATGAGAACCGCAACAACGACTGTGCATACGACCCAACAACAATATGTTGTTAACCCAAGATCTTCACTAGTTCGGTTAAGGATTAGTGGAAATCTCGACTCGTTGCTTAGCAAAGCAAGAACCTCGGTATGCGAAGACTCCACAAACAAATGCGGAAATTTGTTTGATAAGTCGGAATTCGCAACAAGATGAACAATCTTGAAGCTCTTTGAAAAACCCAAAGGGTTGGAGAGGAAAATCTCAATTTAATATTCAATATCAAAGTTATTATGAAAATAAACAAGTGTTTGCCTTATATAGGCGACTGAAAACAAACCATAAATCAACTAGGAAATAACTTAAAAATCGAAAAAAGGAAACGAAAAATAGCATAAAATCCTAAAACGCGCCCACGGACACGGCCGTGTCGTTGAGCACGGCCAAGTTGTGTTCCTTGCTGTTTTGGAGCTTAAAAAATATGTAGGCGAGCACGATCGTTCCTGTGAACACGACCAGGCCGTGTCTGTGAACACGGCCAGGACGTGTTGGCCTCTATTGCATCCGTTTGATTCCGAATTAGCTCTTGGAGTCTTCATAAAAGTTGTAGATCTTCTCTTAGCTTTCCATAGCATCTTGAATCAGCTCAATATCAATTTTGTAGAGAAAGTTATGGCTAAAAATACTAAACTCTGCTAGTGCTAAAAATTGTTGACGCACTTGGACGTTTTTGAAGGCAACTTCTTGTTGTTCGATCGTCAATGATTCCTTTCAACACATGATTAACTAATATGACTCTATACTCAATATACTTGGCCTCTAACATCAACTTGGCCACTCAAATAACTCAAAAACAACGAAAATAGACACATAATCTATGATAAATAAATACAAGAACTCAAGAACTCAATTACATAGTCTTCAAGAACTCGAGATGCTTGTATTTGGTGTTGCCCGGATCCTTCGTGACCGGATTCTCATCATTCCCCTCCTCTTGAAAGGGATTCGTCCTCGAATCCAAACGTTGGACCCCAAAGATTGAGCAATTATATCAATCCACCCGAATCAAATGTTAGACGGCACGCACACTCATCCGGTTGCTCAAATCCCTGTAAATAGAACTAGACAAAATATTATTAGATATGTTAGCATTCAAACACTCATGCCTAATGTCTTTCATTTTAATCATAAGCACAAATTTTCTCTCTTGTTTTACCTCATTGGTCTTTCCCCCCATATTTTTTGTACTCTAATTTTTCTTGGCCATCTCTCGAATCTCGCAACTACCCTTGGCCAGACTCTCAAGCTTTCTAATTTTATTTTCACTCAAGCTCTCTTTTTTCTCAGCTTTTGTTTATTTCTTTTGCTCATTTGCCGGACACTCTTTTTCTTTTGATTCACAAACTCTCATCCTCACATGATCATTATAGATTTCTGCAGGTGTAAGAGAAGAAAGTATGAACTTTCTCCGCTCATGCTCAACAGTATAGTAATTAGTGTATCCATCATCAACAACTCGCCTATCAAACTATCATGGCCTACCCAACAAAATATGACAAGCCCGCATTGGCACCACATCACATAATATATCATCCTTATAACTCCCAATCTGAAAAGACACTAACACTCTTTTATTAACTTGTACCTCGCCACAATCATTGAACCATTGTAGGGTATACGGATCTGGATGTTCAAGTGTACGAATCTCTAACTTCTCCACCAATTTCGCACTAGCCACGTTTGTACAACTACCTCCATCATTGATTATATTACACACTTTATCCTTAACTAAGCATCTAGTGTGAAGTTTTTTTTATCGCTGCTCATGATCAACTAACTTTGGCTCAATATTCAAAATTCTATGTGACACTAGTGATAACACATTTCCCTCCACCAGCTTAACTACCTCCGGAACCTCTTTCCACTCTGGCATATCACTATAATCCGGCTCATCCTCACTTTCGGACTCTACATCACCATTAGCCCGAATCATCATCACTCTTCTATTCGGATATTCACTAGCTCTATGACCCCTCCCATGACATTTAAAACACTCAATGTCTCTAATGCGTGAAGTAGAAGGATCAAATTTACCGGATGGTTTTGCCTTGTTCGAGTCTGTCTTGTTCTCCACAACTTTGGGCTGTTGTGAAAAACACATGTCATGCATCGTAGGCGTATTCGAACCCCAAGTACTGGTGCTAGTGTTGGGATTTTTCCGTGTAAAACCCCTCCTCTTGAGCTGCTGCTCAATTTTGACCGCCATGTGCACCATCTCCTCAAGATCGACACAATGATGTAAGTCGACGGTATCTGCTATAGGAGTATTCAATCCCGCGATAAATCTCGCCATCGTCACCTCCTGATCCTCTTCTATATTAGCCCTCACCATCAACATCTCCATCTCCTTATGGTAATCCTCCACGCTTTTAGACCCTTACTTCAACCTCTGCAACCTTTGATAGACATCTTTGTAATAATGATTTGGTACAAAACGGCGTCACATCAAACTTCTCATCTCCTCCCATGTGGAAATGGGCCGCTCATCGCTCCTCCTTCTCGAGACCATTAATTGATCCCACCAAAAACTTGCGTAATCCGAGAACTCAGTTGATGTCAATTTTATTTTTTTCAATTCGGAATAATTTTGGCAATCAAATACATTCTTGATTTTTCTCTCCCAATCCAGATAGGCGCCCGGATCACTCTTTCCCTGGAACGATGGGATTTGCATTTTGATGTTACTCAAATTGCCATCCTCGCATCCCCTATCACCCCTATTTCCGCACCGACCTCTGCCCGAATTGTAAATTTGCTCCCTTTCGGAATCAAAATCATCTATCTCATCCGTCCATTTCTCTAGTTCGAATCTCCTAGACCTCCGCGCCCTAGTACCAGACTCCTCTATTTTCGGCGCCTCCTTAGAATCCCCTAACGTCTCGATCACCACTTTCTTTATGAGGCTTGTAAGTGCCTCCATATCTAACTTATTACCGAAATCCAAAGGTTGTTGGTTTTCTTCGGACATGATGTATAAACAAGTGCAACAATACCAACAACAATCCCCCCAAAAAAAAAAAAAAACAATCTCACGCTCCCAACAAATCACGAAATAAACTCCCTCGTTTTTGTTTTTATTTTTTTTTGTACCCTTGAAGAACTAGGGTTTATAAGAAAATCTGGGTAATAACAAGAATTAAAGAACAAGGATAGGTTTAAACTTGCTAGATGGCTCTGATTACCAACTGATGTGAACCGCAGTAACGATTGTGCATACGACCCAACAACAATATGTTGTTAACCCAAGATCTTCACTAGTTCGGTTAAAGATTAGTGTAAACCTCGACATGTTGCTTAGCAAAGCAAGAACCTCGGTATGCGAAGACTCCACAAACAAATGTGGAAATTTGTTTAATAAATCGGAATTCGCAACAAGATGAACAATCTTGAAGCTCTTCGAAAAACCCAAAGGGTTGGAGAGAAAAATCTCATTTCAATATTCAATATCAAAGTTATTGTGAAAAATAAACAAGTATTTGCCTTATATAGGCGACTCAAAACAAATCCTAAACCAACTAGAAAATAACTTAAAAATCGAAAAAGCAAACAAAAAACAACATAAAACCATAAAACGCGCCGGCGGACACAACCGTATCGTTGAGCATGGCCAGGTCGTGTTCCTTGCTGTTTCAGAGCTTAAAAAATCTGTAGGCGAGTACGACCGTGCTTGTGGACACGGCCAGGTCGTGTTTGTGAACACGGACGTGTGTTTGAACACGGCCAGGACGTGTTGGCCTCTGTTTCGTTCTTTTGAGTCCGAACTAGCTCTTGGAGTCTCATGAAAGTTGTAGCTCTTTCTCTTAGCTTTTCATATCATCTTGAATCAGTTCAATATCAATTTTGTAGAGAAAGTTATGACCAAAATACTAAACCCTGCCAGTGCTGAAAACTGTTGACGCGTTTGGACGTTTTTGAAGGCAACCTCTTCTTGTTCGATCGTCAATGTTTTCTTTCAACAAATGATTAACTAATATGACTCTAAACTCGATATACTTGGCCTCTAACATCAACTTGGCCACTCAAATGACTCAAAACAACGAAAATAAACATCTAATCTATGATAAATAAATACAAGAACTCAAGAACTCAATTATATAGTCTTCAAGAACTTGAGATAGCTTGCATTTGGTGTTGCCCGGATCCTTATTACTGGATTCTCATCAACCCCCTTTTTTAAAAACATAAATTTTGTGAGAAATTATTATTTTAAAGTTTTTTTAGTGCTAATTTATATGATTTTTCTCGAATGTTTTTATCTGTCCACCCTATTTTCGTATATCGACCCACCCCGTTAGGGTCAATGGCAGATCTACGTACAAACATAAACTGTACCCCCAAATTGAAAAAATCAAACAATATTTTTTAGTAAAAAAAATTATTAATAATAATAAATTTGTACCCTTATTTTTACAAAAAAATAGAAAATTCAAATAAAATAATACAACGTCCCCACAATAAAATTTCAAAAATTAAAAGATTGACTTAACAACTTGAATAAATAAATCATCACAAAAGTCAAACCCTACAAAACTAGAAATATATAAAAAAAATTCTAATAATATTAATAATGTTACCAGAACTATGTTTTGTTGTCTCTTATTTTTTTAATTACTCTAATTATTTCTTTTATATATGTATATTAATTGTTCATGTACCATTACATGATTAACTTTTAGAAAATTTTAAACATTGCTTTGTTGTAGGACTTTAAATATTAAACAATATTTATATACATATTTTTTTAATATCTATCGTGCCCTATATATTTTAAAAATCCTGGAACTGGTGGTGTCCTGGCTCTGTCATTAGCCTATTTAATTAATTTTTGAGCCTAATCATCATCATGGTTATATAGCTTGAGCACTGATCATAGTTAGAAACTTTCATGTTGCGTTTGGATTTAATAGAAGAACTTAAGAGAGTGATCTTAATAAGATGGGGATTTTTCATCTTAGATCTCTATAACTACTCAAGAAAAACTCAAAATAAGAAATTAAGAGTTTGATTTTCTTTATAACATAAAATCATCCAAAAACTCAATAAACTTGTTTAAATCTTAACTTCAAATTAATTCATTTAAATGAAACCGTAAATATTTTATGCAAGAACCTCAAATTGAGCCAATGGACAAAATATATTTATTGAGTTGATTTTTTAATAAAATAAATCGAAATATACCAAATTTTATATTCTTTCTAATTATCCATTAACTGTGAGGGGCTAAGTTTTTTTTTTTTTTTTTTTTAAGTTAGTGAGACTAGAAAATGAAAATATACCATGTTATAATATGTGAATCATCATGATGAACAAGAAAGGAGAATAATCGAGAGAAAAGAGATAGAAAGAAGAGATTGTATTATTGAATCTGAAAAAGTGATTATTTATATGAGCTTCAGCTTATTTATAGAAGAATGAAAATACAACTATCCTAACTAACATAACTAACTATTTTGTTGATCTTGACATACCAAATTTTTCATTCTTTTTAATTTAAAAATTATCAAAAATTGAAACATGGAATCTATAATTTACCTATATAGAAATTACAAAAGGTATTTCGCCTATAATATATTTTATTAAAAAACTAATTAGTTTTTTTTGTGTATGCGTAATAAAAATGACATTAAAAACATGTATATCCATATATCAATTCATTAATTCTCTTTTTGGTTGAGGTGGCAAAAGAGACGTCATGCAAAGTTTTAACGGGCAAAATATAAAACAATGAGAAAGTCTTATGTGAGACGATCTCATGAACTTATGTTCGTGAGACAGATCTTACAACACACAAAAAAACATGGGTCATTTTCATGGGTTTGAGTTTTGGTTCAAATCTTATTTATATATATGATCCGTCTCATAATTAAAAATGCCCATGAGACCGTCTCATACAAATTTTTGCCTAAAAGACTTTTAGCATGTGCCTGTCTGCGTGATAGAAATTCGATGGAGTATTCCAATTAATGCAATAATGATTTATTTCTGATGACAAAAAAAACAAGTTCGTTGACTGCGTAAGAAAATCGTAAATAATTTGGACGTGACAAAGTATAACTGTATAAGTTTGCCCAAGTACTTGCTCCAAGGTGGTAAGTATATAATTACATTTTCTATTAGAGAAATATTAATAACATTTCTGAATAAGAATAAACGAGACATGTCAAATAATTTAGAGGATCATAAAGTGTTTCTATTTAGTAATTAGTTAACTAAGGTTAATTATGTATTTGAATGGGAAAACATCTATTATGAATGCACAGATGAGATGTCTGTTAATATTTATTTTGAGAATAGATGTTTATTAATATTAAGAATGCAAGTGGAGTGAAATTTACCCAAAAACTTCCTATCCACACGTAGAAGTAAATGAGGGGACACGCATTTGACTTAAAGATGGAGATGGAAATAGTCTTAACGTGTTGTTTATATCCATATGGGAAAAATATTCCAATCAATTAATTCATCAATACATTTTCCAGCATTTGAACATTATAAACCCATGTTAAGTATTCTAGCATTTGACAGGGTGTATACCTGTTTTTCAAATTTATCCTCCGGACTCTTCTCATTTTTCTTATTTTCTGAGATTTCAGACATATCTATAAAACAATAAAAAATTTAAACCCTTTAGCGCAATATTGTACGCATTCCTTTTGTTAAAGAATATGAAAAAAAAAAGTGATATACCAAATTTTATCTTTTGTACAATGAATTTACCATTTATTTATAGAAAAAATGCTAGAAATACAGAATAAGAAAGTCATCAATGAGCATCACCAATGATGCTTTTTCGGGGGGGTTTGTTGGAGAAAAAACCTCTGCAAAAAAACTCAAACCATTGGGTAATACAGGTTTCAAGTTTGTAGGTTACAAACTAGGTTTTTTCGAAAAATTAAAAAAAAAAAGAAGAAAAAAAATTGTTGTGGGATATTTATAAAAATGTGGTTTGAGTGTGGATCCATAAAAAGTTGTTGGGAAGTTTTTTAATAGTGGAAAGAAAAATGAGATTTTTTACTTTTGATGTGGTAGTGTGAGACCAAAAATAAATAGGTTTGAACCTCAAATCCATTGGTGATGCTCACTGATGCCCTTGCTATTTGCGTTTGTAATCGTTTTTGCGAAAATAATTGAGCCAAGTACCTAGAGTAATTGTTGGCGTTCTTCTTGGATCAACAAACAAAGTACTTAAATAAAATGACGTGGAAATAAAGCAAACACTTGGAAATATGCGGAAAGTGGCTAATTCTGTCTTTTTATATCCAAGACCGAGCAGAGCGTGTCTGGTCGGTTTTGTCACTCAATTTGAATTTTACAAGCTATATATTAGTATTTTCTCTCCTTTTCTTTCATAATAATTGAGATCTATTTATACTAATACAATTAGTGGGCTAATCATCATTACATCTAGCATAATAATGAAATAATTATGGGACACGTGTCTTCTCCCTGGTGTACATAAGGCGCATGCTAGCCATGTGTTAAGAGAAATTTATTGACTTGTCCCTTTATCTCGTTGACAGGTGGCATCTTGGTCTGCCATTGGAATAATAAATCCCCTTAGTGGGAGATTTGTTGAGTGGAGCACTTGCTTGATTTTATTTAGGTATAGTGGACCGGGCTCGACTTGTGCCACATCATGAGCTCGGTTAATTACGTCATCCTGGTCGGTCCACGTCATCTTGGACGGCTTTCGTCATCATCAACTGAATGGCCACGTGGACATATTTTTGCCCAGTTCGGCTCGGGTATCATCAATGGCCCCCAAGTTTAATACCGAGGAGAAGATTCTTCGAAACGAATTTAAACTTTAAATTGGAAAGAGAAAATTGAGAAGTCAAACGGTTTGCTGACAGTTGTCACTTGTCCATCAATATCTGAAACGGCGCATTAATTGAGTCCCATAATGACAGACATGTGGCATCTTTTTGTTGGACTATCATTGTGCGGGAAACGTGGGGACGTGACAGTTACCCAACTTTTTTTGAATTTGAAAAGACGCGCCCTCTCCAACTGGTGCGAAGCTTACGAGGGAAGTTAACCTATAAATATGGCTTTTCTCTTTCATTTCTCACTTTTGCATTCACTTCATACAAATAAACATTTGCAGAGACCGAGCATGCGATTTCAGGTCGGTTTTTGAGTACAGGAGCTCAAGAACATTTAGGTAACTATAACGCCCCAAATTTAATAAACCCAAAATAGTCACAATAATCTCAATTTTCATAGTACAACTCCAAATATTTAGTAACTTAAGCTCCACAAACGTATTTGTCCAAAAGTATGATAATTGAAAACTTATAATACTAACGGATCTAAGTCTACTAAAAAAAATACAAAGTAAACTCAATCACACAACCTAAGTATATTAAGTATTACAACGGAAGTATTAACTTATAAAACTTAATAATAACAAATAATACATCAAAAATTAGTAACCAAAATCAGTACAATTATGCTTCGAAATACTTAGGGCAAAAATCTGAGAAATGGCACAACACGTTTCGGATTCTGCGTTACTCTTGTATTTGTGTCCGTACTCAAGTTCATCGATCTCTGAAAATTTTTAGGAAAACGTGGGGTGAACTAAACGAGCACAGTGGATAGGGGAATGGGAATGCAAGAGTTATTAACGAAAACTCAAAAGAAATTATTTGAGCTAATTACTTCGTGAACAAAAATGGTTTCATGCGTGCAAATGAATGCAAAGATACGGAAAAATAATATAAATTGTACTAACCTCACGAGTTTTAGGTTGCTGCATCAAATACGATGTTAACACAAATACGGTAAAATAAATTACGGGATTCAGGTAAAATTTAAAATGGACAAGGTTCTATGTCCCATTTTAAAAACGAGCGAGATACACAAAATAACGCTGGGCCGATGTGGAATAAACACCGCACCCTAACGTTCCAAGTCAAGCCTGATTTTAAAACGGACAAGGTTCTATGCCCCATTTTAAAACCAACGAGATACACAAAATAAACACAGGGTCGATGTTGATCAAACACCGAACCCTATTGTGTTCTCCAACTCACCAGGCCGAAGCCTCCCAGTTCCTTATTCCTCCCAAGTGGCTCGACGACTCTTTAGTTGTGGGTTTATACCCAGAGTTCGTCATATTCCGAAATATACCAATACTACGACCCAAGTTCTACCGCCGTCTCCGGCCAGACCAGAAAAATGGGAATAGGCCCATGTGTGGTAGAGCAAACACCAACAGGCGACCTGTTCGATTGATTGCCCGAACTACACACGCCAATTTTTTTAAAATAGACAAGGTTATATGCCCCATTTTAAAAATCATCGAGATACACAAAATAAATGCAGGGTCGATGTTGATCAAACACCGAACCCTATTGCATTCTCCAACTCACCAGGCCGAAGCCTTCAAGCACCTTATTCCTCCGAGTGGCTCAATGACTCTTTAGCTGTGGGTTTATACCCAGAGTTCGTCATATTCCGGAATATACCAATACTACGACCCAAGTTCTGCCGCCGTCTCCGGTCCAACCAGAAAAATGGGAATAGGCACATGTGTAGCCGAGCAAACACCAATAGGTAACATGTTCGATTGATTGCCTAACTACACACGCCAAACGGGTTCGGAAAATGAGAAACAATTTATCATTGATTACAAATGAATTGGGTATAAAGTAATTAAATACTCGCACACATTACAATACATGAATATAATTCTCAAACTTAACAATTACTAATAGAAGTCGATTATCTCGCATGTGAGAAGTTCTCAAATTTTGTAAAAGTGATGAGGCTACGTGGGTAATTCATCTTATCTCGACAAGGGTTAATTCTTATTAACGGGAATTACAATATTTTCAAGTCATTAATAACATGAATCTATTATGTTATCTTAATCTAAATTGGCAAAATTGTGGTATCTATTTGTTATAGTGAAGATTTCACAAAAGTTCACACTTTATTCTATAAGTCTAAACCGTCGGATTTGATTAATTATTGTGTGAAAGTTCCTTAATATCATATTTATCGTGTCTTATGAAATATGCCAATATTCTTAATTCTAATTTGTAAGTGTATTATTGTCTTTAAATTTTCAGGTTAGTTGATAACCAATGAGATTTACCAATTAGGAAGTATGGATTATGCCAAATTGTTCTCTCACATTAAGACTTGTACAATTTCAATTCAAGTCCCTCAATTCTTTAAGAATTATTATTTCCAGATTATATTATATAATTATATTATTGTTTTAATATTTAGTTTAATCAGAATGTATCTCAATTCCTGGATTGGTCATTTAATAATTTATGCCAAATAAGATAAAACACCTATTTTTGGTCCCAAGATAAGGATTTAGAAAAGATGGTTGAGAATCTTAATTATCTAACCTCCAAATACTAAAAAACAAAATCAAAACAAGATTCACCCCTTTTTAATAACAAAGCCCACATGACCGATCAAGTAATCAATATTCCTTTTTTTTTTTTTTTTTTTTTGTGTATTATATTTTTAGTTTATTTCTATTATTATTTAATTCAAGTCTTTTTCATCACAAAAAGTCACAATTATAAACACAACTTAACAAGGAAAACTTAAAAGGCAGTTTCATGCATGTTTGAAGAAAAATGCAAATTCAGTTATATATATACATAAATGCAAAATCACAAAAAAATTCCCATTTTAAAAAAAATAATGCTTAAGGTTTTCACCCACAATTTATTAGATCTCCATCACAAGTGTCCGGCTACCAGCGGTGGAGGATGGCGGACGGTGGTGGTCAGGTGGCGGCAGCCGGTGGCGTTCGGCAGGAGGAAAGGAAGAGAGGGAGGAGAAAATAGAAAAAAAAGAAAGGAAGAAAAGGAAAATTCAAAATTAGGGGGTGTTTTTCGGTGACCGGTGGCCGGTGGAAGGACAATGGCAGTGGCAAACGGCGGCGAGGTGGTGGTTGTGGTGGTTGGAGAAAAATAAAAGAAAAAGAGAAGGGAAGGAAAGAGAAAAAGAAAAAAAATGAGCGGTGCCAGCGGACTGTGGCCGACGGTGGCCGGCGGGCGATGGAGAGGGAGAGGGAGGAGGGAGGCTGCACCTAAAAGTGTGTGTGAAAAATCTGAAAAATGAAGTTAGAGTTAGGATTTGGGGTATTTATAGGGGTGTTAAATGGGTGGGCTTTGGGTCAGGCTTTTAGAAAAATTTGCTGAAAAATATAAAATTGGGCTTGTTATACTTAAAATGCTGAAAATTCTTTTGTGAGGTTTTGGGCCATAGTTTTGAGGATAAAGTAATTGCTAAAAATTGTTAAGGCTTGGGATAAGTTATAAGGTTATGTACTTGCTAAAATAAAATAGACTATAAACCAAACTACAATAAATTCTTAAGGTACAACTAAAATTTTAATCTATATAGTTAATAATTAATAATATTCTAATCATAAACATAATATTATTCCATAAGATAATCCCACTAATAAGTTATAAAGTCATATATATATATATAAAATATCATCTTAATTTAATAAATATTACTAAATTAAATGACATAGAATATTAGAAACATAATATAATAATTATCTCAAATAAAATTCTAGGTTTATCGAATATAGGGTATCACAGTAACTTTCCAAATTTTCCTTTTTCTTCTTTTTCTTTCTTTTTTCCAAAAGACATATCTGGTTCCGCTGACGATAGCCAAAATCAAAATTTTAGTGTTGAAGTTGATATCGAAGATCCTCTGTCTGACAATCCTCCATCTGTAAATCCTTCGCTAGAAAGAGAAGCGACATCAGAAAGCCCTAATATCATCGACGCCTCCAGTTCAAGCCATACTCCTGAATCGGAGGTTCCATTAGACGAGCGATACGTAATCTTTAATCCTACTCCAATCACAGTGATCCGCGAAGATCAAGTGTACAAGACAAACTTGTCTCCGGAGGAGTCAGGTGAACAAGTAGAAAGTTCAGGCCGTCGAGAAGATCACCAAGGAGAATCATACATGGAATTTGAAGGTCGTGACTAGGAGGAAGTCAGGGTACCGGAGGGCACTTGCGCGGAAGCCGCAGAGGCCCCCGGAGCAGGTAGGGAGGATCAAGGCAGTCCGGGTATGGTCAGACATAGAGATGAGAATGCAAGGCCGGGTGGTAGGCCTCCGTTGCATGTGGTGGAAGAGTGAACTCGGACCGACCAGAACGAGCAGATAAGTATGATGATGCAGCAAGAGCTGGACGCCCTTCATGAGAGGCATCTGATCCCTTCGACGGTGCACTTCTGGTTGCCTGATCATGCGGAGGTGCCTGAGCATCCGCCGGCGTGGTGTATTGCCATGTTTGCCCACAGCCTTATGTATGGGCAGAGGTTCCCCCTGCCGAGGTTGATAACAAAATGGTTCAGGAAGTGGAACCTGCTTTTGTCCCAGGTGCATCCGATGACCTGGGGTCGGATAATTGGACTGCTCATCCTCTTCTCTCGTGAGAACTACCCACATCCATATTTTGATGATATGAACGAGTTGTTTATGTGGAAGGCGACCCCGAGTCGGGGCAACCTTCGGGGTAGTACTATGTACAGACTCGGCCTGGCTATCCAGATGGGTTGGTTCTGGGCCTTCCACAGTCTTTAAAGGAGTGGAAGGATAAGTGGTTCTGGGTCGGTGGTGACTGGCAGACCCACCAAGGGGACTCATTTCTTTACCCTCCGGTCGAATTTCGATATGATTTTCGTAAGCACTTTCCATTCTTTAAATTTTCAGAAGTTTTTTCTAATCATTAATTCTTTATCCTTTCTATGCACGAACCTGCCTTCCCCGAGCTGCCTTTCGTATGCCTTTGTAAACTAGCTAGAAAATATCCAAGCGTTAGCCGCGTCGGATAGGAGGATACAAATTTTGGCCACAGAGGTAGAGCTGTTAGAAGCCAGTCTGCGATGTAGGATGCCTACCAAGTCAGAGGCCGAGGAGGAGGTTGTCTGGGAAGAGCAAGGTGGGGGAAGTCTACCACGAGCTGACCAGGGTGGGACGCTGGTGCCAGAGACGCAACCTTTGAGGGCTGAACAGGCTGGGACAACACCGCTGAGGTCCGAGCCTCCTAGACAAGTGCCTTCCATGGCCGAGCGAACTGAGCGGATAGAGCATCCACGACAGACTGAAGCCCAAGGTGAGTATATTTTCATAAGTTCGATTTTTGTCGCATTTCTTCATTACTTTTGCCTTCTTTCATATTTTGTATGTTTATTATAGGTCCAGCAGGGGTGACCGTCCTTGCTCGTCTCAACCGGGTAAGGCGGACTGCTGTCCGTGGGACCAGGGCGAATGTTGGCTAGACCGCCGAGACAGAGGAGGAAAGGCGGGCTGAGATTCAGCGTGGTAAATGCTCATTCGTGGATGACCAAGAGGAGGATGAGCAGCCCCTTAGGCAGAGGAAGAGTGGGAGTGGAGTTGAAATAAACGAGCCCGACCAAAATGAAAGGACTGGGCCGACTCTGTGGGTGCCCCTGATTAACATTCCTTTGGGGGGAACTCTAAATGAAGCCCAACGTCAGGCATTTTCGGACGACCTGGGGCGGGAAGCCCACTTCATTTCTCCGAATCTTAGCCGGGAAGAAGCTTGAGAGGGTATGGCTGGTTTGAGGCTCTAGTGGTTCGTGGAATTCGCTAAGTGCTCGACGCCGATTGACGAGCAGGTGGTAGCGTTGCCAGAGGCTGGCCGGGCTATGCGGGATGTGCCGGCCAGAGCCTGGATGACTGGGATAAAGCAGTTTTGCTTGGAGACCGGGTGGGAGGAGAAGACCCAATATGCCATGGGGTTATCTGGCAGGACCATTGGAACCTTGTGGCATATGATTGGGCAAGCGCGCGACCTGGATAGGCGTCATGGCGACCTGTAAGAGCCCACGCTAGCTTACGCGGGATTCAAGATTCCCTGGAGTCCCAGACCAAAGAGGCCGTGAGGGCGGCCAATACTGAGAAAAGGGATGCCGAGGAGGCCAAAACCACACGGGATCAGGTGAGAAAAGCTAAGGATGAGCTCCGTGCAAAGGTCATGGGAGCTAAGAAAGTCGGTGGCCGCGCACTTAGGTGAGCTGGAGAGACGAGAAGCTGAAATCCGGAGGGATATGGAGGAGGCCTTCCGGAAGCAATTGGAAGAAACTCGGGCGGATGCCATTCAGGTTTACAAATGGTCGGGGGAGTATGCCTACATGCTGACTTGTGGGCATGCGACTAGCATCGAAGAGATCCTTGGGAATCTTAAAAAGGGTAAAACTGTGTCCGACCTAGAGAAAGAGCTCATTGATCTAAATGCAGACCTGGCTGTCCTTCGCTCTCAATTCCCGGGTGCCGTCTCTGAGCAAGATGCCCTCCAGCCAATGAAGATGGGGAGGAAGTAGCTTCAAGTGGTGCGACCCAGACTCCTGCTCCTAGTGGGACCCTGTCTCCCGCTCCATAGGGCATTCTTGTATTTTCTCTTCTATTTTTGATGTAACTGGCCTAGGGCCTTTGATGTAATCGGTCTCGGGCCCCCATGTAAATATTTTGTTATTAATGAAAATTTATTTCTAGTCGTTTCTTCACTTTATTGTTTTTTCTAAATTTCGCCAAGTGTTGAGCTCGGCATACTTAAATAGAATGATGTATGAATTAAATGCCATGATGAATGTTTGAATGAATTTCTTGTAAGTGTTGTGCTCGGTGCTAGGCCGAGTCTTTGTTTGAGGTGAGCTTGATGCTAGGTCGAGTTTCAAAAATAATTTTTTGTGACATGCTCGGGTCTAGGCTGAGACGTAAAGTGCTGCACTCGGGGCTTGGCCGAGGCGACTAGAATTTAAGATAATTGATTTTCTGCTCGGAAAACTTGAACTTTATTGATAATATTTCTTCAAATAAGATACATTCCATGGGTGGTTGAATTTTTCCCCACTCAAATATTCGAGTTCGTATGCCCCATTTAACAAGACCTTGCTAACTCTATATGGACCTTCCCAGGTTGGCTTTAGTGGGCTAGGCTCGGTCCCGATGACCCTTTTTAAGACTAGATCGCCGACCAGAATTTTTCTTTCCTTCACTTTTGAGTTATAGTACCTTTCACTTCTGTGTTTATATATAGTATTTTTCATCTCGGCACTGCATCTCTTTTCTTCTAGCAGACCCAATTTGGCTCGTAGGGCAACCTCATTCTTTTCTTCAGAAAATTTATCAATTTTGAATGTTGGGGCCCCGATTTCCACTAGAATGATGGCCTCGGCTCCATATGCCAGGGAGAAAGGTGTTTCACCCGTGGCATATTGATGCGTTGTTCTATAGGCCTTCCTTGGGCCAATTTCCCTTGTATTCTTCCAGTCTCGCCTTCAACATATATTTGAGGATTTTGTTCACTGCCTCGACTTGGCCGTTAGACTGTGGGTGATATGGGGTGGAAAAATGATTCTTGATATAAAAACGTTTGCAAAAAGTTCGAAATCTTTGGTTATCGAACTGTTTTCCGTTGTCTATTACTATCGAGTATGGTATCTCGAACCTACATATGATCAACTTCCATACAAAACTGGCGATCCTCTCTTCGTCTATCTTTGCTAGGGGTTCCACCTCGGCCCACTTACTAATATAGTCTATTGCCACTATGGCATACTTCACGCCCTCTTTGCCAGTGGGGAGTGGTCCGATGAAGTTTACTTCCCATTTGGCAAATGGCCAAGGACTGAAAATTGAAGTGAGCTGTTCGGGATGGTACCTGACTTGCGGCGCGAATCGTTGACATATTTCGCATTTCTTGACTAGTGAGATTGCGTCATGCTTCAAGGACTGCCAGTAGTACCCTTGTCGGATTAACTTATACGCTAGTGTCTGGCCCCCTACATGATTCCCACAAATTCCTTCATGCACTTCGCGGAGAGCGTAGTCGGCATCTGTTTCTGATAAGCACCTGAGCAGTGGGACCGAGTACCCGCGTTTGTATAGGACCCCATCTACTATAGTGTACCGAGCAGCCTGCGTTCTTAATGTCCTCGCCTCGGCCTTGTTTTCTGGTTGAATCCCGTGCTCCAGGTACTGAATGATTAGCGTCATTCATGTCGGCTTGGCACCTTCATTGGCATTTATCTTTTTCATGTTCAAAGAAGGTGAATATAAGTGGGTTACTGTAATGTCTTCGATTAGGTCGGTTCTCGGGCTGGATGCTAGCCGTGCCAAGGCGTCCGCTTGTACATTCTCGGTTCTGGGTATATGTATTACTTCTGCCTTGAATTGGGAAAGTCTACCCTTTGCAATCTCCAAATACCGTGTTATCTTTGGCTCATTTGCTTCATACTCTCCATTTATATGATTGACTACCAACTGGGAGTCACTGTGGACGAGTAGTCTTTTCAGACCCATTGATGCTGCCATTTCCAGACTCGCTATTAACGCTTTATATTCCGCCTCATTATTGGTCGCCAGGAACTGGAACCACACAGCCGGCAAGTAGCACTTATATTTGGATTGATTATCACAATCCCAGCCCCAGCTCGGTCTGCGGTGGAAGAGTTGTCGACAAACAATTTCCATTCTTGCTCTTCGAGGATGTCTAGTTGGATTGACGGAGTGAATTCTGCAATGAAGTCTGCCAGCGCTTGTCCTTTGATAGTTGTTCTCGGCTCATATAAAATTTTGATTTGGCTGAGCTTTACGGCCCACTTGATCAACCGACCTGAAGTGTCGGGTCGGTGCATGACTTGCTTCAAAGGATAATTTGTTAACACAATGATCTTGTGCTCTAAAAAGTACGGCCTTAGCTTCCGTACCGAGATGACTAATGCGTATGCCAACTTTTCCATCGGAGGATATCTCAGTTTGACATCGTGCAGGGCTTAGCTGATATAATAAACTGGATATTAAATCGAATTATATAATCGGATGAGTACCGAGCTGACTCCATATTCAGAAACTGCAAGATATAAACACAAGTCTTCCCCTTGGCTCGATTTTTGCAGAACAGGGATGGATGCTAAGTGTTGCTTCAATGATTTGAATGTTGCTTGTGTCTACGCGGTCCATTCGAAATCCTTATTTTTCTTTATTATCTCAACGAATGGTTTACATTTATCCGTTGACCTTGAGACAAATCTACTTAAGCGGCTAGGCGCCCAGTTAAGTTTTTTTGCACCTTTTTAACAGAATTAGGGGGTTCCAGGTTGACTATAGCTTTGATTTTATCTGGGTTAGCTCAATTCCCTCTGGATGACCATATATCCTAAAAATTTACCCGAATCAACCCCAAATGTACATTTTTTTGGATTTAACATCATCTTGTACTCGTGTAAAATTTTGAACATTTTATTAAGACCAGAAAGATGATCAGGAACATACAGAGATTTTACAAGCATATCATCTACATATACTTCCATAGTGTGACCTATCAGCTTTTCAAACATTTTGTTTTACTAACCTCTGATAGGTCGCCCCAGCATTTTTTAAGCCAAACAACATCATCTTGTAGCAGTACACTCTTCGGGCCGAGTAGAAGAAAGTGTATTCTACGTTGTCTGGGTGCATCCGGATCTGGTTGTAGCCTAAGTATGCATTTATGAAGCTCATTAACTCGTGGCCTGCTGTGGTGTCGACCATGTAATCTATGTTTGGAAGAGGATAACTATCCTTCGGGCACGCCTTGTTTAAATCAGTGAAATCCACGCAGAGACGCCACTGCCTGTTGCTCTTTTTGACTAGTACATGGTTGGTCACCCATCGCTGGTAAAGTGCCTCCCTGATGAACTGATTGTCCTCGGCTTCCAGTGCCGCCTGTTTTTCCGGGCCCAATTTTCTTTTTTTCTAAACCACTGGCCGGTAAATGAGGTCGCTGCTTAGACGATGGCATGCATGTTTGGGGTCTATGCCAGTCATATCGGCGTGAGTCCATGCAAACACATCTAGGTTGTTACTCAGAAACTCGATCAGCTCTGATCTGAGAGGCTCTTTTAAGTTGTGCTCGATTTTCAATTGGCGCCTCTATTTTGCTTATCGACATCTACTATGTCGACATCCTCTACCGGCTCGGCATGCTTGCGCTTCTTACTTTGCCCTCTTTTTTTAGGCAATCCTTCTGCCTCTGTCATTGGTTCCTTCCCGGGTCGTCTGCCCAGGTTAACTTCTATTAGATTTTCTGTTCGGTTGCCTTGTTTGGCATTCAGTTCAGTCTCATCGGCTGATCGGATGCCTCCTCCTTCTTTAAACTTGCTAGATTCACCCTTTTTGATCACATTAACCTCCACCGGTCTGATCTTTAGGGAGCACTCCCGGGATTCCCTCTGATTTCCTTTATGGATGCCTTCTCCATTCGGGGTTGGAAACTTAATGCAGAAATGGTATACTGAGACGGCCGCCTTCAAGTGATAAAGCAGCGATTGTCCGATAATGGCATTAAACTCGGAGTCCGAGTTGATTATTTTGAAAGTAGTGATCACTGTTCTCTTATGCGCCTCCTGACCCATTTGAATAGATAGGTTGACTTTTCCAAGTGGGATGATTCTTCCCCCTCCAAAACCCAAAATGTTGTCATTGCATGGTCGGATGTAGTTGTCGTCTACATTTAGTCTTCCAAAGGCTCTAATGTAATGACTGAGGCGTAGCTACCCGAGTCAACCAGGATCCTATGCACGGGGATGCCCAAGATTGGCGCCGTCACAACCAGAGGGTCTGAGTGGGGGTGTACGAGCTGATCGACGTCTTGATCGGAAAAAGTAAAGAACCCCATTGGTCGGCCTTCTTGGATTTCTGCAACATGGACCTACTTCTCAGCGTTTGCAGCTTCTCTGACTTCGGCTTTTTTTTTGAATGGACTGGTTGTCTTTGGCCCTATTAGTGTTGATCAATGTCAGGATCTCCTGTCCTGGATTCTTGTTGTGAGGTGGTAAACGAGCCGGATTGGCCACTCGCTCCGGATTTGTTCCGGGAGCGAGAATTGACGGTGGTGGGAGCTCATGAACATATCTCTTCAATCCTCCCCTCTGAACAATCCTCATAATCTCTCGAATGAGGTCTCGACACTCATCTGTTTCATGTCCAATCGATTTGTGGTAGCAGCAATATATGTTGACGTCAAATTTGGACAGATCCAGCTTCAAAGGGCGAGCTGGTGGTAGCAGATTAATATTCTTGATGTCGTTCCAAATGGCTGACGGGGTGTAGGTCAAGGTACTCCTCATTGCCGCCACATCAGCACGGACTTCTTAGTACGACTTGTATCCCGTGGTCGGATTCTCTGTGAAAGACTTGAATCCCGACCCGAAACTAGAAGTGACTTCTTTCTTGCCATCTTTTTTGGCACCCTGAGTTTTCTGATCAAGTTATAAGCTGGCCATGGCTTCCTCAGTGCATATGTGATGCTCCGCACGAATAAGGAACTCTTGGAAGGTGCTCGCCCCCGACTCATGAATGGCATAATTAAATCAAGTATGGGGTGCGAGCTTGACCATGGCCGCTATGAGCATTTCTCGGATCTGCTTGTTGAATCTGGCGATATAACTTTGTAGGTCCCAAGGGGTGTGAGTGTAAGGTTTAGAAGGGGGGGTTGAATAAACCTTACCAACTTTTCGATTTAGTCCTTTTAAATGTTCAGAGTTAGTACTTCACAGCTGTGTCCTTGATGGACAACTAAGTTAGTTAATCAAATGAGTTAGTCACTCAACGACTGACGAGCCATTGATAAAATAACTCAATTGTTTTGACTAAAGACTTAACTCGATTGTGATTTGTTTTCAAAGAAAAGACTTAACACCCTTGAATTTGGTTAAGGTTGTTTTAATACTTGGTTTTAGCACTTAGAGATTATTAAGTGGATAGAAAATTTATCAGCAGAGTTAAACAAATAAGATACATGAATTAAAGTGCTGAAATGTAAATGACACGATAAGTTTTTATAGAGGTTCGAAGATGGGGTAATTCTTCTACTCCTCTCTTCTCCAACTCCCGGAGGAATCCACTAAGTATTGATCGATACGAGTGGTAATGATCCGGATACTAGTCTTGATCACACAAATGACTTGATCCTTTGGGACTCGGTCCGAGATGCCTTAGTCACGCAATCGGCTTCTCGTGCGACTCGGCTTCTTCACGGGCGGTTTGCCTTGCTACTACAACCCACTTGCTCAAGCTCCTTGGATTTGATCACGAAGCCCTCCAAAAACTTGAGACTGGTTCGACCTTGAACCTTTCTACAATCCTTCGTGGAATGTAGACCCCTTGATTCTTCAAAAATTTCCTATTCAACTGATTGAAGCTATCTTTCCTTCACACGGTGAGTGTTGGATTGATTTTCTTCGTAATGTAGGCTTGAGGATTGATCTTGAATGATTTGAGAGTATCTTAGGTTACTGATTCAAATGTTTGCTTGAATGTTCGTGTTGTAACCTTCTCTCGTGTTATTCCTCGGCTTTTATAGTGATCTTTCAAAAATCTGCCCGTTGAAGAGATAAGCTTATTTTTGAAAGTCACTTGTGGTCGTTGGCTTGTCTTGTTGCGATCCTTGGAATTGCCACTTCCTCGTATGAATTGTTCTTGACTTTTGAGTTCGACATGGTGCAGTGCTTCCCATTGGTTTATTCCTTTTGCACGCTTCAAGGGACTGAGCACTTCAAGAAAGGTAGTATGGAGATATTACTTGTTTAAGTAATTCTCTTGATTTACGCAACGGATCTCTTTCGATTGTCTTGACTTGACTACATTTTCTTCACATCCCCAGGTGACCTCGAGTCGACTTCCAATCATTTGATGACTCTTTCTCACTTCAACCTAAAGACTTAGCTGTCTTGAGTTGACTTTGATCGATACTTTACTCACCGCATCTCACCGCACCTTCATCGAGTTCCGTCTTTTTTTCTTCTTTGCCATACTCGGTTGTCTTGCAGGGAGTCTTCCTTCTAGTCTCCAGGTTGTCTTCTTGCATGTTTAGGCATAGCCGACTTAACTCACTTGACCACCTATCTATCTATTACAATGCGATTTACAACAAAAATGGGGTGCCAACTTCCTATTCTAAGTTTTACATGGCATTCATCAAAATCTATAAAATGATTTCCCAATAATTTCCCCCTTTTTGATGATGATGCCAAAACTTAAAACATCCATACAATTATTTAACAACAAAGATACATACAGACAAATGTAGAACCACAGAATGTATGTTTAGAATCGATCTTTTATTGATCATAACATCCTTGTTCTTTACATAGCTATTTACAGAGTATATCAGAGCTTAAACCAACAAAAATGTATCAGAGTTTAGCCGGGGCTTAAGCTAACCATGCTGTCCTATGTTTACACAAGTATATAGTTTGTATGAGTTTTTATATAGTATACGGAAGACTTACATAAAATGTATTTACATAGTAAAATACATGAAGGGGTGGACAACAACACTTCATCTCCTTCGCTGCCTCCTTCTTTCGTCTTCTTCAGCTCTGTCATCTTCTGATCTTCTTCTCTTTTTCTCATCTTCAGCTGCCTTTTTCTTCTTTTCATACGCCTTCCGGGCAGCTTCATCTCTTCTTAGTCTCTCTTGTCTCTCCTCCCATAGCTGAGTTTGTCTTTTATTTTCTTCTTCAATTCTTTTCACATACTCGATTATTCTTAGCCACTTGCAGTTGGCTACTTCATCAAAACCAGCCCGAGATCCCTCCTTTCTTGCCTGGATCTATGTACTCAATGTTTTTTTGGGCGAGATCTAGGTCTCAAACCTCTTCCTCTACCACGCTTCTTCCTCTACCTCTTGGCGTGTATTGTCTTTGGGGTCTTTTTTTCCCAATTGAGTGACTAGTAGAGTGATCGCGGTAGTCTGTTTGCTGTCGCCTTCTTCACATAGTGTGAGACCCTTTTCCCAAGATAAGTCCCGTGGCTTGAGCCATGGACATGTTTGCGAAGTATCCTTGAGATGCGGCGTTTTAAATTCATCAACTGATCTTGGCTAAGTTCCGGCATCCGAGATGGGATAAGTGTCTCTGTCTCTCACTTTGGAATGCCTCCATGTTGTTTCGAATATCCATAACTCGGGCATTCATCCTTCCTTCCACTTCCTCCATCCCTGCTTCAACTGTCTTTCTCTTTTCAGCCATAAGTACAACAGTGTTGGAGTGGCAGAGTCACTTGGAGTTTGCTGATAATATCAGCTGTGACAAGATTTTGTTGGGGGGTTTTAGCAATCATAAAGGTCATATCTTTCGATCCTTCCCCCTCAACAGACTTCCCTTTCTTTTCTCTTGATACTTTCTCACCGTCTTTCCCTTCACAAATGTCCTTCCTTCTCAACTTCGGATCCCTTCAGTGCTTTTAGGTATTCCTCTTCCCCCTTTTTGGCATCATCAAAGGAGAGAGGAACCCCTGAAACAAACTAACAAGCGAGGAAGTCGAGTCTGGCGATAGCCGAGTTACGCCGAGTTTGCTGCGGAGTATCTTTGCCGCACGAAACTTCGAGCGAGTAGCGTTGGATTCGACTTTAATCAACTTCATCTCGGCCATGAGAAGATCAAATTTGCGATCCATGTGTTCTTCCATACGCGATCTCATTCTTATTTTGCTCACGCAGCAGCCTTTATCTCGGAAGTGTGAGATTCATGCATTTGCTCAATGTGTTCTTTCAATTTTGTCTTTGCATCGATTCTCATTTCGCCCGGACCAACGACTTGTTGAACAATGTTCAAATATCTAGCTTGTTCCACACGCATTGTTTCTTTGCTATTGCCACCACTCCCGGATTCGACTATTATGCCTCTCAAGTCGGCGATAAGGTTGGCATCTCTGTTATCCGATCTCATGTCCATCGAGGCTTGGTGCCTCTCCATCCGTTCAATTTCAGCAAATAATGCTTTGAACACCTCCCGAACTTCAGCTGTGCCCTCTGTTTTTGGTGACGGCCAAACGCGTCAAAATCATAGTCGGCGGGAACGATGGTATCGATGGAATGACGGGATCTCAGTCGTGGAAGCGCTCGAGATCTCTTTCGACTCTTCGGGAGGTCGGGTACCGCCAGAGAGAAGGGAAATGATTCTACAAAGGGATCATCACGGGCAAATCGGGATTTGTTCAATGATGAGTGGTGCTCGTGAGGTTCCTTGTGGAGTCGAACTCTGCTGCGGCTTTGGGGAGCCCGCGCAGCGGGACTCTGTTTCAATCAACCGGGTCTTTGTGAAGTTGACCCGACTTGCCGAGCCTCAAATGTCTCAATAGCTTCGTCGGTCTCAAATGGTTTTTCCAAGTGAGTTGACTGGTCCTCGGCCTTATCGAAGCGTCATCGGACGATGATGAGATTTCCATGCGTGGCTCATCATCAAAGTTGAAAGTTTGACGAGTAGTCTTGAGGTCGACTTACTCGTGGTTGGAACATCCTCACCGAGTCTTTTGGATCGATCCACAGGGGATGACTCAACTTCATCGTCTCCTTCCAATCCCGAAAAAGGTTACATCAAGATTATCCTGGGAATCGTGAAGCGCACTTATCTCCTTTTCGATGGATCAATGATAGCGGGAGGGATGTTCTCAGACTTCATTTCCACGGGAAGTCTCAACCTCCCGTTGGCCTTCATTACCTCCTGCGATCTCAATCGCGAGGGCCTGGACATCCCTTTCGACATGTCAACCGGTGTCTTAGGGTCTTCTACGGTGGCATCCATTGGAGTCTCAACTCCATGGATTGAACTTTAAATCGCCCAGTGTTAACTCCCGGGTTGTTCCTTCTTGTGCCTCGACCGCATCGCATCGCGTCATTAGCCTTCGAGCCGTTGGCACCTCGGTGAGACAGTCTCAATCGCCTGCGAGCCTCGTTGATGACAACTTGTGTGGTACTTTGTGTTTGTTCCTTCTCCGCCGCCTCCTAGATTCATTGTGGAGTCACCGCAAGATCCTCCGATCTTGCTGCAGTGGAGGAGTTTCCCCCTCGGCTAGCACACCACCGGTGAGTGACTTGGAATGGGGTCACTCATCTCGGACTCCCACTTTTCACCGAGTATTCAGCCGTTGGGGCGGTGGTAAGACACCTTCATTAGGGGTTGGCTCGATTTGGGGTCCCCACTATCCCGGTTTCATTGCCAATTCCCTTAATTCCTTCTTCCGAGTGAGTCGGGGAAGTGGTGGCAGCAACCACAAGGCAATATCTTTGCGCACCACTCCCATTGGGTTTATTTCATAGTTGTGTTTTGGAGGACTCTCCTGGTCCCTCCATCATTCTTTGCTCATGAAGGATTCGGATTCTTCCATTGCTTCTTGCTGCATTTGCAACTCTTACGTGGCGGCAAGGTCCGATCCTCATCACTTTCGATAGGGCGTCAAGGTGAGGATGTGTATGTTCTATGGTGCCTAAGGTTATAGGGCGAGATCTTTGGCCTTCTCACGTGCCTCTGTGTCCTCACCGCTTTAGCCCGTTCATTTTCTTTTTCGAATCTCCATATATTGATGCAATTATCCTCGTCAAGGGCTTGCTGCAAGAAGATCGTCCACCTCAAGAAATCAAGAGTTCTTCTTCCTCAAAGAATGAACTCGGATTTTCAAACCGCACTGGATAGGCTCGGCTTCCATTTTCTCCACTCTCGCAGGACGATTTTGGATGTCGGATACAATGGAGAGTGCATGATTACATCATCTTCGTCGATCTCTTGGTGGCCCTCGTTTACGGTATTAAGGGTAGCGAGACTTTTTGCTCGACACCTTCAGCTCTCTTATTCTGGTGGAGAGACAACTTGGCAACAGGTGATTTGGTTGTCTCGTGTGCCTTGTTCTCACTTGCTCTGTCTCTACAACGGGTCTACGAGTTGCCTCTGCTGATCAGCCTTAGCAGACTTGGCCATTTCATCAATCACGTCTGGAGACTCTACTTCTCCAGCAGTCTCGGGTATCTTTTCCAGCTGAGTGGCTAACTCAGCCGGCTTCTCAAGCTCGGAACGCTTGAAAATTCTTCTCCTTCTTCTTGTTTGAACCAAAGGGATTTCTGGTTCTGACAAGGTTTCTTCTGAGTCTTGGGCGGCAGGGGCCGGTGCTGTTGTTTTCTTCTGAGGAGCTGGTCATCTTGGCTTATCAGTTCTCCTCTTCTTGACGACTAGAGAAGGTATTTGAGATTCCTTCTCCGCCGCGGATGCGGGGGAGACACCGCTGGGGGGCGGTGACTTTCGGTTGCGGGGGCGGGAGCGATTTCTTTTTCTTTCTTTGCAGAGCAAGATTCTTCTTAGCACTTGCAGGATCGCCTTTTTCTTTGGTGGAGAGGGGACAACAGTATCTTGGGTCACCGATTTCCCCTCACTCGTATCAGCTTTCTTAGCGTAGGCTCTCTTCTGTGCGCCTGAGAGGTTTGATCGGAACATTCTCTTGTTTACATGGAACGCCTTTCCATGTTGAAGAGGGACTTTCTTCACTTCTATTATTCGGCCAAGTACCAGGCCGTATTCCAGGGATCCTCCAAATGTTCCATCCTCCTTGAAGGATTTGTTCCCTACATTCTGGCAGAGTCTGCTGTAGACAAACTCGGCCAGTTCACTTTCTTTTCTTCAATGATCGTAGCCATTACGATCAATTTTGCTGGACATTGGTCAAAGCCGCCAAATTTGATGTCTATGCATTTGGCAACGATGTCCAATAATTTGTGGTAGTCCTCCTTCAAGATCCTCTTGTTGGTCAGCTGTGAGACTATCTTTTCAAAGACGATCGGTCTTGCTACTTTCTTCCAAGCGGCGGCCAAGTTAACATCAGCTTCATTGATTTCTCGTGCTCCTTCCGCCGGTAACGTAACGGCGGTGTTACGCCAAATCCTTGGCGATAATGATGAACTCCTTCCCGTGAACAGATGATTTGATCCCCTCATCGTAAATCTCAGCGTTCACGTAGAACTGTGCGATCTCTTCCACATAGGTCACCAGAAACTCCATCGTTAGAAATGGTTTTAGCCCAGACGTTTCTAGTTTTTCAGCGATCTTCTTTACGAGAGCTTCATCGGACCCCTGTTTGACCATACCCTCGAAATCCACAGTAGACCCGGTGTGGATTTGCTTTCCTAGCTTGACAAAATCATGAGTAGATGCCATTTTTCAGTATTTCACCGAACGAAACTTAGAAGGTGATTTGAAGATTGATAGGGTTTTGAGAGAGAGTTTTTGCCTTTGATTTTGAGAGAGAGAAATAAACAGTTTTTGGTAATGTGTGAGAGAAATGGACGAAAATGGTTTAAGTATGGTTCATGAAAGGACGTGCGGGTGGTTTTTTGAAATGTGATCAAAATATACGGCTTAGATTTTGCACGCCGGTTAACATTTAATGCGGCAACATTTATATCCAATCATAAGCTTGGTGTGCAGCTTTTGCCTGTACACGTCATAATTATCTTGGCGACGTCATTCTTAAAAACATTCCCGCTTAGTAAAAATGATGCGTTTTTGTCACTTTGCTCATAAATGACTCGGCTTATCCCTTAGGCCGATTTAACTCTTCTTCTCACAGTTCTCTAGTGACTCAAATTTGTCGCTAACTCCTGACAAATTGTCTTTTCGATCTGGTGATTCACTTAGGCCGATTTGAGAGTTCAGCTCTTTTTCCCTTTCCGTGTTTTCTTTCTTTCCTTTGAGTCTTCTGAGTGTCAGCTAAGCTCAAGTAACCCTAACTCATGCTTGAGTTCTTCAAATCTTGACTCACATAATGGTTTTGTGAATATGTCGACCAACCCCATTTATCGGTTGAAATATATTCAAGGTTATATCCTTCTTTTCGACATGATCTCGTATGAAGTGATATCGACATCGATATGCTTTGTTCTTGAGTGTGCAACACAGATTTTGAGTGATTGCAATTGCACTTGTGTTATCACACATGATTGGAATTTCCTTTTCTTCAACTTCATAGTCTCTCATTTCTTTGTCTCATCCATAGGACTTGGGCACAACAATGCCCGCAACTATGTATTCTCGCTTGTTGTAGAGGTGGCTATTGAATTTTGCTTTTTGCTAAACCAGAAATTAGCTTTGTTTCCAAGCATTTGACATGTGCACGAGATGCTCTTCCTGTCAACTCTACATCCAAAGATAGTCGTCCTGAATAGCCAACTAGTTTGAATCCACCTTCCTTTGGATACCATAAGCCAACTTCTTGGCTTCCTTTCAAATATCTCAAGATCCTCTTGGCTTTGCGAGTCATATGGCTTTCTTTTGGAGCAGATTGAAATCTTGCACATACACCTACAAAGAAAGGTGATGTCCGCTCGCTTCTTTGTGAGATAAAGCAATGATCCAATAAGTGCTTTGTATCTTGTTTGATCTACAAAGCTTGCCATCTCGCATCCATGTCCATTTTGATGATGTATTCATTGGTATTTTCACAAAGAGGACTTCTCTTCCATGCCAAATTTCTTCATTAAATCTCTGGTGTATTTTGTTTGACTTATGAAGGTTCCATCCTTCAAATTGTTTCACTTGGAGTCCAAGGAAGAATGTCGACTCTCCCATCATGCTCATTTCGAATTTGCTTTGCATGAGGTTTGAAAATTTATCACACAACTCTTTGTTTGTGGATCCAAAAATGATGTCATCCACATATATTTGAACAAGCAGTATGCTCTTCCTATCTTGAATTCTGAAGAGTGTTCTATCCACTTTTCCTTTTGTGAATCCGTTCCCAGTCAAGAATTGTGACAATGTGTCATACCATGCTCTGGGTGCCTGTTTCAATCCATATAGAGATTTCTTGAGTTTGTATACCGTATCTCCAAGAGACTTCTGCTCAAATCCTGGAGGTTGTTCAACATACACTTCTTCTTCCAATAAATCATTAAGGAATGCACTCTTTACATCCATTTGATATACAATAAAATTTTTGTGAGCTGCATAGGCAAGAAACATCCTTATAGCTTCCAATCTTGCTACAGGGGCAAATGTTTCATCAAAATCTATCCCTTCTTCTTGGCAATATCCTTTGGCTACTAGTATTGCTTTGTTTCTTACCACAGAACCTTCCTCGTTTATCTTGTTTCTGAACACCCATTTAGTGCCAATAACATTTTGATGGGTGGGTCTCTGAACCAATTCCCATACTTTATTTCTTTCAAACTGATTCAGCTCTTCTTGCATAGCTTGAATCCAATGTGTGTCATCCAATGCTTGTGACACATCTTTAGGCTCTATTTGTGAGATAAAGCATGTGAACATAGCTTCTTGTTGAGTTCGGATCTTGTTTTGACACCTTCTCTTATATCTCCAATGACTAGTTACGGTGGATGGTCTCTCGGCCATCTTACATCGAGGTTGGAGTAAGTTAGGCTGGATTCGATCGTCTTGCAAATGACTATGTTGCTTTGATCGGCTCTCTCGTCATCACTTAGCCGCAGATTTTCCAAATTTTTTTGAGACTCGGCGATCTCATCTTCATCCGAGTTTATAATTCCGGCTTGACTTGAAAGATAGGGACTCTTCGCATGGTTTGTTGATTGACTTATCGGTTGATTCTTCAATGTCTTCTCCATTTACATTCGGCTCATCAAACACCACATGAATGGATTCTTCTCGTAACCATAGTCCTCTTGTTGAGTACTCTGAGGCTTTGCTTTCACCGAGAGTATCCCAAGAAGATACCTTCATCGACTTTAGCATCAAAAGCCTTCAAATTATCTTTGCCATTGTTATGGATGAAGCATTTACATCCAAATATTCTAAAATATGAAACATTTGGTTTTCTCCCGTCCAAATCTCATAGGAGTCTTTGTCGATCTTTTTATCATGCATCTATTTTGAGTGTAGCATCTTTGTGTTTATTGCTTGACCCAAAATCTTTTAGGTAACCTGTCTTCTAACATGGTCCTTGCTTCTTCTTTTAGAGTTCTATTCCTTCTTTCTCGCAACTCCATTCTCACGTGGAGTCATTGTTTGATAATTCATGACCAATACCATTTTCAATACAAGATCTTGAGTTATTATACCATTGACAAACTCGGTTCCTCTGTCTCGATCTTATTTTGATAATGGTTTGACTTTTCTCATTTTGAACCCTCTTCATCACCGTGGTAGTTTTACGTCAGAGAGTTTCTTTCTTCTTACACATGAATATTTTCCATGTATATCTTGAGTAGTCATCTACTACCACCAAGGTGTATTTCTTCCCACTTATGCTAGGGTTCAACTGGACCAAATAGATCCATATGTAGCTGCAATATTCTTGTTGAAGATGGACATGTCTTTTCTTTGAATGATGATTTGATTTGTTTTCCCATCGACATGCATCACATACACTTTCCTTCTTGTATACTTTTGTCCGAAGTCCTTCCACAAGATTACTTCGCAAGCTTGTTAATTGTTTTGAAATTTAGGTGACTCGAACTTCTTGCCACAACCAACTTGATTCGGCTGTGCTTTTGCTATTAGACAAGTGCTTGGTGTTGCGGTTGACCAATCTACTATATACATGTTCTTTTGTCCGCATCCTTGCAACACAACCTCATTGGATTCATGTCCTTGATTTGGCATATTCCCATGTTGAATCCAACATTATAGCCTTTGTCACGAGTTGGCTAATACTCAGCATTGAATTTGAGTCCTTCAACATATGCAACATCCGTGATTTCTAATCCATTTTTCTTGATGGATCGAATGCCTCTTATTTCTCCCCCGGAGCTTCATTTCCTCCAAATATGACTTTTGCTCCTTTGACTTCCTTGAATTTTGGCAGATTTTTCTTGTTTCTGTCATATGTTTGGAAATGTACCACTATCCATGTACCAGGTTCCTTGGCACTCACTGCTTCCTTGAACACGCAAACAAGGAAATTAAGTTTTAGGTACCCATATTTGTCCGGTCCCGAGAGGTTAGTATTGTAAGATGATCCAACCAACCTATAGCCAAATGATTTGACTCTAAGAGGTTGCCATCTATCAGTGCCATAATCATAATTAATTTTGGCAAATTGCTTGAGGATTCTAGGTTCATACAGCTGTCTCTTTTGTCTGCATGCATGTATATGTGTTTTAGCAATTGCCTTCTTCGGGTAGTTGTGATATCTCTGAGTGTAGTGCCTAGGTTCATATGTGTGTTGATGAAAGCTCTTATACCTTTGGAATGGCCTTTGTTGTGTTCTAGGCCTTTGCCATTTGGGCTTATATTCCATAGGTCTTTGCTGATAGTTCACATTATTTCAATCAGCTTGGCTTGGGTGCTTTCTACCATTCCCTTCATATGTATTTCTTTTATAGAACTTCCGGGTTTTTGGTAGCTCTGTTTCTTCTTTACTGAGTATCTCTGTTTGGAGTTTGCTTTGAGGAACTCGGCCGGATTTCTTCTCGCTTGTCCTCTCAAAGACACTCAACTCAAAGTATTTTTTCCTTTTCCTTTATAGCCAAGGCCAGTTTGCTTGTGATTGTGCTTTGGAATAGATGTGTGTGCACCATTTGGAGTTTTGGATTTTTGAGATACTTCATTGCTTGAAGATCCTTTTTCCAAAGTCACTTTTGGAGCTTGACATAGCACAGATGAATTAAATCCTAAGCCTGTCTTGTCTCCACATTCTCTTTGACTCATAATAAGATCATCCAATGATTTAGATGCCTTAGTGAATGAGGCAATCACATTTTTGAGGTCATTTTCCCTCTTTTCTATAGCAGCTATCTCTGCTATTAGCTTAGCATTTTCAGTCTTTAGACTTTCATTCTCATCAGCTATTTGACTTAGAGTACTCAGCTCCTTAGTCAGCTGTGAGTTTTGACTTTTGAGTAGGCTATTTTCCTCATTTAGTAGTGTGTGTGAGGATTTAATATGTTCAAAGTCTTTCATCATTTTGCCTAATGAATCATAAAGATCAGTGGGTGATGAAGTGTGTGTGTCAACTATCATCGAATCGAGTGTGATGAGTCAGAGTGTACCTCATCTTCTTGGTCAGGTTGGTCTTGTTCCTTGGCCATCAAACAGATCAAGGCTTCTTCTTCAGAGTCACTTGAGTAGTCAGCTTCACTACTTTCTGAATCAGTTGTGTCTCTTGACTTGGCTGTCTCCACAGTCTCTGCAGCCAACATTGCCTTTTTCTTTTCTTGTCTTCTTTCTCTCAAGACCTTTCTTTCTTTCTTCATTCCCGTATTTGTTGACTACAGGATATTGGCAATTAATGGCATAGTGACCTGGTTGCCTACAGTTCCAAAGATAGATTTTCAACCTTTTGATCGACTCTTTTTCCATTCTTGGATTGTCGACCCTTTGATATTCACTTTTTGATGCTATGTTCTCTTGGTTGGCCTATCTTCCCTTGAATTGGAGGGAGCCGAGTGTCTTCGAGAATTCGCCCTTGCCTCTTTTGTAGTTCTTATTGAAGAACTTGTTAAACCTTTTAACCATCGGGGCTATTTCCTCCGGGTCAATGACTTCTTTGACCTCGATCTCTTGCCATCCTTAACAATTAGAGCAACTGTTTTGGGTACAAAATGTCTCTTCCTCGGTCTTTTCTTCTCACTCAAATTAAGTAAGCTTTGAGATCGAGAATAGCTCATGGTTGGATGTCTTGGATAGGTCCATGGAATGTCTTAGTGCCATGACCTTCATTTCCCATTCACCGAGACTTTTTAGGATTTTCATACATATTTCCTTTTGTATATTCTTTTTCCAAGTGCGATAGCTCGTTGGTAATTTAGAACCGAGCATCCGGTTGATCCAAGGTCTCTCTGCGATCATTTTGAAATTTTCAAATTTCAGACGACCATTGATAATTTATTTTCCTTGATTTGCTCAAAGCCTTCACAAATCAATGTTAGTTTGTCCCCAGATTTCTTTAGCCGTTTTGCATAATTTGACTTTATTGAACATGGCTTTGTCCAAGGTTTTGTAAAGAATGTCCTTGGCCACATTGTCCAGGTTATATCTTTTTCTCATCATCATTTGTCCATTCAAATCTTGGTTTTTCAACCATAGCTTTTTGGGAGCAACATCCTCTTCACCTTCAAATGCAACTCTCCTTACACAAATGTGTTCACTTTTAAAATTTGCGGTGGCCCATCTTCTATCACTATCCACATTTCATCATGTAATCTTGATAGATGAGCTCGCATACAAATTTTCCAATCATCAAATTCTTCAATTGTGAACATAGGGATGCGTGTCAAATTTGCTTCCATGATAATAACTTTTGATGATAAAGGAAGTATAGAAAACTTTAAGTGCTAAAAACAGACTTTAAAAAATTTGGAGATCTAGTTCGAAAACTTTTGCGGAAGGCTCAATGAACCAACCGCTCGATACCACTTTTAGGTCCCAAGGGGTGTGAGTGTAAGGTTTAGAAGGGGGGGTTGAATAAACCTTACCAACTTTTCGATTTAGTCCTTTTAAATGTTCAGAGTTAGTACTTCACAGCTGTGTCCTTGATGGACAACTAAGTTAGTTAATCAGCAGAGTTAGTCACTCAACCGACTGACGAAAGCCATTGATAAAATAACTCACTGTTTTGACTAAAGACTTAACTCGATTGTGATTTGTTTTCAAAGAAAAGACTTAACACCCTTGAATTTGGTTAAGGTTGTTTTAATACTTGGTTTTAGCACTTAGAGATTATTAAGTGGATAGAAAATTTATCAGCAGAGTTAAACAAATAAGATACATGAATTAAAGTGCTGAAATGTAAATGACACGATAAGTTTTTATAGAGGTTCGAAGATGGGGTAATTCTTCTACTCCTCTCTTCTCCAACTCCTGGAGGAATCCACTAAGTATTGATCAAGATATACGAGTGGTAAAATGGATACTAGTCTTGATCACACAAAACTTGATCCTTTGGGACTATGCCGAGATGCCTTGGTCACGCAATCGGCTTCTCGTTTACTCGAAACTTTTTCACAGGCAGCCTTTGCTACTACAACCCACTTGCTCAAGCTTCTTTGGATTTGATCACGAAGCCCTCCAAAACTTGAGACTGGTTCGACCTTGAACCTTTCTACAATCCTTCGTGGAATGTAGACCCCTTGATTCTTCAAAAATTTCCTATTCAACTGATTGAAGCTATCTTTCCTTCACAGATGAGTGTTGGATTGATTTTCTTCGTAATGTAGGCTTGAGGATTGATCTTGAATGATTTGAGAGTATCTTAGGTTACAGTTCAAATGTTTGCTTGAATGTTCGTGGTTCAGGTAACCTTCTCTCAGAGTTATTGTTAGATAAATGTTTTTAACATGATTTTGATGATTTTGTTCAAATGAGTTTTTATACCAAAACAATGTCCCTAAATGTTGTCCCAACACTTCCGATCGATCTAAAATGTTTTTACTATTTTTCGGAGTATTTCTTGAAGTTTATATTCGATTTAAAATTGGACAACACTTTTGTTTCAGGCTCGACCGGTCGCCCCCTATAGGGCAACCCGTACTGAGTTGAGTTTTGAAACAAAAATGGGTCGTAAGAGAAAATGGGGAGAGGCGACCGGTCGACCAGTGGGCGGCCATGGTGAGGCGGCCGTCGACCACCGGGCGATCGGTACTGGAGTGCCCTCTCAAATGCGGACTTCTCTGTTTTGATTTTCTATCAACCCCAACCGGTCAAGACCAAGGGCGACCGGTCGAACCCCCCTTCGACCGGTCCCCCTGTGTAAAAATTCGCAGAATTTCATTTCAATCTTATCTCTGTGCGACCGGTCGAACCCCCTGTTTATCAGCAAACTATCCGTTGCATTTTCAGACAGCTTTTCCCTATTTTGTGGGATTGATTTCTAACAGCTCTATTGATGATTTTAAATGGTTTCTTTTGCAGCAAATCACTCCCCAAGGAGGAGCCAATGTCTGGAAATCAAAACCAAGACCTCTCCTATAAATAGAGGCTTCATTCAAACAACAAAATACAACACTCCATACAAGCAAAGAGCAAACAAAGCAAACACTTTCATATATCTTGTTGTATTAGCCTTAGCACTTTCACTTGCACAAATTTGAGGTCTAGGCTTTCAATTCTTGATTACACTTGTACTCATATTGTATCAATCATTATTGAGTTGTAATCTTGATTTTGGTCATCATTCAACACAAGACATCCTTGTGAGTATTCTTGTGGTAAGAATACACTTGGGTGATCTAGGTGATAGGTGTTTGAAGGTTGTGGTAATCTTCAAAGGTGTTGTAAGAGGATTGTGGTAATCCTCAAGGTGGTGTAAGAGGGTTGTGGTAATCCTCAAGGTGTTGTATTAATTTTTGGTAAATTAATAATATCTTTTTTTCTTTTGAAATCCATCCCTGGATATCTTTGGGGTGGTAGAGGATTAGGCCCTAGGTGGGTTGAACCTCTTTAAATCGACGAGTGTTGTTTTATTTCCGCATTTACATTCTCGTTTTGTTTGATTATTCGAAAAGAGGGCAAAATCTGAAAAACCGAGATAATCTATTCACCCCCTCTAGATTATCGTAGCCACTTGGACTAACAAGTGGTATCAAAGCCAAACTCTTTGGCTAGCTCGTTCGAGTAAAGAGGAAAGATCCATGGCTACGAATGACGCTTATCTCACCACCGGCGCCTCCACCAACAAGCCACCATTGTTCGACGCCAAAGAACTACGCATTTTGGAAAGACCGTATGGAGTGCTTTCTACAAGGGTGCGGGTTTGACATATGGAATGTGGTTATTGAAGGAGTTGATCAACCAACAAAAAAATGGAGGATGGCACCTCGGCTCCTAAACCTTTCAAGGAGTTCGATGAAAATGATAAGAAGGCTTTCTCTCTAAACGGTAAGGCCTTAAATATTTTGCATTGCTCACTTACCGCCACCGAGTACAATCGCATACGAGGCATAAGGTCGGCACATGAGGTTTGGGAAAAATTGGAGACTATATATGAAGGGACAAAGAAGGTCAAGCAAGCTAGAAAGACCATGCTTGTTAAAGACTTTGAAAACTTTAACATTTATGATGGTGAAAGCATCTCCAAGATGGTGGAAAGGCTTGACAACATTGTCAATCCTCTTGTGGCCCTCGGTAAAGTCATCTCCGAAGAAGACAAAGTGACTAAGGTATTGAATGCTCTTCCCGGCTCATGGTCCGAAAAAAGGTGACGGCAATCACGGAAGCACAAAATCTTGAGACACTCAAGTTTGACGAGCTCATCGGGAACCTCCTCATCTATGAAGTCTATCTCAAGGAAAGGAAAAATACCAAACCAACCATCAATCAATCGGGTATGCAAAATATTCCTAAAGGTCTTGCTTCCTCTTCTAATAATGCATACTATGATAATGATGATGATGATGAGGAGACGGCCGCACTTGTTCGAAAATTTGCAAAATTTGTGAATAAAAATAAAGCAAGAAAACCAAGAGATAATGCTTGCTTTAAGTCACGGAAAACCCGGGCACTTCATAGCCGATTTCCCAAAACTCAATGAGGAGGAACAAAAGAAAAAGAAGCCTTTTCCGAAAAGAAGGCTCTAAATGCGGATGTCAAAACTTGGGATGAGCTACTCGAGACATCCGACGAGGAAGGTGAAACCGAACATGGTCTTATGGCTATAGACGATGAAAATAATGAGGTGCGCTCTAACTCCTCTACCTCCTCCTTAGTTGATGAATTGCAATGTGATTTTGATGAGTTGCAAAATGAATTTCAAAAATTGATTGTTAAATACAAGAGTTTAAAGAAGGAGCATAAAGAGCTTAAAATAGAAAAGGATAAATTATTTACATCTTATGAGACTCTTGATCATGTTCATGCTATTACCCTTACTCAAATTCAAACTCTTGAAACCGAGAAACAAATGCTCACTAATGATATTGATAATTTGAAAAAGGATGTGCATCGTTTTAATTTAAGCACGGATAAGGTTACTAAAATTTTAGATGCACAAAGAGGTGAGCATTCAAAACAAGGACTTGGTTACAAACCATTTCAAAAAGTCTTTAAGAAAAATGACCAAGGTCCGACGTGCTAAAAGTGCCCATAATATTATTTGCTTTTATTGTGGTAAAGTTGGTCACTATATTAGCAATTGTAAATTGAAGAACAATTTTAGCTTTGTTTGGAGACCCAAAGGTCTCAAGGCTAACCCCATGGACCCCAAAACTATAACCTAAAAATGGTTCGTTTGTAGGTAATAGGACAACAACCATGGAGGATTCAAAATGGCTCGTGGACAGCGGATGTTCACGCCATATGACCGAAAGAGAGAACTTTTTACCAACATCAAGTTCCAAGAAGATGGTATGGTCATGTTCGGCAATGGCAAAGGAAGAATTCTTGGAAATGGAGAAATTGGTAACTCTTCTTTCTCTCTTAATAATGTTCTTTTAGTAGAAGGGCTTAAATTTAATTTGATAAGTGTTAGCCAACTTTGTGATTCAAATTATAATGTTGTTTTCAATAAAGAAAAATGCCTTATTCGTAAAAATGATGAAATTATTTGTGAAGCAAATAGAAAAGGCAATCTTTACAAAATTTCTACTAGTGATTTGGTTAGTCAAAATGTTTCTTGTCTTGTCGCCAACAATGATTTAACGAGTTTATGGCATAGGCGACTTGGACATGTTGGATATAAAAGTTTGAAAAATGTTTACAAAAACCAACATGTAAAAGGACTACCCAAATTGAATTTTGAAAATCTTGGCTTATGTGACACTTGTCAAAGGAACAAATTAGTTAAGAGTAGTTTTAAGCCCAAAAATGAAATTTCCACAACCAAGCCTCTACAACTTCTTCACCTAGATTTGTATGGGGATATTGGTACGGCTAGTCTAAGTGGAAAACACTACACTTTTGTAATTGTTGATGATTTTTCTAGATACACTTGGGCTCTTTTTCTTGCAAATAAAAGCGATGTCGTTAATGAGTTTGTTAAGTTGTGTAGACGCATTGAGAATGAAAAGGAAGATACTATTAAAACTATTCGAAGTGATCGAGGCGGAGAATTTGACGATGAGTTTAGAGTCTTTTGTGAAACCAAGGGATATACACACAATTTTTCGGCTCCAAGGACACCTCAACAAAATGGTGTAGCCGAAAGGAAGAATCGGACACTTCAAGAAATGAGTCGGTCCATGCTAAATGAATTTTCTCTTCCAAAATATTTTTGGGCCGAAGCCGTAAGTACCGCTTGCTATGTCATTAATCGAGTTTATATTCGTCCTAAAATGAATAAAACTCCATATGAGCTTTGGAAAGGAAGAACTCCAAATATTAGTTATTTCAAAATATTTGGATGTAAGTGATTTATTTTGAATACTAAGGATCAATTGGACAAACTTGATCCTAAGGCCGATGAAGGAATATTTATGGGGTATTCAACCAAGAGCAAAGCATATCGGGTTTACAATAAGACTAGCATGGTTGTTGAAGAATCTATTCATGTCAAATTTAATGAAGCCTCGGGTGTTGAAAGAATACCCAATGACGATAGTGATGAAGAGGATATTGTTGAACCTATTGTTCAAAGTGATGCTCATAATGATAAACCTTCTATTTCAAATGATCAACCTTCAAGTTCAAATGTTCCTCAAGAAGATAGGGGTGATACTTGAATCTTCCCGTAGCATTGAAATTTAAGGAGATCACCCAAAAGATCTTATTATTGGTGATCCCCTGATAAAGTAATGACTCGAAGAAATTTTGCGAGAAAGCTCTTATATCTCAAAAAGAGCCTAAAAATGCTAAGGAAGCTATTGAGGATGAAGATTGGTTTTTAGAAATGCAAGAGGAGTTGAATCAATTTGAAAGAAATGATGTATGGGAATTAGTACCTTGTCCTCCATCTCAAACAATTATTGGTACAAAATGGGTATTCCGGAACAAACTTGATGATCAAGGCAACATTGTTCGTAATAAGGCAAGGTTAGTAGCTCAAGGGTATTGTCAAGAAGAAGGTATTGATTATGATGAAACATTTGCACACACAGTAGCACGTTTAGAAGCTATTCGCATTTTACTTGCCTATTCTTGTTTTAAAAATTTCAAGCTTTACCAAATGGATGTTAAATCCGCTTTCTTAAATGGTTTTATTCAAGAAGAAGTCTATGTAAAACAACCTCCGGGGTTTGAAAATTTTTCTAGGCCTAATGATGTTTTTAAACTTAAAAAGGCCTTGTATGGTTTGAAACAAGCACCTCGTGCATGGTATGATAGACTTAGCTCTTTTCTTTTGCAAAATGGTTTTACAAGAGGTAAAGTTGATACTACTCTCTTTGTTTTTGAAAAAGGGCAAGATTGTTTACTTGTGCAAATTTATGTTGATGATATTATCTTTGGTGCTACTAATGAATCTTTGTGCAAGAAATTTTCTAAGTTAATGCAAGGTGAATTTGAAATGAGCATGATGGGAGAGCTTAATTTCTTTCTTGGACTTCAAATCAAGCAATGCCAAGAAGGTATCTATATTTCACAATCAAAATATACAAAGGAACTTTTGAAAAAGTTCGGCATTGAAGAAGGAAGAACCGTCTCGACTCTATGGCAACCAATGTCAAAATTGACAAAGATGAAAAAGGCAAGTCGGTTGATGAATCCAAGTATCGAGGTATGATTGGTAGTTTACTTTATTTAACCGCTAGTAGACCGGACATTCTTCATGCCGTATGCCTATGCGCTCGTTTTCAAAGCAATCCCAAAGAATCTCATATGAGTGTCGTTAAAAGGATTTTTCGATATTTGAAAGGCACTATTCAATATGGTTTATTTTATCCAAAGAATGAAAATTTTTCTCTTAAAGGTTATAGTGATTCGGACTATGCGGGAAATATTGATGATCGGAAAAGTACTTCCGATCATGTCAATTTTTAGCGATTGCCTAGTTTCTTGGTTTTCAAAGAAACAAAATTGTGTTTCACTTTCAACGGCGGCTTGCCGAATATATTTCCGCCACTTTTTGTTGTACTCAACTTCTTTGGATGAAACAAACCTTAGCGGATTACAAATGTTCTTTTGAAAATGTTCCTATCTTTTGTGATAACATATCCGCTATAAATATTGCTCAAAACCCGGTTCATCACAACCGTACTAAACATATTGAGATTCGACATCATTTTCTAAGGGATTGTGTCTCAAAACGAAAAATTGAGATATCTTTTGTGCCATCTCAAGATCAATTAGCGGACATCTTTACAAAACCGCTAACTTCCGAGACTTTTGCGTCGATACGAGCTCGGTTAGGCATAATGCATATTGAATGAGGTCTACGTTTGCATTTTGCATGTTTTTAAAACTTAGGGGCGAAAAAATCGGATTTTTGGTTGAAAATTCGGATTTTAAAAATTTTTTTGACAAAACAAATTGGTTTGAAGAGGTTGAGGGCAACCGCCGTCGCCCTCAACCACGACGACCGTCGCCCTAGGCCAAATTTTGGTTTAAGTTAGTTCTGTCTTGACATTTGTTATTTTCACTTCTTTTTGCCATTTTTCGTCCCCTTTGCCAAATGCACACAATTTTCACTCAAAATTGATTTTTATGCATTCAATTCATATCTTGGACCTTATATAGCATGTTTATCATCATCATTGCTCATCTTTTCCGATCAAATGGTAAGAATTTTCCTTACTTTGCTCAATTGGGTTGAACCCTTGAGTTTATGGCTTTCTTGTATATTTCTTGATATTTTTTGCTTATGATCTTGATGAGCTTAGTTATTATGTTGTATTGTATGATGTTTGATGTGAATTGGTGATGCAATTTTTTGGCTTGGATCATTTACAAGGGCTATATACAACTCTTTTTATTTTTCACGCCCACAATGTGTTCGATGAAATGTCACAATGAAAATTTCAACTTCTACATGATTCTCTCGCTTCCAAAAGTCTTCAATACTCATTAAGATCATGTTTTGGCAAATAAAACGAGCGTATGAACTCTTCATGATACATTTCTCCCATTTTCCTTGGTGTTTAAGCCTAAATTGCTCAATGGTTGATAAACCATTTCTTTGGCGCACTTTGATATACTTCTATGATGTTTTTATCATCCTAACATTTTTTTGATGATTCCAAAGGGGAGAAACAGAAATTGGCTCGTTAGCTCAAAGAAGCTAATAAAAGCTCATGATAGAAGCTATAAGCTATGGCTTATTAAGGCCATAAGTTGTGAAGAAAACTCAGTCCAATGATTGTTTTATGAACTTGTTTGCATGGATAATAAGTATTTGTGACAGGGGAGCTTCTAAGCTCATGGAGTTGTTGTTTATTTTGTAAAAGCTTGTGCTTCTAGCTTATGCAATATTTCTTATTAATGTGCTTGTTGATAGGGGAGCTTTTGTAAAATGTTTTTAAACGGTTAGTTTACTCATAAACCGGAAAATTATTATGTTTTTTCAAATCGTCCTCTTGAAAATTATTTTGGTTTGTAATCATCAAAAAGGGGAGTTTGTTAGATAAATGTTTTTATCATGATTTTGATGATTTTGTTCAAATGAGTTTTTATACCAAAACAATGTCCCTAAATGTTGTCCCAACACTTCCGATCGATCTAAAATGTTTTTACTATTTTTCGGAGTATTTCTTGAAGTTTATATTCGATTTAAAATTGGACAACACTTTTGTTTCAGAGGCTCGGACCGGTCGCCCTATAGGGCAACCCGTACTGAGTTGAGTTTTGAAACAGAAAAATGGGTCGTAAGAGAAAATGGGGAGGCGACCGGTCGACCGACTGTGTGGGCGGCCGGTGAGGGCGCCGGCCGACCACCGGGGCGGCCTGCACAGGAGTGCCCTCTCAAATGCGGACTTCTCTGTTTTGATTTTCTATCAACCCCAACCGGTCAAGACCAAGGGCGACCGTCGAACCCCCCTTCGACCGGTCCCCCCCTGTGTAAAAATTCGCAGAATTTCATTTCAATCTTATCTCTGTGCGACCGGTCGAACCCCTGTTTATCAAAGAAACTATCCGTTGCATTTTCGATGACTTTTCCCTATTTTGTGGGATTGATTTCTAACACTCTATTGATGATTTTAAATGGTTTCTTTTGCAACAAATCACTCCCCCAGGAGGAGCCAATGTCCGGAAATCAAAACCAAGACCTCTCCTATAAATAGAGGCTTCATTCAAACAACAAAATACAACACTCCATACAAGCAAAGAGCAAACAAAGCAAACACTTTCATATATCTTGTTGTATTAGCCTTAGCACTTTCACTTGCACAAATTTGAGGTCTAGGCTTTCAATTCTTGATTACACTTGTACTCATATTGTATCAATCATTATTGAGTTGTAATCTTGATTTTGGTCATCATTCAACACAAGACATCCTTGTGAGTATTCTTGTGGTAAGAATACACTTGGGTGATCTAGGTGATAGGTGTTTGAAGGTTGTGGTAATCTTCAAAGGTGTTGTAAGAGGATTGTGGTAATCCTCGAGGTGGTGTAAGAGGGTTGTGGTAATCCTCAAGGTGTTGTATTAATTTTTGGTAAATTAATAATATCTTTTTTTCTTTTGAAATCCATCCCTGATATCTTTGGGGTGGTAGAGGATTAGGCCCTAGGTGGGTTGAACCTCTTTAAATCGGCGAGTGTTGTTTTATTTCCGCATTTACATTCTCGTCTTTGTTTGATTATTCGAAAAAGAGGGCAAAATCTGAAAAACCGAGATAATCTATTCACCCCCCCTCTAGATTATCGTAGCCACTTGGACTAACAGTTATTCCTCAGCCTTTTATAGTGAGCTTTCAAAAATCTGCCCGTTGAAGAGATAGGCTTATTTTTTAAAGTCACTTGTGGTCGTTGGTTTGTCTTGTTGCAGTCCTTGGAATTGCCACTTCCTCGTATGAATTGTTCTTGACTTTTCAAAGTTCGACATGGTGCGTGCTTTCCATTGGTTTATTCCTTTTGCACGCTTAAGACTGAGCACTTCAAGAAAGGTAGTATGGAGATATTACTTGTTTAAGTAATTCTCTTGATTTAAAACGGATCTCTTTCGATTGTCTTGACTTGACTACATTTTCTTCACATCCCCATGTGACTTGAGTCGACTTCCAATCATTTGATGACTCTTCACTTCAACCTTAAGACTTTGTCTTGAGTTGACTTTGATTGATACTTTACTCACCGCATCTCACCGCACCTTGATCGAGTTCCCTTCTTCTTTTTGCCATACTCACTGTTGTCTTTGCAATGAGTCTTCCTTCTAGTCTGCGATTGTCTTCTTGCATGTTTAGGCATAGGCGACTTAACTTTCGGCTTGACCAAATTTATCTATTACAATGCGATTTACAACAAAAATGGGGTGCCAACTTCCTATTCTAAGTTTTACATGGCATTCATCAAAATCTATAAAATGATTTCCCAACAAACTTTCCAGCAGTTCATCCTTGCGTTGCTTTATGTTTACGAGGGAGTCATTTGGAGCTGCGCGGACCTTGGATGTTAGGAAATGGGTAGTGAAAGCATGCATCAAATCGTTGCAAGAGCGAATGGACCCTTGGGGTAGGGTCTAAAACCATTGATGGGCTCGGTCACCCAGGGTTAAAGGGAACGCTCAACATAGGATAGCGTCACTCGGGCCATATGACTCCATCCACGCCAAGTACTTGTGGATGTGAGTGGTTGGGTCAGTTTCTCCATCATACAGACTAATTTGAGGAACCTTAAACTTTATGGGGAGAGGAGTTGAAAAAATGTGTGGAAGGAAGGGTGACACAACATCTGGCCGGCCTATCACAGGGTTCGGTTGGTAGTGAGCATCGTCAGGTGTTTCTCCAACTCATTCAAATGGCGTCGAAGGAGAAGTATCTCTGCCTCGCGCTCGTTAATCGGACTGGGAACTTGAGCTCTAGGTGGCTCTCTGTCATTAGGAAAACAAAGCCTGGAATTAATGGATTGCAAAGGCCATTCCCGGGATGGGTACGACCCCAGGCACCCTGCAAACACTGAACGGGCCCGACGAGGGCAATAAAGTTAAGGTGACGATTCCACCACTCAGCTGTGTTCACCCGTATCGTCTCGCGGCCTTCTTCTTTCATGTCTCTCATCAGGTTGTCTTTTTCCGAGAGTTGACTTCATGATTGTCATTGTTTGAGGGTGTTGGATCTTGTGAGTTGGCGTTTAGTGGTGGGTCTACTCGTGGAGGGTTTATTGGTGGGGGAGGTTGTATTTGTGGTGGAGGATTTGCAAGGGCCTGGGTAACGAGCTGGTTCATCTATTGGATGAAATTTGGGTTGGTGAAAAGCTATGCAAGGGGCAATAAAACTGCGCCCCCGGCCCCAGCTGGGGGTATGTTTTAGCTATTGGCATTTTGGCCATTCTGAGTATCTTGGGGTGGGTCTTCGTCTCTACGTAGGTTTCTGGAATTGTCACTCATTTTTGTAGGAAATGAAATGAATTACCTTGGCTGGATTGGTTTGGATATCTCGAAAAGCTGACTGGACCAAATGGGCCCTCCTTCTAGCACCAATTTGCTGACGTTTTTCTTGGATCAACAAAAAAAGTACTTAAATAAAATGACATGGAAATAAAGCAAACACTTGGAAATATGCGAAAAGTGGCTAATTCTACCTTTTTATATCCAAGACCGATCAGAGCATGTCTGGTCGATTTTGTCACTCAATTTGAATTTTACAAGCTATATAGTAGTATTTTCTCTCTTTTTCTTTCCTAATAAAGGAGATCTATTTATACTAATACAATTAGTGGGCTAATCATCATTACATCTAGCATAATAGTGGGATAATTGTGGGACACATATCTTCTCCCTGGTGTGCATGAGGCGCATGCTGGCCATATGTTGAGAGAAACTTGTTGACTTGTTCCTTTGGCTCGTTGACATGTGGTACCTTGGTCTGCCATTGGAGTGTTGAATCCCCTTAGTGGGAGATTTGTTGAGTGGAGCACTTGCTTGATTTTATTTAGGTATAGTGGACCGGGCTCGACTTGTGCCACATCATTAGCTCGGTTAATTATGTCATTCTAGTCGGTCCACATCATCTTGGACGACTTTCGTCATCATCAACTGAATGGCTACGTGGACATATTTTTTCCCATCTCGGCTCGAGTATCATCAGTAATCTATCCTACATACTTATAAATCACTCATGATATTATCTCATTATCCACCTGGAATACTATTGTTGGATCACTAATCTAATATTGAGCTTATGTGTGAAATAATTATATATTATGGATTGTATGAGGACAATCCCAGTTTAAAGTGATCAAATAAGTTAAAGACATTTAATTGGCTTTAATTGAGGGTGACAATTTGGGGCACGACATAATTGACCCGACACGAATACGACATGAAATGGTAGGATTTGGGTTGAGGCTTATTGGGTTCGGGTCGTTAGCAGGCCTACACAATAAGGCGTATTAAAATCGGGTTGAAACAGGGTTGGCTCGATAAATTCAATAAGGTCCGAACACTTTTTAAGCATTCATAATTGACTATTTGTATTTGTAAGCTCCAGTCTTTCTTGGTGTGATCATATCAACTGTTAAGGGAATATCACCAGTTGTTGGAATCAGAGCTCTGTTCCTATAGTTGGTTTAGGGTAGGGACAAGAGAAGGAGGAATGGGACCAATGACACTTATCCGGATTCCTATTGATTTGTCTCTAACTGGGCCCCCATTTCTAGATCTTCTCGATGTGATATAACTTATGGGTATTTTAGATCAGTCCATTTCAGCATCCACTTGAGTGGCAAAGGTAAGTGGTTAGGTTGACTTTCTTTTCCAAGCCTATTCGAGAAAAAGTAGAATAGGAAGACGTATTTCCAAAACAAACAAGATAAGGGTTGATAAGGGGATTAGAATATGTATTGTAAGTATCAAATATAAAAAATAAAAAATCATATGTTATATTAGTTAAGGGTCTAACGGAACTGGTTAAATAGATTTAATAATTTTGTTTATCGTATCTATCATATTGTACCGTACTTTTCGTGTTTTTAGCGTGTCATATTTTGGTTTAGATTTTAGGTCTGTAAAGTTATCATGTCGTGTTTGGGCTTGAGCTTAACGTGTCAGACTGTTACCGTGCCCAATAAAGGCCAACACGAATGATTTGTCACCCCTAGCTTTAACGTATTTAATAGAGTCTCAGCCTGTAATGTGTAGAGAATTTATGGGTAATGTAATTTTAATGATATCAGATATATAACACAACGGTTATGGTCACTAGGTCAAACGTTCAACTATTCTATTTTGCATCACACGTTCAAGTACGCTTCTGCAATCTAGTCTTCGATTTTGTGATAATTCGAGCTCCTAGATAATAGTGATGGTTTTCACTATATCCCAACCAGAGGTTTTGGATCCGATTTATGTTGAATTATTGAGAATCGAATTTATTTTGATGAACATCATTAATTCTATGAATTCAATTTTTGGCCTTCAGTTCTATGTTTTGATTAAGAAATTGAAATATAATTATCCCTTTTTGGTTAACATTTTTGTGTGGATTCAACTTTAGAAACTGCTTATGTTCTCTGTTCTTTCATTGATTTGAGATTTTGGAATTTCGTGAACTGTATCTTACTCCCGAATGTGAGATTTTTGTTGTTGTCATTGTTGATTCCAACCAAATATTTTGGAAATCCTTTTATGATTTGTAGGGTATTCTCATGGAATTAAAAGATTGTTTGATTAATAATTTAAAAATGGGAGAATTGTTTTGAATTTGGAGTACATAACCAGGTCGTATGCCCCTTTGTTTTCATCAGCAAATCACTACAAATCAATACATCAGGAGGCAACTCGGTGGATACAGGTCTGGGCGGCAGGTTGCAGCCTAGATTGACCACTACAAATGGCTACACATGATGGATTGCCTTGAGTTGACGATAGTAAGCGGGAACATGCGGAAATGGGGCAATCTCTCTCTCTTTCTCGCGCTTCTCCTTTCACTGCCGTGTTTGGCACCATGCCATTTGACTTCTGAGTCACTAAAGGGGGAACAAAATGGTGATAAAGAGTCTGGAGATTAAGAGGTTGAGGTTGCTGATGTTAAAAATTAGGAGGGCGACGACGTAGACGAAGCTAAAGAGGGGTATACTGATGAGGAAGAGAACTGATGAAGACGAGGAGGATGACTAATTACATGCAGAGGGAGTTTTTTGTTCCAACAGTGAGAGGGGGCGTCTGTATTTTTCTTTGGTGATGTTGGTTGAATAATATTTTTGTTTTGTTGTTTTTGTTGGTTGTATGATGAACCAAAACAATGTTTTATTTATTTTTATTTTTTAACTTGGGTATGTACTTAACTGTTATGCTTGCTTGGTGGGTTTGTTTCCTATTTGTTTTAGGATGATTGTGGTTGTGCATATTTGTCTTAGTCATGCAGGCATTGTTTGAACCGGAGAACAAGTTCTTTGCTTGAGCTTTTTAGTTCAAAATGAGGTCTGCCACCTTACAAAAATTAGAATTTGGTCCCGGCAAGCTGCGTATACGAAAATCAGCATGAGCAGGGATCCAAGGGTCAAACCAGATATTTGTCGATAAACTCGATTTGATGAATTTCCGGCGGCCTAATTTAATAAACCCAATGCTTTCAAAGATACTCCTCCAAGACCAAGATGGTTGATAGCCTAGTGATGCTGAAAGGATATTCAAATTCGGGAAATATTTTGCTTTAAGAATCCGAGCAAGAAGGGAATTCGGACAAGTGAGAATTCGCCAAACCTGCTTGGATAATAAAGCAAAATTAAAAGACTTAATGTTTTGAAAACCCAATCCCCCTGTATCCTTACTATAACAAAGTTTTGGCCAGTTTTTCCAGTGAATCGATCGCTTTCGGTCGAAGATCCCCAAAGAAAATTCGCTGCCATTGCATGGATTTTATCGATCACTCCTTGAGGAATCTTAAGCAAGACATTGCAAACGTCAGAATCGCTTGAAGAACTGATTTAATGAGAACCGAATGGCCCGCTTGAGATAGAGATTTTTCCCTCCAACCATTTAATTTCTTCCAACAACGATCAAGAATGGAATCGAATATCTGTTTTTTGTTTGCGTCGATTTTCGAAGGTAGACCGAGGTATTTGCCGTGGCTTTGGACTTCTGGGATACGAAGTAGATGACAAATGGCTGACTTGGTGGATGGAGCGGTATATGGGCTAAAATAAATGCCTGACTTCTCATAGTTTATGCATTGGCCCAATACTTCCTCGTACAGTTTAATGGCAAAAATTAGATGTTCCGCCTCTTCTAGCGTCGCATGGCCAAATAGAAGAATGCCATCTGCGAAGAACAAGTATGATACGGAGGGGCGAATCTATTAATAGAAATTCCATAAAGTTTCTCCCCTGCCTGTAGATCCTGCAAAATAAGCGAAAACATTTCGGAGCATATGATAAAGAGATAAGGAGAGAGGGGGTTGCCTTGCCGAATGTCACGGTTCAGTTTGATAGAACCTGATTGGTGACCATTAGTAAGAACGAAAAGGAAGGAGTTGAGATGCATGTCTGGATAAGAGTAATAAAATTGTGAGGGAAACCTAGAGCTGTTAAGACTTTGAGAACATAGAACCATTCAACTCTATCAAAAGCTTTACTCATATCGAGTTTAATAGACATATATCCAACCTTTCCAGAGGTACGTAATTTCATGGAGTGGCGTGTCTCAAATGCAACAAGAATGTTATCAGTGATAAGTCTACCAGGGACAAAAGCGGATTGGGAATCTGATATGATGGAGGGAAGGAGGCTTCGGAGACGAAGAGACATAATTTTTGACAATATTTTGTATGTGACCTTAGAATATTGTTATAATGTCACTGCCTAATATTTCAAACATCCCATTAGATTTGGATTCAGGATCTGTCTAACAGATTTTGATCTGCAAAATGGTATGACACAAGTTTTTGCCTTTTATAGTAGAACATAAATAATTTAATAACCTTGCTTAAATAATGTTTTTGGATGGTCTTGACTCGAGAACAACATGCTTAATTGATAATTCACTAAATTTATAAGATGTTACATGTATGAGAATTCGTATAGGCCTCATGCAATTTATAAATTAATAATGTTTACATTGAATAATCTATAAAGATTCCATGAAAAATCAATTATTATTTGTTACTTGTTCAAATTGATGTTACCTTGAATCTTATCTCCGACTTTCTTTGAGGTAGTAAGAAGTTTTATTGCGATTTTCTCGTAGCTCAACAAAAATTGATCAATATCATTATTGTTGAGCTTTATTCTGAGAGTAAGAATATACAGTAGAATTATTATATTCAACTTCACAATTCACATGCCACTCACGATTATCTGCTTGTTGGTCAATAATTTTACAGTTTCAGCATCTCTATAGTTGTATAATACTTGCATTACTAAGTTGAATATTTTTTATGTTTTGTTTGGTACCAAAAAAAATAATTTAATATTTTGCCTTTATTTGATGGTTTTTAAATGAACATGACAATCATCCACAAGCAATACTTCTCCACAAGCCATAATTCTATAAATTAATAGATTATTAGTTTATCGATTATTTAATATCTCGCTAAATTAATAAATTCTGGCAGTTCCGAAGTTAATAATTTATAGACTTCAAAGAAATGTCTAACATTTAAATTTGAGCAAATGCACCAAACAACCATCGGGTCTAACCTTCACTTGAATTTATTAGCCCACTCGCTTTATTTGATTTGTGTCATTTAACATTAATTTGGCCCGTGAATTCCGATTCACCGAATATCCTCCAGGATTTCGACATCAAAGTATTTCTTTATTTTATATTTCTGATAAGTTGGGAATAATGGTTGGAGGAGAGAAAAATTTCAAAGAAACTGAAAGATATAGGGTTCGAACCCTGATCAATACCATTACAAATGGTGAGTGATACCACTTAAGCTACAAGCTAGTGGTTTCTTTATTTTATATTTATTTTCAGGAAAAACTAAATTAAAATTCAAGCTTTTTATATTTATTTTCAGGATAACTAAATTAAAATTCAAGCTTGGCTGGATTATAAAGTATATTAATTGATGTAGAATTCTTTTTAAACCAACATGGATTCAAAATTTGTGGGCCTCCAAGTTTCATGCTGCAAATTTCAAGGGTTTTAGTTAGAGTAGCTCATTTGCTAGTAGTATTCTTCGGGTACACTACAAATTTCGTTCCATATCTATATGTAAGTTCAAAGTTTTCTTCTGGTTTAATTCGATATCTTCCTCAAGTAATTGGATAATAAAAGACTTCTCATTCATGGCTAAAAAGACATGATTTCGTGTTCCTATATATTTTTTCCACACCACATACGACATTGCAAACAAAAATTACTTAATAATAAAATAAGTATAGGCGCCATTGCAAACAGAATTACATTTGTGGGTAGTCGCCAACATCATTTTTTCCATTTTTTCTTGGTTTGACCAATAGCAGGCGCCATTTGCAACCTTTTTGAATGTTATTGAAATATATTTGAAAATATACTAATCAATTTGAATAGTCGTATTCAAAATTTTAACTTATCTTTATTGTTGAGTTATTTAAAAATTATAATATATATTAGAATAAGAAATATTTTCTTAGTAGGAAGAGGAGGCCAGAACATTTTCTTGATTCTTTTCATTTTTGACCTAATACAATATGATCAACCCTTATTTATGCAACTTTTATGAGTAAAATATTGATTTCCAAATTATATCGGGCTATTGATAGAAAAATAAAATACAATTGAGAGAAGAATGTTCTGCTACTTACAAAAATATCAATTGCCATAATTCGAATTGGGAAAAGTATAGATTGGCTATTTCACAGCTCTTGAATGACAATGCAATCTTTGATTACATATATTGCATAAAACAATTACTATTTCTATACAAAAATCATTAAACTAAACAATCTGACAGATGAATCCTTGAAACTAATATAATCATGAAATTAGAAATCTATGTGCGCATCCAACTAATTATTTGTTGGCATCTCGAAACGGCAAATAGGGCAATAGTGACTAGTCCTCAACCACAAAGTAATGCAATCGCCGTGAAAAACATGGGAACACGGCATGCTTATTAATCCTTCAGTGCCGCAAGAGAAGTCTTCCAAGCAGATTGAGCAAGTCATCATCTCCATGTTATTATCGATGGTGACCTTTCTCTTCAATATTGATTCAATCGATGACTCAGCTGTCGGAACCATATGTGACTCGATTATCAAGCGGCTTTGGTCATAAACATATTTTTCTTCCACGGATGAACTAAAGTAAAGATCCAGAACGTTGTGGCCTTTGGGCTTCAACTTAATCATTTCAAAAGCCGTTTCCCATATATACTCGATCATATTAAGACGCCTATCATCTTGCAGAGGCAATTGCCTGAATCTTTGGTCCAAGATTTCGCGTGTTTTGTCGTAGCACAAGAATTGCTCGAGACTTTGATGAAGCGGCCTTTTATTAAGTATGGAGTACTCCGCCCCACCAACACAAAGCTCAAGAAGAATCGATTGTATAACCCATTCGGACCTTTTGAGTATGCGATAAAAAGATGAAGTTGATGGTGTGGAGTTTATCATCATCAAAGAGGAATTAGACGGGTCACCAATACTATCTCTGAATACCTTTCTCCCCATCGTGATGTCGGAGATAATTTCATAATGATGATCAGCCATGTTCAAGATTTCAAGAAAGATGCAACGTCTGACAAAATATTTACTAATCGATATGATCAAAAGAGATGGCAAACCGATATATATTTAAGTGGGAACTATGAATCAATCAATTTATATATACGCTTACTTAAAATGTTAATCCTTTTTCTATGAGGATTAAAAAGTCTATGAGTACTATTACAATTCAAATTATGCGTTTTTTTTTTTTATTAAGACCGCATTGCTCTCGCCCCATTTTCCGGCTAAAAATATATATTTGGATTTGTATAAACAGTTAAATGTTAATTATCCTTAACCTATCGGGATTAAGACTTCTAGGAGAATTAGAATTCAGGAGACACGCGTACATTCTGGAATATGTTTCCATAATTAAAATTGGATTGCCTCATATAAGTCGGTGTTTTAACGATTTTTTCACTTTTATGAATCTTTTTTTTTTTTTGAAAGGCACTTTTATGAATCTGAAAATGGATCTCATATCACTCAAAACAAAAAAAAAAAAAAAAAAAAAGGGGTTTGGATTATAAACGTTTTGTATGGAAACAATATTGTCAACTCCTTATAAGTCTGAGGACTAGAGGTCCAAGTGTGAATTGAACTCACATTAATTAACTTATACTGGATGAGTTGAAGATTATATATTGGTTCAAATTTAACAATAATCTAACAATTGTTGAGGATAATTGTTTTATACATTTATTTATTTATTTTGAAAAAACTCTTTTACAAAATCCAAGTGCAAGGGTGTCTCTCTCTTTTTTGTTTTTCGCCCATAAAGGGCAAATTGGTCTTTTAGATGAAATTGTTTTTCAGCGTTTTTGGTAACTGATCGTGTCTATTGGTTTTCAAGGGATATGATTACTGATTTGATTCCCGCTTTCAATTCTCTCCTCCATTTTGAAATATTTCAGGTCTTTCTCTCCCCTTTCGCTCTCGACTTGCAGTGTCTCTCTCTAATATTTTCATCCTTTTTTTTCGCTTAATCGAGTAAAGACTTCAGTTCTTTCTGCGAATTGGTTTGTTCTTCAAGGTGTTGGTTGAGGTAAGTGTTTTTTGACATGTTTTTTTGTTTTGGTTCATTTTTTTTTGTTTTCGCAAAATCATGTTTAGGGGTTCTTTTTTTCCCGTTTTGGTGGTATTTTTATACAGATGTAATGCTTAATTTGGAGACTTTTTGTTGGATATGAGGCACTTGGTTGTATTTTTTGTTTTTAGAGATACTAGACATTTTGGCGCGTAGTTATTGTTATACTGATGCATATTGCTGTTCACAATGCTTTTTTTTTATGCATAGTTAATGACATTTGTAGTGCATAGTTAGTAGCTTTTTGGCACATAGTTAGTTGTATGTTGATGCATATATGCTTTCCAAAATATATTTATAACATGCGGTTTCAATCTTCAGGCTTTTTTTTAAAAAAAAATAGCATGCGTGTACAATGTTGGTGCATGTTTTTCAATGTCCAACGGCGTCTTGCATTCGGGGATGAGAGTGTCACTATCATTGTCTTAGCGTGTACTGTGTGTCGTTGCGAATCCATTGCGCTATCAAATCTGCACAAGATATTATAACTTTGTGACAGTAGGTAGATGTAATATTCATCATTTTTTTGCGCCAATTTTGTATTAACTATGCGCCATATATGTTCAATTATACACTATGCATGCATCACATTTTCAATATATGAATCAAAATAACAAATGTCATTTTCAGCATAAGAATGAACACTACACTAAGCATTTGGATGAACATAAACACTAAATATGCATCGTTTTTATAAAGTTATACATTACGTACACACTATATATGCATCAAAATAAACCATTTATGCATTATGTATGCACTATATATGCATCAAACAAAAACTAATTGTGCATCATTTTTTCCAGTGGACCAAAATTAAGCTGTTACTTTTCAATATACCAAGTTCAAAGATAAACTAAACGTGCATTGTTTTTTCCAAATTATACATCAAAAAAATACTAATTATATGTGATTTGTTTGTTATTCAAATGATTAAATGCATAAACAAGATAAAAACATGGTTGTTGTTCGAGAATTTGAGGATAATTATGCCATATTGTAATATTGTTATTTCGTATGAGAATTATACGTACCAGTTCCGCGCCTGCAAATTAGATGTTTTCTTCTGTATTTTCCAGTCACTTTGATGTTGATGAGTATATTGTTCTCCCATGGTGTATCTTGCAACTTTTTGCTCGCCTGATTTTGTTTTTGCTCCAGTTTTGCAAGAAAAGAGAGAGAGGCAGAGGGGAAAACGATTTGGTGTGATTTTATGTTTTTTAGTTATGGAAACGTGATCTTTATTACTTCCATGATTGTAGGGCGTGATTATGGCAATATGGTTATAGGATTTCTGTAGTTACTATTTTGCTCTTTTCGCCTCTTAATTAATTGATAAATTATGTAATTTTAATAGACATCTGGACCATTGATCAAATGGAGTGGATGGATACGATCAATCCACACTGCCTTACAGTTAAAGGCTGTCTTACGAGATCCTATCCCTATAATATTTACGGTTTATGGGCGTATGATGACTGCATTAGCAATTTCAACAGAAAACATTAGACTTTTATAGTCTATCTTACTACACCTAACACGAGCAAAAAACGGAACAGATAATACAGGCTTGATATCTCATCATTTGGTTCATGACTTTTCAATGAGCTGACAAAATGCAGAAGCTTGATTGGAGATAATGTAATTAGAACTGGAGAGAAGAAGGTGGGATTTTGGGCTCTAGAAAGCCAAAGAAAGCTTTAAAAAAACTACAAAAAGACAAAGAAAGCTTTAAATAAAAAACAAAAAATCATACTAGATAGTCTTCCTTTTTGTCTGTAAAAAACTATAAAAATAGAAAGAAAAGCCAAGAGCTAGTGAGAAATGATCTAGCATTGCCAGAAAACGTAAAATCATATCATAAAAACAAAAGAGCGAGAAAGAAGTAACAATGGTGAAAAATCGTGCATATTTCTGTCTGATCGATATCTGCAACATCTTATTATTTATATTTCAACAAAGGAAAAAGTAGAACCAAATTTGGAAGCTGAGGTACAATACTTTTTCTTTTCTTAGGATTTATGTATTCAATCCAATATTATGATGTAATTAGCAGCTTCTTTGGTTTATAATGCCAAAAATAAATAAAAAAAATTATAATAATAAAAACATCCAAATGCTATCATTTTAATTTATGTTGTGCTTTAGAGCAGGGGTGGATCTGGGGGCCTCCATGGCCCCGCCCCCCTCCCCAAAAAAATATTTTTTTTTATTTTTTCTAAGATAAAAAAATAAAAAAAATTATATATATTTTTTTAGGAAAAAAATAGTTGGGCTAGGGAAATTTTTTTTTGGGCTAGAAATAATAGAGCCGGTTGATTACGCCACTGCTTTAGAGAATATAGAAGTACAAGGATGGCAAGAATAGGCAAACCCCAAACCTCTCCTCCTAAGACAACTTAAACATTATTGAAAGTAAAATAAAAATATCATCAATTTTTTCTTGATTTACACTGCCAATTTCCATTTCTGGTTCAATTCTTGTAATACACCAGCTAGCTTCTTCATTTTTTTAATTAATGAGAGAGAGAGAGAGGATCTCGTGTGGCAGTCTTTTACCGTGTGGCAGTGTGGATTGATCCCATTCATCCACATCTTTTATTCAATGATCCAGATTGCTATTAAAATAACTGATTTATCAATTAATTAATAGATGAAAATGGCATAATAGTAACTAGTAAAATGCCATAAATCACGCCCCTACAATCAATGGATTGATTAATATCACGTTTCCATAATAGAATTGTGCACCATTTTAATAGTTGAACTGTACACCATTTAATAACTGATTGTACACCATTTTATATCGAACAGTGCATCATTGTGTATAGCTAATTATACATCATCTAAAATAACTACAAAGACAAAATGGTGTAAATACCTTCCCATAATGACACTCTACAATCATGGATGTGATAAAGATCATGTTTCCATAACTGAATTATGCACCATTTTAATAGTTGAACTGTGCATCATTTAATAACTGATTGTACACCATTTTATATCTAACAGTGCATCATTGTATAACTAATTGTACATCATTGTGAGTAAACCACAAAGTGAATGAAAAGCGAGAACAATCATAAAATCAAATCCCATAAAAGTCGCTGGTGTGAACAGTTACCAAAAAGTAACTGCTTTATTTTACAAATAAAATGACAGTTGCCCTTAATTGGGTGAAAACTAAATAAATAAATAAAATTCGAAAAAAAAACTGAACATTTGAATTGGATTGGATTAATCCACACTACCACACAATAAGCCCCCATCCATATTTGATCCTATATATATATATATATATATATATATATAAGAATATGATCAAATGAGACCACATAATTAGAGTGAGACAGTGTGGACTAATCCTGACCACAAATCTGTAATTTTAGATGGTTGGGATTTACCCAATTTAATAATCATTTTTGTTTTATTTTAAATCTGAAAAGGGCAGGATTGTAATTACACAATTACATAATATCATTTAATTTGGTAACTAAATATCTGGTTTCATCTTCCCCCAAAACCCGTGGCCAAGCTTTCGTTGCCGGTTTTGTGCCGCCGCAAATAGAAATCGATCGTTTTATCGCACAACATGTACGTAAACTATCATTAAATATTTTCGTAATTTATAATTTGTTATCTCCTTCAATGAATGTACGATTTGTTAGTATTGCGATTAATGAAACAGATGGAGAAACTGAGATTGGAAGTTGAAGAGAGGCGAAAGAGATATTCCCGGAGAATTGCAGCAACGATGGAGCAAAACATAATGAAGAAATTGAAGGCGAAAGAAGACGAAATCGAGAAGATCGGGAAACTAAACTGGACGCTGGAGGAAAGAGTGAAATCTCTGTGCGTAGAAAACCAAGTATGGAGAGATTTGGCGCAAACAAACGAGGCCACAGCAAACGCTCTGAGATGCAATCTGGAACAAGTGCTGGCTCAAGTCCAAGACGAACAACAACCTTACCACCACATGGCCGCCGCAGCAAGCATGCCGTTGCAACCCCTTCGTCAAGGCTCTCCGGCGGCTCTTTCGGAGTTGATGTCTGTCGTGGTCTCTTTTTGGAATCTCTAAGAGCGTGAAGATCTCCAGATGCGTGTGAGAGCTTCCCCATCACCTTCAATGGTGGTTCTCGAAAACTGCTAATGACCCCTCAGATTTCAGAGCAGGTGTAATTGAGTCCTCATGATTTAATTGCAGATAAAAACTTCCAGTTTCTGAATCTTCCGGTCTCCACAAATAAATTACACAAAAAAAATTATGTTTCTATGTGCAAAAATTAACAGCAATGGATTGGTGAAGAAGACGATGCTGACATGGAGAAAACGAGGGTCTAAAGATTGTTGTATACTTATATGTTTTTCGATGTATACTTAGATGTGTTTTGTTATATAAGTAGTTAATTTTTGATGTATGTATTTATGTTGCTGTATACTTATTTTTTTTGCTGTATACTTATATGTATTTTGTTGTACACTTATATGTGTTTTGTTGTATACTTATATTTTTGTTTGACAATTGTAATATGCAGTAAAATTATGTTAAACATACATCAAAATATTGTTAAGTATACATTAAATATATGCTAAATATACAACACAATAATGAGCGTGATTTTCTCTCTCTACAACTGATTTACTTAATCCACGGTCCCCACATATTTTTGTTTAACCATTTTAATATGCAGTAAAATAATGTTAAACATACAGCAAAATAGTGTTAAGTGTACATCAAATATATGCTAAATATACAGCACAATAATGAGCGTGATTTTCTCTCTCTCTATAATTGATTTACTTAATCCACGGTCCCCACATGTTAATGAGCGTGATTCTCTCTCTATATATAATTGATTCATTGATTCATGGTCCCCACATATTTTTGTTTGACCATTTTAATATGCAGTAAAATTATGCTAAACATATAGTAAAATAGTGTTAAGTATACATCAAATATATGATAAGTGTACAGCATACTGCATGGCAGAGCACATGCACGATTTTCTCTCTCCAGTGCGATTTTCTCGGGATTTTCTCTCTCCCCACGTGATTTTCTCTCTCCTAATAACTGATTCCATATTTGGATGGTCCCCCACTTGGTTAATTTGACAATTATATCCTTATTTTGCATTAATTAAATATTTAATGTAATTTTAACCCCTATTTATCTTAGCCATTGATGTAGATAATGGAGGGTTGAGATGAGTCCACACTGTCTCACTATAATATGTGGTCTCATTTTAACCTCCCCCTATATATATATATATTAGGAGATTTATAATAGCCAGTAGTAAAGTTTTCCCCTCTTGACCTTTCTTCATTTCACGTGTATACATATGCATGAAACCACTACTCATTTTTGTTACACAAACAAAAATGAAGCAAAATGTGGCTTTTCTCCCCTTTTTTTACCGAGGTCCACTTGTTACAGCTGGTGGAACGTTACTTTTTAACAACAAACTAACTATTTGTGGTGGAATCGATAAAAAAGAAAACGTTAGGTACCAAAATTGATTAAGTTAGAACAATGGTATCAAAAGCAAAAAAGTGGTAAAGTTTGAGTATGAAAAATTAAATTATCCCAATATTATACCCTATTATATTCAATGGTGCATAATATTGTTCTTTTTATCCGGAAATGATATTTGATAAGGAGATCCCCTTTCCCCACTAGTGTGTGACACAATGTCTCGAAATTACCTGAAACAAAGAGATTCTCATCCCCAATTCACATACAAAGGGTTATTAAATGTCTCGGGCTTTAAAGCAGGGGCAGTAGTGATATGGTTTTACCAATGTTTTCTAGATTCATTTGTTGAGTATATAAAAACCACTTTGCTGGGAGGAGTGGAAAGGGGCAGCGGAGCAAAAACCCAACCGGTTGGAGGGGAAAATCCTCTCTCGAAAATCCTATAATATTTTTACCCTTGAAAAACAATAATCCACTCAAACATAAAAAGATGGGTGTTGAAATTCAGCGCAAAATTAACAACGAAAATGTTATGACAGATGTTGTTGCTGCTGCTGCACCGGTGATATTGGGGCTACAGCTGTCAATTCTGGTGGACCACGTGGCAAGAGTTGATTGCTCCCTCCTCTCCCGAATCCTAGGGAAGCCCGGTGGCTCCTTCCCTGTTGCTGCCAAAGAGTTGAAGTTCGTTTTGATCAGGTTCATACCCATATAGATGTTTCTCCGGAAAATACATCTCCATTGAAGACCATAGTAGGGGGAGAGTTGCCAATACAATTCGAGGTCTGGCTGCCGGTTTTGGGATTACTTGTGGGATAATTAGGGCATATGGGGATGATGATCTAGGAAGCTTGTTTATTGATAACATGAGCTCCTACAAAGTCGATCTCTCAAGATTGAGGCTGAAAAATGGGCATACTTCATAGTGAATTTGCTTAGTTGATGATTTGGGAAACCGAACAATACGGCCATGTCTCGCTAGTACCGTAAAAGTTCAGGCAAATGATTTGATTATGGCAGATTTGAGAGGTTCCAAGTGGCTGGTGTTAAGATATTCAATATTTAATATTGAAGTTATTCAAGCAGCCATTAAGATTGCCAAACAAGAAGGTGTTTATGTTTCACTAGATCTGGCCAGTTTTAAGATGATGAGGAAGTTCCGATTGCCGCTCTTACAATTACTAGAATCAGGAAGCATATACATTTGCTTTGCCAATGAGGATGAAGCCTTAGAACTGTTAAGTGGTGAAGACAATGCGGATCCAGAGTCCGCTCTTGAATTTCTGGGGAAACACTGCTGTGGTGACATTAGGCTCAAAAGGGTGTATTGCAAAAACACAGAAAAGAGATCGCACGGGTTCCATCAACCGGGGAAGCAAAAGCAGCAACTGGTGCTGGTGACCTCTTTGAGAGTGGATTTTTGTACGGATTGGTGAAGGGATTATCGATGGAGGAGTGCTGCAAGATCGGCCCCGAGAACTGGCAGTGGATGTACAAACAAAAGGACTTATGTCCCCTGACCACGACAATTTATATTCGTGCCAATCTTGACTGTATTGACTTCATTATTATCATTCATGAAGTTGAAGCACAAGGAAGTTGCATTTTAGGGTTGCATTTTAGGGCACTGGTCTTTCTCATTAGTGCCTTACCGATGTCTTTTTAACCTTTCCAGACAATGTTGAAAACTGAATTTTCGATTATATTCTTTTGATTAAGTATTGTAGAGCCTCTTATTTTTGTTGCTTAATGATGGACACTGCTACATCTTGTGACGAAGTAATTTGGACTTTTAAGCCCCAATTGTTGTCATATTTTTGTTGAATGACAATCAATTTAAATTTTAATTTTTTTCCTAATTGCTCAGAGCTTTTGGTGGAAGAATAATTCTCAAATTTTGGCTTGATAAAAACCAACAAGACATCCCGTATTTATACTAAGACAACTTTCTGACCAATGTCTAGGATTTATTTGATCTAATGACTATTATTTATCCACTAGAATTATCTTTTAGGAATATCTAGCTACCTAGAAGTTTTTACATTCTTTCTTCAATTAATATCTAAGATATTTTCACAAAACATTTTTAGAGAAATTTTCACAAGACATTTCACAAGATATTTTCACAAGACATTTTCACAAGACATTTTCACAAAAATTTTCCTTTCCCTTGGCACGTGGCCAAAAATTTTCCTTTCCCGTGGCAGGTGGCCAAAAATTTTCCTTTCCCATTTCATAGCATACATTATAATGAAAACATGTAATTCATAAAAATTAATCATATCATATAGCACATTAAAAGCATATAATTCACATAATTATGCATATCATGTAATACATCGAAAGCATATAATTCACATAATTATGCATGTTATTTAACCATTTAAAATGCGTAATTCATATAATTGAACAGTTTAAGCATTTAACAAGGACAATGAAATATACACATAAAATGTGATAAGAATCCCTACCTCAAACAGCAAAATAAAGTAGATGCACAAAATAGCTCGAACGTAGAAGTCCTAATTGTTCGGTTCTTCGTCGCCTACAATATAAATTTTAACATAATTTAGGCTAAAAATTAGTAGTAACTTATAATTGAAATAACTATATTTATAAAATAGCCTAGAGCTTTTTAGTATGTAAAAATTGATAAAAAAATATAAGTTTTGGGGCTAAATTGAAAGAAATCAAAAGTCAAATTTAAATTTTAGAAAATTAAAAACAAAAGTTAAAAATTACGAGCTTTAAATTTTTAGACTAAAATTAAAAAATATCTTTCGTAGGGTAAAAGTTAAAAAAAAGAAAACCGTACGAAAGCTAATTAAATTATAGGGTTAAATTTGAAAATCAAAAAAAAGAGCTAAATAAATATTTGGACTAAATTCCATAAACAATAGTTTGGGGTCCACTCCGGATCAATCTTGGAAATTATTGAAATGTTTGATTTAAATTTGACTGTCAAATAAAAAACTTTCCTTGCCTATAAATAGGTCATTTGCAATTGTAAAACTATAAAACTTTTCTAAAATCATCCGAGCCATAATCTTTCTTTAATCAAATTTTATAAATAAACAAAACCCAAATAGATAAAACCAAAACCTAAACTCAACAACTCTTTCATTTCCCCACCCCTCTTAGTTTAGATTGTAGTTAAGTTTTAACGACTTCCTTCCATCAAAAAGAGTTTTAAAACTTGTTCAAATATTTCTCTATAGTTTTGTAAAATAAGCCTAACCACATATAGCCTAAAACCCTATCTTTCGAAACCAAAAAAATTCGCGAATCCGTAAAATCTGCAAAAGACAAAAGTCCGTGAAGGCACAACAAAGGGATGTAAATGCGGGTGAACCGAAGAAAGGAGAAAGATGGAATCAAGGGATCACGAAAACAAGGGGAAAGGAAAAATGGACTTATATTCTAAAACTATAGATTTATATTTGAATTAAAAGTTTTAACTCACACCCACACATCCATAAGGAGTTTAAAACAATTTAAATTTGTTGTTTTTATGAGATCAATAGATTATTTAAATTTAGAGTTAAGAGGTTCAAAACACATCACAAACATATTGGGTGTAATTTTGATAATAGTTTTGAACATATCTTTCATAGTAAGGATAATCATTTAAATTCTATAACAGATTTAATAATAAATCTTGGAACTCATCAACAAGAACAGAATAATAAAATATTGGATTTAATAACAGATCTTCAGAAACAAAATAAAAGATTAACTGAAAAAATAGATTACTTAAAAGAACAACTTTCTATTATTGAAGGAAAAACCAGACAGGTTAAAGATATAAATACAGAGAATAGAATAACAAATCTTGAACAATTTGGAGTAGAAGAGTTAACCAAAAAGATAAAAGATCTAAACCTTAATAAAGGAAAAGATACTAAAAGAGTCAATCCAGCTAACTGGGTTTATTATTAAAAATGAATAAACAAATCATGCAGATTTTTAAAAGAAAAGAAGAAAAAATTGAAAGAGTTCAAGATGTTATCAAACCAGAACAACAATTTGTTTTATTTAAAGACAAAGATATTAAAAATATTAAAAGAAAACAAATATATAAAAATAATCAACCAGAAGAAAAAATTATTAGAGTAATAAATGAAAGAATAGAAAGTGTTACTAAAGAAGATCAACAATTAAATTTTAAAATAGTTGAGAAAACAAAAGAAATAACTAAAGAAATAAAATATATCCATTTAGGATTAATAATAATAGGAGTCAAAGGATTACATAGAAGTTATCAAGGAGAAAAAACACTTGTAATTTTACATGACGAAAGACATACAGATCTAGGACATGGAATCCTAGGAACATTTGAAATAGATATGACAAAAATAATGGAGAAATAATATATTTTTGTCCAGATTATTTAATAGATGCTAAAGATATCGGATATATAAAAATAGGAATTAAAACAAGAGGTTATAAATTCCAAGAAGGAATAAATAATTTAATAATTAAAACAGGATTTATAGGTAAATTATGTACAAATTGTAATGTTATCTGTAATTTAAAATCAGATAAAAATGAACAAATAGAAGTTAGTAAAGGAATTCAAGCAATACCTGGAATAAAATATAGTTCTGAAGAAAATACAGGACAAGAATGGAACATTGAATCATTTATAAAAACAGAAGAAAAATTAATACCACATAAAAATATTATGTATGAAAACCCAAGAGGATCAATATCAATAAGATTCCAAGATTACAGATGGACTAATGATAACAATGAAATAGAAAGTACTTCAGGAAGTATTGAAGAAGTAGATAACCGAATGAATAGAATGGAAGAAATTCCAGAATATATGATTAATCCAAATTATAAATTTCTAATAGCAAAAATAAAATTTGAAAAGAATAAAATATCACAACAAGTTAAAATAATTTATGAAACTTTTGAAAAGAGATATCCTGAAGCAACAGAAGAAATTATGAACTATCAAATAAAAAGAGTTTATAATATAAATCAAGATACAAAAGATTGTATAAAAATAGAAGATTTATATACAAACCTTGGAAAAGAAAAAATTCTTGGAATTAAAATAGAGGAAAAAACAGATCAAAGAATGAATGAAGAAATTTTAATTAAAGAAATTAAAGATATGGAAGGAACAAATATAAATGAAAAAATAACTCATGAATATGAGAGAATAATGAAAGACTATAGTCTTGATTAAAAAAGTTTTTGAAATTAAATAAAAAATATAAATTAGACCATGAAGATTATATAAAATATTCTCAAAAAATATATATAGAACTAATGATTCAAAAATGAATGTAGAACAAACAGACCATCGAACAAGTTATAATACGGATCCTAGATTTAATCAAACCTAAAGAAGAAAAAACATATGAATTAGGAGGAAGACCACCTAGAGAACCAACTAGATTAAACAATAATGATTATTTTAGAGGTTGGGAAAATTATAAAACAAAAGGGAGTAGATATATTCCCGATAATGTATTTTTACCACAAGCTAGTAAACATGGTTCAATATTAACATTAACTAATATACATCCACAAAAATGGCCTTATAGATGGGAATCGAGATGCGAGAAGAGCATGGGTAAATTATGGAGCCCAAACAAAAAGATATGTTTGTATACTTAGAAACACTTCTAGAGATATCGCAATGAATATTTATAATATCTTGAAAAAGATAAATCCGGATAGGATAAAACAAAGAAAATTAATGGGAGATAATCCATATAATTTTACAACATTAATAAGAGAAATCTTATTAGGATTTGAACCATCTAAAAATAATTTTAATATACAAGATGCAACCAATTAAGAGCACTTGAACAAACAACTATCCAAGAATGGGATAATTTTGTAAACTTTAGTAATGATTATATGAGTCTAACATCTAAAGCAGAATATATTTTGATGAAGAAATAGCTAATAGGTATTTGCTTAGATTACCAAACATTAGGAAAAGAAATAGAAAGTGGATGGAAAAGTATGAACTATCCTATTGGATTAGGAGTAGGAGCAAGAATAATATATACCTTTGAAAGGTTAAAAGGAAAATGTTCAAAATTATACAACAAAAAGAGATTAAAAAACGAGTTATGCATTCCTAAAAATGTTTTAACTATGAAAAACCATATAAAAAGAAAAATTTCTAAGAAAATCTTTTTAGAAAACAACCACAAAAGGAAGACATGTTAAAAGACCCAATCCCAATAGAAAATTTGCTTGTTATACTTGTGGAGATCCAGATCATTTAGCAAGAAATTTTAATAAAAAGATGAATAATCCATACAGAGCTAATAAAATTGATGGATTAGAAGTAGATGTTGTAAGTATAGATTCTTATGACAATAGTTTCTATTCAATAGATGAAACAGAAGAGAGAATAAAAGATTTCGATGAATTTGAAAACTTAGAAATAGATCAACTAAAGAATATGATGGATAGTTTAGCAATACAAAACTATTGTTATATGAATAGAGAAGAAACACAACATGAACATCAATGGATACATGGTGAAGGAATGTTCACTAAAAAATGTGATTATTGTTTTTTATATCCTGATATGAAAAAACGATATAGGTGTTTTACTTGTAATGAAGAAATATGTATTTTCTGTTTGAAAAAAGAATATAACATAGAATATAAAAATCAAAAAACAGAAGTAATAGAAAACAATGATTTAGAAAAAAGAATTCTAAAAATAGAATTAGATATTGAAAAAATAAAAAATAAACTGTTAAAAATAACTAAAGGAAAAGAAAAAATAGAAGAAGAAGAAGAAGATATAAATATTAATAATAATATTGATGAAGAATCTTTTAAACAAGATATAGAAGAATATATACAAACAGAAAATTTAAGTATACAAAAGAATTTTAATAGCTTATTAAATATGAAATGTTGGATAACATTTAAAAATGGAAAGACAATAGAAACATATGCGATAATAGATAGTGGAAGTACTAAGAGTTGTATACATAAAAGTCTAGTACCTAATGAAGTATTAGAAAAAACAAAATTAAAAGTAATAGCAACATTAGCAGATGGAAGTACAACACAATATAATCAATGTATTGAAAACAGTTTCATAGAATTTGAAACAATAAATAAAGATAAGAGTTTAAAATATAATTTACCTCAAACATGGGTAACAGAAAAAGGAAAACCAGAATTTGTTCTCAATTAAATTTTTAACATCGATAATGGATCTATTACAATAGGAAGAAATTTAATACAAATAAATAGAAAAAATAGTTATTTATTAACGAGATAAATCAATACAATAAAAGATGCGAAAATCTTATTAATAAAGAAGAAGTTAATAATAGTGAAGATAATGAGTATGAAATATATGAACAATTTATTAAAAAACAAGTTTTTAATAATGAACCAATAAATTATAATTAAAGTTGAAAAATTAATAAGATTAGCGTAAAAAACTCAAATAATTGGAGAAGATCCTTTAAAATATTGGGATAGAAATCAAATAGAATGTAAATTAGAAATAATAAATCCGAAATGGAAATTACAGGAAAAGATATAATATATAGTCCGTTCAATTAGAAGAGTTATTTAAACTAAAAGTAATAAGAAATAGTATGAGTCCTCATAAAAGTCCTTTTTTAGTCAAATCATTCCAAAAGAGAGGAAAAGCTAGAATGGTAATAAATTATAAAAGATTAAATAATAATACAAGAAAAATAGATTATGGATTTCCAAATAAAGACATTTTAATAGATAGAATTCAAGATAAAAAGATTTTTAGTAAATTTGATTGTAAATCAGGATATTGGCAAGTAAAAATGGCCAAAGAATCAATAGAATGGATTTGCAGTGGACCAAAAAGAGGACATTATGAATGGTTAGTAATGCCATTGATTAAAAAAATGCACCAAAGAATATTTCAACAAAAAATGGATGATATATTTAAAGATTTAGATTATTGTCTAGTATATATAGATGATGTTTTAATCTTTAAGTAATAACAAAGAAGAACATTATAAACATGTAGAAGAGGTAATGAATAGATTTATTAAAAACGGAATAATAATTTCAAAAAAGAAAATGGAATTATTTAAAGAACATATAGAATTCCTAGGACACACTCTAGGAAATGGAATGATTAAATTACAACCTCATATAGTGAAAAAGATATTAGAATTTCCAGATAAAATGGAAGAAACCAAACAATTACAACAATTCTTAGGATTGTTAAATTATTCAAGAATGTATATAAAAGACCTAGGAAGATTAGTAGGTCCTTTATATCAAAAAACAGGAAAAGGAGGACAAAAATATTTTAATAAAGAAGATGTTAAAATAGTACAAAAAATAAAAGAAAAGGTTAAACAATTACCAGATTTAAAATTACCATTAGAATCAGAATATAAAATAATTGTAACAGATGCAAGTAATGAAAGCTGGGGAGCCATATTAATAGTAAAACCTGATAAATTTTCAAATAAGAGTGAAGAAAAAATTTCAAAATATGCAAGTGGAATTTTTCAAAATAAAAATATGCCTTCAATAGAATGTGAAATAGAAGGAATTATAAATGCCTTAGAAAGTTTTAAACTTTATTTAAGACAACCATTTACAATAAGAACAGATTGTGAGGCAATAGTAAGATTATATAAATATAATAGTGAGAGAAAACAAGTACTCATAGATGGTTAAAATTTATAGACACAATCATTTAATGGATATGAAGTTACTTTTGAACATATACTTGGAGAGAAAAATTTTTTTTAGTACTATTTATCTCGACAAGCTAATATATTTTTGCATGGTAAAAATAGTATGTTGAATGATTTCTAATACTCAAGATGGTATTTCGAAAATCAATATGGCAAAATAGTGGAGCCAACAAATTACAACATATAATGAACAACCTTTCAAGAGAAACACGAAAAACAATGGTTATTTAGGGGTTTGAATGCCCTAGCCGATTTATTCAAAAACCGTAAAAATATATCCTTGTCTACAGGGGTAAAAACCAGTCTCTATGAGTCAAGAATCCCTTTAAGGCAATACTTGGTTACAACAAAAGTGCCATGGAAACATTTGACAATCTTCAAGAATAATGGATTATCCGAACCCCTTATGTTATAGAAGGAGTCTACAAAAGAATAGATGAACTCGTAAAAGAGTTACACAAAAAACATTTTCAACTTTCTCCAATTCCCGATGGGGAAGGATTATGGAAAAGCAAAGACAAACAGATTTAACACATAGTATAAAATTACGAATCATTGTGAAGCAATGAGAAGGAATTTTAAACTATCAATGAACAAAGTTGCCAAATTAAAAGGCAAAAACGAAATACTTCAAGATTCAATAGATCATCTTGAGAGTGAACAGGGACAATATTTGTTGGGAGTTGATGAATATGAAAAATTTAAAGTCCGAATATTTTTCAACCCACAACTGTATTTGTCAACACTACCACCAGAGGTTGTGGTCAATATTAACAACAGGGTAGAGAATAATTTTTACAAAAAAGCTGAGAAACTGGAACAGTTTGCTTATAAAATAGCCAGTGATCAAATACGCCTTGCTGGAACATGGGCAAGAGTTCATAAATCCTTTGGTGAAGAAGTCATGGAGGAGACAAAACCAATATTCAGAATACATAAAATTGGTTTTACTATGTATAAACCATATGAATACGAAGGTGAAGAAATAAACCCACAGAAGATGATGGACTATGGATTACTGGAAGGGGTTATTTTTCATCATAAAGAAGAAACAAAAGGATTTGGAAGAAAACTAAGATCACTATGTAATAGTATCTTAGAAATGAATGAGTTTATAATGCCAATAGAAGTGATAATAGACTCAATACCACCAACATGGTATAGAGGGAATATTATACCAGCAAAACATGTTATTCATGTCCGAGAATGGGATGGGAATAAAAGAACATCAAAAATAGAAACAATAGAGAGAAGTTTCAAAGAACAATATCAAGAATGGAGAAACTATGCGGCTGCTGGAGCCCGATGGGAATCAAAAAGAAATAAACCATTGCCAGGATGGGAAATATGGGATATGGATGATTATCAAGTTATCTATATTCACAAACATCTAAAAGGATGGGCAACATATGAAGGACCTCCAGTTGTTGGTCTCGACATTCAAAGAAAAAATTGGTGGATACCTCAGTCAATCTACCAAGAAACAGAAAATGAGATTTTTAATATTGAAGATGCCGATGTAGAAGAAAGAAATCTCGACAATATGATGGAAGACTTTTGATCAGTGCTAGCAAAAGCGTGGTGGGCAAACCTCGACGTTTATGACGTCATAAATAATAAGCAAATGGAATATCAAACAATGGATTCGATAAGAAAAGAAACGTCATCCATGACGTTTCATCAAAAACTTCCCGAAGCTTTATAAAAGTCTACTTTAACAGTGTCCAAGCCTTTTTTGAAAAAGAAAATCTAGCAAGAGCTAGAGGACAAACAACTTTGTACAAAAGTCTTCCATAATGGACACGCGTCAATCAATAGTTTAAAGAAGTGGTCCAAATCCGGATCACGAGTCTTGTGTAAATTATTGAGTCTCAGTATATGTATTTGTATAAAGTGTCTTTAGATAGAGGACATGTCCTAGCTTAGTATAGAAGGAAAATAAATAGAGTCATTTGCAATTGTATAAACACACCTCACAAAGAATAAAAATTCTCTTTCTAAAATCATCCGAGCCTTCTTTACACTTTCTTTAATTTCTCGCAAATATTTATAAATAAACAAAACCCAAATAGATAAAACCAAAACCTAAACATGAGCAACTCTTTCCAGAGCCCCCCATTTCCCCCAAGTTAAATTTGAAAATCTGAAAAATTAAATAAATATTTGGACTAAATTGAAACTTGTTTGGGACTGAAATGGAAATTCTGGAAACTTTGATTTAAAATTTGGACTCAAATAAAACTTCAAAATCATATATGTAAACTATCAAACTTTCCTATTAAGCCATAATCTCTATCAAATTTTCAACTGAAGCCCCTACTCAACACCTCATTCTCGTCACCCCTATTTGTCACCTTCGACTTCCTTCCATCACCGATGAAACCAATTTCCGGCAACGAAACTCACACACACACTGAAAATACGCGCACACACAAACACACACACCCAGTTACACGCGCACACACATACACCCAGTTGCACGCACACACACACAAATACATACACACAGACGACCACACACAATATCACACATACAAATTAAAATCTTTCGTTTATATACACACACATACATTAGCATACCAATTTACACACACACACACACACACCAGCACACATACAAACACTCACTCTCACATATATGTAGTATGCATGCATAACTAGAGATAATATACAACCCGAGGTTATTCGAGTGCTATGGAAAATTTCTTTTGCAGAAAAAAAAATGGATAAGTTTTCTGTAATACTTGAAGTGTGAGATTGATGAAACATAAGGCTCCTATCAAATATGCAGAGATATGGAGTTGAGGATAAGAAAGAAAAAAAATAGAAATGTTTTTTCTTTAAAAGTTGCTGGAACAAAGAATAGTGGAAATAAAAGTAAACTAAATGGATAGTAGCACATGGGGATAGGGGTCTTAGTGGGAGTTAAAGTAGTAAAAAAAATTGGGGATAATGTTTAAAAAAAGTTAACATAATAATTGATAATAAATATAAATATATATATATATATATATTAATAATTAAAATTAAAAAAAATAAAATAAAAGTAGTAATATTACTGGTGTTACATCCTACCCCTCTTACAAAAATTTTCGTCCTCGAAATTTTCAAGCTTACCCAGTTGATGAAATAATTCGGGATACTTGGATCGAATCTCAGCTTCACGCTCCCACGTCGCTTCTTTTTGACCATGTTTAGTCCATTGTACTTTTACTAAGGTGATATCTCTATTCTCAACTGGTGTATCTTCTTGTCAAGGATAGCCACCAGTTTTTCTTCGTAAGTCATGTCTCGGCTAAGTTTCAGTGCTTCATGCTTTACTATGTGGCTTGGATCGTGGACATACTTCCTCAACATAGACACATGAAATACGTTATGAACTCCTGCTAGCTCTAGTGGTAATGCCAATCTATAAGCTACAACCCTGACTCGCTCCAATATCTCAAATGGTCCAATGAACATAGGTCTGAGTTTTCCCTTCCTGCCAAATCTTACTATTCCTTTAGTTGGTGCAACCTTTAAGAAAACTTTCTCTCCTGTTTCAAATTGTAAGTCTTTCCTTCTCTGATCTGCATAAGATTTATGCCGGTCTTGGGCTATTTTTATTCTATCTCTGACTTTCTCAATAACCTTGACCATCTGCTCGACTAGCTCGGGACCTAACACTTTCTTCTCGCCAACTTCATCCCAATAGATAGGGGATCTACACTTTCTGCCGTATAGGGCTTCATAAGGGGCCATTCCGATAGTCGCAGGTAGTTTGTTGTTGTAAGAGAATTCCACAAGAGGCAAGAATTTCTCCCAATTATCATCAAAATCCAAAATGCAACCCCTCAGTAAATCTTCTAAGATTTGAATGGTTTTTTTAGATTGTCCGTCTGTCTGAGGGTGAAAAGCTGTGCTGAAATTGAGTTTCGTCCCCATCGCTGTTTGTAAACCACCCCAAAATTTTAATGTAAATCTCGGATCTCTATCTGAAACTATAGAAACCGGTACCCCATGCAATCTTACAATTTCCTTGATGTAAATATGTGCCAATTGTTCTAGACTGTGTGTCATCTTGATTGGCAGAAAATGCGCTGACTTGGTTAAACGATCTACTACAACCCAAATAGCTTGATTTCCACGGTTTGATCTTGGTAAACCTAATACAAAATCCATGTTCACGTGTTCCCATTTCCACTCTGGAATCTGAAGTGGTCTTAATAATCCAGAAGGTTGTTGGTGCTCGGCTTTCACTTTCTGACACGTCAAACATTTCTCCACAAATTTTCCGATGCTTCCTTTCATATTTCTCCATCAGAAAACTCCTTTGAGATCTTTATACATCTTTGTCCCACCCTCAGTCGTTCACAATGTGCCTCTACCAATATTTTTCTTCTTAATTAAGTCGTCCTTAGGTACACATATTCTCCCTTCATACACCAAATGCACTATCGTCTTATTTCAAAACCTTTAACTTCCCCTAAAGTTTTCTTCCTCATTTTGCACAAAAAATCATCCTTCGTTTGTGCTTCCTTGATGTCACACCGTAACGTTGGTTGGACCACCAATACTGCTAGTATCGCCTCAGTCCTTTCTGGTGGAGTTATAATTTCTATTTTCATTTGGAAAATTCCTTAATAAGTTCCTCTTGTTCTGTGAACATACTTGCCATTGTTCCTATGTTCATCCTACTAAGTGCATCTGCTACGACGTTGGCCTTACCCGGATGATAATGGATCGTACAATCGTAATCTTTCACAAGTTCCAACCATCTTCTCTGTCTCATGTTCAATTCTTTTTGTATGAAGAAATACTTCAAACTCTGGTGATCCGTATAAATCTCGCATTTTCCCCCGTATAAATAATGACGCCATATCTTTAAGGCATGCACGACTGCTGCCAACTCTAAGTCGTGCGTAGGGTAATTAAGTTCATGACGTTTTAGTTGCCTTGAAGCATAAGCAACCACTTTACCATTTTGCATTAAAAAGCACCCTAACCCTTGTTTTGAGGCATCACTGTAGATTACAAAAGCATATGTAGTATTTGGAATTGTCAAAAACTCATACGGCCGAGATTAGACGTCGTTTGAGTTCTTGAAAGTTTTGTTCGCACTTTTCAGTCCAAATAAACTTCTCACCCTTTCTTGTGAGTCGAGTCATTGGGCCTGCTATTTTCGAAAATCCTTCGATAAACCTTCTGTAATATCCTGCAAGGCCCAAGAAACTATGTACTTCATTGGCATTTGTAGGAGCCAACCATTTTCCACAGCTTCAACTTTTGATGGGTCAACTTCAATACCTTTCGTTGTAAATACATGTCCCAAAAAGACTACTCGATCGAGCCAAAACTCGCACTTCTTGAATTTTGCGTATAATTTCTCTTGACGAAGAGTCTCCAACACTATGCCAAGGTGCTTATCATGTTGTTCTTTATTCTTTGAGTACACCAATATGTCATCTATGAATACAATCATAAACTGATCCAAGTATCGATGAAAAACCCGATTCATCAAATCCATAAATACTGCTGGAGCATTACTATGTCCAAAAAGCATCACTGTGAACTCATAGTGTCCATATCGGGTCCTAAAAGCCGTCTTGTGTATATCTTCTTCCTTAACCTTTAGTTGATGATATCCAGACCTCAGATCAATCTTAGAAAATACACTTGCCCCATTCAATTGATCAAAAAGATCCTCAATCCTTGGCAAAGGATATTTGTTCTTTATGGTGAGCTTATTCAATTCCTTGTAGTCTATACACATTCTCATCGTCCCATCTTTCTTCTTTACAAATAAAATTGGCGCTCCCCAAGGCGACACGCTAGGTCGGATGAAGCCATATCCAAAAGTTCTTGAACTTTTAGTTCTGAAGCTCCTTGGGTGCCATTCTATATGGTGCTTTCGATCAGGGCGACTCCTAATCAAATCAATAGTAAACTCTACTTGTCGATTTGGAGGTACTCCCGACAAATCTTCTGGAAAGACGTCAGTGTACTCACGTACAATTGGAACTTCAATGAGGGTTTTCTCGGCAACCGGAGTGGCAATCACATTCAACAGATAACCCTGACAAGTTCCATTCTTCAACATCTTGATAGTCTTCATTGCCGATATCATTCAGGGCATACCACTTACTCTCGCTCCGAAAAATGTGAATTCATCTCCGTTTAAGAGTCGCAAAATTATTTCTCTCTTATGACATTTTATGTTAGCCTTATACTTATTCAGCCAGTCCATCCCTAAAATGATATCAAAATCCTTCATCCCAATCACATGCAAATTCGCTTCTATTGGGAAATTTATTGTTTAGATTTTGATGAATGCCATGTAAAACTTAGAATAGGAAGTTGGCACCCCAATTTTTGTTGTAAACTGCATTGTAATAAATAGGGCTGGTCAAGGCGAGTTAAGTTAGCTATGCCCAAACATGCAAGAAGACAACCGGAGACTAGAAGGAAGACTCACATTGCAAAGATTGAGTATGGCAAAGAAGAGAAGACGGGAACTCTCTTTGAAGGAGCAAAGATGCGGTGAGTGGAGTATCGGTCAAGTCAACTCAAGAAAAGCCAAGTCTCAAGTTGAAGTGACAAAGAGTCATCCAATGATTGGAAGTCGACTCTAAGTCACCTGGGAAAGCAAGGAAATGCGGTCAGTCGAGATAATCAAAAGATCCGTTGCCGAAATCAAGAGAATTACCTAAACAAGTAATATCTCCATGCTACCTTTCTCAAGTGCTCGGTCCCGAAGCGTGCAAAAGGAATAAACTAATGGGAAGCACTACACCATGTCGAACTCGAAAAGGTGAAGAACAATTCATACGAGGAAATGGCAATTCCAAGGATCGCAACAAGACAAGCCAACGACCACAAGTGACTTTCAAAAATAAGTCTATCTCTTCAACGGGCGATTTTTGAAAGATCGCTATAAAAGGCCGAGGAATGACTACGAGAGTAGGTGACCGAACCACAAACATTCAAGCAATTATTAGAATCGTAACTCAAATATTCTCAAGTTATTAAACGCTCAATCCTCAAGCCTACACTACGAAGAACATCAATCCAACACTCACCCGTGAAGGAAAGATAACTTCAATCGGTTGAAGAGGAAATTCTCAAGAATCAAGGGGTCTACATTCCACGAAGGATTGTAGGAAGGTTCAAGGTCGAACCAAGTCTTGAGCTTTTGGAGGGCTTCGTGATCAAATCCAAAGAGCTTGAGCAAGTGGGTTGTAGTAGCAAGGCAGCTGCCCTGAAGAAGGCGAGTCGTACGAGAAGCCACCGGTGAGTGATCAAGCGTCTCGGACCGAGTCCCAAAGGATCAAGTCACCGTGTGTGATCAAGACTTGTATCGGGTACTGTTACCACTTTGTATCTTGATCAATACCTAGTGGATTCCTCCAGGAGTTGGAGAAGAGAGGAGTAGAAGAATTACCCCATCTTCGAACCTCTATAAAAATCTTATTGTGTCATTTACATTTCAAAGACTTTAATTCTTGCATCATATTTGTTTAATTCACATATTTGCTATCCATTAGATAATCTCTAAGTACTAAATCAAGCTCTAAATCTCTAAAACTTAAGGGTGTTAAGTCTTCCAATGAAAACAAACCACAGTTGAGTTAATTTAGACTTAACAAATTGAGTTATTCCATCAACACTCGATTGAGTCCATTGAGAGACTAACTCTCTTGATTAACTAAATTGGTTGTCCACCAAGGACACAAATTGTGTAGTATCAACTCTAAATTTTTAAAAAGGACTAAATCAAAAATTTGGTAAGGTTTATTCAACCCCCCTTCTAAACCTTACACTTACACCCCTTGGGACCTACAAGTGGTATCGAGCGGTTGGTTCATTGAGCCTTCCGCACTCGGTTCTTGAACTAGATCTCCAAACTTTTCAAAGTCTCGCTTTAGTACTTAAACTTTCAAAACTCTTTTTATCATTAAAATTTATTATCATGGAAGCAAATTTGACACGCATCCCTATGTTCACAATTGAAGAATTTGATGATTGGAAAATTCGTATGCGAGGCTCATCTATCAAAGATTACATGATGAGATGTGGATAGTGATAGAGGATGGGCCACTGCAAATCTTAAAGGTGAACACAAACAAGAAGAATCTGCATTGAAGGTGAAGAGGATGTTGCTCCCGGACCACCATGGTTGAAAAACCAAGAACTAATGGACAAATGATGACGAGAAAAAGATACAACCTGGACAATGTCGCCAAGGACATCCTTTACAAAACCTTGGACAAAGCCATGTTCAATAAAGTCAAATCATGCAAAACGGCTAAAGAAATCAGGACAAGCTAACATTGATTTGTGAAGGCTCGGAGCAAATCAAAGAAAACAAATTATCGGTGGGCATCGTACTGAAATTTGAGAACTTCAAAATGATCTCGGGAGAAAACCTGGATCAACTGGATGCTCGGTTCACGAAATCACCAACGAGCTATCTCGCACTTGGAAAGGAATATACACGAGAAAAATGTGTATGAAGATCCTAAAAAGTCTTCCAAATTGAATGGGAAATGAAAGTCATGGCACTAAGACATTCCATGGACCTATCAAAGACATCCAACCATGAATTATTCTCGGACCTCAAAGCCTACGAGTTTGAGTTGAGAAGAAAAGACCAGGAAGAGACAGTTGTACCCAAAACAAATTTGCTCTAATTGTTAAAGATGGGAAGAGAGGCGAGGTCAAAGAAGTCATTGACCCGGAAAATAGCCCTACTAGTAAAAAGGTTCAACAATTTTTCAATAAGAACTACAAGAGAGGCAAGGGCGAATCCTCCGAGAAGACACTCGGCTCCCTCCAAATCAAGGGAAGATAGGCCAACCAAGAGAACAGATCATCAAAAAGTCAATATCAAAGGGCTAACAATCCAAGAATGGAAAGAGTGATCAAAAGGTTGAATATCTATCTTTGAACTATAGGCAACCAGTCACTATGCCATTGAGTGCCCATATCCTGTAGTCAACAAATACAGGAATGAAGAAGAAAGAAAGGTCTTGAGAGAAAGAAGACAAGAAAAGAAAAAGGCAATGTTGGTTTAAGAAAATCTTTGAGTCAAAAGACACAAATTGATTGAGAGCGAAAGTGAAGCCGACTACTCAAGTGACTCAAGAAGAAGCCCGATCCGTTTGATGGCCAAGGAACAAGATCAACTCGACTAGGAAGACTCACCGCAAGACAATGAGTATGGCAAAGAAGAGAAGACGAGAACTCTCTCAAGGAGCAAAACGAGATGCGGTGAGTGGAGTATCGATCAAGTCAACTCAAGAAAAGCCAAGTCTCAAGTTGAAGTGACGGAAGAGTCATCCATGATTGGAAGTCGACTCTAAGTCACCTGGGAAAGCAAGGAAATGCGGTCAGTCGAGATAATCAAAAGATCCGTTGCCGTAAATCAAGAGAATTACCTAAACAAGTAATATCTCCATGCTACCTTTCTCGAAGTGCTCGGTCGAGCGTGCGTGGAATAAACCAATGGGAAGCACTACACCGTGTCGAACTACGAAAGGTGAAGAACAATTCATACAAGGAAATGGCAATTCCAAGGATCGCAACAAGACAAGCCAACGACCACAAGTGACTTTAAAAAATAAGCTATCTCTTCAACGGGCGATTTTTGAAAGATCACTATAAAAGGCGAGGAATGACTCGAGAGTAGGTGACCAGAACCACAAACATTCAAGCAATTATTAGAATCGTAACCTAAAATATTCTCAAGTTATTAAACGCTCAATCCTCAAGCCTACACACTACGAAGAACATCAATCCAACACTCACCTTGTGAAGGAAAGATAACTTCAATCGGTTGAAGAGGAAATTGAAGAATCAAGGGGTCTACATTCCACAAAGGATTGTAGGAAGGTTCAAGGTCGAACCAAGTCTTGAGCTTTTGGAGGGCTTCGTGATCAAATCCAAAGAGCTTGAGCAAGTGGGTCAGAGTAGTAAAGCATTTGCCTTGTGAAGAAGGCGAGTCGTATGAGAAGCCACCAGTGATCAAGGCGTCTCAGATCGAGTCCCAAAGGATCAAGTCACCGTGTGATCAAGACTTGTATCTGGATCATTACCACTCAGTATCTTGATTAATACTTAGTGGATTCCTCCAGGAGTTGGAGAAGAGAGGAGTAGAAGAATTACCCCATCTTTGAACCTCTATAAAAATCTTATTGTGTCATTTACATTTCAAAGACTTTAATTCTTGCATCATATTTGTTTAATTCTCACGACATATTTGCTATCCATTAGATAATCTCTAAGTACTAAATCAAGCTCTAAATCTCTACTTAACCAAACTTAAGGGTGTTAAGTCTTCCAATAAAACAAACCACGATTGAGTTAATTTAGACTTAACAAATGAGTTATTCCATCAACAACTCAGTTGAGTCTGTTGAGAGACTAACTCTACTGATTAACTAAATTGGCTGTCCACCAAGGACACAGTTGTGTAGTATCAACTCTGAATTTTTAAAAAGGACTAAATCAAAAATTTGGTAAGGTTTATTCAGCCCCCCCTTCTAAACCTTACACTTACACCCCTTGGGACCTACAGCTTCTAAACCCTTCCCGTCAAAATCCAACTCCACATTGTTAATCACTAAATTAGTGTTTATTGTTTTTCCGGATGGGAGGCTTATTTCTAGCATGTCACTAATAGTATAGCTCTTGAGTTGAGTCTTAGCATGGAAATCAACAGAAATAAAGGAATGTGTAGCACCGATGATCAAATAAAGCACAAGAAGCGGTGTATCAGAAACCTGTAACATACCTGTTAGAGTTCCCGGGCTCTGTTGAGCTTCCTGCTGCGTCATAGCATAAACGCGTGCCTGTCCAACGGGTGCCTTCCCCTTCTTGTCAGTGTAGGTGGTGCAAAATGTAGCATTGTGACCTGGTTGATGGCACCGAAAACACACTCCTTTACCTAAAAGGCACTCCCCAAAATGATTTTTTCCGCATGATGCACATGTTGGTTTCTCTTTTAGAGCCACCGGAATAGCATTTGTCCCAGTTTTGATCTATTTACCCTGATTGCCGGCCCCTGTTCCCTGAGTCGGCCCATTCCATTTTCTTTTCCCTGAAACATCACCAGTCTTCTGAGTCGAACTCTCCAATTTCAGACAAGAAGCCACTTCTTGAGCTCGTGAGAGGAGTTCTTCATAAGTCGTTGTCCCCAAACAAGCTAATACACTGCCAATCTCAGGTCGAAGTACTCTGCGAAACCTTCTTGCCCTTTTTTCGTCTGTGTCCACCAAATGTGTGGCGAACCTCGCTAGCTGGTTGAATTTACATTCATATTCGATGACTGTCATGCCACCTTGCTTCAATTCCAAAAATTCATCTCCTTTCGGTCTGTGCGATTGAGAAAATATTGTTGCATGACTTCCGTTTGAAATCGATCCAGTCATGTCATTGAGTTGTTCCCTGTGTCCGTGAACGGCAAAAAATGCCTCCCACCACCAGGACATCCTCTCGTGAATTGGAAAGTGGCACATGAAATTTGTTGTGCCTCTGTGCTAGGTAGACGAGCGAAAATTCTCTCCATCGCACGTAGCCACTCTTCGACCGCAAAAGGCCCATCACGCCCATTGAAAGTCTGTGGACGAAACCTCCGAAATTGTTCCAGAATATGGGCGTTCTCATTTCCACCAACTTGGTGGCCTGGTGTAGGTGGTGGGGTGTTCTGTTGGGGTAATTTTTGCAGCAGGTTTATGAGATTAGCCAATAGGGCATTATCGGCATCCCCCTGGCCTTGGTTTGAGTTAAGTGATGAGATCGAATTGTCTCTACGTTGCGGCATTATCTACAGTAAAAATAAAATATCTAAGTTTTAAACTCTTCGTAGTATGATACTACATGTGTCACTTTTAGCTTTTTTTTTTTTACGGGCCAATATAAAGTCATAAATTAAACATATAAGTCGTTCAACTCTATATTATCTTATAAGAGAAATATACGTTGTGCTTCTATGGTTCATTATGAATCACTATTTTACGTTGTTCTTTACGTCTAACATGACATGCAAGAAATTTTAAATCATGTAACGAATCACAGAGCACATTAAAGTTTTAACAAGTCACATAAAAGTTCATATAAACTTTCATAATTCACAAAGCATATCATACTTTCCCAATTTCTAATAATATGAAAATTTAAATAAATACTTACCTGTTTGGATGGAGCGCGATGGAGAGGGATAGCCATTTCATTTTATTATATATATATATATATATATATATATATTAAAAAATAAAAGAAACAAAATATTGCAAGTCTACAGGAAGGTAGACCTGCTCTGATACCATACTGTAACGCCCCATATTTTTTTAGGCATTTTTAGCGTTACTAAAATTTTAAGTAAATGCGTATATTTTTTTTTAAATAAATAGATAAATGAAAAGTTTAGCGGAAGCGGTAATGAGGAAACCTTAAGTCTTAAGAAGTAATTTTAGAGTATTTGCCAAAAATAAAAAAAATCCACTCCAAACACTTTGAGATAAATTAAACGAAAATAGTACATCACAATTGTTCGAAATTTAAAACGAGTTCATAGTTCTTGAAATTTAAATAATTAAAAGTGAAATCATCGGCTATTCCCCACATCTCAAGGTCCGTCCACATAATCGAAAAGAGTTTGAATTTAGGGGTGAGTAATCACATACTCAGTAGGGATAAAGATTGTCCAAGCTAAATACGAAAAGTGCACAATTACATAAATTAACACATAACCTTTCCCGTTGGCATAAGCCGAATAGCACATAACCTTTCCCGTAGGCACGAATGCCATATTTTCCTTTCCCGTGGCACGAGGCCAAAATTTTCCTTTCCCGTGGCACGTGGCCAAAAATTTTCCTTTCCCTTGGCACGTGGCCAAAAATTTTCCTTTCCCGTGGCACGTGGCCAAAAATTTTCCTTTCCCTTGGCACGTGGCCAAAAATTTTCCTTTCCCGTGGCACGTGGCCAAAAATTTTCCTTTCCCATTTCATAGCATACATTATAATGAAAACATGTAATTCATAAAAATTAATCATATCATATAGCACGTTAAAAGCATATAATTCATATAATTATGCATATCATGTAATACATCGAAAGCATATAATTCACATAATTATGCATGTTATTTAACCATTTAAAATGCGTAATTCATATAATTGAACAGTTTAAGCATTTAACAAGGACAATGAAATATACACATAAAATGTGATAAGAATCCCTACCTCAAACAGCAAAATAAAGTAGATGCACAAAATAGCTCGAACGTAGAAGTCCTAATTGTTCGGTTCTTCGTCGCCTACAATATAAATTTTAACATAATTTAGGCTAAAAATTAGTAGTAACTTATAATTGAAATAACTATATTTATAAAATAGCCTAGAGCTTTTTAGTATGTAAAAATTGATAAAAAAAAATATAAGTTTTGGGGCTAAATTGAAAGAAATCAAAAGTCAAATTTAAATTTTTAGACTAAATTAAAAACTTGTAGGGTAAAAGTTAAAAATTACAGAAAGCTAATTAAATTATAGGGTTAAATTTGAAAATCTAAAAAATTAAATAAATATTTGGACTAAATTGAAACTTGTTTGGGACTGAAATGGAAATTCTGGAAACTTTGATTTAAAATTTGGACTCAAATAAAACTTCAGGGGGTCATATATGTAAACTATCAAACTTTCCTATTAAGCCATAATCTCTATCAAATTTTCAACTGAAGCCCCTACTCAACACCTCATTCCTGTCACCCCTATTTGTCACCTTCGACTTCCTTCTGTCACCGGTGAAACCAATTTCCGGCAACGAAACTCACACACACACTGAAAATACGCACACACACACACACACCCAGTTGCACGCGCACACACACAAATACATACACGCAGACGACCACACACAATATCACACATACAAATTAAAATCTTTAGTTTATACACACACATACATTAGCATACCAATTTACACACACACACACACACACACACACCAGCACACATACAAACACTCACTCTCACATATATGTAGTATGCATGCATACCTAGAGATAATATACAACCCGAGGTTATTCGAGTGCTATGGAAAATTTCTTTTGCGAAAAAAAAAATGGATAAGTTTTCTGTAATACTTGAAGTGTGAGATTGATGAAACATAAGGCTCCTATCAAATATGCAGAGATATGGAGTTGAGGATAAGAAAGAAAAAAAATAGAAATGTTTTTTCTTTAAAAGTTGCTGGAACAAAGAAGTGGAAATAAAAGTAAACTAAATGGATAATAGCACATGGGGATAGGGGTCTTAGTGGGAGTTAAAGTAGTAAAAAAAATTGGGGATAATGTTTAATAAAAGTTAACATAATAATTGATAATAAATATAAATATATATATATATATTAATAATTAAAAATAAAAAAATAAAATAAAAGTAGTAATATTACTAGTGTTACAAAACATGAAGGTGACAACTTAGATGACTAATTCTAAAAAGATCCAACTTGCAGGACTAAAAATCTAATTTTCCCTTGTAATTAACCCAAACTTCAAGACAATTTTTGTAATTATTATTTTTATCCCACTGGGTTTTAGCTTGTTTGTTAAATGTTCGTTTTGATTTTATACGAGCTCAAGCTCAAGCCGAGCTTTCTTCAGTTTTTTTGAGATATGCTGATAGTTTATACTCGTATCAAGGAGTCTTCATTCATTTTTGAGATATATTGATATTTTATACTCGTATCAAGGAGTTTTCATTTGAAATTTGGATATGCTGATAGTTTATACTCGAATCAAGGAGTAGACATTTGAACTGGTATACATTGATAGCTTATACTCGTATCAAAGAGTTTTCATTTGATCTTGGGATATATAAATAGTTTAAACTCGTATCAAGGAGTAGACATTTGAATTTGGGATATATTGATAATTTATACTCGTATCATGGAGTAAACATTTGAATTTGGGATATATTGATAGTTTATACTCGTATCAAGGAGTAATCATTTGAATATGAGACATATTGATAGTTTATACTCGTATCAAGGAGTAATCATTTGAATTTGAGACATGTTGATAGTTTATACTCGTATCAAGGAGTGATCATTTGAATATGAGACATATTGATAGTTTATACTCGTATCAAGGAGTAAACATTTGAGTTTGAGATATGGACCTTTTATACTTATTATGTCAAGGAGTGTTATTGATAGTTTATGCTCTTATCAAGGAACATTTAGGCATATTTTATTTTGACAATATAGATGGTCTATGCTCGCATCTAGGAGCGTTGAGAAGTTAAAGATGGTTCCACTTCTTGTTTGTCAAAATTTAAGCTTATCTCAATGGCATGTGCTCGAGTTGCTAACTCTTCAAAAGTTTTTGGCTTTATTCCTTGAAGTATGTAGCATAGGCTCCAATGCATTCCTTGGACGCACATCTCAATTGCTGAAGCTTCTGACAATTGATCTTTGCAGTTGAGGCTTAAATCCCTCCAACGATTGATGTAGTCAATGACAGACTCTTCCCTCCACTGGCGTGAATTTGATAGTTCAATCATGCTAACAGTTCGTCGGGTGCTATAGAAACGGTTGAGAAACTCTTGTTCTAACTGCTCCCAAGTATCAATTGAATTTGCCCCCAAGTTAGTGTACCGATCGAATACACTTCCTTTCAAAGATCAAACAAACTGCTTCCTTGGATTGCCTACGCCGTCGAATTGTTGGAACTTCAGGGGTTGATAGCCAATGGACATCTTCAAATTATCAATTCTCAAAGTATATGGTTTGGTGTAAGTTAGGGATGACTTGGAGCTTCCATCAAACTTGTCTTTAATAGTCCCCATAATGAACTCCTTGAGTTGGTCAACTGGAATTAGGCCATCTGACGAGACTTGCAGCTTCTTTGCAGGAAACTCCTCCTTTTCGTTTGGTTGTTGCCTCATGGATGTCTCGACTTCATCATGTGCTTCAACTTATTTATCCATCACATGGTTTGTATAAACATTATTTACTTTGTTCATCAACTTCATAATTTGGGAGTCTCAGTCTTGAATATGTTTTGTGAGTCCCTCTACGGCCCTCGTCAAACTTACAAGTTGCTCTTCGAGTGAAGTAGCTTGGACCACCATGACTGCTACAGTTTCAAAGCTTGAGCTGGTAGGACGTGCGTGCATGTCGAGCGGGCCCAATGATTCTTTATTTGCAGCTCCATATTTGCCACCTTGTTTCCATGCTCCTTTGTTTGTTGGAGGAATAACTTCATGGTTCGATGACTCGCCATCTACCCTTGCCTCCTTATGATTGTATATTGGAGCAGTGGCTTCGTAGTTCGGGATTGAATGATTAACATTTGTGGACTTGGAATGGTTGGCCATCTTCGTTGATATATGAACTTAGTTTCAAGATAAGACATGAGAGGTAGAGTTGTCCCACCGGGCGTGCCAAAAATTTGTAACAAATTTTTTTATTATTGTCTGTGATATAACAAACAAGATATAGCGTACAAATTGAATTTATTTCGAATCAAATGAAAATATAGGTTACAATCTCTAAAAATCCTCTGATTCTTTTCTTCAAAAATATAATATCTGGAAATTGAGAATTTGGAGATGAACTCTTCAGCTTGATCTTCTCCAAAATTGAACTTGACTTTGAATAACGTTAATCCGAGGGATTGACAAATTAATCCCGAATCAAACGTGATATATTTGACGATATTTGATTTGGATATGATAACTTCTTGGTGGATTTGACTCTTTAACCTTCCTTCAAGAGGGATTTGACTTTAATAACGTTAATTCGAGGGCTTGAAAGTTTATTCCCAAATCAAACGCCATGATTTGAGTGAACTCCGCGATGAACACCTTGGATTTCGCCTTGAACACCGTGGATATCCTTGAATTTGTTCTTCTTGACTTGAGAGAATTTTCTCCACCGCCTTCTTGCTTGGATTTCTTCTCTTCGAATTGTGATTTAATTCCTTGAGAATTACCCCTATTAATACTTGTAGGAGAGGGGTTCTCGGATATCTCATGTGGTGAAGACTCTAATTTGATTGGTCCTTCAAGATTTAATATTTATCTCTTTAATCACAAATTGTGATAATTATCAAAAGAAATAATAATAAATCAAGATAAATCTTGATTTATAAGAATTTGACATTTGACAATCTTTAATTGGCAAACAAAATTTACATGTCTACAGACGCTATATGAGCTTGTTCATGAACATTTTACAAATGAACACTAAGCGAGTTTGTTCACGAGATATTAATGAACAAGTATACAATTATTTCAAGCTCCGTTCGTTTATTAGACAAGCCCTGAAATTTGTTCATTATATAATCGTTTACTAAATAAATGAATGATATCTGAACTTGTTCACGAATTATTTGTCAAACTCTCTGTTAATTTATTTATTTCAATGAGAAGCCAATAAGACTGAATCTTGTAAACGAATGTGATCTGAGTCTAATCGAATAAGCTAAAATTGAGTTTAAAATGATCAAACTAGACTATACAAGTGTCGTGCCATCCAAACTCATCTCATAAAATATGAATTGGATGCGTATGTGTGAATATGCAATTATTGGATTCAAATATCATCTCAAAGTGCGAGTAAACAGTTGTTTTTGTAACGTCACACGCACCCTGGGAGCAGCTTTTCAGGGAATCATCCATCTCATACTTTAGAATTTCTATGAGACGAGTATCAAAAAAGAAGATGCATCTTGTTACCTATCAAATCTTTTAACTCTCATCAACTGTATACTGTCACCCATCTCATAATTGCTCTGGGTCAAGCATACTAAACTTCTGAGTTTCTATGAGATGAACACCAGAAAAGAAGATGCATCTTGTTTGTATGAGTAGCAAGTGCCCCCCGAACCGCGCAAAATGGTCGCCTATTACACGGCTCACTAACTCTGCCTGGGGTGGGGGTACCTGTTATTCGTCGGCGGTCTGGGTACCTATCAAATCTTTTAAGCTCTCATCAACTATATAGTCTCATACCTATACAGTCTCAGAATCTCCTCTTATTCGGGTGTGGGATCGTTTCATTCATGTTCCCCTCCGCTTAGAAGCCTACTAGAAGCCGCTCATTGTCCGTGCCTTCTTCGTCCCTGGGCGTCACAATTTCAATAAAAGCAAAATGCTGGGGGCGGGCTAATTTAACAGAATATAGCAAATAACAAATAAAATTATATATTTTTGTATTTGTGGGAGGGGTTATTCTTTCAAATATATTCGAATATATTACATATGAATAAATTCGAATACTCATATTCAAAATTCTAACATATCTTTTGCATCAAAACCCCATACTTTCATGTGTCAATCCAAATTTGTCAATAAACTGGGTAAAGTTCGATTTTAGGCCCTTTTTTTTATTATCAAAACACCATATTTCAAGCAAAATTTCAGTTTTTTTAACCAAAGAATCATATAATGAAACCAAAGCATAAACAAAACATATAAATAATGATCAAATTAAATGTTACTTTAAAAATATTACAAAAATTAAATATTTCGAAGATTAAAATCTCTTAAAATTATAAGTATATTATTCTTTTTTTTTGAACGAAAAATATTTTATTCTTTTAAGTTTAAATACTTCATAAGACATTATTAAAAACTAAAAAAAAATTCTTGGAACTTTGAAATGAGATTGAATTGTTAAACTAGCTATGATCAATACTATAATTTACTGGAACAATTTTATTATAATTGTCATAGGAAACTAAATATTTTTTATACATCAACAATATATTATTTCTATTTGCATATGCAATGTTGTAATGTTTAAAATATATAATGTAAAAGGGAGTAGGTGCAAGAGTACCCAATATGAGGGAGAGTCCAAACCCACAATGATGTTTCATCCTAAAACCAATTAGTAATAGGGGGAGTAGCTCACATGACTTATAAACAAGGTTTTATTCCTCTAATTAATTAATGTGGAACAACTTACAAGTGACATATTTCGGAATATATCATAACTATTATTCACTTCACCTGTCGAACACTATGTCCTTTAGTGGTGGAATCAGGACCATCTGGCAAACAAAGACCATCAACAACTTGCTCGATCTAGGTTTGACCAGACTGCATCTCAGTAGGGCCGACGCAACCATATAGGCATCAATAAAAAAATCAATATGATTAAGTACTTGCTAGTAATGATGTATTCCCTTAATTCGGATATATAAGAACCGGGTTGGTACAATGAATGTCATATCAAATTTTTATTAACAATTTTCAGTAGATATGTATATTTCTTTCATCGCTCGAAATTAATTTTGTTGTCCTACTAGATTGTTCCTATATACAACAGAATTTAATCCAACAAAAATCAACTTAAACAAATTGTTCGTGATTAACTCGTAGTTATTAGCTAAAGGGTGGATGAAAATTAGCGTTAGGTTTTCAAATAGGGAGGCACTTTTGACACCCCAAAATTGATCAATACACCATCCCCTTCTTAATACATTCCATCTATTTTTAAAAATAATCTATATACTTAATATACTAATTTACCCTTCCGCAATTTAGCCTTCCCACATTAAAAACTTAATAATATTATAAATATATTTATATAATAATTAAAAAGCTAAACATTGCATGATTGCCATTTCATTGCAAATTTTACATAATACTTGGAACTTGTGAATTCTTGTAACAACTGTTTGGATGAATCAACGGCCAAGAGCAGGCCTCCCAAAAGACGTAATATTTAGGCCATTAATTAATATTATTAAATCCCTCAAAACTGGGGGAATGTAAGTTATATATGGGTTTACCCATCATTTCTTGATTTGCCTTTGGGGAATTTTTTTACACGAGTCCAAATAAATACAGATTGCAGGATCAAATAAGGATATTGAAAGAAACAAAAAATAAAATTGCCATAATTCAAATGGGAACAATGCTCTATAAAAACGAATTGGGAACACTACACATAAAATGAATGACAGACTATTAATATTTGATTACATGCATATAAAACATTAAATATGGCAGATGAAGGCCTAAAACTAATAATACAACGATGCATATATCTAATCAATTAACTAGTACTGGTTGGCATCTCGAAACGGCAAATTGGACTAGAATGACTAGTTGTCAGCCATTTGGTGATGCAATCGCTGTGAAAAATATGTGAACACGGAGTGCTTAATAATAATGCTTCACCACAACTACTCAAATCTTCCAAGCATATGCAACAACTCTCATCATCACCTGAAGAATCCAATATTCTCTTTCTCTTCAATGATTTAACCGCCGGTCGAACCATACAATAAGAATAAGATTCGCTACTACTTTCATCAATATTATTTATCCCATCAAAACATGGTCGTGTTGTTCCGATACACTGAAGTGAAGATCCAGTACGTTGCGACGTGTGGGCAGCACTTGAATTTAACAATTTCCCGAGCGTTTACCAATGCAAACTCGATCATATTTTGATGCTCTTCATCATCCGCCAAAGGCACTAATTGTCCGACTACTTCCCAATGGGTCGGTATGTTTGGTTGTGGCGCACGAATTGCTGGTAACTACTTTCAGGGACGACCTTCTCCATTGCGGGTCAATTCAACTCTTGTACCAACACCCTCGTCTTTGTAGAATCTTGTTCGTGTATGATTACCCATTCGGACAATTTGGATTTGTAGAAAAACTTGAAGTTGATATCAGTATGAGGCAATATAGTAGGGCACATGTCGAAATTAGTCAATTCTGATTTCACTAACTCGATGGAGTAGCTTCGTTCGCATTCGTAGTAATCACCCATAATATTGTTCAAGATTATTATAGTTCAAGAAATTAAAAATTATATATGCAACGGAAAGAAAGACATGAATTTTAATATTTAGGAGTGATGATGATATGAGAAAAAGATAGGAGACGTCTGATATAATATACATATATATACGCTAATGGGAAGTCTGAATATGCAAACAATATAAATTCTATGAGGATTAAGAAGTTTAGAAGAATTAGAATTGTGAATTACGTACAATGCTGGAATATGTTTCCATAATTGAATTATGATGTAGGAAGCTCACTACTCATTAGGAAATTAAATTAATGAATTAATGTATCCTAATTAGAATAGAACACAAGAAAGAATGACAAGGAAGGATATGTAAATTCTACAAGTGTTAGGACTTCAAGAGAAGGGGCTAAATAAACCCTGAACGCAAATTTTCACACTGAAGAACTGTTTGCGGCAAAACCAAGCTAGCTTCAAAACGGATTTGTTTTTTTCTCTTTCTCAACTCCCTAAATGCGATTAAAAGACGATTACAAAACACCCCTATTAGGTATGGGCTAATTATAAAAAAAACAAAGAGATTTTTGAAAATTACTGGAAACCCCTTGAGGCTGGATTGTATATTAAATTTAAGGAGGTAATTGTAATATTTTGACAAACTTAAGGGGAGCTTCTGAAAATTGTTTTGCATACGAAGGAGAAAAATGTAAGACAGTCAAACATAAAGGTTATCTTTTTGTATTTCCAAAATTGTTTGGGCTTTTTTGTAATTATCCCAAACTTCCGGGGTGTTTTTGTAATTATCCCTTCCATTAAATATGTCCTACATTTTTTACACAATTTTGATCCGGTGTTCACAGACGAATTGAGAATTAGAACTCAATCAACTTCTAGACAATCAAATAGCCTCAACCTCTTTTAGTATAATATCAAAAGTGTGCGGACGCTTAATATGGGGATACCAAAAAGGGGTAACGCATGTAACCTTAGATCGAATTTTGTGCAAGTGATTTGAGGAATATGAAAAAATTAATAAACTAGTCTCCTTGTCAGATGATCTAACGGATCTAATCTGTTAGATGGGTCTATATACCCGATCCATCGCTCTAGCCCCTGACTCAATTCCTAAAAAATAAAAATAAAAAACAAAATTGAAAATCACATAATTCTTGTAATTGGAGCCCTAGTCTCGTTGCTCCTTCAACCACCACCACCGCATGGCGCCAAAAACCACCACCGCATGGCGCACCCACCTGTGCGCACCTACACTACGTGATATTTTTCAATTTTACGACCAGTCACCAATAAAAATATGAACTGTACAAGATTTAATTTGTAGTTTTTTTTTCAGATTTATATCTGTATATAAAACTTTGAATGATTTTTTTTTGTGTGTGTGTGTGTGGACAACTACTAGTTTCTTATTAGTGATAATTACAAAAGATATCCCTGAGTTTTGGGTTAATTACAAAAAAAAAATAGAGATTTTTGAAAATTACAAGCAAACCATTAAGGTTTGATTTTACAAGTATCATTAAAAATATCAAGAAGTCTTGCCAATATTCTGTAAATGAGTTCTAGGGACATGACAAACTTAATGTTCCTTTTTATTTAATTCAGAAGCTTAAATCAATAATGCTTTTTGAATATAGAATTGTAAATATTAGAACTGGAAAAAACCTATTATGAACATTAATTAGGGTACTTATAATAGAGTGATAATCATATTCCTTAAATTCATGTGGCACAGGTTGTCATATGGGTTATAACCACTCATCCATAGGCCGACTGACACCTTAATTTTAGGGATATCACGTCAGGTGGCTGCTTTTTTTATTAATGTGACTGATTATATGATATATGTTGTCTGACATTTCTTGGGATATGAGTTTCTTCTCCATTAAATTACGCAATCCATGAGTAGGATTGATTTGTCAAATAGGTTCTTTGGTAAGGTCGGTTAATTCAAAGTCCTTATTTTGATTTATTTTCCGAGGGTGGATAATGAGTTCGGACGATTTGTGTGGATGACCTTGCTTCCAGGTTGGTATGCTTTCATGGCGATTGACATATATCATAATTCATATCCTAGGTAGAGTCGAATAGAGTCCTGTCGACCGTGTCTATATAAATATGACAGGATCATGCCACATGTATATATGAACTATCGTGCTTATATATACATGTTGATCGTGGCAAATGCATATAGGCACAATTGTACTACGTTTTGTATCGAATACTGCATTGTGCGAACATCATAGATTTGAATCGAAAAAATCATGTAAAATTTGAGATTCACGAAAATTTAAGCGGTAGAATTATAAGATACTTTATTCATCTGAATAAACTATTTGTTGTCCATATTTGCAACAATGTAGGTGTCGGAAATTTAAATTTGCTGGAAGAAAATTATAAGCTTTAAAAAATGAGAGATGCATTTAGAATTCCTTTAGCGTAGAGAAGGGTATGTATTTAGAGGAAAAAGAAGTGTGAATTATGCCAAACATAAGCATTAATGATTTTGATATGATTTTGACATGGATTTGGGTGGAGAAAAAGAAGAAGAATAGGAAGGAAAAAGAAGATAAAATGAATAAAACTTAATTAATTTTATTGTGTCATTGCAATAAAACAAATTAGTAAGTATATTAAAAAACCTTTTAGAATACGAATTAGGAGCTTATTATATCGGTTTATCAAGATTGATCTTATTTATAAATTCTAGTTGAAAATATAAATTATTTAAAGTAAGTGTAAGAAGTAGACATTTTTCTAATGATGAATGGTTGTTTTTAAATTTGATGTGTAGTAAACAATTGGAATAATTTCAGACTTAGTATCCCAATTTTACATACTTTCTTGTTTTTAGTATTCCTTGTTCTTAATTCATCAAATATGGTACTCGATGTTATATTTTTCAATCAGTGTTACAACATGACGTTAAATGACCGTAAAAAATGACATGGTGACCTGTTACAACAAGTTAATATGGGAAAAAATGAGTGAAATTAATAAACTGAACTTTAAATGTCTTATACCATTATTAAGAATAATATAAATCATATTTTTAATTCATAATTAATATTTTAGTTATAATTTTTTTTTATTTCCAATGGATTTATTTTAATAATATTTTATCTTTATCAATAGCTCAAACCTACATATTATTGTAATTCTTAACAAATTTCATTTATGTTTACTGTATAACTTTAATCAATGTGATTATATTTTATAAAATAAATTTTGATTAATCGATAAATTAATATCAATTCAAACGTACAAAATTTAATATTTATTCATTTTTAAAATATTGTTAACCAGATAAAAAATCAAAAAATTTACTCTGAATGGAGTTGACATGGAATAAAAATTTCTCTTTTCCCTTATTTCTTCTTTTATTTTTCCTCTTTTTCTTTTTTTTTCCCATTCCTTCTACTTCTCTTGCTTCATTCAATTTTTGCACAACCCTTCTCGCCACCGCTGCACAGAAACCCATCCCTTGTCGATGCCCCATCTCCTTCTCTTCTCTTCTCTTCTTTCTTCTTCTTCTTCTCCCTTCTTAACCTACTCCTCCAATTCTTCTTCTTCTAAAAACTTCACTCGATTTCACCCACCCCCGCCGCCTCGCCGCCAGCCGTCTTTAAATAAGTTTGAGCTAAAAGCAAGATGTTGAAGTAAGTATCGCGACTTATTCACTCCAAGACGCGTCGTCCGTGAACAAGTCTCGAGGGGGCATTTGTAGACAAACTAAATTTGCACCAATCAAAAGGTGACACATGTAATTTTATATTAAATATCAATTTTATAATTTCTATTTATATTTGGGAATTTAATTTAATTTAATTCCGAGTTTAAATAGTTAATTTATTGGTATTTTTAATATATATTTATTGGCCAATTAAAGATTGCCAAATGTCAAATTCTTATAAATCAAGTATCACAATTTGTGATTAAAGAAATAATATTAAATCTTTAAGGACCAATCAAATTAGAGTCCTCACCATATCAGTTATCCAAAGACCCCTCTCCTACAAGTATAAATAGGGGTCATTCTCAAGGAATTAAAACACAATTCAAAGAGAAAAAATCCAAGCAAGAAGGCGGTGGAGGAAATTCTCTCAAGGCAAGAGGAATATATTCAATAAGATCCACGGTGTCCAAGACGAAATTCAAGGTGTTCATCGCGGAGTCCACTCAAATACGACGTTTTGATTCGAGATCAAACTTTCAAGCCCTCGAGTTAACGTTATTGAAATCAAAACCATCTTGGAGGAAGATCAAAAGGTCAACTTCACCAAGAAGTTCATATATTCAACTCAAATATCATCATATATATTACGTTTGATTCGAGATCAAGCTGTCAAGCACTCGAATTAACGTTATTGAAGTTCAAGTTCAAGTTTGGAGAAAATCAAATTGAAGAGTTCAACTCCAAATTCTCAAATCCCGGATATTTTATTCTTGAAGAAAAGAATCAGAGGATTTAGATTAGAGATTGTAACCCTTTTGATAGTTTGATTCATATATATTTAATTTGTACGCTTTTTTTTGTTTGTTTATTCGCAGACAATAAAAATTTGTGTTTCACCACAAACTACACATTATCAAAATCGAGGTCTATTCCATGTCACCCATTTGGGTAGATACCCGAGTTGATTCATCATTCTTGGATGAACACACACACACATATACATCCATATGAGTGTATGCTCGTGATTAACACACTTTGGTAACTACCCAAATTGGGTGGCATTAAATTTACCCAAAACCGGGTAATGAGATGCTACCCAAGTGGGTAATACCCAACCCCTTGTGATTTTGCCAAATGTCCCACTATGACATATGCATGTATTTTTTTTCAAACAAAGAAAATCAAAATGGGACACATATCACAATCTTAGGGGAGTTGGTGATAATGGTTTTTTTTATGCATGTTTTATGTGTATATTTGAGTAAAAATTGAGTTATTTTGTTGTTAGTTTCATTAGTTTTTGATTGTATATTGTTCATACTACTGTGAGGTGCTTTTATTGGTGTAGATTGACCATTAGGGGCTAATTTTGGTGAATTTCGAACCATGGATTCATATCAAAACATGCCAGGAGTTTAAGGATGCAAAAACGCTCAAAATTCCAAGCCAAACGCATCATTTCGGGGCCTTTTTGGTCCAACATGGGCAGGGGGTGTCGGGCAACACGGCCGTGTTCCGCCGGGAGCCAAAAACTCAAAAAATTCGCACAAAACAGCCCCCAACACGGCCTGGCCGTGTTGGCGATCTGGCCATGTCGAGGCATGACATGGCCAGGGTGTGTTCTGCGACATGGCCATGTCAGGGACATCCTTTTGCAATTTTTTTATGCGAAAATTGTTGAAAAATCACCAACCAAACCTTTTTGATCACTTTTGAATACCTTTAACACCCTATCTTGCTGCACCATGTCCCCATGTTCTCTCAATTGTCATGTGGACACAATGATTCAACCAACTCAACCAATGGAAGTGGAGTATTTTCATGTGAATATAATGATTCAACCAACTCAACCATGAATGTGCACACAATGATTCAACCAACAACCATAGAAGTGGAGCATTTGTTAGCATTATTGATGTGTTCTTTCACAAAGATGGTGCCTATAAAAGCCAAGAGTTTGAGTTGGGAAAGGCATTCATGTAGTATTCATTCATTGATATACATAGAAATCAGATTTTAGAGATGAAAATTCTTATTTTGGAGAGGAGAAACACATATTGTGGTGAGGAAGAGAGTTAGAAGGCTTGGATCACCATGGAGAGGCGCTAAGGCACAAGGATTAAGGATCGCTCGGAGAAGAAGATGAACTCCACCACTTCATCATCATACTTCCAACAGGGGAGTCTTATGTTGGTTTTGGAAGTTTTAACTTCAAGTATTCATGTTAATTTCGAAAGAAACTTATTGTTTAATTGTTGTTTTCATTCTCAAATCCATCACGAGTTAAATCGCTAGTGTTTGAATGTGATGAACCCTAGAACTTATTTGTGATTATTGGTTTGAATGTTTTAATATATTTTCTTATGCTTTTATGCGAGTCGCTTATGTTATGCTTGTTTATTCGAATTGGTATATGCGCAATATTGATTTGAAGTTTATTTTTCACCGAAAAATCGAGAGATTCATGGTGAAATAGAACCAACATAAGTGAAAGGAGTTGCATGCAATCCTAGATATAGGACGACATAAATCTTCCGAATTAGGATCAAACCTAATATGGGAACTCACAAATCGTTAATGCAATCTTGGGGGTTTTAACTAGAAAGAGATTTCAGTTAATCAACTTGAGATTAGGAGTTTTTCGCCTTGAGAAAGGGTTTAACTTAATTTAGGAATGCCTACGGTCCATGAAGCATGAAAATATGTTAAGGGATGGTTAAAACTTAAGGGTTATGGTTGTATTCATTTTGGTAAAATCACAAAGACGTTCTAGAGGGATTCATATTCAAGCACATTTATATTCATCATCTTCCAATCCGAGTGTATCTAATATCCTTCGTGTTCTTAGTTGCCTCTTCCACTTTTATTTGCTTTCGTTTATTTTTATTTTACAACAAACTATTTGGCGAATTTGTAGGCTAGATAATAAAAAGACGGTAATTACTAGTAATCATAGTCCTCGTGGGAATGACACTCGATACTCGCTTAGCTTTGCTATAAACGATAGGTGCACTTGCCTAGGCCAATTTTAGGAGTAGCTTCCGAGCCATCAAGTTTTTGGCGCCGTTGCCGGGGATTGTGATATTAGGAACACCTTATTTCTATTAATCTAGTCATTTTTTTATTTTTTTAATTGTTTTTCTTGTTTGGGCAGAATGTGAAACTCGTCGTGGAACAGGGAACTTTGCTTGGTAATATTGTGACCAAATCCGCACGACAAATCTCCACAATAAGGTGATGTAGTCCAATAAAGACTATAAAAAAGCGTTGACCGGAGCAACCCGATAGTTCATTGTTTTCTATTTTTTTATTGAATCATAGGTTGTTAAAAAGTCATGAGTCAATAATTGGATATTTTGGTGGGTGTTGGTATCACCTCTATCATACTTGCGCAAATTTGAGCTTTTACGGTATTCAAGTTTTTGTTGCAAATTCTTATTAGGTATGCATATGCCCGTGAAGACCCTAGATTGAACAACCCAATGATCTCTCCAATCAATTTCACTCTCGCAGTAAGGTCGTTTCTTTCTTTTTTTTTTTTTTCTTTTTAGTTTATTGTTTTTGTGTGTTTTTGTTTGTATGTTCATCTCTTTTGTTTTTCACATTGTGGACAATGTGAATCTTAAAGTTGGAGGTGGATGTGATTGCATGCTTGTTAGAATTTTTCTTTGGAATGCTTGTATGCTTGTTTGTGTGAGATGTGATTTTTTTTAACAAATTGAATGTTTGCTAGTCAATAAGTTGGCCCAATTATACCTATATTAACTTGTTAATTTGTGTTTTCAATGTGAAGCAATTGATTGTTTAGGATAGATTGACGTAGATGCAGGCTAAGTTTTGATGAGATCTCCAACACCATAAGTGCTTGATGTGTTAAGGCATATACGACGATACATAGCGCTATGAACGTCCGAGAACTCATGATTTAGTAGTGGTTAACTAGTTGTTAAACCAAGCTTGTGAATACAAAAAAAAAGAGAAAAAAAATGAAAAAAATGAAGAAAAAAACGGACGAATCGAGGTTATACTCCTCTATTTGTTGTTGCTTAGCAACTAGGAGCATTCATGAGCCCCATGTTTGTCTTTTACGTAAAACGGCGACACGAATATGAGTATGGGAAACCACCCTAGGAGTGTTTGAACAGAAATTCAAAATATAAACCTAGTGGAAGCATGCCTCGGGAGGTCCCCCCCCAAAAAAAAAGAACGAAAAAAAAGAGGAGAATGACTACTCCTTGACTTCTCATTCCAATAAAGTTCAAGAACCTTGGTTATATAACTAGTAGGCTAACTACAATGATTTATTGAATTCTTGTATTTTCATGGTGTTATTGAATTGAAGTTGTTCATAACTATCAATATTTGTGGAGTGATGATTTCAAGTCTGAATAATATCTGCTGATATTACGGTCTTTCTTGACAGCCGATCGCTTTGCAAAACTATGTTTTTACTGAATGGTTAATTCGAGTTGAGAAGGCCAAGAACTTAACTGCTTATATTCAATGTGTTGAAAAAAAAAAATCTTCTTTGTATGTTGTGATTTATTGAATCCCTCCTTTTGATTTAATGTTTTGCTTGAGGACAAGCAAAGTTCAAAGTTGGAGGTGGTTTGATAAGGGTCTTTTTATACATGTTTTATGTGTATATTTGAGTAAAAATTGAGTTATTTTGTTGTTAGTTTGATTAGTTTTTGATTGTATATTGTTCATACTACTGTGAGGTGCTTTTATTGGTGTAGATTGACCATTCGGGGCTAATTTTGGTGAATTTCGGACCATGGATTCATGTCAAAACATACCGGGGAGTTTAAGGATGCAAAAACGCTCGAAATTCCAAGCCAAACGCGTTATTTCGGGGCCTTTTTGGTCCAACACGGGTAGGGGGTGTCGGGCAACACGACCGTGTTCCGCCGGGAGCCAAAAACTCAAAATATTTGCACAAAACAGCCCCCAACACGGCCAGGCCGTGTTGGGCGACACGGCCATGTCAGACAGCATGGCCAGGGTGTGTTCTGCGACATGGCCATGTCAGGGACATCCTTTTGCAAATTTTTTATGCGAAAATTGTTGAAAAATCACCAACCAAACCTTTTTGATCACTTTTGAATACCTTTAACACCCTATCTTGCTGCACCATGTCCCCATGTTCTCTCAATTGTCATGTGGACACAATGATTCAACCAACTCAACCAATGGAAGTGGAGTATTGTCATGTGAATATAATGATTCAACCAACTCAACCATGAATGTGCACACAATTATTCAACCAACAACCGTAGAAGTGGAGCATTTGTTAGCATTATTGATGTGTTCTTTCACAAAGATGGTGCCTATAAAAGCCAAGAGTTTGAGTTGGTAAGGCATTCATGTAGTATTCATTCATTGATATACATAGAAATCAGATTTTAGAGATGAAAGTTATTATTTTGGAGAGGAGAAACACATATTGTGGTGAGGAAGAGAGTTAGAAGGCTTGGATCACCATGGAGAGGCGCTAAGGCACAAGGATTAAGGATCGCTCGGAGAAGAAGATGAACTCCACCACTTCATCATCATACTTCCAACAGGGGAGTCTTATGTTGGTTTTGGAAGTTTTAACTTCAAGTATTCATGTTAATTTCGAAAGAAACTTATTGTTTAATTGTTGTTTTCATTCTCAAATCCATCACGAGTTAAATCGCTAGTGTTTGAATGTGATGAACCCTAGAACTTATTTGTGATTATTGGTTTGAATGTTTTAATATATTTTCTTATGCTTTTATGCGAGTCGCTTATGTTATGCTTGTTTATTCGAATTGGTATATGCGCAATATTGATTTGAAGTTTATTTTTCACCGGAAAATCGAGAGATTCATGGTGAAATAGAACCAACATAAGTGAAAGGAGTTGCATGCAATCCTAGATATAGGACGACATAAATCTTCCGGATTAGGGTCAAACCTAATATGGGAATTCACAAATCGTTAATGCAATCTTGGGGGTTTTAACTAGAAAGAGATTTCAGTTAATCAACTTGAGATTAAAAGTTTTTCGCCTTGAGAAAGGGTTTAACTTAATTTAGGAATGCCTACGGTCCATGAAGCATGAAAATATGTTAAGGGATGGTTAAAACTTAAGGGTTATGGTTGTATTCATTTTGGTAAAATCACAAAGACGTTCTAGAGGGATTCATATTCAAGCACATTTATATTCATCATCTTCCAATCCGAATGTATCTAATATCCTTCGTGTTCTTAGTTGCCTCTTCCACTTTTATTTGCTTTCGTTTATTTTTATTTTGCAGCAAACTATTTGGCGAATTTGTAGGCTAGATAATAAAAAGGCGGTAATTACTAGTAATCATACTCCTCGTGGGAATGACACTCGATACTCGCTTAGCTTTGCTATAAACGATAGGTGCACTTGCCTAGGCCGTTTTTAGGAGTAGCTTCCAAGCCATCAGTTGGACACTACCCATTTGGGTATCATCTACTTACCCAAAAAAATCTCCAAATCAAGATCCACGTCATCACGAATCACGATTAGGTTATTGGCCCAACTCAACAAGTTTTGATGAAATTTTTCAAGCAAAAGAAAAGCTAAGGGCCTGATTGGATGTGAGGGAGATTCACTTTTTCTCTTATTAATCACATTTATACATTTTTTCACAAAAAATAATCATTATTACACATTATTCCACAAAATTCACTATTTACTCACTCACACATTTCTAACTAACAATTATATCCAATTATTATTTTACTGTTTTTAAATCAAATCAACTTTCATCATTACTTTTTCATCTCACATCCTTCACTTTTCACATTCGCCGAAACAAATGCAAGTAAACAAGTCTCGATGGGGCATTTGTAGACATGTAAATTTTGTTGGCCAATTAAAGATTGTCAAATGTCAAATTCTTATAAATCAAGTTTCTTTTGACAATTATCACAATTTGTGATTAAAGAGATAAATATTGAATCTTGAAGGACCAATCAAATTAGAGTCTTCACCATATGAGATATCCAAGAATCCCTCTCCTACAAGTATAAATAGGGGTCATTATCAAGGAATTAAATCACAATTCAAAGAGAAGAAATCCAATCAAGAAGGCGGTGGAGAAAATTCTTTCAAGTCAAGAAGAACAAATTCAAGGAGATCCACGGTGTTCAAGGCGAAATCCAAGTTGTTCATCCCGGAGTTCACTCAAATCACGGCGTTTGATTTGGGAATAAACTTTCAAGCCCTCGAGTTAACATTAAAGTCAAATCCCTCTTGGAGGAAGATTAAAGAGTCAAATCCACCAAAAAGTTCTCATATCCAAGTCAAATATCGTCAAATATATCACGTTTGATTCAAGATTAAGCTGTCAAGACCTCGGATTAACATTATTCAAAGTCAAGTTCAATTTTGGAGAAGATAAAGCTGAAGAGTTCATCTCCAAATTCTTAATTTCCAGATATTATATTTTTGAAGAAAAGAATCAGAGGATTTTTAAAGATTGTAGCCTATATTTTCATTTGATTAGAAATAAATTCAATTTCTATGCTATTTCTTGTTTGTTATATCACAGACAATAACAAAAATTTGTGTTACAGAGTCTGTTTAGAATTATTCATAAACAAGTTCGTTAAGGCCGCAATTATTTATAATAAAACAATATTATTTACCTAAAATACTTAATTTTAAAATAAAATTTTATATATAAGTTAAATATAAACATCGAAAAGTTAAACAAATATAATTCTAAATTTATTGTATAATGTAATCTATAGTTCTATATAATATGAAAAAGTTTTCAAGTTACAATATTAAAAATTTATCATTAACATAAGAATTAAAGTTGAATTTGTTCACGAACATGTAATGAATACGAAGCTGTCAAAAGTAATTTTGTTTGTTTGTTAATTGTTCGCGAAAAGAATTATTCATTGTTCACAACACGCTAACGAACATGTTCGTGAACAAATTCGACACTAAATAATTTCATAAATGAATAAGAACAAACTTTTCTTTTTTCTTTCAAAATATTTTTCACCAATATTTTTTAGCAAAATAAATTTTTTTAAAATAAAAGTATATCCAATCGCGCTCGAAAAAACTAAGTATGCTAAAAATTAAAAGTTACCTTATCAATCTGCCAAACCACCAAGCCTACGATCCACGTTCTCTACCTTAATCTATTTTCCATCGTGGATGTTCTACTCATCAACGGTTAAAAGATCACTAAATAGTTACGCCACGGATCCCCATCTCAAACCGTCCATTAGCACTAGAAATCTAACGACTCAAGATTGATAACCACGTCTATTTAAAACCCCATAGTGCCAATTCCTACCACAATTCACAACACCAACCAATTCAAAGCAAATCAGTAGTTTTTCAATTGCAGAAAAATGTCAGGGCGGGGCAAGGGAGGTAAGGGTTTGGGAAAGGGCGGCGCTAAGCGCCACCGCAAAGTGCTCCGCGACAACATTCAAGGCATCACTAAGCCGGCCATCCGCCGTTTGGCTCGTCGAGGTGGCGTTAAGCGAATCAGCGGATTGATCTACGAAGAGACCCGTGGCGTGCTGAAGATTTTCTTGGAAAACGTTATCCGTGATGCCGTCACCTATACCGAGCACGCTCGCCGCAAAACTGTCACTGCCATGGATGTGGTTTATGCTCTCAAGAGGCAGGGCCGTACTCTCTACGGCTTCGGTGGTTGAGGTCTCCCGTAGTGTTAGGGTTTTGTGTACATTTGATGTAGTTTTCTGTTTTTCCTTCATGGTTTGCGGGTTTAATGGAATGTATCAAGATTACTGTTTCTTAATGGAATGCTATTTGTTTTGGCAACATCGACTTTATAATTGTTCTTTTTATTTGATTATATTGGGCTTTTTCTATGCCAACTTTTGAGTCTGACTGTTAGCAATGTTAAATTTGTAGATTTTCTCCATTTGTTGTTTTTATTGATTACTTCTGACACGGCATATATCATCCCGTATTGTAAGATATGCTGCACCAAGCAGCTTTAGTTTACATATTTTGTTTAGGTATTTTTTGGCTTTTTCTTTACTTGGTGATTAGCTACTGAATACTACTAAGCCCTCCAAATCCTTTTGAAATTCAAATGCCGAGCCTCCAATTTGAACACAACCCTATGCTGTTGTTGATGTTATTTTTCACTTCTGTAATGAATTGTTAAAAAACAAAAACAAGAAATTTGAGGTCAATGGAAATTGATTTGTCCTGCCTTAGAACATTGGTTGGAGGCAGTTGTTTGGTTATATTTGGATGTGCTGTTTGGATTTAGCGACTTACAAAAGTTGATGTTTGCATTAGGGAGCCTGTGCTCTGCAGCATTGTATGAGCTATGAAGTTTGCGGTTTTTGGACCTGCTCTTGGGATTCAATATTCTTGGTATGCTTTGTGTTTGTGTTTTTCTGCATGAGCTCTTCTTTTTGCTTCGCAGAGTCCATATGTTGTATTTTGGTGATTGATTTCTGAACCATCATCCAATTTATACAACACTACGGAATCATGTATCCTAACTCTGACCTGTTCATCATTAACATTTGTTGGTAAGAACTTTTCATTCATGTGGAGTAATGAACTGATAGTACTTTGAGGATCAAGATATAGGGAGATATAGATAATAAATATTCATTTCTATAATGGACAATGAGAAAAACGATAAAAAGCATATGGTCTTGGGATCAGAACAGCAAGGAAAAATCTAATTAGGGAAAACTTGTATTCGGGAAACATGAAGGTTCTAACAGACATAAAAATTGCAAGAATCCGAATACGTGTTTCTCTCTTGCATCTCATCCTAAGACTTAATGCTTGATTGGATTCATGTGAATAACCTTGATGCTTTTGTACATTATGTTATAAGCAATTATTGTTTGCTTTTGTCTCTTGAATAAAATCAATAAGAATTCAATTTTGAGTGGAGAACTATAAACATCAAAATTTCAAGACTGTAACCATTGCCAAATAAAGCTATACCCAGTGGTAGAGTTCATAGACCATATATGTTTGACATGATGTTTATCATTTACATGTCAATTTAGGCAAACTTTTTCCAGGCATAAGAAATTTACAGACATCATATTGTGGACTGTGTCCTGACTTCTATTATTTCCTGCAACCAAGAGTGGAACGCTGAGCCCATTAATTGTGTAGAATTCTTCTGAACTCCTTCCAGTTCCAATCATACACCATATATCAATCGTTATTGATTTCTAACCCAAACAAGACTTGATTATACAATATGTGCAACTGAGGCTATCTTCAGATAACCTAGTCTGCTGTTTATAACTATTCTGAAATCCTTCCAGTTCCAACCGTACAACAAATTGACCAACACATTGTTGATCAACAACCCATACTAGACTCGATTTATTATAAATTACCTACAACTGCAGGCTACCTTCAGATAACCTAGTCTGCTGTTTAGGCTCCCAATGTATATAACACCAGATACAATGGATAATATGAGAGACGGCGGAAGACATGGTAGTTCAATGAGCCTAAGAAACACAGAGGAACAAATATTACTGCTAGTGCAATGATAAAGCTTGAGCCAATGAACAAAATGACATTAGCAAGCCAGCGGAGTTTGCTTACTACTAGGTAGACACCTGCTAAGAATGCTATAGACATCATAGCAAGAGCTATTCCCAGCAGAAGTAGAGCCAATTTTAAAGCAACACGGGTCGAACTAGGATCTCCCAATTGTGCCCATAAGAGTGTGACAGCAACGATGATAGAACTGTACATTGCTATTGTGTCGCAGATTATGTACTCCTGAAATTTCACCTTTTCTAGCAGTTGGTCAGGATTAATATTGTTATAACCACCAGGTATGGTCAAACCTGATGTATATGTAACAGTTGCAATTATTGTGGCCACCAGCAGAATCACATTTATCTTATCTCTCCGACGTTCTGTGTCTGGCTGGTCCTCATGCTTCACTGTTATACTTCTGAAAGTCTTTGGTTTATGCGCTCGTGGGGCACCGACTACTCTCAAGGCCATGCAGGTAAGCCTCTGCATTATACAAATAACCACCTTATGAATTATGTGGAAACTTTATTGAATATATTTCAGAGCTTGTTAAAGAAAAGTTGTCGGTATCAACTCCAAATAAATTTCACTCTATCTTGTCTTATTGATCGCAATTTATTGAATTTTCCAAGTAAAGGACTGACCTTCTGGAATGATGTGAATCCCATTTCCATTTGTTCCTCAGCAATGTCAAGTGCTGTCTGACGGTTGTTGTTTACCAGTTTAAGATTCACTCTTTCATCCCTTACAAGAATGCCGACCAGCTTTGGGTGCCCAAAAATGGTTGCCAGGTGTAAAGGTGTGTGTCCATCTTCGTCTTTTTCGTTAATAAGCTTCTCCAGCTCTGGCATTTTTAGCATATATTCCACTGCTTTGTACTTTCCACTTCTAGCTGCAGCATGTAGCATATTCTGACCATGTGCAGTGAGCAGCTCCCTTATGTCTGGCCGTTGCTGAAGCATCAATTTGATTATATCAACAAGGCCTTTGCTGGATGCTGAATGGATGGGGTAGAAGCCGTGTTTATCTTTTTGGTAAGCAAATTCACAATGTTTGTCCAGTAAGAAATTAACCCCTTCAGTATATCCCATGCATACGGCAGCATGAAGAGGATTCTTTCCTTTGCCACTTCTTAGCTGAAATGATGATGGATCCTTTTCCCACAGTAATTTTATGACATCTAAACATTGTTAAAAAGATGAAAGAACAGAAGAAAGAGAATTATTCTTCAGTAGATCTAATGAAAATGGATGGCAACTTCATCATGCTATCGTAGATATCTACAATAAACTTACCTTTTCACAAATACATGCAGTTTCATGCAAGTTGCAAAGAAAGGACAATTAGCTGTTGAACATAAAGAAACAAATCATATAGGTTGTTGCTTGTATCTTGTAGGTCTCATAATACGTACTGACTTGCCCCCATCATGCTAATATATTCCTTATACCTAGATGCTTTGTGTTGGACGTGACTGCTAAAAATTAAAAGGTCTGTTGGTTGATTTTTGTACAAGTCAAACCCACCAAGAGTGTAAACCCCATCATATGGTTACTTGGGGTCCTGCATTACCAACTCATTGTGGATATGTTCACTGGAATCTGAATTTGCTCTCAAATTGGTATAATAATCTATAGGGTCAATTATGTAAAACCCCATCATATGGTTAATTGGGGTCCTGCTTTACTAACTCATTGTGGATACGTTCACTGAATTTAAATTTGCTCTCACAGTGGTATAATAATCTAAAGGGTTAATTACAAAAAAGTACCCCTAAGGTTTGGGGTAATTCAAAAAACCCAGCTAAGAATGCATCTCACCTCGAGGGTACTTATTGTAATTAACACTTATCCAAATGAACCTAGTTCCCTATGGTTTTATTCTATCTCAGATGGTCCTTGTACAAGGCTGCATCTGATCTAGTGTTCAGAAGGGGGGATTTTAGTACTCAGCTCAACCTCATCAACTCAAGATTATAATAATGTTAAAAAAGAAAGATTTACATGAAACTTACCAATGTTGCGTCCAAGAATGGCGGCGAAAACTGGTGACTTATGTTTATGTTTCCCACCCAAACTGTAATTTCCAACAGGATTGTCCATGAGGAGCCTAACAATGGTAACAAATCCTGCCTCTGCAGCCAGATAAAGCAAAGACTTACCTTCCTTGTTCAGAGAATAACACATCTCTGGATTCTTATTGATCAATATTCGAGCCGCTTCTTCGTGTCCATATTTTAGAGCCTCATGCAGTGCAGTATTTCCTTCCTCATTCTTCTCGCCTAAGCCGCCATCTTTGAAATCAGAATTAACTAACAATGTCACCAACAGTGAATCACCAGCTCTGGCTGCTATATGAAGTGCGGTGTCACCTTTAGCATTCTTTTCGACAACGAAGAATGGTAAGTCCTTGCAGATAAGTTTAACAATTTCATAATGCGCAAAGCTTGTTGCTATGTGCAGAACTGTGGTCTTTTGAGGACCTAACTGCACGCAAGAAGCTGGTGGGGTGTGATATTGATCGTGCGCCTGTTCCAGAGCTCTTGCGAATTCAAGAATATCACCTTCAGTTGTTGCTCTGTATAGTTTTGGATCCATTGTTTCGGCAGTCTGGTAAGTTTCTTCCTCTTCTTCTTCCAACAAACCTGGATATTTGGGCACATACATGGGTAAATGGATTGTGAATTTAACTTTACTCTCTTTCTACTTTTCAGAAATCATACTTATGAGGACTTTATATAAACGTACTGACAAGACTGCGTAAACTATCTGGTAATTTCTGTGAAACCTGGCTGTTTATTATTTTGTTTGAAATTCTGATATCTAACTTTCAAGGATTAGTGCTGTATGAGGACATTGGATATTATTATAACATTATTATAGTTGGAGCTTATAGACGGTTATGTTAATAAAAAATTTACTCTCCAGTTTTGTTTAGATAATACAAGCTGTAAGAGCTCAACATATCTTTAAGCAATAGTATTACTCATATCAAATTGCGGCCTATGTTAGGTTTAATGAGTTTGGAATTCTCCTTCAATATCTGAATGGTCTTACAAAACCATATATATATATATATATTTATTTGTATTCGGATCTTTTTAAGACCTAATCTTGAAATACTCACTACTAAGACTTGACAACATCTTATAATTTCTTTAACAAATTATGACTTTTTTGTATTCTTATATTTAGATGTTTCATGAACTCATATAATATAAGTTAGCGAAACACCCTCGTAATGCATATTGAAACACCCTCGTAATGCATATTGATAGAATAATGGAACATGATTTAGTTTGTGTGGTGTTAGGCTAATGATCATGGTCAAGCTTTCTAGTAATGCATATTGATAGAATAATGGAACATGATTTAGTTTGTGTGGTGTTAGGCTAATGATCATGGTCAAGCTTTCTAGTATTTCTTTTATATTGATAGTTTTTTTTGAGACGGGCAAAAGAATATTCAGATAGAACAAAAAGGGTTTGTACTTTGCAGTAAGAAAGCCGTAGTGTTTGTTGGCTTATATCTGTTGGGAAAAATCGGATCCCACATTCATCCCCTAGGGACAAGCAGAAATAACCGAGAAATAAAATAAAAATAACAACAATCCACAACACAAGAATTTACGTACAAACTCCAAAACCGGAGAAAAACCACGGCACCCAAGGAAAAAAATTCCACTATGTGAAACAATATTACAATCACACAGACATTCTCTCTCCCGACCCTAGTACCCCCACACTCTTACAAACCTTTAACTAACTCACACCTCTCTCCCAACTCTCCATACTTGAGAATACAAGAGAGGAATTTAACTAGAGTCAAACCACAAAGGTTAAAGTGTATTTGACTGGTGCAATTAAAACCACACCACATGGGTTCCTTAAATAACCTTAAGCCTCCCATCCCTTTTGTTCCACAACCAATGTGGGATACAAAAGCCCTTCTTTTATTTTTGACACCAAAACTCAACAAACTCCACCTTGGCAAAATAAAAGAAGCCCCATTGCCTTCACCGACAATCATGATTCTCAAACCAAAGAACCATCATTCTCAAACCAGAGAACCCTACTCCACCATATGAGTAGACCACTTAGAATAAATCATTCTAAGAATTTCCTTCGGCACATGTCGAAAAACCCGCTGAAATTTATGGTGCAACTCCCAGCTTTTGGCCCTCCTGAAAGTCCTTCAGCCATCGACATAACACACACCTTGTATCCATGCCAAACCGATACCCGTGTGTAAATTCCACCACACACTCTGCATCCATGTCAAACTAATGCCCGTGTGAAATTCCACCACACCCTGCATCTTTCCATGACAAGTCAATGCCCATGTGCAAATTTCTGGACCCACTAACATAACCACATCCTCTTTCATGGCTACTTGATATGCCAAAAGGACATACATTTTCTCATCAGAGAAAATCCTCACTGCCACAATGTTAGCCCGGATTAGGAGTTATTTGCCAGATTAACTCCACCTCCACCTTGACAGTTAACCTTCAAAGCCTTGTGTAACCCGGATTGAACTATCACATCATTGACTTATACTTGCCATAAGCCAAACTTGACCCTTCCATCAAATTTCTCCACCTGCTTGAACCACCCTAGCCTGATGAACAACCGCCTCCAAAGAGACCCCCGGACACCGCTCAAGAAATCTTTTATGATGTGGAAGGTATTTCAAGAGACCAACCCGGGCTCTGATACCACTTGTTGGGAAAAATCGGATCCCGCATTCATTCCCTAGGGACAAGCAGAAATAACCGAGAAATAAAATAAAAATAACAACAATCCACAACACAAGAATTTACGTGGAAACTCCAAAACCGGAGAAAAACCACGGCGCCCAAAGAAAGAAATTCCACTATGTGAAACATTATTACAATCACACAGACATTCTCTCTCCCGACCCTAGTACCCCCACACTCTTACAAACCTTTAACTAACTCACACATCTTCTCCCAACTCTCCATACTTGAGAATACAAGAGAGAATTTAACTAGAGTCAAACTACAAAGGTTAAAGTGTATTTGACTGGTACAATTAAAACCACACCACATGAGTTCCTTAAATAACCTTAAGCCTCCCATCCCTTTTGTTCCACAACCAATATGGGATACAAAAGCCATTCTTTTATTTTTGACACCAAAACTCAAACAATATCAGTAGTCAAGAACGCGTTATAGGAAACTATAGAATAATTTCATATAATTTGATTAGAAATATACGAATATCACTCTCTCTCTCTCTCTCTCTCTCTCTCTCTCTCTCTCTTCTTTAGTCTCCTCGGACCTCAGTGCAACCAGTGCAGGCTGCTGTCATGGATGATCTTTGCAGTTGAATTCCAGGTCAGTACAGTAATGATGACAAGTGGGTTGGGGTTTTTAAGAAAAAGATTGCTATTATATCTTTCTAAAACAAATTTTTGTAAATAAAATATTCTAAGAAATATTAATAAACTATTAAATGATAAAAAAATTATATTTGAATCTTGGGAAATGGAAAACTTAGATTTGGCCTAGATCCATTTATGTTGTGAAGATTGTTCACATTCTGGATTTGATCCGAACTGCTTGTGTTGCCACTTCGTCTATCAATTATGATGTTATCATATTGTCTGTGTGTTATACCTGGCAACTTGGTTATTGATCTTGTTATAGATATGAATAATTTTCAAGATATCTGGACTAAATACATAATCACTTTGTAAAGTTTGTATTGGACTTATATACTTCTACATTGTCTATCTATATTATCTGTTACTGACGAGTGACAAGGGAAGTGTTCTTTTTGGCAAACAGTAAATTGTCCTTAGGGGCTCGTTTGGGGTTAGTGATTACAAAGGAGAAAATTGCACTTTTGGTCCCATAAGAAAAGGGGTCAAGCACTTTTAGTCCCACAATTTGTATTTTTGGTCCCAACTAATTTTTTTAAGCATATTTAGTCCCATATGATTCCAAAAGTTGCAATATTAGTCCCAAAACTAACGGAAAACTTAACTGGCCGTTAACTCTATTCTTACGGGACCAAAAGTGCATTTATCCAGAAATTAATAAAAAAATAGAAAAAGTATTTGAAAATTCTGAAAAATGTCTAACAATTTTGGAAAATGTTTCAATAAAATTTAAAATTATTTGCAATTTATTTAAAAAGTTATAAAAAAATTCAAAAATATTTTAAAATCTAAAAACATGATAATTTGTTTAAAAAACAAAAAATAGTAAAAAAATGGAAATTGTTTTAAATTTTTAAAAATATTTTAAATTCCAAAAAAAAATCAAAACACTTTTTAAAACTTCGAAAAATGTTTTCAAAAATCTAGAAGTTTTTTTAAAAATTATCAGATTTAATATCCCGATTTTGAAATAATGTTAAGACTCTTTTAACTTTTTGAAAATAATATTGAGTTTTTTAGTTTAGAATTTTAAAATATTTTAAATAAATTTCAGATGTTTAAAACAGTGTGTAGTTTTTTTTAACAAATTTCACATTTCTTGTTTTTGTAATTTTCGGGATTTGAAAATAACTTCAAATTTTTTGGACAAATCATCATATTTTTTTATTTTAATTTTTAGATTTTAATTTTTTTGGACTTTTTTTATATCTTTTTTAATAAATTGAAAATAATTTTAAATTTTTTGAAATTTAAAATTGTTTGATATTTTTTTCAGATTTTTAATTAATAAAATGCATTTTTGGTCCCGTAAGAATATAGTTAACGGCCAGTTAAGTTTTCCGTTAGTTTTGGGACTAAAATTGCAACTTTTGAATCATATGAGACTAAATGTGCCTAAATGCAAATTGTGGGACTAAAAGTGCTTGACCCCTTTTTTTACGGGACCAAAAGTGCAATTTCCTCGATTACAAAGGAAAAATAATATAAGTCAATGGGTTTGTTGATTTTTAAATTATTATTAATAACAAAATATATTTATATTTTCACTCCTATGAGGTAAGTTTGGGCTTGTCCATGTGTCATTTTTTTAGTCCATATCATGTTCGTCATTCTTCCACAATAGTGTCAACTAAGGAGTGTCATGCCCACGTAATCTTAATTGGCCGAAAATTCAAAACTTTTCAAAAATTTCTCGTAATGTGAATTGCATCTCTAGATGTCAAGAAGGACCGAACTGTCTGTCCTATCCTTACCTTTGCCCTTGGCCTAAAAGGCCCTACCCCTAAGGTTGGATTTGGATGGAAGGAGTTGGAATTGAGAAGGAGATTTGTGAGAAGGATTTCAAGCTCATTTCAAGTGATCAATGTAATATGTTGAAATCCTTCAAAATGACTCTAAAAATAGCTTGCAAGGATTTGAAATCCATTATATTATCACTTCATACAAACAACATCAATGAATTTGTTATTATTAATTTGAAATCTTTAACTCCAAATCCATCAATTAAATTGGAGCCTTAAAAGATATGGTTAAGAAGTCTTGAAGTCATCTAAGCCCAACCTTATAGGATTAGGGCCGGGTCATGATTGAACCTATATTCCCCCCTGATGAAGTCATGCTATGTAAGTTTAATTTTTCATTTCCATAAGCAATTTTATGAATTAATAAAAAACCACCAGCAATTTAATATTATAACATGGAATCCGGTCATACTGAGATCAAAGATAAGAGATCAAATATAAATGAGATAAAAATTAGCTTTTTTTTAGAACCAAATCAAACATTAGATTTGATAATTTTCTAAGATTAAATTAGAGATGTCAAAAAGGTCGAGCCCTGAGGGCCGAGCCTAGCCCAACCTTGGGCCTATATTTCATAGGTCTTTATAACATGAGGGCTTTTTAGCCTGATCCTAATTGGCCCTAGGGCCGTCTAGGGTTAGAGTCGGGCTGGCCCCTAGGGCTTTTTTCTCAGTAACTTTTTTGTATTTTATAGATTTATATTTAAATTTATACCTATAATACTACCAAATCTAATTTTTGCTCTCATTTATCAATTATTATTTAAATTTGAGAAATTATAATTAATGAAGATGAAAGAACGTGATATTATAATCCATGATTCCATTATTGGAACATTGGATTGTTGATGTTATTCTATTAGTTTATAAACTTATTTAAAAGAAATCTCATTTATTGTTACTTAAATTTTATTAGATTATGTAATATTAGTATTTAATTTGATTAGGAATATTAAATTTATAAGGGCATAACTTTATTAAAAAAAAAACAAAAAAAGAATTATAGGGCCTGCCATGACTACAGGGCTAGGGCTGGGCCTATATTTTCCAAGCCTTTATGACTCCAGGGCTTTTTAGCCCTAGTCCTTAAAAGTTAGGGTCTTTTAGGGCTAGGGTCGGGCCAGGATAGGACGACCCTTAGGCCAACTGAATGGTATGTTCTCACTGTGCATTGGATTTTGTAGTATTTATAAATTTTAAATATAAATTTATACTATACAAAATTTTGATTGAAACAAAAGCGTAAGGGCTGACGGTTGGCCCAACCCTAAGGCCCACTTCAATTAAGAACTTCTAATCAAATTAGGCCTCAATCCACGACCTTTTAATAGTTATCGTAGGGTGATTTTGCCAATTGTAATTCTAATAGTACTATTTTCCTCTTTGGTATGAAAATAATTTTGCAAACTAAGTAAATTCGTCAAATCGGGTTGTGCATGGTAAAGAAAGTGAGAAATTCTGCTAGCGTCATAAGGAAAGTGAGAAATTCTGCTAGCGTCATAAGCTTAACACAACAATTTAGATATTTTGAAGGGGAAATTATATGGAATACGTTGTTTTTTGTACACTTATCACACAATACACTTTTATTATTTTTGCACCTATTTTTTTTCCTTTTGTACCTATTTTTTTTACGCTCATGCAATTTTTTGATTTTTTGTCGTTTTTTTTGTTTCTGCATTGTTTTATGTGTTATATAAATTGTTTCGATATTGTTTAAATTTATTTCTTTGTTGTTTCTATGTTGTTTCTTTGTTGTTTCTATTGCCTCCTGGTTGTTTCCATGTTTTTTTATGTTTTCATGCATTGGATCAAAAATTGAATTATATTTTTTTATTCATGTTGTTTCTATAATATTTTTAATTTGTTTGGTTTTAATATGTGTTGTTTTATGTGGATATTTTTAGATTTTTTATAAGACTCGAGTATATCATAGATTATTTAACGGGGCAAAATTTAATTTTCATTGAAATTTTATTGAAAGAAACATGTTTGAAACATGTTCGAAACAACATCGTAGAAAAATCCGGAATATGATGTGCAGTAATCTAAAATATATTTTTTCAGAATAAAATAAGCATTGTGTTTTCAGATTGAGTTGCTTGTGACCTTGTTTTTCTCCTGCTTTCTTTTTATATTTGTTGCTTTTTGTCCCTTCTTCTTCTTCGATCATCTTCTTCCTGATCTGTAGTTTGATTATTCTTCCTTTGTGGTCGAACATATGTCTTCTCCTTGTTCTTCTCCTTCGCACAGTGTTTGCACACTTTTGCATGCTGCGTTTTAGATCTATAGTTGGTGCTCTGTCTTTTAGGGGTTGTTTTATCTACAGTGTATAATGTGGGAAGGAGAGAGCTTGGAGCGTATTTTCTGGAATGTGAGACCGGACAGCGTATTATAAGATAATATTTATTAAAAGTCAATATTTTGCAGGGTTTGATACTAAATAGGTGGGTATTTTTGTCAATTTCCCTATTTTGATTTAATCCGACACCCCCTTCCCGCAGATAATAAAACAAAGTAATGATAATGCATTTCAAAACACAAAGCCAAATATAATTTGAAAACATATTCAACCAGTACATTCTTAATTTCCAAACAAAGTAATGATAATGCATTTCAAAACACAAAGCCAAATATAATCTGAAAACATATTCAACCAGTACATTCTTAATTTCCAAACACATGCATTTTTAACTCAAATCACAGCTATTCTGAACATACTGAAAGCTGAAAATTCAACCTGAAAATGAAAATCAAACAAACCCTTATAAATAATCATGGAAAAACCTCAATCACAGATCTCAATCCTAATACACGAGTAATTTTGTAGCTTGTGAAGCCAGCTGCAAAAAAGAGCTTTGCCCACTCTTTCTCGGTTCTCTCTTTCCCTTTGACATCAACCATCATCAGCATATCGAAAAAGAGCTTGGTTTCAGTCGCCTCATGATCTTCCTTTTTATCATCCACAATAATTTCAACAATAATCACTTTTTTGCCATTGTTATTGCTGGGAGTTATTGCTTCTTTGCATTTTTGCAATAGTTTTACACACTCTTCATCAGTCCAGTCATGAAATATCCACTGCTTATATAACATTTTTTACGCATGAGAAACTAGTGATTTAGTAATTCCAAAATGATAAAATAAAACTCATAATATTGATAAAGTTTGAATTTTTACCGTTCGAATTTTAAAAACTCCAACGGAAATTCCAACGAATAATTCCAATATTTTATTTACGCATGAGAAACAAAAATATAAGTTTTTTTTTTGGATAATTAGCAGATAACAAAAATATAACTATATTTTTTGTTGTCACTAAACATATATTTGAAATTGTCAGTAGTCATTCAACTTATACACAATTCCTATTACTAGTAAAATTATAAAAATCATTTGTAGCAAAAATACAAATTCATATAACTAACTATGACTCTGATTATTTATAATTATCACCAAACTAAAAAATTAATATAAAAAATGTATTTAAATTTTTATAATCATTTTCTTAATCTACATTTTAAAAAAAATGGTTAATCAAAAAATTAAACGTAAAAACTAAACAACAGTTAGGTTAAAAACTAAACAACAGTTAGGTCGGATGAATGATACATGTAGATACACTAAATCAATCAACCACCCATGTTTATCTCAATCATATGTGTCATTCGTCCGCCCATGTGGAATAGAAAAACGGAACAAGAAATTTGGTTCAGTTGAAATTGAACTAAACCCTGTCCCAAAAAAAAACAACTAAAATAATTATTTCAGTTCCATTCAGCCGAATGTACACCGCTAGTTGAAATCTTTTTAGCTATATTTGTTTTTTAAAAGTATGTATAGCATTCAAACATGGTTTTAGCAAATTAGGATGGTAGTTAACCTAAGATCAAATTTCATACCTTGAGAAAAACAGCATCAGCATGTGGAATGGACTCAAACATGTCTCCACCAACATAGCTCAAATTGTTTTCTCCTTCCAATCCACCAACAACATGTGGAAGATCAAGCACAGCGCATTTCAAGTCCGGAAATGCATCAGCAATAGCCTTGGCCAACAATCCAGTCCCACCAGCAACATCCACCATTGATTTCAAACCCTCAAACACTTGTTTACATTCCTTAATTAGTATGCTAACCACTAACCGTGCATCACTAGCCATTGCCTCATTAAACATTCCATTCCACCTCTCTTCAATCCCTGCGTACTCCCATAACGCCGTTCCGTGTTTCGTGACAAATGCCGAAGGGCTATCATTTTGAAACCATTCGGTCACGTGATGCCACGGATCGATCAATATCGGGTCGAGCATTGCACGAGCAAAGGGCACCATGCTCAACGGCTCGTCTCTCAATAGTAGACGGGAAGCCGGTGTGAGACAATAACCGTCTTCGTTCTCATCCCCGTCCTCTGAGATTTTGACCACGACGAAGAACTTGGAATGGGTCAGAATGCGCATTAGACGACGGAGACCGTCGGATTTTTGTTTGTTGATGTGGAGAGCGTTGTCTAGTTGAGAAAGTGTGATGGGCTTGCCATGTTTGTGGATGATATCTGGTATGCCTAATTCAATTGCACATTTTAGGGACATTGAGTTTATGAAGTTAAAAATGTGGTTCCACACATGAGCATGAGCATCAAGAAGCTCATGTGTAGACTCTACTACTCCATTAGGCAATGCCATTTTGGGGGAAATTAATGGGATAATTGCAATTAGTTACTAGCACTACTGTTTTGTGTGATATGAATGCAGTATCTTCATTTATTATTTATAGGCAGAGCAAATTTTAAGAGGCTTTGTATAATTGTATCTAGAAGTTTGAGACCCGCTAATGGAACTCTCGTGATTACTACTATTTAAATTGTTAATCAATCAATTAATTAACCTCGTCCAAATTAATGTTTATAAAATATAAATTATTTAATGGAACTCACACGTTACTATTATTTAAATCAATTTGTTCTATCCAAGTTGCAGATATGAACAATTTCTTAAAGATGCTCCACGTTAATCTAACCTTTGCCTGCTCAAGTTGCGTTAATCAATTTAACCTCGTTTGAATCAACGTTTATAAAATATAAATTATTTAATGTTTTGCAAACAATCAATGACTAATCATGGATTTTTGGCTAATTTAACATAATATAACAAATAACATATAAAATTGAATTTGTTGGGTGTTTGTGGGAGATTTTAGAGAAAAATTTAGTTTTGGTCCTATAAGACTGAGCACCTGACGATTTTAGTACCATGGTTGAAAATGATCCTACAAGATTATTCTTGTTACACAAATGGTCCCATTGTTAGTAAATTGACAGTCAAACCTGTTAAATTGACAGTCAAACCTGCGATTTTAGTTTAATGACTTGAAAATAGTCCCATAAGATTGTTCTTGTTACAAAACTAAATATAACTAATATCTATTTTAGGAAAATATATTATCGTTAAAGTTACTATTTTTTATTTATATTAATTAAAAAATTAACACGTAAATTAAATTATAAAATTTATAATTCAACTAATAAAAAATAAAATTTCTGGAAAATAATTTTTAAAAGTAGATGTTAATTGTTTTTTGGTGAATGTGTAATAAAAAAAAAGATCAAAATACATGCATTATTTATTTTAATTAGAAAATTAACAAAGTAAATTAAATGATAAAATTTATAACTCAAGTTATAAAAAATAAATTTTCTGGAAAATATTTTTTAAACTTAGATGTTAATTATATTTTTTTGTGTGAATGTGTAATACAAAAAAAAATCAAATATATGTAGCATTTATTTTAATTAAAAAACTAACAAAGTAAACTAAATGATAAAATTTGTATTTCAAGCTATAAAAAATAGTTTTTCTGGAAAATAATTTTTGAAAGTAGGTGATAATTTGTTTTTGTTTTGCGTGAATGGTGTTGTAACACAAATTTTTTGTCTGCGAATATTATAAACAAGAAAATAATAATACAAATAAAATTTATTGAATCAAATGAAATAAAAGGAGTACAATTTCTAATAATCCTATGATTCTTCTCTTCAAAAATAATATTCGAATATTCGAAGGTAAATTCGTCACTTGATCTCCTTCAAGCTTGAATTTGAGCCGAAATAATATTAATTCGAGGGCGTGACAACTTAATCCCAAATTAAACACTTGATTTGAGTCAAATCCGCGATGAACGCCTTGAATCGCGCCTTGAACACCGTGGACTTCCTTCGATTTGGACTCCTTGATTTGAGAGAATTCGCCTCTTGCTTGAACTTCTTCTCTAGGATTTTTGTGTGTCTTTGAATTATGAAGAGGACCCCATATTTATAGTTGTGGAATAGGGTTCTTGCCATAATTACTTGGTTGAAGTGTAAGTCCAAGCGGCTACGATAATCTAGAGGGGGGGTGAATAGATTATCTCCATCTTTTCGATTTCGCCCTCTTTTTCAAACCAAATGCTCAAACACAATAATAAAGGTGCGGAATGTAAACAACACGCGTCGATTTAAAGAGGTTCAACCCACCTAGGGCCTAATCCTCTACCACCCTAGTATATCCGGGATGGATTTCAAAACGAAAAAGAATTTTATTAATTACCAAAATTATTACAAATTCAACTTACAACACTTTGAATAGCACCACACTCTTCTTCAACAACACCTTTGGAGATTACCACAATCTCCCTTTGAAGATCACCACAATCTTCCTTCAACGGCACCTTGTGAAGATTACTACAATCTTCAACCTTGAAGAATACCAAATTCTTCAACACCTCAATAAGAAGATTACCACAATCTTCTTGCACCTATCACCTAGATCATCCAAGTGTGCTCTTACCACAAGAACACTCACAAGGATATCTTGTGTTTGAATGATAACCAAAAATCAAGATTACAACTCAATAATGAATATTACAATTTGAGTGCAAAGTGTAATCAAGGATAGCCTAGACCTCAAGGATGTGAAAGTGAAAAGCTAGGCAAAATTACAACAAGAATAATAACAATGAATAACAAATATTTGCTTGAAGTGTATCTTGTTGTGTTGTCTCTCAATTCTTGTATTGGTTGCTCCAAAACTTCCTCTATTTATAGGAGATGATTGATCAAGCATAGGCTCATCTTGGGGATTGAAAATCTACAGAAAAATACAATTAAAATCAAGAATATAGTTGTTAGAAATCAATCCCACAATTTAAGAAAATGTGTCTGCTGTCAAACGGTCATATTTTTGCTGTCAAAGCACAGGGCGACCGGTCGCACAGAAATAAAAGTTTGAAACGTAACACATGAAAAATACACAGGGCGACCGGTCGACATAGGCTTCGACCGGTCGACCCTTTTCTCAACTGGTCCCCCTAAGTGTTTTATGGAGAAAAAATTGTTCATTTGAAAGAACGTTCGAGTGCCGGTCGACCCACTGGCGGCCGGTCGACGACCGTTTTTCACTTCTGTCTCATTTTTTGTTCCAAAATCATCTTCAGGTACGGGTTGCCCTATAGGGCGACCGGTCGACCTCGAGACAGAAAAGTTGTCCAATTTTTGTCGAAAATAAAACCCAAGAAATACTCCGAAAATTTAGTAAAAACATTTTATACAAATCGGAAGTATTTAGACAACATTTAGGAACCTTGTTTAGAAGTGAAAACCCATTGACATAAAATCATTAAAAGTGTTGTCCAATATTATCGAAAATAAACTTGAGGAGATACTCCGAAAAATATTAAAACCATTTTAAATCATTTAGGAGTATTTGGACAACCTTTAAAAACATTGTTTTGGTGACAAAATAAAATCATCAAAATTAAGATAAAAACGTGTATCAAACATGAAGGACGCGATTTGATTGGTCCATCATGATTTGTCTTGCATATCTTGCCATAATCAAAAGATTGTGATTTGATTTGATTTGACTTGATTTATTTACCAAAAAATTGATAAATCACTTCCTTATTTACATGATCTTGTCTTGATGGCCAAGAATGAAGATTTTGACACTAGCAATATTTGGCATTAAATTTAGGTGTCTACAAATGCCCGCTCGCGATTTGTTCACAGACAACATGTCATGGAGTGAATGAATCGCGAAATCTTTTCACTTCGGATCAATTTGAAGCACATAGATAGTTTATACTCATATCAATGAGCTCTTGAATTTGTAGATAGTTTATATTCATATCAAGGAGTTCTTGAACTTGAATTTGGATTTGCAAACAGTTTATACTCATGTCAAGGAGTCTTCATTTAAACTTGACATATATTGATAGTTTATATTCGTATCAAGGAGTCTTCACTTGAACTTGGATTTGTAAACAATTTATACTCGTGTCAAGGAGTATTCGTTTGAATTTGAGATTTATAAACAGTTTATACTTGTGTTAAAGAGTTCTTGAATTTGTAGACATATTGATAGTTTATACTCGTATCAAGGAGTGATCATTTGAATTTGAGATATATTGATAGTTTATACTCGTATCAAGGAGTATTCACTTGAGTTTAATATATGCTGATAGTTTATACTCGTATCAAGGAGCATTCATTCGGATTTGATATATTGATAGTTTATACTCGTATCGAGGAGTATTCACTTGAACTTGGGATATAGACCTTTTATTCTCATGCCAAGGAGTGTGATTGATAGTTTAGGCTCTTATCAAAGAGCACTTGAGAAGAATTTATTTGGCATCTTTAGATAGTTTATGCTCGTATCGAGGAGCTATATAGACAGTTTATGCTCGTATCGGGAGCCATATTGATAGTTTATGCTCATATCGGGAGCCATATAGATAGTTTATGCTCGTATCAAGGAGCATTTTTGAAGACTTTGATTTGAAAATTTTAGATAGTTTATGCTCATATCCGGGAGCCAAATGGACAGTTTTAGTTCTTGCCAAGGAGCTTTTGAGAAGAATTTATTTGACATCTTTAGATAATTTATGCTCATATCTAGGAGCATTGAGAAGCTGAAGATTGCTCCATTTCCTCTTCTTCATCGCCATCATCATTGGCATAACTTGGGCATTCTTGTTGGTCAAAGTTTAAACTTATCTCAATAGCATGTGCTCGAGTTGCTAATTCTTCAAAAGTTTTTGGCCTTATCCCTTGAAGTATGTAGCATAAACCCCAATTCATTCCTTGGATACACATCTCAATTGCAGAAGCGTGATCTCCATAAGTCCCAGCATCATTGCACGTTTCAATGAAGGGGGCCATGTGTTGTCTTGAACCGCCTTTACCATTGAATTGTTGGAATTTTGGAGGTTGATAGCCAATTGGCATTTTCAAAATTATCAATTCTCGAAGTGTATGGCTTGGCATAAGCTGAAGTTGACTTGAAGCTTTCATCGAACTCTTCTTTGATAGTTCCTTTAATGAATTCTTTCACTTGGTCAATTGGAATCATCGCGATAGACGAGACTTGCAACTCTTCAGTTTGAGACTTCTCATTTTCACATAGTTGCTGCTTTGTGGACGTTTCAACATCATCTTGAGTTTCGACTTGTTTGCCCATCACGCGACTTGAACCAACTTGATCTACTTTGTCCATCAACTTCATAATTTGGGAGTCTCGATCTTGAACATGCTTTGTAAGTCCCTCTAGAGCCCTTGTCAAGCTTGCAATTTGCTCCTCCAGGGTTGTAGAATTTATCACCATGACGGACGCCACATTTGAAGTGAATGAGTAACTTGACGCCGAGCGAAGAGTTTATGAAGCAGACGTATCCTTCAGATCTCCAACATCTTTGTTTGCGTTGCCCTGAAGTGATTCATCCTCAGCAATTCCAAGCAAGAGAGTGATCTCCGAAGGTGCTTGCAATTTCTTGGATATGACGCCAAGACTTCCACTTGTGGCGTTTGAGGAGTTTGATGTAGCAGCTTTGACTATTGTCACCTTGCAATTAACCATGATACTTCGAGCACTTTAATGAAGAGAAGAGATGAGAGGTAGAAACTGTCCCACCGGGCGTGCCAAAATTTGTAACACAAATTTCTTGTCTGCGAATATTGTAAACAAGAAAAAAATAATACAAATAAAATTTATTGAATCAAATGAAATAAAAGGAGTACAATTCCTAATAATCCCCTGATTCTTCTCTTCAAAAATTATATTTGAATATTCGAAGGTAAATTCGTCACTTGATCTCCTTAAAGCTTGAATTTGAGCCGAAATAACATTAATTCGAGGGCTTGACAGCTTAATCCCGAATTAAACACTTGATTTGAGTCGAATCCGCGATGAACGCCTTGAATCGCACCTTGAACACCGTGGACTTCCTTCGATTTGGACTCCTTGATTTGAGAGAATTCGCCTCTTGCTTGAACTTCTTCTCTAGGATTTTTGTGTGTCTTTGAATTATGAAAAAGACCCCTATTTATAGTTGTGGAATAGGGTTCATCCATAATTACTTGGTTGAAGGACGCGATTTGATTGGTCCATCATGATTTGTCTTGCATATCTTGCCATAATCAAAAGATTGTGATTTGATTTGATTTGACTTGATTTATTTACCAAAAAAATGATAAATCACTTCCTTATTTGCATGATCTTGTCTTGATGGCCAAGAATGAAGATTTTGACACTAGCAATATTTGGCAGTAAATTTAGGTGTCTACAGGTGTAATACGAAAAAAAAATCAAATACATGCACGCACATATATATATAGGGAGAGGGTTATATGAGACCACCTCTTAGGGTAAGTTCATAGGGACCAATTCTAGCCACATATCTAGATTTTTCAATGGTTGTGATTTTAGAGCTAAAAATTCAGATTAAATGTTGGTAATTAGAGAAAGGGGTAAATTAGTCATCCTACAAAATTACCCAATATTCATGGAATTCTGTTCACATTATGATCACACAATCTATGCAAATCTCACGTCAAATTCAACGTGAACAAATCTCATCTTTCTTCTTCTTCAATGCACTACTGTGTAATCATTCATCATTCTTCTTCAACGCACTATTGTGTGAAAAATATTGCAGACAATTTGTCATAGTTGCTAGAGCTTGACTTCAGTTCAAAGTTTAATTTGCTTATGAAGATGTAATTTGTTGCTTGTGTAGATGTGTCATGGTTTATATACCATTAACTACATAAGCAAGTCATAAGCAACAATCCGATACTACATAAGCAACAATCCGATACTACATAAGCAACAAATATACACTACGTATGCACCACGAATACATTAACTACATAAGCAAGTCATAGCAACAAACCCATACTACATAAGCAACAAGTCTATACTACATAAGCAACGAATATACACTACGTATGCACCACGGATACATTAACTACATAAGCAAGTCATAAGCAACAAACTCATACTATATAAGCAACAAGTCTATATTACATAAGCAACGAATATAAACTACGTATGCACCACGAATACATTAACTACATAAGCAAGTCATAAGCAACAAACCCATACTACATAAGCGATAAGCCTATACTACATAAGCAATGAATATACACTACACATGCATCACAGATACATTAACTACATAAGCAACAACCCTATACTACATAAGCAACATAGAATTTTTTTGAAACTGAAACGCTGGAGAGAGAGTGTGCGTGAAGAGTGGGTGAAATCGCGTGAAAGAGGGAATGAAATCTTAGTAACTGATTCTAAAGTGCCAAATTACCACCTACCCTTTTTAATTGCTGAAACAAAAAAAATAAACATAAAAAAGCCCTAAAAATCTGGACCACCCAAAATTGTTGATCTATGGTTAGGATGTGTCCCCATGGACTCACTCCAAGTAGGAGGACCTATTTGATCCATATTATATATATATATATATATATTTTGGGGTTCCTACGTACTTACCCAGTGCATGTATGTGTAAAGTTTGATTTCAAAACATAAAAAATAAAAATATAATATTTGAAAATAAAAAAATAAAAAAATGTGAGCCAGATTAATTATCTTTTTATGACAACTGTGAATTTGCTGGTATATATCTATTTATAGGTTAACTATACTCAAATATTTTTAATAGTATTTCTTTTAAATTTTTTAAAAATAATTCTTATATTTAAAAATTATGAAATTATTTAATATTGTAATTTTTTTATTTTATTTATAGTTGGACTTGAACTACATATATTTTCCAAGACGTAAATGTGATATTTGTAATTATTTGTATTTTCAAAAATTAAGAAGTAATTTAAACTAAAAAAGATATTGGAAACTTATTTGTTTTTCTAAATATTTTAAATAAGAAAATTTGTTTCAAAGAAATAAAAAACATTGGAAAATATATTTTTAGAAAAATATTTGAAGGACAAAGATCTTTTTTTAATTTTCAAGTGTGGCATTCACAATATTAATTTTAAATAAAAATATAAAATATAAAATAATTTTATCATCAATAATGTTAAATTTAACCAATAAAAGAATAATGAGACCATTTTTGGTTAAAAATGTAACTTTGGTGTCTTATGAGACTATTTTTGTCATTAATAACTTTTTCCGTCAATATTTTAACAGACACCACGCCACAATTTAAGTTTTGGTGTTTTATAGGTCCATTTTTGGTTAAAATTATAATTTTGGGACTAAAAAGTGAGAAAAGTGAATTTTTCTCGAGATTTTAATAAAAGAACTGTAGGGCGTCATAAGTAGTCGCCAACCAAATCTTCTTCTGTTTTTTAACGCGCTCGTCATACCAACGCCCATATATCAATCAATTCAAATATTTGTATTCAAAATTCTAATCCATTTTATTCTTATTTGAAATATATTCGAATATATACAAATCAATTTAGTTATTGGTATTCAAAATTCTAATATATCTTTATTATTAAGTTATTTAGAAATTATATATATTTGAAATAAGATATATTTTTTAGTAGGAAGAGAGTGAGTTTTGTTGATTTTTTTCAATTTTGGCTTAGTAACACTTATTTATATTAAGACAATTCTCTAATCAATAACTAGGATTTATTTGATCTAACAACAACATCATTCATTAGGATAGTCCAACAAAATATATTTTAAACTTTTCTACAGTTTTTCTTATCTAAAAATTAATATTTTTCCTACAATTTTTTTTTGTAGAGAAATTTAAAATATTATATATTTTGTTAGACTATTCACTAAATTTATCTAGTAGATCAAAAAATTCCTAGCATCGGTTATAGAGTTGTCTTAGTAGAAATGAATATAGGTTAGAATTTTGAATATTAATATTCGAATTGATTTGTAAATATTCGAATATATTTCAAATAAGAATAAGAATTATTTTTTGTATTTGAATTTTAAAAAAATTTGTATAAAATATTCTTTAATTGAGGCCAACATGAATAGAATATATTTATACTTAGCTCAGGATCTTTTGTTCTATTATCTGTTTATCTTGTTTTTCAATCATATTAGATGGATAAAGATGGATAACCAGTATACAGTTAGCTGTTGGATTGTGATATTCGAACATCAAATAAGACATCAGTTTTAATGTACAATATGGATAAATTAAATAAAATCACATTTCCAATATCAACTCTTTGCAGCCCATATTCTTTGACCAATATTATCTATTGCTTGAGCATAATAGACTAGAACTGTCAAAATGGGTTTGCCTCTTGGGTCAGTCCGCACCGCCTAATAAATGGGTTGGGCTGGAAATATGCTGGGCCGCTAGAAAGTGGGCTTCAATGGGCCAGCTCGCTTGGGCTGTGGGCTGGAGGTAGGGGTGGCCACGGTTCCGAAACCGCCGGTTCTGGTAAACTCATTTTAGAGGAATCGGAACAACGGTTCCGGTTCCAAAACCGAAACCGATGGTTTTGGTCTGGTTCAAAACCCGGTTCCTCTACGGTTTCGGTTCCGGTTTTAATCGAACTGTTTGTTTATCTTTTGATAATTTTTTGATTTCTTAAAATACTTTATCAATTTCAATTGAAAAAATTAAAATAAAAAAAAGGCCTGGACTTAATATTCAATAAAGTTTTATATTTAATATTAATAATAATATTAAACTATCTATATATGCTATTAGAGTGTAGAAGAATCAAAGTTCACTTAGTTCGCTTACAACATTTGTTCTAAAACGTGTCATATGTAGCTACGAAAATAAAACATCATAATAAACATTTAACATTTCTTCTAACATGTATTACCAAAACAAGATTGTTGGTTTTAACCTTAAAAAAAAACGGTTCCATCACGGTTTCACCTACGGTTCTAATCGACGGTTAAAACCGCCGGTTCCACGGTTTTTGAGATCTAAGAACCGGAACCGACCTACACGGTTCCGGTTTTGGAACCATTGACCACGATTACGGTTTAGGAATTGATGACCATGGTTCCGGTTCCGGTTTGAAATCCAATTTTGGTTCCATTTGGCCACCCCTAGCTGGAGGGGGGTGGGGCGGGCCAACCCACCTCCTATTTTTGTAGTATTTTAAATTTTAACTTTTAAATCAATTGTTGTTCTACATTAAGGGTGGATGAGACTAAGTGCATGTATAATTTTAACTTCTAAATGCTAGCTGCTATGGTAATTCGTAGCTACAACATTAACTATCAGCCTATGACTATTAATTACTCTTGCTAATTTAACATTAATGTTTCAATGTAACCGTTTTTTTATAATATTAATTACTTCAAGTTATATCATGACCCTATTAACTACAAATAGTTGTATTAATGATTTTATTAACAACAATTTAATATGACTGCATTAATGACTACATTAACAATAGCCAATAACTTTCATTTGCAGGTTGGCAAGTTTCCAAAAACGAATTAAAATTCGGGAAGAAAACTTAAATGGTGTTATCATTAAAACATGTAATATAACTCAAGATTCAAGAAAAATACAATTGGTTCAGCATCTGCATTAATTTTACCCGCATTTTGCTGGGTTAAAAATGTGAAAAAAAAAAAGTTTGGCAGGTCGGTCTTGCACTGCAGGCTGCGGCTGGCCCATCCCGCCATCCCGTTTTGATGGCTCTACAATAGACTGTGCCTTGATAATCATAGGCTAGGAATTAGGTTACATTGCACATCCTAATCAACAAAGAAAACCTATTACAACTCTAATTCTTACTTATTGGATCTTTCCATATCTAATACAAGTCGAATACCATCACAATATGAATTCCAAAAAGTTTTCTTTTGTTCTCAAAGTCTTCCTTTCCAAGACTTTCCAAATGATTCAATCTTTCAATCCTACAAAAAAAAAGATAACTAAAAATTAATTTTCCACAAAACCCATAAAACAAAGGACTTAACAACAATAGTCTAGTAAATTGATTTTCCAAATATGTGGATTGCACATTAGAAAGCCAGTCACTAATATAAGATTCAATTATAATAGGGATTGAGATATATTGTTTTAATGTCTCTCCCTGTATTATTAGTAGAGAGATTATTAGGCGTCTCATACGTAGAAGTATAGCTGTCAAAATACCGGGCTGGGCCAGCCCAAGCCCGCCGGGCTTTTGAAAAAATTGGGCCAGGCTGGTCCAAACCCGGTAGTTTTCGGGCCTAGGATAATGAAGCCCAGTCCATTGAAATATCGGGTTGGGCCGGGTCGGCCCGTCGGGCCGAGTTGGAATTGACAGCTCTACGTAGAAGTGTCAAAATGGGCTGGCGGGGCAGACCGGCCAGCAAACAGCCAAAACCCACCGTTTGATGGGCTGAGCCGGGCAGGGAAAACCTCAAACCAACCCAGCCCGCCTTGGGCAGCGGGTTGGACGGGCTAGTCCGCCATAAGTTAATTTTTCTTTTTTCTTTTTTTTTGTTGCATATTTGGCATGTTTCTTTTCCATTACATGTATTTTCTATCAAGTTTTTAATGTTAACATTATATCAAATACTTGATATTAAATCTATATACTTAATAAACATAAATTGAATATCCAATATATTTCTTGAAAGAAATTAAAAGCTACCAATATTTTGTCTTCCAGACTTCCAGTGCTTCAAAGCTCATTTGATGTCACATTGGACCTAATATATCTCCAAGATGTATTTATATAATATTAAGCCTAAAGTTGGTGTACATACAAGAACCAACAATAGACTCTTGAAAAAGAAAAAAACAATAGCTTCAGAATATTTCAGTGGGAAGCAGGGACGGTCCAGTTGGTTCACAAGACTTAATTATAACGCTAGCCACAAAATTCAAGAAGTTTTCAGTGTTCCAAAATCAAAACTGAATCATAGAAAAGTGCCATTTGCATGGTTTTGCCATCATATACATCCCTGAATGTACAATCATTAATTTTAGGCCAGTTAAATATGTCAGAAAAATTCTAAATGTTAGAAGTTAAGCCATGATATCACTGTTTAATCCCCAAAATTAGAGTAATATATGTTTATGTGCTGTCAGAAATTGATGGCCCGTCTTTTCTTACATAATATTTCTTCACTGAATTTTTGTTAAAATAAAAAGTGAACGGCCCACGGGCCGGGTTGGCGCCTCAACCCGCGACCGAAATGGGCTGGCCCATTTAGGCCCGCCAAGACGCCTCTTGGCGGGTTACTAAGCCTTCAACCCACCCCCTTATCTTTGGCAGTGCTGTGGGGCCGGCCCGACAGGCCTGACCCATTTTGACAGCTCTACTCCTACGATATCTGTCGCATGGTTGCATGCATGATAATTATATTGGGCATTGATAATTTTATTCACGAATCAATAATTTTTAGGGATAATTACAAAAGACCTCCTGAGGATTGGTCTAATTATAAAAAAATCAGAGATATTTTTTAAAATTACAAAAAGTCCCATCAAGTTTGATTTTGTCTTAAATTCAAGGGGGTAACTTTAATATTTTTGGAAATATCAGGGATTTTTTTGAAATGATTTTTGCTTATGAAAGAGAAAAATGTAAGATGAATCAAACATGAAGAAACTTCTTGCAATTTTAAAATGTACATCATATTGCATACCAGAGCACATGCGTGATTTTCTCTCTCCAGCGCGATTTTCTCTCTCCCCACGTGATTCTCTCTATCCCAATAACTGATTCCATATATTTGAACGGTCCCCACATATTTGTTTTGACAATTATACCCTTATTTTGCCTTAATTAAATATTTAATGTAATTTTAACACCTATTTATCTTAGCCATTGATATAGATAAATGAGGGTTGATATGAATCCACATTGTCTCATTACAATATGTGGTCTCATTGGATCCTCCCATATATATATATATATATATATATATATACTAGTGCTTTACCCGTGCGATGCACGGCAAGTGTAATATTGGACAATATGAAGTTTATTGTGTTTTATGATACTTGGTTTGTTGTGTTCGACCGTGTAGATTGGATGTTTATAAAATTTATTACACATTAATGAAAAATAGAAAATGTACAAACATCTATTCGAACAAATTAATATCTACAAATTTTGAAAAACTTCTTTGTACACCACGTTTTTAGTTTGTTTGTTTTTTGATTCATCTTCGCCACAGACTAATATTTTGAGTCCCTTCCGATTGGTGACTCGGGAAACGACAACGTATAATTGACCGTGACTGAATACCGGATTCTTCAAGTACAGATCAACATTTGAGAGAGATTGGCCTTGGCTCTTGTTTATGGTCATTGCATAAGACACGATCAGAGGAAACTGTCTACGTTGAAACTTAAATGGAATTCTGAGGTCCGACGGTGTTAGTGTCATTCGCGGTATCAACACCTTATGACCTTCATGTGTTTCAGTGAGAATTTAGCTTCAAGTACGTGTCTAGAGAACCTCGTAATCACCAATCTAGTCCCATTACACAATCCAGTCGAGTGGTCCATGTTCCTCAAGAGCATAACTGGAGTCCCAACCCTTCAAAGCAACTCATGATTGGGAACGCCGGAACATTTTATACCATTCAAAAATTCTGGCGTATGAATATCATGCAAGAAATCAATATTAGCATCAGATTTACTCGTGCTATCTGAGCTCAGATAAGTCTGTCCCTCCGAAGAATTTAAAGACGTCATATGATGATTGATCGACTCAACAACATCAAGAGTCGGTGCGAGTATCGCCCTATCTTTCAAATAAATAGGATCATCAGTGGCGTCTTTAAACATTGGATAAGTATTCTCTACAATTGTTGCGATGGGATCACCAGATGATTCCAAAAGAATATCTTCAGGTATATCGATAGTGGCACAACCATCATTAGATCCTCCGACTGTTCCATCTCCGATGCTTGCTATCCACTCTGAGAACTAGGCCAAATCCGCATATTCATCTGCCTGATTGAGGCTTTGAAGACGTATATTTTTAGTCAATCTCAGTACTGTACAATCTTTCCACAAATATGATGCATTTATCGTGGCATTAACTACATCCTGTCGACTTCCCTTCGGTATAACATGCAATATCTGTCTGAAGTCACCCCCAAACACAACAGTTTTCCCTCCAAAAGGTTTTGATTCATTGCGTGGATTGATTAATTTTAAAAGAACTTTCAGAGTTTCATTCACGGCTTCAAAGCAATGCTTATGCATCATTGGGGCTTCATCCCAGATTATAAGTTTACAACGAATAATCAGCTCAGCAAGTGGAGTCCCCTGTTTGATATTGCAAGTTGACTCTTGATTTGGGTTTAAAGGAATAACAAAACGGGAATGGGCAGTCCTTCCACCAGGCAGCAATAGGGACGCTATTCCACTCGATGCCACGTTCAACACAATTTCTCCTTTCGATCTCAAAGCCGCAGATAAAGCCCTCCACAAAAATGTCTTGCCTGTTCCCCCATATCCGTATACAAAGAACATACCACCTTTATTTGATTCCACCGCTGTCATGATTTTAGAGTAAACATTTTTTTGTTCCTCATTGAGTCTGGAAATGAGGTTCTTGTGCTCTACCAAAAGAGCCTTACGATCATAACGCAACTCATCGTATATCAATCTGTTTCGGCTATTCCCAGTATTGTCAGCATCAGGAAAGGGCATCGTATCAAAATCACGTAGACTCGTGCCACGATTTCTCAATATTCTTTCAATCTCCAACAAAGCAAGATTTTTTATCTCATTCTCACTCAATACCAATTCTGCAAGAAAAATAATACGACATTGAATAAATAAAAAGATATATAAAATAATATTATTAGAAATAAAAATATGACATTTAACATATAATAATAATACCTTCATGTTGGAGAAGACGTCGCCGTCTATGTAGAATATCATCCGAAAGATATTGCCAACACTTGTCCCATACTACTTCTGGTCTGCTCAAAGATTCTGATGATAGCAACGACGCAAAAAGACTTCGGAGACTCTCTGCAGAAGCCCAATGGCTCGCTTCAGTGATTGCATCAACATATTCCCTATCATCTTCTAACAAACCAAGAGCATAGCAAGCGTCACGGTACGAAGCGTGTTGAGTACCATTGACCTTCTTGTAGTCATCATGACACGTAGCCCCACGTACAATATTGAGAAGACACCGCAAGTAGTACATATCACCAGCCCCTGGAGGGACGAAAAACACTCTACCTATTGATTTCCCCATTTTTCTTGGCATCCACTTCCTGAGTTCTTTCTTCCATGTAAATTTTGTTGGGGCTTCAGCATAGGTTAGCTCACGGGCTTCAAGATATATTTTGTTTGCTTCCATCCATGCTAAAAACATGCTCTCCTTAACTGAATCTTTACTAAGAACATCATCTATTCGCTCGTTATCATCGAAAATAACACTCTGCTCATTCGGAAGATGGAAGCTGAGTCGTTCGACTGAAGGATATTTGTACTGAATCTCAAACCCCAATAACCTCCACGCAGCTTCACACGAAGATATATATCTACAATCATAAAACATGCTCACTTCATCAACGGTTTTTCCCGAGTCCTCCTCGTCGGTGCTTGTATAAAAACGATCTTTGTCACGCGATCATTACCTTTGTTGACATACTTAAATAGGTACTTAATAGATCTGGCCTGATTACACCATTCCACATTTATGTGAGCTCCATATTTGAGTAACAACTGACGATTATGAGGCACCACATATCTGTTGTCCAGCGGGACACCATTTTTTTCAACTACTCTTCCATCATTTCTACGTCTATAACGCGGATAACCTTTCATCAATAGTAGTCGCATCCACAAATTTTTTGGGAAAATGCTTACTGCAGCGACCATCAACCATACATGGAGAGTTTTTCCTTACATCACCACATGTACCATGAATCATATGATCCTTTACTATAGCATAATAGCATGGATCAATTCTCTCGTCAGGTATTTCGGCTGATATGATTCGATCTATGTCATCTGCAGTTGGATATTTGTCTTCCTTAGACAGAAACAACAATATATGTGCATGAGGCAAGCCACGCTTTTGAAATTCTATCGTATAGATAACTGCAATATAATAAAACAAATAATAATAAGGATTTGAGTCAATGAACTAAGTAAACAAATATTTAATATATTATCAAAAATATATATAAAAATTTAAAAAACAAAAAATAACCTGCATTTACTTTCCCGAAAAGTTTATTTTTCCGAAGATCTTTGATCAAAGAATCTAGCTTAAGCTTAAAGATTCTGCAAACAATATCCGGTCGATCTTCCGGATTTAGATTCTTTTTCTGAACAAAACGAATGATCTCTGGCCATTTGGGATTGCAAGTAAATGTTATAAACAAATCCGGATAACCCGTCCATCGACAAATAGCCATCACATCTTGATAATTTTGTATCATATATCGAGCACCTCCGGTGAAAGTTGAAGGTAATATAATGCGTTTGCCTTGAGTACTCGGATCAATGTCACCACGCAAAACAGCATCCGTCAAGCCTTTATATATATCACAACGAAGCTTTTTCTGATTCAAACGGATATATTTCAATCTAGCAGACTCGACCATTGTGTAAGCATCAACAACAAACTGTTGAAACAATCTCTGTGAAGACAAAATAGTCGTCGATTCATGGTCTCTATCGTGTAATCTGTACGCAAAATATTCACGCACACTAATTGTTCTTCTAGAACCAGTACTATTAGTCTTATTTACTGAAAATGGTATATCTTCTCTAAAACCATCCTCACCAAAAGGTAATAATAATGGATACTGCAAGGCCAAATAAGAAGAATTCAATTCATTTATCCGCTGCAAAAGACTAGATCTTGTTTCAACAACGATATCCCGATCACCCAAAGCACGATCAAAATCACCAACAATCAGAGCGGCGACTTCACTGCTCGTTGGCATATTATATCTCCTAGCATCCGTACTCCTTCTACCAATCAAACGTAATTTTACATCTGAATAACCATGTTCTCGAATCTTTTCTTTTGCCATTCTAAAAGATTTAACCAAAACATTGTTCTCGTCCAACATTTTCTTCAATTCAGACACGATAACTTCGTGCAAATTATTGCTATCACTTCCTTGCCTACAAATTTGAAAATGTTTTCTTAAAAATAAAAAAAAGAATTGCGTTTAATAATTTAAACAAATCAATAACAAAGAAACAAAATATAATAAAAAAATAAACAAATCTGACGGAATTCAACCTATGACTTATTTCATTTTCCGTATCATATATATATAGCTGAGCAAATTTGGGGGTCGATCCATCCGGCGGCAACAAACTTCCAATAAGGTGGTAATTTTGGCCATACATTCGAAAAACCGGAGGACCCCTGCCTTTGTTCACATCCGTGTCAATCTTTCCTCCCATAGATGTAAAACAAAACATATTGTTATAAGAACGTATATTTTCTTGAAAGTGTTTGCTTTTATTTCCATTTCCAAACAATAGATCTTGAAGAACAGTTGGTGGCTGTTTGATTGGGGGAAGTTGAATATTTCCGTGCCCACAACACAAAGAGTAGCGAGGGTTTGATTTTGGATAGGAGGATAGCCTCTCTTCTAACCAAAATAAAGCTCCACAAAATTGGCATTTATAACTCGCATCCCCCATATCACAATACTCTGAAAAAAATAATAATTACACTAATTAATGAAATTATACTAAATAATATTAATAGATTCAAATATATGAAATTAAAAAATATAAAAAATTACACAAACCATCATGTGAAGGATTTAATAATTCACTGAGCTCAATTCCAGTTACAGTAACACCATAATTCTCATACGTTGTTGGCTTATTTGAAGTAGCATGGGCTCCAATCGGTTCATCATCAGTGAGATCAATTATTACAGCTTCTTTCGAACTCATCGAAGAGGGTGTACTGGAAGTACCATAATTAGATACGCCACGATTAACGATATTTCTTCTGGGGAGTAATTGTGAGCCTGAAACTATAATGATAAATTTGAAATATTATCATTATCATTAATCTTATTATTATTATTATTATTATCTATATAAAACTATATTTAATTATATACAAAATAATTAAATGAAAAAATAATTGAACATACCATTTGTGATATTGCTAAACGGACTTTTGGAAAATGGATAAACCATTGAACTTGATGAGCCTTTTTCAAAGGATGTCCTCTCAGATAATGATATATTTTCTGAAACAAAATTATTAAAGTTAAACTATAATAGAATAATTTATATTAAATTTAATAGTAAATTAAATAAAAATAATATAATCTATATATATATACTACCCTTCTAAAATAATATCATATATTAAATTTGATTTTTATACAATAATGTTATTATGTTACATAATAATAATAATCATGTAACAATAATAATAGTAATTATATTCTATTTTAAATTAGATAATAATATAATAACTATTATTATTATTTTTACTTAACAAATTTAGATAATATTTAACATTGAATATTATTATAATATAATCTATTTATATAATAACGAAACAAAAACAATAATAATAATAAATATATAAAATATTTAATATTCGTAAATAATAATTTAATATTAATTTTCATGTATAAAATAGATAAATTATTAAGTAATATTACGCTTAAAATAATAATTTAATATAATATAATAAACAAATAATATTTTAGAATAACAAAATAATATAATAGTTATATTTTAATTTCCATAATAATAATAAATAATAATATAATAACAATATCTACTTATATAATAAATAAATAAATATATTACACAAAAATAAATTATTTATACAATACGGTTTTAATAAACATCAAATAACAAATAAATTAATTTATTAAATTTATTTAATAAATGGAATTATTAATAATTTGTATAAAAATTATGAAAGCTCAAATATAAAACTGAAGCCCATTTAGCAATTAATTTTATTTTTTAGCCCATAGCCTAAACCAGATCCAAACACAAAAAACAGCCCAATTCGGTCCAAGCCCACATCTAGAATCTTCTACCAGATAGGGTTAGTTTTAGTGGTAACCTTCCACACGATTGTGACACGTGGCAAGATCAACGGATGGGAATGAATCATCATATGATGTGTTTGACCGATTTTTTGTTACCTCTCATTTCACATTTTCAATGTATTCTACACTCTTCTCTGGTTCCTTTTCGTCTTCTCTCTGTGAAAATTAGGGTTTCATTTTCATTGTCATTTCTCTCCGCCTCATTTCGCTGCTCGTCCGACCTTTTTCCGACTACAATAGTCTGTAATCTTAAGAAACAAAAACCCCTCCATTTTTTGTTTCTTCGATTAACAGACGGTAAAATAAAGTTTGTCCGATTTGAACTTCATTTTGTTTCGGGCGATTTAAGGTTTTCAGAAAAATTTACTTTCTTACAAAAAAAATGTTGGCTTGTGGTTGTTCTTTGCTTACTTTTACAAAAAAAAATCAAAAAACCTAGTTTCTGCAATATTTCTATATTTTTTGGTACAAAGTTTGTTTTTTCAGAAATATATTTCAGTACATAGTTTGTTTTTCAGAAATATTTGGGGTACATCCATGTAATATTTGGTTATTTATTTCTGTAAATGATCTTTATTGTGGAAATGGGGGTTTTAAACCCTTCCACGGTTTCATTTTTAGATGTTCGATTTATGCTTTTTTTTTTCATTTTTGAGAAGCTAAAAATTACTTTTTATTATTTATGTTAAATTTTTTTAAAAATTTTACGGAAGCCAGAAAACTTTACGGCTTCGTATTTTAATGGTAGAAATGAAGGATTTAATTTTTTTAAATGGGTAAAATTCAAAAATATATATTATTTTTCAAGATCTACATCTACAAAAACGAAAACGTTCAGATCTGAAATATTTTGAACATTGAAGTATAACACTGAATTTTTTTTTTATTTTGAAAAAATATGATGCATTTTTCTGTAGTTTTACACTTAGAAAAAACCACTTGACCGTACACAAAAAATGTATTGGAATCCTGTTGGTTGATAGTGTATATTTTGTTTATTGTTCATTTTTAAGTTTAATATTGTCATTATATCTGAAATCCTTTTTGGATCTAGGGTTTTCATGAAAGAAAAACCCTAAGATTTCATCTCGATGGAGTTCGTATCTGGTGAAGACGACGAAAAAAAGATAAGTTATTTTAATTTTTTTTTATATGAAAAAATCGATTTGTATTATTATTATTTTTTAAAAAATATACTATATTTCCGCATATTTTTATTAAATACTCTACACTAAAAAAATATATTATATTTCTGAATATTTTTTATTATTTTTATTTACGTTTTTAGTAATTACCATTTTATTAAAACACAGAAATTTGTTTTGTTTCATTCCGAATATCAATGGACGTATTTTTTTTCGTTTTAAACAGATATACTGTATTTTTTGCACTGAGAATTTTAAACAACAATATACATAGCAATAATATCTTTTTCATTTTTTGATGCAGGTTCAGTGATATTTTTTTTAATTCTTGAAGAAGCTGTAATGGCAGATTGGGTCATAAAAAGATAAGTATTTAAATTTTTAAAGTTTTAAATTAAGTTTATTATTTTTTATTTCTGTAATAAAAGTTCTGAGTTTCACTAATCGATATTGTTTTTTTTTTTTAAAAAAAATGTAGATACCGAAAAAGCTGATTAAAAAGAAAACAACATCAGAGTTATCATCTATAAAGATAAGTATATAATTTACCCTATGTAAATTTAAGCATGAGTCAAAATAAAGACTTTAGTAAAGGGCTAAAAAACAAATATATGCCAATTAATTGTGTTTTTTCTGTTATGATGCAGGTTCAATATTGATGAAAACTGTGGTTGAGAAATCTATAGACATGTGATCCAGCATCTAAAGATAAGTATTTAAATGCAACAAACATTATTCTATGTTATAAGTAATGATATTTATCTATTGAATGGTGATAAATACCAATAATCTAGTAAGAACTAATACACAAACAAAAAGGATACCTAAATCAATTCAAAACCTTGAACATAAATTACCTTGTTCATATAGGCTCACAATTTTCCGTTTATTGCCAAATATATTGTGACCCGTGAGCTTCCTCATTTTGAAGAATAAAGTAGCTAGTAATATATCTAAATAATTTTCTGAGTTGACTGTGCTCTGTGAAGTTTTTCAATGTCGTTTACTTTGATAGTTGTAAATAATGTGCTGAATAAAATGGTCTGTGAACCATTTATATACTGAAAAAAATGTATTGTTTTTGGTATGTGGATATATATGAATGAGGTGATTTATATAGTATCCAAAATCCGATTTTATTATATTTTTTTACTGCAAAATACGTAGAATAGTGTTTGACTCTAGAATTATATTAGGCATGTGAATTATTGAAGATATTTAAAGATTTTCTTAATAATAAAAGGCAAACATATAAAATACAATATCTAAAATTATTTATATGGAAACCGTATCTCTATATCTAAGTAAATGTTATCTTTGTTTTAAGTATATTTACAGAGAAAGTTGGATGACAAATCTCGATTATTTTTTAAAAATTGTAGTCAGTATATAAATGAGAAATAGATAATTGTGTTAAATGTAAATGAATTATGTTTATCATTTGACTGTTCAACATTATATGTATTATGTAAGTACTATGTATGATTATCAAATAATTTAAATAAATGTCATATTGTTTGACTTCAGTATATTTACAGAACTAAGTTAGGCTTACAAAAATCGATTTTTTTTTAAAAAATTGGAGGCAGCCTACATGTAAGTAGATGAATGTGGTTAGTGTAATTTATTTTTGTTTATCAATTATATGTTTAAGGTGTTGCGTATGTTAGTGATGATTCGATTTTTTTTAAAAAAAAATTGGAGGCAGCATACATGGTAAGTAGATGAATGTGGTTAGTGTAATTTATTTATGTTAATCAATTATTTATTTAAGATGCTATGTATGTTAGTGGTGATGAATGGTTTATGAATATCTCAGAATCTTTAGACTTGCTTTACACTTCTATACCACTTGACCGTACACATTAAGTGTATTGGAATCCTGTTGGTTAAGTTTCTGAAATTTGTGTTAAGTGTTAGTTTTTCAATAGACAACTTATAGATCTGTTTTTGCAATACAATTCTAAAGATGAATCAAAATAAAACCACTTGACCCTACAACATGATTGTAGTAGAATCCTGTTGGTTAAAATAATCATTATTAAAAAACTAACTGTCACGCCCCAAACGTGACGCGACAACGATCAATCACTTAAACAGAATAAATCAACAGTCTAAACCAAAGATACCAAACTCCAAGTGAAATAGAGTCTAATGCAGCGGAATTAAAATAAACACGAGTACAAATTACAATCTTAAAGTCTGGCGGTATCCGAATATAACCCAAAAGATTATCTGAATTAACTTACAGTCCAAACGAAAATAAAATGAAGGAGTCCAACAACAAATAAAAGTAAAAGGAAATGTCGCTCCACATCACGGATAGGGATTCAATCTGCGGTAGGTTCGATGTCTTCAGCGAACTCTTCATCTAAAGGTTAGAAAACGAGGAGGGAATGAGACAAAATCTCGGTGGATGGGGTGATCGTGTGTAAGTGTGGCGATATAAATAGTTAATGCGAGAAATTTAGTTGTATGAAAACGCGTGAGAGATGATGCATGATTTCACACACGATCCACAAGCGTCGTGATAAATATATTTAAGTAATATACTTATACTGATTAAGAAAACATTCATGGTCAAACGGGCACTATGGTCCAAGCAAACGGGGAGGATTGCGTGCGGTTTGTAACGCCAATCCAATGCAAGGCAAGTAGCGGTTGCGTGCGGTTTGTAACGCCAACCTATGCAATACAAGTAGCGGTTGCGTCTGCAGTTTGTAGCGCCAACCAAACGGGTCCGATTAACTCCGGAATCGTGTGGATCGAGGCAATGACGATTCCTTCGTTCTTCCTTGTAACTCCCGAGCAAGATGGTCCAAGACCATCACCTTATCGCTCCATAGGCAAAGACAAAATCCACAGTGTGGAGCTAGCAAGGCTCGGTTTGTCATAATCATGATTATACCTCAAGTACTACGACCCGCTTCCCTTGGACAAACTCCGTCCCTCGGTTGCGGGATTAGGGCGATGGGGCGGAAGAGTGGAATAGCAGCCGAGCTGCCGGTTCCATCCCGACGTCCATTCCGATTGTGAGCTCGACACACCAAGTTGACTCAGCGGAAAGTAAACACAAGTTCATGTAGTCAACCAGCAATCAGTATTATTGATTCGGGAAGCGAGTTCATGAAAAGTTTTCAAAAATTTGCGTAAGGCAATTATGGCGTTGGTGGAGTTATTTGGATGAAGATGATTATCGGGAGGATAAGCAATCTTCGATATCTTGAACGATTAGGTGGAACATAAGTCCCGTTATAGATTCAAATCGCAAGACGAGGAAGTCGCCCGCGATCGGGTATTAATCGGTCAAGGCGGTCCGATAAGTCAAGGGGTTTTTGAGAAATTAAAATATTTTACTTAAGAATTGAAGTCAGAGGGTCCAGGGCTGTTTTAGAAAAATTAAAAATAATTTGAGTTAGGTCCTTATAAAAAATAAAATTTACCATTAGCCCCGTTTTGTCAAAACCAATACTTTTGGGGTTAAAAGTTAAATAAATGAATGTCCCGACCTTGAAAAATTATGAGGTCAGTTCCTAAATTCTCTAAATTGTTCAGAGATTCAGGTTTTTAAAGTTTTGAGGTCGAGTTTTTATAAAATTCTCACATTGGCCCCAAATTTGTTAAAACTGTCATTTCAGGCCCTAAGTTTAAAATAATCGGAACTCACAAACCGGAAGGGCTTCTAATGTGATTCCAGTTGGAAAATGTCACTAAGGTTAGTGGGATATTGGGACAAAAACAGTTTTAAAACGTCATAAGTATAGGTCCCTCAACTTTTGAAAATCTCATTTTTGTCCCATTTTGAAATAATTGCCTTTAAGGCTTTTAGGGGTCCAATTGTTATGAAATTTGAACCTTGGGTCCAAAATATAATTATGTTATAGGTAAATTAGTATTTCCAGGTACATGGGCTGTATAAGTCCTGGAAATTTCATTTGGGTCCTCAAGTTTAATCTTTTACAATTTGGTCCCTCAAGTTTTATAAAATTACTTTCCAAGCCCTAAACACTTGGATTTTTGGAATACACTTAAAATATGTTATTTCCAGTCTCTTAAGAGTTAAAATTTTAAATTTTAAAATTAGGGTCTGGTACAGTTTCGAAATTTGCAAAATAGCCCTTAAACTTCTCAAATTTTACAATCTAGTCCTTGGGCTTTTAAGGGTTGATTTTATGTATCTAAAAACTCTTAAAACTTTATTAAAATGTCAAAACATCATTTTTGAACCTGAGTACAGTCCCAAAAATCGAAATTTACAGAGAGGTCCCTTAAGTTTTATTTTCTTGCACTTAAGTCCACCAACTTTCCATTTTTGCATTTTAAGTCCAAAAATCGAAATTTAATCAATTATGCTCGACTTGTCCAGGTTATAGGTCATTAAAAACATAGATTTCAAGAGTCATAAACATACATATCCATCTCATACAAGAATTTATCAAATATGACAATAAAGTGTACATGTATGTCCTAATTTTCGGTAAATCGCATTTTGAGCAACACTTGAGAAATTTTTCCAACTTGATACAAGAAAATAGCATGCATTACATAATATATATCTCAAATGCTCAATAACAAAATACTACACGCATTTTTATGAATTAAAACACCTAGAAGTTGAAAGGATTTTTCCACCCACCTTGTTTGTTCGGTTGATTGGTGTAAAGTGGTGTCACAAGACCTTGAGGATTTTAATCCTCACTTAAGGCAGCCCCTAAGTCCAATAATACAAGGAGTTTTGAGTTAGAAAAATGAAGATTTGAACCAAGGAGGGAAAAAGAGAAGGAATAGGCCAAAGGTACCACACTTACCTTGTGTAGTTGAAAGTTGTAGTCAAAAATTGATGGTCTCTTAAGAACTTGATCACCACTTAAACAAAGCTCCAAGGTCAGCCCCTAATCACCTAAAAATGATAATTTTGGTGTTAAAATTCGAAATTAATAGGGGAAGAAGAAGGTACCAAAAATCCCATTTCTTACCTTATAGTCCAAAATCCTTCAAATTTCCTCAAGTCTAGAAGTCTCCTTCAAGGTGATGGTAAGACTCTTAGTATCTTCCAAGTCTTCTATGTAAACCTCAAAAATAAAAATCCAAACTTACATTAATAAGTGAGAGGAGATAGCTAGATGACATCAAGACAAGAAGATGAACAACATTCTTACCTTGTTGAAGGGGGATGTTCGAATTTTTGTAGGAAATGGAAGGAAGAGTTCTTGTATTTTTACTAAGTGTTTAAGAGAAGAGAAGAAAATTGTAGAGAGAGGTAGGAGGATTTTTAGAGAGAGAGTAAGAAGATTCAAGGCTTGAAGAGATGAATGTTGGTGAAATGAAGTGATGAATGAAACTTGGACAAATTTCTTGCCCAACTAGGCCTCTTGGCCGTCCACATGGGGTGGGGAGGGGGACAAAATTTTGTTTTGTTCTATGGCTTGAAAGGTGTAGCTTGCATGAGGGACAAGGACCTTGGTCAAGATGAGGTCTTGCATGGGTGGATGCAATTGCAAGGATAGAGAGGAATGTTGGCATGGGGTGTTGGGAAGCCTCCAACATGTTGGATGATTTAATAATAAAGAATTGGTGTATAAGATATTGTGTATAATATTTGAATTAATGGTGTAAAAATACACAAGATGAATACACAAGGTGTACATGTACAAGAGTTGGGAGATATTTCTACACCAAAATTTACCTCATGACCGTCCACCTAAGGGTATTTGTGGTATTTGCCATATTTTGTTTTATGTCCCAAAATTGATGATAATAGGTGAATAATATCAATCTCCAAAATAATTAGTGATTTCCTTGATCACTTATAAGTCTCATGATCACTTAATCTAAATCGAATTCTTAATTCTATAAGGTATAAATCTCTAAAATAAATGGTCTCCAAAAATTCTAAGGTGACTAATGAGATACGCAAATAACATTAATGATGATCAATCAAGTGATCATAAATGCGAAATAAAATTAATAAATGATTATGATCACAAGAAGTAAATAAGGAAATTTAAAGACGAAATATATTTATCATTAATATTTACCCATCAAAGCGACGCAGTAGAATTGTCAAATAGTACAAAGACGATCGTGATATAAGTACATGTTCGAATAAAAATCGAGGGCTTCACATTCTCCCCTCCTTAAAAGAATTTGGTCCCCAAATTCTCTTCAGAACAACTCTGGATATTGATTCCTAATGTCTTCTTCCATTTCCCATGTTGCGTCTTCGTCTCGGTTGTGGTGTCGCCATACAACTTTAACCATTGGAATTTCTCTGTTTCACGCAACCGCGCGTCTCTGGGTCAATGATTCGATTGGTTCCTCGGTGTAAGATAAATTCTCTATTAGAGAAGGAGCATCACGAGTGATGATATGCTCGGGATCCGGTTGATACTTTTTCAATCTCGACACATGGAATACATCGTGCATTCCCGCATCTTGTCTTGGTAACTCAAGTCTCAGTAGGCCAACTTTCCGATCCTCTGCAAAATTTTGTAAGGTCCAATATATCTCGGACTCAATTTGCCCCCTTTTCTTGGATTGATCAATCCTTTTCGTGGCAAGAGTCTGAGAAATACCTCATCTCCGGCTTCAAATTCCAAGTCTTTTCTCCTCTTGTCCGCGTAACTCTTTTGGCGGCTCACGAGTATGCGGATCCGTTCCTTGATCAACTTGACCTTCTCCATGGCCTCCCGAACTAAGTCGACCTTTGGAATCGAGGTGACTTCCGTTTCTCTTTCGAGTCCATTGGTCATCAATCTCCCAAAGTGTAGAGGGGATCTACACTTTCGTCCATACAAAGCTTCGTAGGGTGCCATCCCAATCGTGGCACGATAAGCTGTTATTATAAGCGAACTCGGCCAATGGTAAGTGCGAATCCCAACTTCCTTGGAAATCCAATGAGCGGGCTCGCAACATGTCTTCCAGGGTTTGAATTGTTCGCTCGGGCGCCATCGGTTTTGCGGATGTCTTCTTTGTCTTTGAAACTTAGCGAGGTGCCTAATTCCTCATGTAAGCATTTCGAATCGGAGACAAACCTCGGGTCTCTATCGACACTATGTCGACCGCACACTCCATGCGGTCGGATGATCTCTCGGATGTAAATTTGCGCAAGTTTACGCAAGGCAAGCCGGTTTTCTTCATGGGTAAGAAATGTGCGATTTCGTGAGTCGGTCTCGACTACCCAAATAGCATCATCGCCTCGTCCGGTCCTTGGTAGATCCGTCACGAAGTCCATCGTTATGTGTTCCCATTTCCACTCGGGAATTCTCAACGGTTGTAATAAACCGGATGGTCGTTGGTGTTCGACTTTTACTCGTTGACAAGTCAAACATCTACAACGAACTCGCTACCTGGTTCTTCATGTTTACCCACCGAAAATGTTGTTTCAAGTCCTTATACATCTTGTTTCCTCCAGGATGTATAGTGTATTTCGAACGGTGTGCTTAGAAAGGATTACTGTTCCTAAGTTGCTCATCACTCGGTACACAAATTCTATTCAAAATCGATGATCCCATCTTCCCGTATCGAGAATTCGATCTTTCTCCTTTGAGTATCTTCTCTTTTAGTTTTTGAAGTTGCACGTCAATCCCCTGTGTTACTTTGATCTCGTTCGATAGATCGGGTTTAATCAAATATTAGCACATGAAATTCGAGTCTTGGTTCTTATCGGATTCCAAGTGCTCAATTCTTCTAATGATCTCCACTCTCGAATCATTAGTCTAGCTAAACTCGCTTCCTGCTCAAGCGTCGGCTACTACGTTAGCTTTCCCGGGATGGTATTGAATATCAAAGTGATAATCTTCTATTAACTCCATCCATCTCCGTTGCCTCAAATTGAGTTCCTTCCGAGAGAATAGATACTTTAGGCTCTTATGATCTGTGTAAACCGTGAATGTTGCTCCGTAGAGATAGTGCCTCCATTTCTTTAACGCGAACACTATAGCCGCCAATTCCAAGTCATGCGTTGGGTAATTGGCTTCATACGGCTTGAGTTTCCGTGATGCGTAAGCAATGACCTTTCCTTCTTGCATGAGTCTTGCTCCTAGTCCTTCCTTTGATGCGTCACTGTAGACGACAAAGTTTTTCATTCCCTTTGGAAGGGCTAAGACTGGAGTCGTAGTAAGTCGTTTCTTGACTCTTGAAACTAGCCTCACACTTGTCATTCCACTCAAACTTGACTTGTTTTCGGTTAGTCGAGTGAGTGGTCCGGCTATCTTGGAGAAATCTTGGATAAATCTTCGATAATATCCAGCTAGTCCTAAGAAACTTCGATCTCCGTTACGGACTCGGGTTGTTTCCATTCAACCACTGTCTGTACTTTCGAAGGATCTACGGCGATCCCGGTGGATATTATGTGTCCCAAGAATGCGACTTCACTAAGCCAAAATTCGCACTTGCTGAATTTGGCATATAGCTTGTGCTCTCGTAGTATCTCTAAAACAATTTTCAGATGACGCTCATGCTCCTCTTTAGACTTAGAGTATACGAGTATGTCATCAATGAATATCACTACGAATTGATCCAAATAAGGTTGAAAGACTCGATGCATTAGATCCATAAACGGCTGGCTGGTGTGCGTTTGTCGGACCGAAAGGCATCACTACAAACTCGTAGTGTCCATATCCGGTCCGAAATGCTTTGTTTTGGAAACGTCCTCTTCCCGATCTTTAACGATAATATCCTTGTTGTAAATCAAACTTGAGTACACCGTCGCTCCTTGAAGTTGATCAAACAGTTCGTCTATCCTCGGGAGGGGATATTTGTTCTTGATGGTCACGCATTTTTGTTAAGTCCGCGATAGTCTATACACGTCTTAATGTGCCATCTTTCTTTTTGACAAATAATACTGGTGCCCCCGGGAGACATACTTGGTCGAATAAATCCTACATCCATAAGTTTACGTAATTGTGTCTTCAACTCTTGTAACTCAACAGAGCCATTCTATACGGCGTTACGCGATCGGGCGGTTCTGGTAATACCTCGATGGTGAACTCAACTTCCCTATCCGGAGGGACAATGGTGAGTTCTTGTGGAAATACATATGTATATTCCGATACTATAGGTACTTGATTAATTTGTGTCTCAACCTTAGGTTTGTTAATTACAAACGCCAAGTACCCTTGTGCCCCTCTAGTGATCGCCTTCCTCGCTTTCATTGCTTTGAAATGATTGGGGCAATCCTAACTCGTGCTCTTCCCGAAATTTCCACTTCGGGCTTATCGGGTTCACATAGTTTAATGGATTTGCGATGGCGGTCCATTTGTGCATGGTGTGCGGACAACCGATTCATTCCCAATATAATGTCGTATTCGAGATATAGGCGGCAAGATCAAATCGGTAGGAAATTTATCTCATCAATTTTAACTTCGCATGCATTATAGATAATATATGTTATAAAGCGCCCATAGAATGGATACTTCTAAACCTATAGGCATATGTTCCATGCATGCATGCAACTTGTGTACAAAATGTGGTGCGACAAATGAATGCATTGATCCAGGGTCAAATAGTACTTTAGCGTAATGGCTAGATACTAGAAACGTACCTTCCACCACGTCTGTTGCCTCCCGGAGCCTCATGTCCAGCTAGTGCAAATGCTCGGCGAGGCATCCTTGCCCGTTACCCTGGCCGTTAGCCGGCTTCTTCGTGGTTGCACCTATTTGGTCCGGTCTTCGTATTTCGGACAATCCTTCAACCGGGTGTTGATTACTACCACAGCGTAAACACCTTCCATGTTTATGCCAACGATCATTGGCGATATGTCCCGTTTTTGGCAATGTGTACATACTTGGCCCGGTTTTCCCTGTCTCGGTCCTTTCCTTTTTCTGTCTTAACAATCGCCCCTTCCGAATTTTAACAGCGGCCTTGATGGTTGTCCCACTTTGCTGTCCCATTGAGATCGTTTCGATGGCCTATTCAAATTGAATCGACCAATGCGGTTAAGTCCCGACTCAATGCGGAGGGTCGCTTTCATGGGTGAGTATGTTGTTATTTCAACGATCAAAAGTTGTTTACGAGTTCGACTTGATCCCCGTGTGAACTTATACAATTTGTCCTCTTCTCAGTCTTTGATTGTTCTGGGGCATATTTGGATAACCGATGGAATTGACTCATCTTGGGCACGAGACATGTTCCCCTGTCTCAACTTATGGAATTCATCCCGTGCCTCCTTCACGACTTGGGGTATGTATTGCTCATTGAATTCAACCAGGAAATTTTCCCATGTCCTATCTATTTGATCCTGTTCCCACTTTCTCTCAACTGTTCTCCACCAATCTCGAGCAGCAGATTCTAGTCGAACACGGCGAGCGTAACCTTTTGTTCCCCTGAGTATTGGAGAGCATTGAAGATATTCTCCAGTTTCCCGATCCATTCTTCTGCTTTCACGTCATCTGGTTCCCCTAAGAAAGTCGGGGGGTCGAATCATAAAAACCGCTCCAAGGTGTGGTCATTCGTCTCTCGAGTAGGTTCATGGTTAGGCTGACGAGGCTCCGCTTGTTGCCTCATGAAAACTAATATCTCTTTGCAAGGCTATTGCGATTAGGTTATCTCTGCGATTGGCGGAGGAGGTGGTGGCAATTCGGGGAGGGTGCCCGATCCCTTTGCGCATCATCGTTCCTTTGGGGTATACGGCGGGGTCTCCCGCGTCCCCGGTTTCGACCATGAATGCGAGCTTAGCTACAATACAAAATGAATGATTCCAATAAATATTCGCGTAAAACAAGTTATATCGCAAGGAGATCCACACAAGTGCACAAGACATAGAATAAGTAAAAGGATATATCCATTAATGTGAAAATTTGAATACATCCAAATGAGTTCATACAACACAAATACAGAATAAATGGTAAATCCGAAATCATGGTACAACGAAAAGCAAAATACAACATAAAGGTAATATGCGCCTGATACTATCTATTACAAAAGCTATCTATTCAGTGAGGTCGCCGTCATCATCACTAGCGGCCTCGTCCAGAATTGGAACTTGATCGGGCTGAGGTAGCACCTCGGCGATTAGGCGATTGGCGAAATCGCCACCTTTGTTCTAGTCCCGGAGCATCTTCGAGTGGGGCGGCTTCAAGCGCCTCGGGCTCTACATCTTCCATTTGATCCTCATCGGGATCCTCTTCGGGGTCTTCTTCAGGATCCTCCTCGGGATCCTCTTCATTATCGGCCTCAAGGTCGAGCATTGGTTCCGCCTCGGGCGGTGGCAATGGTGGTGCATTGGCTGCTAAGGCAGCCTCCAGAGCCGCATCCCGCTGGGTTAAGGCATGCGTGAGTTCCTCGATTATCTGCATTTGTTTGTTGATGGTCTCCTCATGGCGTCCTATGGTGTCTCTTGACATGTGCGCCTCCATTCTCCACTTTGTGCGGCCTTCCTTGGCACGTTCCACCTTCTCGCGAGTATTATCCAGGCGTTCCTGGATCAACTGAATCTGATCCTCGCGAGCGCGGATGGTGTCCTCGCGATCTTTAACGAGGAGAGTAAGGTTATTCTTCTCCTCTTGACTCTTTGTCAGAAGGTGTCCTAGTTCACGAGTGCATTGTCGTTCCCTGGTAAGCTCGGAGTCAGCCGGAAGGAATGCCTGGCGCCAATGAAGTTCTAAGGCCTTATAATGATCCCGTTCAAAACGAGCTTCGATTACGTCCCACCAGGTTGGGGGTGCTGGCTCCATCCTGTCAAACAAAACTGAGGTGGATTAGACGGATGCAAAGGAAAGATAAGGAGAACAAGGAAAGAATGACTAAGGAAAGTCAGTCAAAGTCAACTAAGTCAAATCAAGTATGACTATGGATCCTCCAAGTATAAATTTTAGCTTAACCTAAACATCAATAATATGGTTCTATGCCATTTTTGAAATCGATATCACACTTAATTAGTCAAGTCACGGTACTACCCAACACAATCCGAGGGTCCTATCCTGGGTTGGCTCGGTGTAAGTTTCCATCTTACTAGCCGAGCTCGATACCATAATCATCACGCCCCAAACGTGACGCGACAACGATCAATCACTTAAACAGAATAAATCAACAGTCTAAACCAAAGATACCAAACTCCAAGTGAAATAGAGTCTAATGCAGTGGAATTAAAATAAACACGAGTACAAATTACAATCTTAAAGTCTGGCGGTATCCGAATATAACCCAAAAGATTATCTGAATTAACTTACAGTCCAAACGAAAATAAAATGAAGGAGTCCAACAACAAATAAAAGTAAAAGGAAATGTCGCTCCACATCACGGATAGGGATTCAATCTGCGGTAGGTTCGATGTCATCAGCGAACTCTTCATCTAAAGGTTAGAAAACAGGAGGGAATGAGACAGAAATCTCAATGGATGGGGTGATCGTGTGTAAGTGTGGCGATATAAATAGTTAATGCGAGAAATTTAGTTGTATGAAAAACGCGCGTGAGAGATGATGCATGATTTCACACACACATCCACAAGCGTCGTGATAAATATATTTAAGTAATATACTTATATAGTTAAGAAAACAATTCATGGTCAAGCGGGCACTATGGTCCAAGCAAACGGGAGGATTGCGTGCGGTTTGTAACGCCAATCCAATGCAAGGCAAGTAAGCGGTTGCGTGCGGTTTGTAACGCCAACCTATGCAATACAAGTAGCGATTGCGTGCGGTTTGTAGCGCCAACCAAGCGGGTCCGATTAACTCCGAATCGTGTGGATCGACAATGATTCCTTCGTTCTTCCTTGTAACTCCCGAGCAAGATGGTCCAAGACACTGTCACCTTATCGCTCCATAGGCAAAGACAAAATCCACAGTGGAGCTAGCAAGGCTCGGTTTGTCATAATCATGATTATACCTCAAGTACTACGACCCGCTTCCCTTGGACAAACTCCGTCCCTCGGTTGCGGGATTAGGGCGATGGGGCGGAAGAGTGGAATAGCGGCCAGCTGCCGGTTCCATCCCCGACGTATCCATTCCGATTGTGAGCTCGACACACCAAGTTGACTCAGCGGAAAGTAAACACAAGTTCATGTAGTCAACCAGGCAGTCGAGTATTATTGATTCGGGAAGCAGTTCATGAAAAGTTTTCAAAAAATTTGCGTAAGGTAATTATGGCGTTGGTGGAGTTATTTGGATGAAGATGATTATCGGGAGGATAAGCAATCTTCGATATCTTGAATGATTAGGTGGAACATAAGTCCCGTTATAGATTCAAATCGCAAGACGAGGAAGTCGCCGCGATCGGGTATTAATCGGTCAAGGCGGTCCGATAAGTCAAGGGGTTTTTGAGAAATTAAAATATTTTACTTAAGAATTGAAGTCAGAGGGTCCAGGGCTGTTTTAGAAAAATTAAAAATAATTTGAGTTAGGTCCTTATAAAAAATAAAATTTACCATTAGCCCCATTTTGTCAAAACCAATACTTTTGGGGTTAAAAGTTAAATAAATGAATGTCCTGACCTTGAAAAATTATGAGGTCAGTTCCTAAATTCTCTAAATTGTTCAGAGATTCAGGTTTTAAAGTTTTGAGGTCGAGTTTTTATAAAATTCTCACATTGGCCCCAAATTTGTTAAAATTGTCATTTCGAGGCCCTAAGTTTAAAATAATCGGAACTCACAAACCGGAAGGGCTTCTAATGTGATTCCAGTTGGAAAATGTCACTAAGGTTAGTGGGATATTGGGACAAAAACAGTTTTAAAACTTCATAAGTATAGGTCCCTCAACTTTTGAAAATCTCATTTTTGTCCCATTTTGAAATAATTGCCTTTAAGGCTTTTAGGGGTCCAATTATTATGAAATTTGAACCTTGGGTCCAAAATATAATTATGTTATAGGTAAATTAGTATTTCCAGGTACATGGGCTGTATAAGTCCTGGAAATTTCATTTGGGTCCTCAAGTTTAATCTTTTACAATTTGGTCCCTCAAGTTTTATAAAATTACTTTCCAAGCCCTAAACACTTGGATTTTTGGAATACACTTAAAATATGTTATTTCCAGTCCCTTAAGAGTTAAAATTTTAAATTTTAAAATTAGGGTCTGGTACAGTTTCGAAATTTGCAAAATAGCCCTTAAACTTCTCAAATTTTACAATCTAGTCCTTGGGCTTTTAAGGGTTGATTTTATGTATCTAAAAACTCTTAAAACTTTATTAAAATGTCAAAACATCATTTTTGAACCTGAGTACAGTCCCAAAAATCGAAATTTACAGAGAGGTCCCTTAAGTTTTATTTTCTTGCACTTAAGTCCACCAACTTTCCATTTTTGCATTTTAAGTCCAAAAATCGAAATTTAATCAATTATGCTCGACTTGTCCAGGTTATAGGTCATTCAAAACATAGATTTCAAGAGTCATAAACATACATATCCATCTCATACAAGAATTTATCAAATATGACAATAAAGTGTACATGTATGTCCTAATTTTCGGTAAATCGCATTTTGAGCAACACTTGAGAAATTTTTCCAACTTGATACAAGAAAATAGCATGCATTACATAATATATATCTCAAATGCTCAATAACAAAATACTACACGCATTTTTATGAATTAAAACACCTAGAAGTTGAAAGGATTTTTCCACTCACCTTGTTTGTTCGGTTGATTGGTGTAAAGTGGTGTCACAAGACCTTGAGGATTTTAATCCTCACTTAAGGCAGCCCCTAAGTCCAATAATACAAGGAGTTTTGAGTTAGAAAAATGAAGATTTGAACCAAGGAGGGAAAAAGAGAAGGAATAGGCCAAAGGTACCACACTTACCTTGTGTAGTTGAAAGTTGTAGTCAAAAATTGATGGTCTCTTAAGAACTTGATCACCACTTAAACAAAGCTCCAAGGTCAGCCCCTAATCACCTCAAAATGATAATTTTGGTGTTAAAATTCGAAATTAATAGGGGAAAAGAAGAAGGTACCAAAAAATCCCATTTCTTACCTTATAGTCCAAAATCCTTCAAATTTCCTCAAGTCTAGAAGTCTCCTTCAAGGTGATGGTAAGGCTCTTAGTATCTTCCAAGTCTTCTATGTAAACCTCAAAAATAAAAATCCAAACTTACATTAATAAATGAGAGGAGATAGCTAGATGACATCAAGACAAGAAGATGAACAACATTCTTACCTTGTTGAAGGGGGGATGTTCGAATTTTTGTAGGAAATGGAATGAAGAGTTCTTGTATTTTTACTAAGTGTTTAAGAGAAGAGAAGAAAATTGTAGAGAGAGGTAGGAGGATTTTTAGAGAGAGGTAAGAAGATTCAAGGCTTGAAGAGATGAATGTTGGTGAAATGAAGTGATGAATGAAACTTGGACAAATTTCTTGCCCAACTAGGCCTCTTGGCCGTCCACATGGGGTGGGGAGGGGACAAAATTTTGTTTTGTTCTATGGCTTGAAAGGTGTAGCTTGCATGAGGGACAAGGACCTTGGTCAAGATGAGGTCTTGCATGGGTGGATGCAATTGCAAGGATAGAGAGGAATGTTGGCATGGGGTGTTGGGAAGCCTCCAACATGTTGGATGATTTAATAATAAAGAATTGGTGTATAAGATATTGTGTATAAGATTTGAATTAATGGTGTAAAAATACACAAGATGAATACACAAGGTGTACATGTACAAGAGTTGGGAGATATTTCTACACCAAAATTTACCTCATGACCGTCCACCTAAGGGTATTTGTGGTATTTGCCATATTTTGTTTTATGTCCCAAAATTGATGATAATAGGTGAATAATATTAATCTCCAAAATAATTAGTGATTTCCTTGATCACTTATAAGTCTCATGATCACTTAATCTAAATCGAATTCTTAATTCTATAAGGTATAAATCTCTAAAATAAATGGTCTCCAATAATTCTAAGGTGACTAATGAGATACGCAAATAACATTAATGATGATCAATCAAGTGATCATAAATGCGAAATAAAATTAATAAATGATTATGATCACAAGAAGTAAATAAGGAAATTTAAAGACGAAATATATTTATCATTAATATTTACCCGTCAAAGCGACGCGGTAGAATTGTCAAATAGTACAAAGACGATACGTGATATAAGTACATGTTCGAATAAAAATCGAGGGCTTCACACTAACTATATTTAAAATTATGAAAATTACAATTACAACTTACAATTATGAGATTATTACAGGAAAGGAAGTAAATAAATAAAAATGTCTAACTAAATTTTTTTTTATTATATTTCATTACAAAAGACCAAAAAAAAACAGTATTAATTAATCCTAGCAAATGAATAATCATTGCAAAAAGCTGTCAAGCTTTTTCCAATTCCGGATCACCCTAATTAACTTGATATTGTCCAGAAATCTAAAAAAATCACATTGAGAGTTTAACTACAGAATTCAGTGACATAAGAACTTTTAAAATGCATTTTTATAAAATATTGAATTTTAACTAAACAATTTAGATTTTTGTTAATAAATTTAAAAATTAATGAAGTTACATAAAAAATGATTATAGGAATTACTTAACAAATTAAACAGAAAAAGGGACAAAAACTATATATATTATGCAGCAAAAAATTCAATAAAACCAAATTGAAACTATTATTCTCCAAACAGCAGCAAAAAAACCACAAATGTGGCCAAAAATTAAACAATCCGACAAACTAAAATAAAAATTATTATTCTTAGAGAATATCCAAGCTACTAAACAAAAGAGTCCCCCTAGCCATCATTCTTCTCATCTTCTATCTTTATAACACTCTTGAGCTTCAAAGACGTAGTAGACGACGAAAAATCTTCATTTAATCTACGTTTGCAGAGTGGTGATTCAGACGTCGAGGCCTTTTCTTTAGGTTCTTGATAGGTGTATTGACCTCGGATTACTCAGAAGATTCTTCCTACAAACAATATGATATTTTGTTAAATATTTACATATATTTTATTAATATTACTAAAAAAATAATAATAATAAGATAATAAATCAAACCTTGTCATCACAAACATCGTCTGACTGCAACTTCGACAGAAAATCAGATTCCTGTTGAACAAAAATTAAATTAACGATTTACAATAATCCTTTATTATGATTATTATAAAAAAATAATATATAATCACCTGACTCTCAAGATTCATCACTCCATATTTCCAAATTAAATCTGGATCTGCGGAAAGCTTAGCAATGGAAAAAATACCAGAATAATTATGGAGTTGTTCAGATTTTATCTGAACCTTGAAAAGCAACTTTTTTCCAATCAGTCCTGATAGTTCCTCGGGCAATTCATCACCTCCACGCTGTTAAATTTCGAAGAAATTAATAAATTAGTAAAAAATATTACATAAATGTTAAAAAATATAAGATTCAATACTAATAAGTTTAATACGAGATGCTCTTTCCTCAAATCCGTGCAAGACTTTTCAATCAAATTTTCCCAATCCCTATCCCAACAAAGTAAAGTGGCACTTGCACTTTCATCCACAACTTGAACAGTAATCATATACCTAGTCAAAAAACATTTTGGATAAACAATATTAGACCATTTTAATTAGAAATTGATTTTAGTAAGAATCAAAATAAAATTAAAAATTACCTCAGAACTCCTGTGTGAAACAAATCATCACATTTCACTCAATAGAAATTGTCCACAGCCGGATGCATCTTCTTGCCGCAATGAGTACATGCAAGATACCAACAATCCTCAGAAATCGAAACAACCCGTGCACAAATCCAAAAACTTCTAGCCTATATTGATGAAATTAGTAAAATAAAAAGTAAAGAAATAAACAAATGTGAATTTATTTTCTAATTAAAATGAATTAAATTAAGTTACTATACAATAAAATATTACCTTTTCACAATCATACATATAATCAACTGTTTTTACAGATGCATCCGGTGCATCAAGTTCATCTTTAGCGGTCCGTGCGGATGGCAAACTAACATGACTAATAGAGACTCAGGATTGTTGCTATTCAAAATCCTGATTTTGAAAATAATAATGTTATTTAAAATAAATTACATATAAAAACTCTAATATTTTAATATTATGAAATAATATTACCTCTTCTTGAATTCTATGATCTCATCAACTTTCTCATTCACAAGTAGTTTCGTAACATGAAAGGTATTGGATACCTTAACTTGACCTAAAAATACAAAAAAAATATTAAATGATTAAAATACAGAAGAAAATCATAAAAAAATTGAAAGAAAAAAACATTCTAATAAAAAAAGATGGAAAAACAGTTACCTTTAAAAACTTTTGCCCTTCCCAACTGCAAGATAATAACCACCGGCTCAAACAATTGCTGCTCTAAGTGCGGTAATATCTGTTCCATATAATTCTCCCATAGCGTACATGTGATGCGATTGTTTCTATAAAATTGAAATAATATTGAATTTACCTTCATATGTAAAAGAAATATAAAACAGATGATAATGTACTAAAACTTACTCTAGATCTTCTAAAATTAAATCTAAGAATCTGGTAAGGCGTCCATTTATATCCTTATTTTGTGCGGAGTACATCGAAACAACCTTTCCAATAACATCTGAAAAAAAATAGTCAGTAAATTGAAATTAAGGTACATAAAATTTTTATTAAAAAATAGTAAGTAAATTAAAATCAAGGTGCAAAATTTTTTTATTAGGAATAAAACATTGAATTTCGAAAAATACCTATAAGCATAGTGTCATCGACTTTATTGGTGTCAGCCAAGTCACTGAATTTTACGAAATTGTACATAAATCGAGGAAACGTTTCATCAAACATTTCAAAAACGTGTGTCTTTCCATAGAACATAATCTTAATTTGGCTGGAAGTGGTCTTGTACTTATCAGTTTGCTTTTCAACAATGAAATCCTTGATCGCGTAAACATGCTCTTCCTTTAGACTTTTTTTAAAATTTGGAATTTGATACTTTCTGATAGTACCATGAATTCTATCACCCTGTTAATCAGAAAATTAAAAGAATTTAGTTACTGAGCACAATATATAAAAAAATAGAAGCAAAAAAATGTTGCAAAATAGAGTTGTAAAAGAATATTAAAATACCGAAGCATCGTGAAAAATGCATTCAATACTCCCAATTTGTTTATTGTCGTGGAAAGATGGCTTTTCATACTTCCGCACAAGCCTTAACTTAATAGCCCAAAGCGTTTTTCTATTGTTTAATTCCCGAATCAGATTGAACACAGGAGCCATTTTTTTTCCAGAAAAAAATAAATGGATGTGTAAGAAAATATATTGTTCCTCTTGCTTTTGCAGTTATTTCGAATGTGTGAAATTAACAGATCATGATTCTAATATTTATAGGCTGTGAATTTCCTTTGTGTACAGCTTATTCAGATTTCGAAAATATTGTAAAATCAGTCTATATAAAAATAAGATATTTCGAACATTGTATGAATAGGAAATTTCGAGCAATTTAAAATGTATATGCATTATCTAGCAATTTAGTATAGTAAGTGAATAAATTTTGGTTTGATTGTAATTCCTTTTGCAGGAAATTTTTTACATAGAAAATCCAGAAAATCGGATCATTACATTTATGAGACAATCAATTTTGATCTTTACAATTTTATTTTATTTATTGTAGATTTTCATCCAATGTAAAATTCCTTGTAATTTTTTATATTTAGATCTGTATAGTGTTTTATTTTCAAGTTGTAATACCAAAAAAAAGATCAATCAATTTATTTATGGTATTATTCAGTAGAATTCGAGAATCTGCTGAATCTACAGCACAAAAAAACAAAGAAATTATTTATGGTAATATTTTTAGTACAATCCGGATCATTTTGCATGTACAATATTCAGGAAAAAAAATCGTCTATATAATCATTTGAAAAATAAGATCACAACTTTTTGGCAAAGTCAAACTGTCTATTTTTAATTAATCTTTACAAAAATCGAATTCAAAGAATTAAACAAATCTAAAGTCAAACTTTCTATTTTGTAGGTAAATTTAACAAAAAAACCGAAATCAAAGATAAAATTGGAATTCAAAAATTAAACGATCTAAAGTCAAACTTTCTATTTTATAGGTAAATTTAACAAAAAAACGGAAATCAGCAAATAGTTAGCATAAAAAGGTACCGAAAATTTTTAGCAATAGCGTTTAGGCGGGAAAACATTTATAGGAATCATTTTGCTTTTATATATATATAGATATAGGGATGAGATCCTGTGAGACCACCCTCCTAGGTGAGACCGTAGGGACATATCTACACCATGAAAAAAAATGGATGGCCAATATACACCTAATAAATGCAGCAATTAATCACGTGTAGAGGCAAAATATGAATAGAAAACATACCAAAAATAACCGCCCTCATTTCTCTCCTACAAATTAGAAGCGTGATATGTTATTGATCACGTTCCTTCAATCACGGGGTCAACCATCATCTCTCCCCCTTCAACATACTGCATAATTTATACCACACATACTGCATATTTATGCTCTGAAATATAATGTTCCAAATTTTCATATTTGGTATGAACAAAGTGCATTGCATTAAATTTTAATAGTGTGCTTATTTAGAATAGGAATATTGCATATATAGTTTTGCTATTGTGTATACTTAGAACAAAATAAGAAAATACTGAAATACATTATGCATTGGTCCTTATGATTTATACCGTGCATACTGCATATTTATGTTCTGCATATATAATGTTCCAAATTTGCATGTTTAGTATGAACAAAGTGTATTGTATTAAAATTTTAATAGTATGCTCATTTAGAATATGAATATCGTATATATAGTTTTGTTATTGTGTATACTTAGAACTGAATAGAGACGTGAAATGGATTGAGAAAGAATACTAAATAGACATGTGTCTTGAAAATGTAACTGATACCTTAAATCGTGGGAGAGAGAGATATGGTAAGATTTTTTTTACCAATAATTGTTAAGGATATTAATTTCAAAAATACCAATTTATCCTTAATCCTCCCTAAAAATCCGGCGCCTACTAAAAATAAGAGGAAAAATCTGGACCGTTATTCGTTTAGATCCAATGGCCACGAACACGATATGTCCCTACGGTCTCACCTAAAGAGATTGGTCTCATTTGAACCAATCCCTATATATATATATATATATGTATATATGGGATGGTTCAAATGGGACACCCCCTTAAATAAGACAAAGGGGAATTTATCCAAGCCATTGAAATATTGCAATTGAAGGTCCAGATTTAATGGCTAATATTTATATTAATATTATTAATTATAAGTAGCAAGGGTATAATTGACAAATTAAGAAAATAACCAACCATGTAGTCAACGTTTCCTAAATTGTAGATGTGATCAACACAAAATAATAGCAACAAATATCTTACCAAATCAAACCCAATGAGCCCCCAAAAAAAAAAAAAAAAAACAGACAATTCCTAAATTATAATGTCATTTTTTCCATAAAATAAATGCAATTCAATACACAGTGAAATAAATATATAGTACAATTTAGATTTTTATACAGTGAACAGGCCCTAACCGCACAGTAATATTAAAGTGAATAAACAGTATTGTTTGGAAGGATTAAACACGTTCTTATCGACTTAGTATGTACACTGTATATCAATCTAAATTATTTGGAAGGATTAAACACGTTCTAATACAACATTCTAATACTAATTACACAGTAAAACTGCACTAATTATACAACATCCGAATACTATGTACGCAGTAAAACTGCACTAATTATACATCGTGTTACATTAACATCTCACTTAACACACATAAAATCTATAGTGAGTATACATACATTCTTACTTTGGTTTTACAGGATATATACATAGCCTTTCCACCAAAAAAATCTGGAAACATCTTTTTTCCCTCAAAAAAGCAGTAAAACTACACTAATTATACAACATTCTAATACTAATTACGCAGTAAAACTACATTAATTGTACATCATTCTAATACTATATACATCTTCACCTTTCCGACACCACAACCCTTTTTTTCTGGTCCCTTCTCTACCATAACTTTTTCCCCGCAACATACTCTGCCATGACCCGAGTCGGGCTTCCCAAGCTCGTCCCGTCTCTCCATAAACTATGAATTCTCTTTCCAAACCTCTCCATTGGTATAAACCTCCTTCCATATCGGAACCGATGCCTTCACCTCATCAATCATGAATTTACAAGCATCCAAGGCATCCGCACGGTGAATCGAAAACTGGTATAAGATTACCAAGAAGAAGAAATCAAAACAAATATACAAAAACTTACTGAGAGGAGAGGCGCGAACTCCAGTCCAAAAAAAAATCACCAAAAAAGGAGTTGAGTTTGGAAGTGAACGATGGGTGGGAGAGAGGAGAGTTTTACAGTGGTTTTGATATCTCAAAAGATTGGATGCGTGTAATTAGAAGAAGGAGAAGAGACGTGGTGTTTTGAATGGAAATAACTCCCCCATAAATCGCTCCAATAAAAATATGGTAATTAATAACTTCCTTTTACACTCTTAATAAATCACATAATAACCCTTACAAAAAAACCGAAAATAGTTCAAATTACACATATGACCTTGATGATGTGTATCTATTAACTACTTGCCTAAAATAATGGAATTAATCTGAATCATCCGAAAAACCAATTCAATGGTCATAATAAATCCCCTCTATCTCATATAAGGGTGGGTGTCCCATTTGAACCAAATCACACACACACACACACATATATATATATATATAATAACAAACTGCTTTCTAAAACAGTTTTCTTGCCTAAAAGACACTTTCTAAAAACTAACTTGTTTTTTGACTTTTTTAATTAGTTTAATTATGTTATTTCATCAAGTTAATGGTCATTATTGTGAGAAAGTCTATTTTTGAAATCTGTGTTATCAAATTTTGACTTTATAATTTTGGTAAGCATATTTTAATGAAGGAAAAAAATTAAACGGAAATTGACTAAATTAATTTTATGGTATTTTAAATTTTGGTAAAAGAATCAATGGAATATTTGATGCATTTAATTTAAATATGGTTAAATCGAGTATATGCCTTAAATCAAGGCTAAGAGTGGTAGAATTTTTAATTGGAATGTTCTATGATTAATACTAATGGGATTTAGTCTTTGTTGACTTTTCTTATATTGATTATACACATCATTATAACTTTTTAAATATAAATTTAATGCTGTATTTACAGAATCTGTAACTAATAAAAACTTGACAAACAAGTTGGTAATTTAAATTTTGAATGGTAAATATTAATATTAAATGTTTCGGTTACATAATCCCTCTTAATTTTCTATAGTATTGAATAACCCCATATTTCAAACTTTCTTATTTTAATTTTCATATTTATGGCAGTTTATATTAATTATTACTTGTTAAACAAGTTTCTATTTTATCTAATTTTATGGAAAGTATTTATAATTCTGATCAATTTAAAAAATGCATGCTCAAAATAATCTCTTTAGATAATATTGATAAATAATTAGTTATTTTAGAAAGAAATATATAAATAATCATGGTTAATTTAAAAATATGGGGAAAATACATAATCTTCAAATTGTCCTTAAATAAATATAAGAAAGTCAGAAAAACACGATCATTAAATCTGTAGACATAGAAATATCCATATATATATCTATATCTATATATATATATAATAAGAGACTATTCTTAGAATAGTAACTCTTACTTTTCTCGCCTGTTTTTCAGTTTTTAAAAACAATAATGTTTTTTGGTTTTCGAATTTAACTAATAAAATGAGATTGTATTATCTTTGGTGGTCAACTTTCTTTAAATAAATCCCTTTTTAAAGTCATATTAAAGATAGAGTTACATAAGATTTTCAAATCTGTGTGTGTACTGCATTAATTATTATATTTGTCTTTTTTGTTTTATTTAAAACTTTAATAATTTCTCCGTTATATTCGTTTTTGACGTATAATATATCCAATTAATCATCTTTTTACAGTCTCCAGTTTGACATATATATATATAATAAAAAATAAACATAATGAATAAAAGAAAATATATGATACATTTACTCATTATTTTAAAAATTCTGCATTTGAGCTACTAGACATTATTTGTATATTCATGTATTTTGACTATCTATAATACATGTATAGTTTATATTTGAGTTTATCTCATTTCTTCATAATTATATAGGATTGTATTAAATTGATTAAATTCAATCAAAAAATATTTATTTTAATTGAAGAAAATATCTCAAAATATGTATCCAAATATTATTTATATATATTATATATATCCATACATATTATAATTATATATATTAATGTAAGAAGAAACAAAATTTTTAGTTAATATGAAATTATATTCATAATAATGTATATAGAAAATTACTTCTTATATATATTAACATACTTTTCATGTTAATAATTTTTTTTAATATTTATCACTGTATTTTGATATTCAACTTTTAAAGTTGTACATTTTGACTATTGGATATGAAGTTGTTTGTTTGATTTTTTTTACATATGCACATATATGAAAATAGAATAGTCTTTATTTTTGAATATTTCATTTTCCCCTAAATTTTTAACTTTTTTTTGAAATTTAGTTGTGGAGTTTTGTATTGTATTATTTGAAATTTCTATTTATTATGTCCTAATCGAGTCTCATATTTGATATTTTTCAGGATGGACGATGGACAAATTGTATTTGTACAAAAGTAATTTTTAGAGATTGCAATTTTTTTAGAATTTCAATAAATAATTGAAATAGAAATGTAATTAATTTGATTATAAATCATACAAATAAACAATATAAAAATAAATTTAATATATTAAAAACCCTCTTTAAGGACAATAAATTTGGTTAATAATAAATTTTGCGAATGCGAATTGTATCTATTTATTGAACATGCTTATCTATAAGAAAGTAACAATTTCAAAAAAAAAAAAAAAAAATACAATTTCCCAATGCTAAATATTAATGTATTATATTTCAATACAATCAACAAATAAAGTCATTTCAAATTCCAACATTTTTGAAGGTTTAAAAACTAAACGGTTGTTAGAATTATTAAAGGAATTAAACAAAAATCTTGTTTTATATTTACCAACATAATTGACTTAATAACATGAATAAATAAAATACATGGTAAAATCGTCAAAAATGAAAAATAACTCCAAAAACTAAATCTAATAAAAACAATAATGTTGTCAAAACTATGTTTTGTTGACTACTATTTCATTAATTATTGTACTTAGTTATCATATTATCTTATATACACATGTTAACTTTTTATTTATTTTACAATGAGCTTTTGCAAAAAGCTTTGCCACCAATTTACACATACTAACAACTTTAGAAAATAAATTTTCATCCGAATTTACAACAATAACCTTGAAAAAAGTGTGACACCAATTTTCACATTTATTGAAAATCTAGACATGACTAAAACGAAGGTTATATGAAAAATCACTTTTCGAAAATGGAACACAATACATAGTATTGAATGTATTATTTATAATTATGAAGTATGACACTTTTTCTTTTTGGACATCATGAATAAAAAATATTAAATAATATTTCATTTCTATTGTTTGATGCTATATCAAAGCTATTAAAATGCAGGAGATATAATTCGTAGAATTATTAGAAAAATGCACATGTCAGAATACAAAACAAATGCCTCACAAATATAGACACGTGCATCGTACGGGTAAACCACTAGTTTAACATAATAGAACAAGTACCATATAAAATTGAATTTGTGGGGTGTTTGTGGGAGATTTTAGAGAAAAATTCAGTTTCGGTCCAATAAGACCGAGAAAGATCCGACGATTTTAGTGCATGACTTGAAAATGGTCCCACAAGATTGTTCTTGTTACACAAATGGCCCCATCGTTAGTAAATTGACAGTCAAACCTCCCATTTTAGGACTTGAAAATAGTCCATAAGATTGTTTTTGTTACAAAACTAAATATAACTAATATCTATTTAAAAAAAATATATTATCATTAAAGTTACTATTTTTTATTTATATTAATTAAAGAAATTAACAAGTAATTTAAATGCTAAAAATTAAAATTTATAATTCAACTTATAAAAAATAAAATTTCTGGAAAATAATTTTTAAAAGTAGATGTTACTTTTTTTTTGTGAATGTGTAATACAAAAGAAAAAAAGATTAAATACATGCATCATATATTTTAATTAGAAAATTAACAAATTAAATTAAATGATAAAATTTATAACTCAAGTTATAAAAAAATAATTTTTTTGGAAAATTATTTTTAAAATTAGATGTTAATCATATATTTTTTTTGTGTGAATGTGTAATACAAAAAAAAAGATCAAGTAATGTAGCATTTACTTTAATTAAAAAATTATTAACAAAGTAAACTAAGTGAGAAAATTTGTAATTCAAGTTATAAAAAATAAATTTTTTGGAAAATAATTTTTAAAAGTAGATGTTAATTATTATTTTTTGTGTGAATGTGTAATACGAGAAAAAAAGATCAAATACATGCATATATATATATATATATATATATATATAGATGAGATCTCATGTGGCAGCCTCTCACCATGTGGCAGTGTGGACAGATCCCATCCCTACATCTTAAACAATCAATGGTTTAGATTAGCCCTACAAAACACCATTTTATAATTATTTTTAATGCCAAAAGGGCAGTTCCATAATCCACAAAAAATGGGTAAATAAATACCATAATTAATAACCTAGAATCAATGGATATTCTTGATTGCAATCATGCCATAACAGAAAAAACGTTAATTTAGGAACAAAACACACATTTTCTATCATCTTCTTCATTCTGCATTCATCCAAAAATCAGCAGCAAGACCGAGTTTCTCCCCCCAAAACACAGAAAACACCCCTATAATCGAAAAAAATAGCACAAAGCCCGTGCGAAATGGGCGATGAGTGCAATAAATCACAACATGATGAAATGTTGGTGGACAATCCTGATAAAAGTTGGGTTTCAGGGGTATTTTTTTCTGGTATGTGTGTTTATGTTTCGAAAAATCGTACATTATCCTTATTCATCATGTCCGTGTTTTTATTAGAAAATGTGGAATAATCATGCATGTGAAAGAGTTGTGTACACATATTGCAATATATATGCCTGTAAAGCAATGTTATGTGTATAAATATGTATATTTTTATGTTAATTTAAAATGTGATATTGCGTGTTTGAATGTTTATTTGAGACTATACATTAACACTTAGAGTTGTATACAATATTTGACAAACTTGTATATTTGTAACATATTATGGTGTAAATATACGAATATTTTGGTGATTTATAATGAGACCAAACAATGGTGTTCAAATAATTCCATAACAGTATAAAGTCATCTTATTTTAGTATACATGGGCTTCAATATTGGTGTGATAAGTACAAACATTCAGTGGATATTATTAGATTTTTTATTTAGAATATTGTACGTTAATATTGAAACTATTGTGTAATTTGAAAAAAAATCTGTGTATATGTTTCACTTATTTGGTGTGCATATACTTTGCAGATACTAGTGATGAAACAATCCAGCACGTCGAAATACGAGAGCACCTGGTAATATCACCCGACAACACCAAATATTGGATACCTGAAGTTGAACATGATAAAATACCGCGAGTGGGCATGCATTTTGGGAGTTTGGACAAGGGTGTGGAGTTTTATAGGGATTATGGTAAACTATGCGGCTTTGACATACGAATAAGCACATCAAGGAAATTTAAGAACAAAGAGATCCGTCTGCAATATATTGTTTGTAACAGGGAAGGCTACAAACAAACATCATCTGTGGTCGGTGTCGAAGGGAGAAATTCACATACCAAACAACAAACTAGAGTGTTAAACCGTTGTGGATGCAATGCCCACTGCGTACTCGAATACACGACGAACGGTGCGTATGCTATAAAAAATTTCGAAGAGCGCCACACACATTCTTTCAATTCAGAATCTTATAGATATTTTCTTAAGGTGAATCGGAATTTGAATTTTGGGCACAAACAATTCATCTTCAATTTTTCAAAGGCCAACATCGGCAGTTCAAAGACACACCACCTGTTCAGGCAAATGGTTGGTGGATTTTCTCAAGTGGGGGCGTTACCAATCGATTTCAAGAATTTCAAGAGAGATTTGAAGGCATACATACGAGGTGCAGACGCACAATTAATAATCGACAGATTCTTGAAAAAAAAAGAGACGTGCCCAGGAATGGCCTTTAGTTATGCCGTTAATGAACAAGACCAATTAACGAGACTTTCTGGGCGGAACCTATTTCAATGAGAAAATATGCAATGTTTGTGGACGTTATATCATTCGATGCCACTTACAACACGAACATGTTAGTTTTTGGGGTCTACATGTGGCATATATAGATGACTGCATGCTTAGAATAAAAGAAAAAAACTAGTACTATTGTTGTATAAATATATAAATATGTAAGTGTTCAAATAGAGTAATAATTGTGTATTGTATAATTCCATAACTTGCTACTTAATCCTATTTTGAAAGAATGTACTCTGCATGGTTATTTACAAATTACATGGTATACATTTATTGCAATGATTATATTTGCACAAATATTTCGTATACGCAGGTACAAAATGGTGTTTGCGCCGTTCACGGGCATTGACAACCATCGTCGGTGTGTAACGTTTGCTTGTGGATTGCTATTAAAGGAGGATGAGGAATCCTATGTGTGGTTATTTAGACAATTTTTGGATACCATAGGCAAGGACCGTACTATATTGTGACCGATCAGGATCCCGCGATGAAGAACGCATTTCAAGTAGTTTTCAAGACCGCAAGACACCGCTTATGCATGTGGCACATAATGGAAAAGGTTAGCACAAAAGTGGGACACGCATTGTTCAAGAATGAAGAATTCTTGCGTCGTCTTAACGCAGCGGTTTGGGATGAAAAACATGAACGCGCTGAGTTTGAAAAATTATGGCATTCTGTTATGATAGATTTCGAACCAGAAAATCATCCATGGTTTACTAAAATGTTTGAAATCAGAGAGAGCTGGATCCCTGCTTATTTTCGGGATGTTCCCATGGGCGGTTTGATGCAGACTACATCACGGTCCGAGAGCACAAACATTGGTTTGGCGGTTTTACAAATCCGCAAGTAAATTTGGTCGAGTTCTTCATGCACTTTGATAGCGCAATGGAGTCGCAATGACACGCAGTACACAAACTAAACAACGACAGTGACACTCTTGTTCCTTAGTGCAAAACACCATTGGGGATTGAAAAACATGCTTCAATGTTGTACACGCCTGCTGTTTTTAAAAAAATTAGCCTAGAGATTGCAAATGCGTGTTATAAATGTTCAGTGCACATGGTGACCCGGTCTGGTGGTAGTATCTATTCCTACTCAATGAAGGACGAATTTGATGATGTATTCAAAGTACAATACTGCAAGGAAAAGACAGTTACAGTATGCAGTTGCAAAATATTTGAAATGCACGGTATTTTGTGTCAACACATATTCGTTGTATTCAAGGACCTCAATCAGATTCCCAGGAAATACGTGCCTAATTGATGGATGAGGCTATCGTCCATACATCCGTCAACAACAAGCGGGCAACTGTACGAATTCAACGGCGATCAAGAAGTAGCCACAACACTAAATAAATTGTGGTCCACCTTCCACAACTGCATACTACTTGCAAACGATAAAGTGGAAAAATTGGCTGACTTAGCACGCTTATTGTCTGAACATAAGAACAAGTTAGCCCACGAACAAGATGGAAAACATGACGGGGGCGTTGAGGAACTCTTTTTGAGAATTACCGTGACTCTACTTCTCAAATGGAGATCTCAGTATTGCCACCGCAACAAGCTCGTAATGTCACGCCCCAAACGTGATGCGACAACGATCAATCACTTAAACAAATAAATCAACAAATAAACCAAAGATACCAAACTCCAAGTGAAATAGAGTCTAATGCAAATGAATTAAAATAAACATGAGTACAAATTACAATCTTAAAGTCTCAAGGTATCCGAATACAACCCAAAAGATTATCTGAATTAACTTACAATCCAAACGAAAATAAAATGAAGGAGTCCAACAACAAATAAAAGTAAAAGGAAATGTCGCTCCACATCACGGATAGGGATTCAATCTGCGGTAGGTTCGATGTCTTCAGCGAACTCTTCATCTAAAGGTTAGAAAACAGGAGGGGATGAGACAGAAATCTCAGTGGATGGGGTGATCGTGTGCAAGTGTGGCGATATAATTAGTTAATGCGAGAAATTTAGTTGTATGAAAATGCGTGAGAGATGATGCATGATTTCACACACAGTCCACAAGCGTCGTGATAAATATATTAAGTATCATACTTATATAGTTTAAGAAAATAGTTCGTGGTCACGCAGGCACTATGGTTCAAGCAGACATGAGGATTGCGTACGGATTTGTAACGCCAATCCTATGCAAGACAAGTAGCGGTTGCGTACGGATTTGTAGCGCCAACCTATGCAATACAAGTAGCGGTTGCGTGCACGGATTTGTAGCGCCAACCAAACGGATCCGATTAACTCGAGAATCGTGTGGATCGGGACAAACGATTCCTTCATTCTTCCTTGTAACTCCCCGAGCAAGATGGTCCAAGACCTGTCACCTTATCGCTCCCTAGGCAAAGACAAAATCCACAGTGGAGCTAGAAAGGCTCGGATTTGTCATAATCATGATTATACCCCAAGTACTACGACCCGCTTCTCTTGGACAAACTCCGTCCCTCGCCATGGGATTAGGGCGATGGGGCCTAAGAGTGGAATAGCGGCCGAGCTGCCTGTTCCATCCCCGACGTATCCATTCCGATCGTGAGCTCGACACACCAAGTTGACTCAAGCAGGAAAGTAAACACAAGTTCATGTAGTCAACCAGGCAATCGAGTATTATTGATTCAGGAAGCAGTTCATGAAAAGTTTTCGAAAAATTTGCGTAAGGTAATTATGGTGTTGGTGGAGTTATTTGGATGAAGATGATTATCGGGAGGATAAGCAATCTTTGATATCTTGAACGATTAGGTGGAACATAAGTCCCGTTATAGATTCAAATCGCAAGACGAGGAAGTCGCCCGCGATCGGGTATTAATCGGTCAAGGCGGTCCGATAAGTCAAGGGGTTTTTGAGAAATTAAAATATTTTAATTAAGAATTGAAGTCAGAGGGTCCAGGGCTGTTTTAGAAAAATAAAAATAATTTGAGTTAGGTTCTTGATAAAAAGAAAAATTTCAATTTAGCCCCGTTTTGTAAAAACCAATACTTTTGGGGTTAAAGATTCAATAAATAAATATCCCGACCTTGAAAAATTATGAGGTCAGTTCCTAAACTCTCCAAATTGTTCAGAGATTCAGGTTTTTAAAGTTTTGAGGTCGAGTTTTTATAAAATTCTCACATTGGCCCCAAATTTGTTAAAATTGTCATTTCGGACCCTAAGTTTAAAATAATCGGAATTCACAACTGGAAGGGCTTCTAATGTGATTCCAGTTGGAAAATGTCACTAAGGTTAGAGAGATATTGGGACAAAAACAGTTTTAAAACGTCATAAGTATAGGTCCCTTAACTTTTGAAAATCTCATTTTTGTCCCATTTTGAAATAATTGCCTTTAAGGCTTTTAGGGGTCCAATTGTTATGAAATTTGAACCTTGGGACCAAAATATAATTATGTTATAGGTAAATTAGTATTTCCAGGTACATGGGCTGTATAAGTCCTGGAAATTTCATTTGGGTCCTCAAGTTTAATCTTTTACAATTTGGTCCCTCAAGTTTTATAAAATTACTTTCCAAGCTCTAAACACTTGGATTTTTGGAATACACTTAAAATATGTTATTTCTAGTCCCTTAAGAGTTAAAATTTCAAATTTTAAAATTAGGGTCTGGTACAGTTTCGAAATTTGCAAAATAGCCCTTAAACTTCTCAAATTTTACAATCTAGTCCTTGGGCTTTTAAGGGTTGATTTTATTTATCTAAAAACTCTTAAAACTTTAATAAAATGTCAAAACATAATTTTTGAACCTGAGTTCAGTCCCAAAATCGAAAATTACAGAGGGGTCCCTTAAGTTTTATTTTCTTGCAATTAAATCCACCAACTTTCCGTTTTTGCATTTTAAGTCCAAAAATCGAAATTTAATCAATTATGCTCGACTTTTCCAGGTTATAGGCCATACAAAACATAGATTTCAAGAGTCATACACATACATAACCATCTCATTCAAGAATTTATCAAATATGACAATAAAGTGTACATGTATGTCCTAATTTTCGATAAATCGCATTTTGAGCAACACTTGAGAAATTTTTCAACTTGATACAAGAAAATAGCATGAAATACATAATATATATCTCAAATTCTCAATAACAAAATACTACATGCATTTTTATGAATTAAAACACCTAGGAGTTGAAAGGATTTTTCCACCCACCTTAAAGTTCGGTTTGTTGGAAAAAATGAAATAAATCTCTCTCGATGAAGGAGTGACTTAGGTCAGCCCCTAAGTCAAGGAATATCAAAAAAATATAGGAGTTAGAAGAATGTGGTTAAAATTTAAGGGAAGAAGAAGATAGTGAGAAAATTGGAATTACTACACTTACCTTGTGTAGTGAATAAAGTGTGACTAGTAATGGCTCCCAAGTGCAAGATTTTGGTCACCGTTAATGTTAACCTCCAAAGTCAGCCCCTAAAACTCCAAAAATGAAAATGGAGTGTCAAAGTTTGGAAAATAAAAAGAGAGAAGAAAAGGTACCAAAATTCCATTTCTTACCTTATAGTCCAACTTCTTCACAATTTTCTTCAAGATGACAAGTCTCTTAACAACTTCAAAGGTCTTCTAGGTATACCTCAAAATCAAAAATCAAACTTAAATTAGAAGGTGAAAGAGATGAGTTAGGTGATATCAAAAATGGATTGAAAAAGACATTTTCCTTACCTTGGTAGTGATGGTTCAAATTTTATGATTTAAGTAGGAAGAATGTTTGTTTTTGTTTAGTTGTTTGAAGAAAGAAGAAGTGTTTGATGATATGAAGAAGATGTTCTTGAAGTTGTGAAGGATGTTTGAAGATGTGAAGGAATTGTGTTTCAAGATTTGAAGATATGAAGATATGTTTTGAAGGTTTGAAGATGTGAAGGAATGGTGTTTGAAGATTTGAAGATATGGTGTTTGAAGATTTGAAGATGTGAAGGAATGGTGTTTGAAGATTTGAAGATATGGTGTTTGAAGATTTGAAGATATGAAGAAGTGTTCTTGAAGATATGAAGGAGTGGATGAAGATATACTTAGAGAGATGTTGGAGATTTTAGAGAGAAGTTGGAGAAAATGCTTGAATTATGAATGTGTTGGATGAAAATGATATTTTGATCAAATGTTTTTGATCCTCAAGGTGTTATGGACGAAAATTGAGGTGGAGAGGAGGAGACAAATTTGTTTTGATCAAATTCTATGTCTTCCAACTTGTCTATAGCATGGGGACAAAGGCCTTGGTCAAAGTGTGGTCTTGCATGGGAGGATGAAATTGAAGGGATTGAGGAGGATGTTGGCATGGAATGTTGGGAAGCCTCCAACATGTTGGGTAAGTTTATAATAAAAATTGGTGTATAAGGTATTGTGTATAAGATTTGAATTAATGGTGTAATAATACACAAGATGAATACATAAGGTGTATGTGTACAAGAGTTGGAAGATATTTCTACCCTAAAATTTCCCATCATGGCCGTCCTCTCTTAAGGGTATTTGTGGTAATTCCATATTTTTTTTGTCCCAAATTTGATGATAATAGATGAATAATATCAATCTCCAAAATAATTAGTGATCTCCTTGATCACTTATAAGTCTCATGATCGCTAATCTAATCCGGATTCTTAATTCTATAAGGTATAAACCTCAAAAATAAATAGTCTCTTAGAATTCTAAGGTGACTAATAGATACGCAAATAACAATAATGATGATCAATCAAGTGATCATAAATGCGAAATAAAATTAATAAATGATTATGATCACAAGTAACAAATAAAAAGAAAAAAGAAATTAAATGCGAAATATATTTATCATTAATATTCACCCATCGAAGTGACGCGGTAAAATAGTCAAAAGAATACAAGGATGATACGTGAAACAAATACATTATTGAACAAAAATCGAGGGCTTCACATTCTCCCCTCCTTAAAAGAATTTGGTCCCCAAATTCTCTTCAGAACAACTCTGGATATTGATTCCTCATGTCTTCTTCCATTTCCCATGTTGCGTCTCGTCTCGGTCGTGGTTCCGCTATACAACTTTAACCATTGGAATCTCTCTATTACGCAATTGACGAATCACGGTCAATGATTCTGATTGGTTCCTGTAAGATAAATTTTCCATTAGAGGAGAAGCATCACGAGTGATGATGTGCTCGGGATCCGGTTGATACTTTTTAAATCTCGATACATGGAACACATCGTGCATTCCCGCATACTTGTCTTGGTAACTCTAGTCTCAGAGGCCAATTTTCCGATCCTCCGCAAAATTTTGTAAGGCCCAATATATCTCGGACTCAATTTGCCTCCTTTCTTTGGATTGATCAATCCCTTTCGTGGCAAGAGTCTGAGAAATACTTCATCTCCAGCTTCAAATTCCAAGTCCTTTCTCCTCTTGTCCGCGTAACTTTTTGGCGGCTCTGAGCTATGCGGATCCGTTCCTTGATCAACTTGACCTTCTCCATGGCCTCCTGAACCAAGTCGACCTTTGGAATCGATGGCGACTTTCGTTTCTCTTTTGGAGTCCATTGGTTATCAATCTCCCAGTGTAGTGGGGATCTACACTTTCGCCCATACAAGGCTTCGTAGGGTGCCATCCCAATTGTGGCCTGATAGCTATTATTATATGCGAACTCGGCCAATGGTAAGTGTGAATCCCAACTTCCTTGGAAATCCAACGTGCATGCTCGCAAAGATGTCTTCCAGGATTTGAATCGCTCGCTCGGACCGCCATCAATTTGGGGATGTGTTGTTATCTTTGAAACTTAGCGAGGTTCCCAATTCCTCGTGAAAGCATTTCCCGAATCGAGACAAATCTCGGGTCTGTCCCTCACACTATGTCGGGCCGGCACTCCATGTAGTCGAATGATCTCTGGATGTAAATTTGCGCAAGTTTCTCGCAAGTCGCTCGGTTTCTTCATGGGTAAGAAATGTGCGATTTCGTGAGTCGGTCTCACGACTACCCATATAAAGATCATTGCCTCGTCTGGTCCTTGGTAGATCCGTCACGGTTCATCGTTATGTGTTCCCATTTCCACTCGAATTCTCAACGGTTGTAATAAACCGTGATGGTCGTTGGTGTTCAAACTTTTTACTCGTTGACAAGTCAAACATCTCGCAACGAACTCTTACTACCTGGTTCTTCATGTTTACCCACCAAGAATGTGTCGTTTCAAGTCCTTATACATCTTGTTTCCTCCAGGATGTATGGTGTATTTCGACGGTGTGCTTCGAGAGGATTCTCGCTCCTAATCCGCTCGTCATTCGGTACACAAATTCTACTCCGAAATCGATGATTCCATCTTCATGTACCGAGAATTCTCGATCTCTCTCCTTTAAGTATCTTCTCTTTTAGTTTTTGAAGTTGCACGTCCGCCCTTGTGCTACTTTGATCTCGTTGATGAGATCGGGTTTAACTAAATATTAGCACATGAAATTTGAGTCACTGGTTCTCGTCGGATTCAGTGCTCAATTCTTCCAATGATCTCCACTCTCGAATCATTAGTCTAGCTAAACTCGCTTTTACCTTGGCGTTAGCTACTACGTTAGCTTTCCCCGGATGGTATTGGATATCAAAGTGATAATCTTCTATTAACTCCATCCATCTTCGTTGCCTCAAATTGAGTTCCTTCCGAGAGAATAGATACTTTGTGCTCTTATGATCCGTAAACCGTGAATGTTGCTCCGTGAGATATAGTGCCTCCCATTTCTTTAACGCGAACACTATTGATGCCAATTCCAAGTCATGTGTTGGGTAATTGGCTTCATACGGTTTGAGTTTCCGTGATGCGTAAGCAATGACCTTTCCTTCTTGCATGAGTCTGCTCCTAGTCCTTCCTTTGATGTGTCATTTTGAGACGACAAAGTTTTCTTTCCCTTTGGTAGGGCTAAGATCGAGCCGAGGTAAGTCGTTCTTGACTCTTGAAACTAGCCTCACACTTGTCATTCCACTCAAACTTGACTTGCTTCCTCGGATAGTCGAGTGAGTGGTCCTATATCTTGGAGAAATCCTGGATAAATCTTCGATAATATCCAAATAGTCCTAAGAAACTTCGATCTCCGCTTCTGACTCAGGTTGTTTCCATTCAACCACCGTCTGTACCTTGAAGGATCTACGGCGATCCCGTCTGCGGATACTATGTGTCCCAAGAATGCGACTTCACTAAGCCAAAATTCGCACTTGCTTGAATTTGGCATACGGCCTTGTGTTCTCGTAGTGTCTCTAAAACAATTTTCAGATGACGCTCATGCTCCTCTTTAGACTTAGAGTATACGAGTATGTCATCAATGAATATCACTACGAATTGATCCAAATAAGGTTGAAAGACTCGATGCATTAGATCCATAAACGCTCTGGTGTGCGTTTGTCGACCGAAAGGCATCACCACAAACTCGTAGTGTCCATATCTGGTCTGGAATGATGTTTTGGAAACGTCTTCTCCACGGATCTTTAGCTGATAATATCCTTGTTGAAAATCAAACTTCGAGTACACCGCCGCTCCTTGAAGTTGATCAAACAAATACGTCTATCCTCGGGAGGGGATATTTAGTGGTAACATCTAGTCGAGATCGTATAATAGTCACATCCTTAATGTATCTTATCCGTGATACCTAAACCACAAGTCAAATTCCCTTACTTAAGCTTGTGCAGGTACTTGAGAATGAATAACACAAGGGTATTATCATTGATCAATATACTTAGTGATTCCCCTACTATCATTTTCCCAATGTAATATCATTAGGTGTCTAGATCCCATAATATATCACATCCAAATCATATACTTCTCAAGAGATATCCTCATTTTCTTCGAGTCTCACCATACCAGGCATTATAATCTCTAAATCACGGATTTTCTAAATCACCTAATGTCCAAATAGAGGAATATTCGGATATCTTAACACTATAACAACCCAAAAGAGTTCAAATATCCATCCAAGATTCAACTTAGGTCATCTAGTAGTGGTACCCAATCCAAGGCAGAGGAACCTATCCTGGTCAAACAAAACTAAGGCGGATTAGACGAATGTAAGGAAAGATAAGGAGAACAAGGAAAGAATGACTAAGGAAAGTCAGTCAAAGGTCAGCTAAGTCAAATCAAGTATGACTAGAGATTCTCCAAATATAAATTTTAGCTTAACCTAAACATCAATAATATGGTTCTATGCCATTTTTTGAAATCAATTTCACACTTAATTAGTCAAGTCACGGTATACCCAACACAATCCGAGGTCCTATCTCGGTTAGCTCGGTGTAAGTTTCCATCTTACTAGCCGAGCTCGATACCATAATCATCACGCCCCAACGTGATACGATAACGATCAATCACTTAAACAAAAATAAATCAACGATCTAAACCAAAGATACCAAACTCCAGTGAAATAGAGTCTAATGCAAAAAATTAAAATAAACACGAGTACAAATTACAATCTTAAAGTCCTCATGGTATCCGAATACAACCCAAAAGATTATCCGAATTAACTTACAAATCAAACGAAAATAAAATGAAGGAGTCCAACAACAAATAAAAGTAAAAGGAAATGTCGCTCCACATCACGGATAGGGATTCAATCTGCGGTAGGTTCGATGTCATCGTAACTCTTCATCTAAAGGTTAGAAAACGGAGGGGATGAGACAAAATCTCGATGGATGGGGTGATCGTGTGCAAGTATGGCGATATAATTAGTTAATGCGAGAAATTTAGTTGTATGAAAATGCGTGAGAGATGATGCATGATTTCACACACACGATCCACAAGCGTCGTGATAAATATATTAAGTATCATACTTATATAGTTTAAGAAAATAGTTTGTGGTCACGCAGCACTATGGTTCAAGCCAGGCAGGGAGGATTGCGTGCGGATGTGTAACGCCAATCCTATGCAAGACAAGTAAGCGGTTGCGTGCGAATTTGTAGCACCAACCTATGCAATACAAGTAGCGATTGCGTGGATTTGTAGCGCCAACCAAACGGGTCCGATTAACTCCAGAATCGTGTGGATCGGACATCGATTCCTTCATTCTTCCTTGTAACTCCCGAGCAAGATGGTCAGACCCGTCACCTTATCGCTCCATAGGCAAAGACAAAATCCACGCGAGCTAGCAAGGCTCGGATTTGTCATAATCATGATTATACCTCAAGTACTACGACCCGCTTCCCTGGACAAACTCCGTCCCTCGATTGCGGGATTAGGGCGATGGGGCGGAAGAGTGGAATAGCAAAAATTCGCTGCCTGGTTCCATCCCCGACGTATCCATTCCGGTCGTGAGCTCGACACACCAAGTTGACTCAGCGGGAAAGTAAACACAAGTTCATGTAGTCAACCAGGCAAATGAGTATTATTGATTCTTGAGCAGTTCATGAAAAGTTTTGAAAAATTTGCGTAAGGTAATTATTGCGTTGGTGGAGTTATTTGGATGAAGATGATTATCGGGAGGATAAGAAATCTTTGATATCTTGAACGATTAGGTGGAACATAAGTCCCGTTATAGATTCAAATCGCAAGACGAGGAAGTCGCCCGCGATCGAGTATTAATCGGTCAAGGCGTCCGATAAGTCAAGGGGTTTTTGAGAAATTAAAATATTTTAATTAAGAATTGAAGTCAGAGGGTCCAGGGCTGTTTTAGAAAAATAAAAATAATTTGAGTTAGGTCCTTGATAAAAAGAAAAATTTCAATTTAGCCCCGTTTTGTAAAAACCAATACTTTTGGGGTTAAAAATTCAATAAATAAATATCCCGACCTTGAAAAATTATGAGGTCAGTTCCTAAACTCTCCAAATTGTTCAGAGATTCAGGTTTTTAAAGTTTTGAGATCGAGTTTTTATAAAATTCTCACATTGGCCCCAAATTTGTTAAAATTGTCATTTCAGCCCCTAAGTTTAAAATAATCGGAATTCACAAACCGGAAGGGCTTCTAATGTGATTCCAGTTGGAAAATGTCACTAAGGTTAGAGAGATATTGGGACAAAAACAGTTTTAAAACGTCATAAGTATAGGTCCCTTAACTTTTGAAAATCTCATTTTTGTCCCATTTTGAAATAATTGCCTTTAAGGCTTTTAGGGTCCAATTGTTATGAAATTTGAACCTTGGGACCAAAATATAATTATGTTATAGGTAAATTAGTATTTCCAGGTACATGGGCTGTATAAGTCCTGGAAATTTCATTTGGGTCCTCAAGTTTAATCTTTTACAATTTGGTCCTCAAGTTTTATAAAATTACTTTCCAAGCTCTAAACACTTGGATTTTTGGAATACACTTAAAATATGTTATTTCCAGTCCCTTAAGAGTTAAAATTTCAAATTTTAAAATTAGGGTCTGGTACAGTTTCGAAATTTGCAAAATAGCCCTTAAACTTCTCAAATTTTACAATCTAGTCCTTGGGCTTTTAAGGGTTGATTTTATTTATCTAAAAACTCTTAAAACTTTAATAAAATGTCAAAACATAATTTTTGAACCTGAGTTCAGTCCCAAAATCGAAAATTACAGAGGGGTCCCTTAAGTTTTATTTTCTTGCAATTAAATCCACCAACTTTCCGTTTTTGCATTTTAAGTCCAAAAATCGAAATTTAATCAATTATGCTCGACTTTTACAGGTTATAGGCCATACAAAACATAGATTTCAAGAGTCATACACATACATAACCATCTCATACAAGAATTTATCAAATATGACAATAAAGTGTACATGTATGTCCTAATTTTCGATAAATCGCATTTTGAGCAACACTTGAGAAATTTTTCAACTTGATACAAGAAAATAGCATGAAATACATAATATATATCTCAAATTCTCAATAACAAAATACTACATGCATTTTTATGAATTAAAACACCTAGGAGTTGAAAGGATTTTTCCACCCACCTTAAAGTTCGGTTTGTTGGAAAAAAATGAAATAAATCTCTCTCGATGAAGGAGTGACTTAGGTCAGCCCCTAAGTCAAGGAATATCAAAAAATATAGGAGTTAGAAGAATGTGGTTAAAATTTAAGGGAAGAAAAAGATAGTGAGAAAATTGGAATTACTACACTTACCTTGTGTAGTGAATAAAGTGTGACTAGTAATGGCTTCCAAGTGCAAGATTTTGGTCACCCTTAATGTTAACCTCCAAAGTCAGCCCCTAAAACTCCAAAAATGAAAATGGAGTGTCAAAGTTTGGAAAATAAAAAGAGAAGAAGAAAAGGTACCAAAAATTCCATTTCTTACCTTATAGTCCAACTTCTTCACAATTTTCTTCAAGATGACAACAGTCTCTTAACAACTTCAAAGGTCTTCTAGGTATACCTCAAAATCAAAAATCAAACTTAAATTAGAAGGTGAAAGAGATGAGTTAGGTGATATCAAAAATGGATTGAAAAAGACATTTTCCTTACCTTGGTAGTGATGGTTCGAATTTTATGATTTAAGTAGGAAGAATGTTTGTTTTTGTTTAGTTGTTTGAAGAAAGAAGAAGTGTTTGATGATATGAAGAAGATGTTCTTGAAGTTGTGAAGGATGTTTAAAGATGTGAAGGAATTGTGTTTGAAGATTTGAAGATATGTTTTGAAGGTTTGAAGATGTGAAGGAATGGTGTTTGAAGATTTGAAGATATGGTGTTTGAAGATTTGAAGATATGGTGTTTGAAGATTTGAAGATATGAAGAAGTGTTCTTGAAGATATGAAGGAGTGGATGAAGATATACTTAGAGAGATGTTGGAGATTTTAGAGAGAAGTTGGAGAAAATGCTTGAATTATGAATGTGTTGGATGAAAATGATATTTTGATCAAATGTTTTTGATCCTCAAGGTGTTATGGACGAAAATTGAGGTGGGGAGGGAGAGGAGACAAATTTTTTTTGATCAAATTCTATGTCTTCCAACTTGTCTATAGCATGGGGACAAAGGCCTTGGTCAAAGTGTGGTCTTGCATGGGAGGATGAAATTGAAGGGATTGAGGAGGATGTTGGCATGGAATGTTGGGAAGCCTCCAACATGTTGGGTAAGTTTATAATAAAAAATTGGTGTATAAGGTATTGTGTATAAGATTTGAATTAATGGTGTAATAATACACAAGATGAATACATAAGGTGTATGTGTACAAGAGTTGGAAGATATTTCTACCCTAAAATTTCCCATTATGGCCGTCCCCCTTAAGGGTATTTGTGGTAGTTCCATATTTTTTTTTGTCCCAAATTTGATGATAATAGATGAATAATATCAATCTCCAAAATAATTAGTGATCTCCTTGATCACTTATAAGTCTCATGATCGCTTAATCTAATCCGGATTCTTAATTCTATAAGGTATAAACCTCAAAAATAAATAGTCTCTTAGAATTCTAAGGTGACTAATAGATACGCAAATAACAATAATGATGATCAATCAAGTGATCATAAATGCAAAATAAAATTAATAAATGATTATGATCACAAGTAACAAATAAAAAGAAAAGAAATTAAATGCGAAATATATTTATCATTAATATTCACCCATCGAAGTGACGCGGTAAAATAGTCAAAAGAATACAAGGACGATACGTGAAATAAATACATTATTGAACAAAAATCGAGGGCTTCACATGTAACAAGGGCAATAGGAGCCGAGTTAAGAGCAGACTACAAAGCCAAAGGGAAAAGGCAATCCGTGCAAGCACGAAACTAAAGAGAAAGTGTGGAACGTGTGGCAGAATTGCATCACACAACAACCGAACATGTCCCGAGCAACCTACATAATGACATAAATTTTCCATGCATTTTCAAATTTCGTACACTCCGAAAACTGTTATCAGATTTTTGACTTATGCTAAATGAATGTCATTTATATTATAATTGAATGCCATTTATATTCTAATTGTGCATTATTTTCGAGTCTATTTGACATATTTAACAAAAAAATACCCTGTAATCTAAACAATTTTATATTATAATTGCTATTTGCGTGCCTGCTATCTGTTGATGATACACAACATTTCAAAGGATTACAATGACTTCCAAAAAGTAATAATAATTATAGTACTTCAACACAATATCGAAAATATAGTATATTTTGAGCATATTGTGGTGTATATATATGAATACTTTGGTGGTTTATAATCAGGAACCTGGTGTACAAATAATTATAATACAGTATCATAAAATCTTATTTTGGTTTACATTGGCTTGACCATTTGGTGATAAGTATAACATTTAGTAGTACATTGTTACATTGACTTCCAAAAGTAATAATAATTATAGTACTTCAACACAAACTGCTTAAGAATTATGCATACACACGATTCGTTAAAACATCTTCAACTGAATAACAAAAAGTACTTGAATATGAACATATATAAACCAAACCAGTAATAAACATATACCAAATTCTGTCAAAATGTGCATTATTTACACAATAACAATACGCATAAACAGGAAAACATGTTTGCTTAAGATTGTTCAGAAATAAGTAACCCATAATGTTGATAGAAATGCACGGGTAAAAAATATTCTAGTCTAATGTAATAAATAAAGTGTACTTAGACGCTCCGTCTAACAAAATGAATTCCTCAATCGATAATCAACTACTTTCCACTAGCAAATTTTTTAGGCCAAAACAAGCACCATGTCTTTCTCTTGGTTCAAGCCGTGCATCAGAATTGCATGGCAATATAGAGTCCTCAAATGTGCGAACTTCGCAGCGTCGGCCTTGCCAAATCACAGTCCCATTTATTCAATGGTCCCCCCATGTAGGTCTCCATATGACGCATGACATAGACCCCCATAGTCGATTGTGTTTTCCTCCACCCTTCACGACATGGCGAGTCTTATTGGGAGACATTTTTGAACATTACGCGCTGACTGGTAGCACCCACGTGCTTGGAGATATCGAGAAAACAGATCCAACTACAAAAGGAAAAATGAAAAAATAAAAAATGAAATCACAAAAAAAATAAATGTTACCATCAACCTAGTAAACCAAAAGAAGAGAAAAATGGCTCCATCATGTGCATCTGTATGTTAGATAAAACTAATTGTATACCAAACGAAACCTAAGTGTACCCCAATCCATAGCTATGTGTTCATCAAATTAACATACACAATTAAAAATAGAAAACTGAACTAACTATAAGCCAAGTAATTTGTAGTTGTATACAAACTTACAGTTATTTTATCATCAGTTTATTCTCCACGTTCTAATACAAAAAAAAAATACAGGAAAAAAATGTGAGGTATTTTACCAGTTTCTCCGGCATCCGTGCATACTTGCTGCAACCGGTACCACCACCTGAAGAGTTGTCCAAAATGTGACAGTACTTCTTCTTTATGTTGACGCATATCACGAACAAGAGCCATCCATTTATAATAGAGAAGAAGAACTGGATAGCATTCAGCAAAATGTATACTCATTAAAATTTACATGGCGAACAACAAAAGAAACATATATATGCTACAAGATTATACCATTTCAATGGCTTGCAAATTCGCCGCACTCCAGGTCAAAAGCTTCCGAAAATAAAGCCAACCTCTTTTCATCTGATAAATCTTGTGCAGGGGACACAACAGAGTATAACTGTATGTCGTAAAAAAACAACTATAGCAAATAGACGCTAAGACACGTACAACATCACTGCTTAAAAATATCACCACATTCCCTAATTATCTGTATACCAAAATGTAAGAAATTTACATCACATCTATGAAAATTCAATGCCACTGACTTATCACCACTAAATTACTGTCAAATATACAAAAACACATCTAATATTACTACAAAAATATAAGTAAATGCATACTATGATACAAGTAAATTTGCACCAATTATCCAGTAACATTATTAAAAAAACAACAATTAATTTTGCGTGGTTGTATAAATAAATACACATCATGGTGTTCAACACAAATGTATAACTCCCCAGGAATTTCAATTGCGCTCATATTCATAACTGTAGGAATTGGGTTCAAGCTTTCCCCAGCCCCTTCTCATCAATGTACTCCTGACGTATACGAAGGAGTGCGTTTCGTTCGATAAATTCCTACCTCTCTATCTATCTCTGAGATGTTTGGATTTTTCAAAAATCCATGGACATGCAGAAGAGAAATGCTATCCCCACTCGGACAAAGACATAACTTTTACTTGTTCAAATAACAATTAAGGTGAAGCAGGGACAGGAACGATGAATCTTTTTATGATAACAGATCTATTTTGGAAGTTCGTTATTACGGGTAGTTCCTACAAAAGATCAGACTAATGACGTATACAATACTTGAATTCTCGATGTAGATGCTACATAGTTGGTTCTCATCCTTCAGAGACTACGAGTGTAATAGGAGCATCCGTCAACAAAAGGATCACCCTAAGATGATAATTGCATGGCTATTGAGAATGAATTAAATCAGATGGTTCTATTAAAGAGGGTTGTACCATCACCAAATTCGTCAGAAAAAACCTCGGGGGGGAATTAGCATCCCTTGATTCCTCCATTTCGTTCAACATTTTCGCCCACACGTCAATGACGTTTCCAGATATGTACTCCCCGGGCCTCATGGTCTCCAAATAATCTCTCGTGAGGACATTGTCTTCCATCCTAAATATAACATCGATTCTGCGTACGTTGAACGAAAAACAAAAATAACAAAACTAATAATGAACGAAAATTATAAAGCAAGCTAATTGAAAACCACATATTAAAAAAACACGTAACCTTGTAGCATCAACGTTATCAAAGACCCACTTCGCAACAGCATTGTGGATCTTATTCATCTTCTGGGCGAAGTTGACTCATCTTGATCGGAATGGAGAAGAAAACATGATTGTTTTACGCTGCTTCCTAGTGCTCTTACGCGCGTTTGAGGAGTCAGCAGCTGCGCTCGCCATCGCATCTCCTTCCATCGGCTCCTCCGCCCCACCACATCGTCACCTGTGCCAACACCGATCCCATCCTGCCCATCAACCCCTTGCCCCACGACAACATGCCCATGAAAAACCCCCGTGAAAATTATAAAAAAATGCCATGTCTACTACATATATGTAACCAAAAAAAAAATAAGGGGAGCATATGTGAAACAAAAAAAGAGTATTCTTACACCCTCATCCTGCAGCTCCTCCCCAACCGGGTGTTCCTCTGAGTATTGACGTGATGTCTCCAGAACGTCTGACCAATTCGCAACATTGGGTTCATGCGTCAACCCAATACTGAAATTCGATATATCATCAGATCCTTTCTGGAACTCCTCCCGCCGACGTGTAGCCTGTTCAACCTTCTCAAGAGCGGCTATATTTTCTGGGTTACTCCAGAACGTGTTGATCTGCTGCTATTCACTGGCAATAGTATCCGCGATGACGGTGTTTTCCCCCAGCTTGTCCTCGGAAAAACATATAAACTTCCTAGCAACCTCTTGGATTTTCCCAAATTGGAGTTCGCAACCAACCTCCTAGGTGCATTATTCAACAGTGCAAGGATATCCATAACATCTGTGGCTACAGTCGCCAGCTTGGCCTGAAGACTGCCCACAATACCCTGCACCCAAAAAAATAAATATTTGTCAATTGTTTCATACTCATTTCAATGATTCTTGGTGCTTAAAATAACTATCAAAATATATAAAATAAAAAAAAAATTGTGCACGGTATGTATTTGAGACTAATATAATACCAAATTGTAACTATCTGAACATTTGTCTATCACTACTCTTATACCATTTTGCAACCAAAAATCATGACAACTTTTATGAATTAAAAAAATTTAATTAGTTAAAAATATACCATTTAATAACTAATATTATGCACCCTTGCTGCTCATATTATGCCAAAAAAAGATGCTATTCGAAAGTATAAAACTAACATAATAACCTATCCTATGCACCTATCTCTCCGTAGAAATGAAAAAAAAAACTAAAACTGATATATGGATTGGCACCGCACACCACCAAAGAGTGAATGTCGGGGCGACATCGGAAGAACGCGTTGCGCTCCAGGAGCATGCATAACAAATGGATTGGTTGACATTGGCGCCGGGCCGATCATCATTGCGCGCGATCCAAAGGTATGACCTCGTCAATCGGGCAATCAATGTAGCCCAAACCATATCCTCTGCGCTTCATTTCGTGCGTTATTCCTATCCCGTAAACTTTCGGTCATAAGCGATTATCAGACGACGGACCACCTCGAATGCATGAATAGCCGCGACAACTCTGTCCATGTATAAGCCCTATGATACAAAAAAAAGGGTTAATTATATGCTGATTTTGTTTAAGCCGAATATAATTGACATGTACTTACAATCAAAAAAATGAGGGGACCGTTGAAACTCTTCTTCTTTGTTGACGTCCATTTCTCTTTGCTCTCTAACAATGTCAGCAAGGTGTGCTCTCACCAATTCATTTTCATGTCGTCAACGTTCTCCAATCTTTTCATTACAAGAGCATTTACGTATCCGCCCTGCATATTCCCAATAATTTGCGCATCCACCAGAGCAATAAAGTTCCTCCTGAACCATATACCCCCCTCTACGTTCTCCAACATCTTTTCTGACACCTCACCGCCGTAATGGAATATGAACCATCCAGTTAGTCGAACTGACCGCCATCCAAATATGCTTGGCTTGTTTCAGACTTGGTTTTTTCCTGGACTCTTATTCCACCTCTAGGAAACCCCAAAACTAGCTCCACATCCTTTTCACCAACACGAATAGACCTGCCATCTGATAGAATCAACTCACATCTGAGAGAGTTGAAGTTATTTACCAACCAATAGATAAATCTCCCTGGTAATTCTTCAATGTTTATCCCCAACAAGCTCCCCGAAGCTCATTTCAATAATAGCTCTTGTCTGAAAATTGTTGAGCCGAACCAATGCGCCCGATATAACATTAGGGACGGATCTTGTCCTTTGTTTGGGCAACGAAGCTTTGAGGGCAGATTTTGCAGTCTTTGCCCTCGGATTAACGTCACTCGCACCCTCGCTCGAGCCTGGGGGCGTAGGTCTCTTCCTATTTCCTCTTGCCATTTAACCTGGAATTGAGATAAATTAAATAACACATCATACTGTGTACGTAAACGAAATGGAAAAAATAGCGAGGCCACAAAAACATCGTATCAAAATAAAAACCACATCTAAACTAAATGTGTAATGTATGTAGTCCAACTGTGTACGAAAATAAAATTATCCAAACACCATTGTATGCCGTCTATATACAATTCACAATACTAGTGCAAAACACAATACTCTGTGTACCTATGTGCCAAAATTAACAAAAAATACACCAAAACACTGTCTACGAACATACGTGTATATATCCATATCCCACCACATGTTTTCCATTTTTTACCATATTTCAGTCATTTGTGCAAAAAATGCACAACAAAAGGATTTATGTATATACCATAATCACTCAGAAATTTGCCATGGTTGCGTAAGATTACACCAAACAAATTCAATAATATAAACATTACACAATCCATAATCTAAGTGTACATCATTTTTTTGTAAATTTATACTATATAAATCGCAACCCATTACAGTGAAGGATATAATTCCACATAACCAACTACAAATGGGCGTCTGTAAAAATCGAGTGTCAAAACCCTAGAAAATTCAAAATAAAAAAATAAATGTGTCCTACAACTAGGGCAACAAAACTAAAAAAAACCCATAAATAATCATCTTCAATTCCATATAAAACCAACTTCGGAATTGGGTAAAAATCCTTTGCACAGGGAACTACAAACCAAAGAATTGAAAAAATAGAAACAGGGGCTTACCTTAATACAGAGTTACATATGCTTTTTGGAGATTTGATGCCCAATCGAGTTCCGCCCATAGAAAGAAATTTCTCCTTGGCTCGATTTTTGCGAGAGAAAAGTGGGGTTCCAGTGTGTGTGGGTGGGATTTTCAAGGGGTAGGAAGTATTTGCGATCGCGTAAAGTGGGGGGTTGTGGGGGGACAAATTCTTTTGATTTTGGGGTGAAAATACACGACCAAAAAAGCGGAGAAAATTGATGATTGAATCCCAAAAAAGTGAAAATTGTGGGGAATTACCAAAGTGGACGTTACCTATTATCTATAATTTGTCTATTTTGCCCTTAAATGGGCCGATTTCAATTTTTTTTTAAAACAATTTCATAAAAATCAGGCCTTTGGATTAAACATGTTAACGATCTAGATCCGTCCCACACTGACCACATGATAAGGGCCTTGCCACATATGATCCTATACCTATATATATATTATTTTGGGGTTCCGACGTCCCTTACCCTAGGGTTAGGGGTGGCAATACGACCGACGACACAAAACCCGACACGAACCCAACCCGAAGTTACTTGAGAGAAACCCGAACACGAACACGAGAAACCCAAACCCAAAATCGACTAACACGAACACGACTCAATGTTACCAATTTGTCTAAAACATAGTAATTTCAAATTTTCATTAACGTTCGATGTATTTTAAGCATAACCCAAAATTAACCTGAAGCCAAATACGAACCCAACCCGATGACCCGAATTGCCACCCCTACCTAGGGTGCTGGTCTCATATAACCTAGTGCATGTATGTGTATATATGTAAAGTTTGATTTCAAAACATAAAAAATAAATATATAATATTTGAAAAAAAAATATGAGTCAGATTAACTGTCTTTTTATATCAACTGTGAATTTGCTAATATTTATCTATTTATAATTTAACTATACTAAAATATTTTTAATTATATTTTTCTAAATTTTTTAAAAATAATTCCTAAATTTAAAAATTATGAAATTAGTTAATATTGTAAATTTTTTATTTTATTTATAGTTGAACTACATATATTTTCCAAGACATAAATGTGATTTTTGTAATTATTTGTATTTTCAAAAATCAAGAAGTAATTTAAACAAAAAAAATATAGGAAAATTATTTGTTTTTCTAAATATTTAAGTAAGAAAATTTGTTTTAGTGAAATAAAAAGCATTGGATATTTTCTAGAAAAATATTTTATGGACAAAGATTTTTTAGTTTTCAAGTGTGACATTCACAATATTAATTTCAAATAAATATCTACAAATATAAAATTTAAAATAATTCTTATCATCAACAATATTAAATTTAACCAATAAAAGAAAAATGTGGTCGTTATTGGTTAAAAATATAACTTTGTGTCCTATGAGACCATTTTTGGGACTTTTTTGTCATCAATAACTTTTTTCATTAATTTTTAATGGACATCACGCCACAATATATTTTTATTGTTGAGTTACTTAGAAATTATATATATTTGAAATATGAGATACTTTTTTAGTAGGAAGAGAATGAGTTTTCTTGATTTTTTTCAATTTTGGCTTAGCAACCCTTATTTATACTAAGACAACTCTCTAATCAATACCTAGGATTTATTTGATCTAACAACAACATTTCAGTCATTAGAATATTCAAACAAAATATAATTTAAATTTTTTTACGCTTTTTCTTCTCTAAAAATCTTAATATTTTTCTACGATTTTTTTGTAGAGAATTTTAAAATACTATATATTTTGTTAGACTATTCTAGTGAATAAAATTTATCTATTAGATCAAATAAGTCATAGCCATTGCTTATAGAAATCATTCTTAGTATAAATAAATACAAAGTTAGAATTTCGAATAATAATATTCAAATTGATTCGTAAATATTCGAATATATTTCAAATAAGAATAAGAATCAATTTTTCAAGAGTTTGGCGGTTTCTAATCAAATGAAAAGAAATGGTGAAAAACTAAATAATGTAAGAATTATGGAAAAGATACTTCGTTCTTTAAGTCCTAAATTTGAGCACATTGTCGTAATAATTGAAGAAACAAAGAATTTGGAGAGATGACTATTGATCAATTATTGGGGTCATTACAAACATATGAAGAAAAACATAAATCAGAGCAAGATCTTCAGTAGAACAATTTTTTAAAATGCAAGTAAAGGATAAAGAAGAAAGCATGGGCAATGAACGAGGTCAACATGGAAGAGGTCGTGTCCAAGGGCGACGGTAGGTCGTGGTCGTGGACGTGCACGAGGAGGTTTCAATAATAATGAAGATAGAAGAGAATACCCAACTAGTGGACGTGGGAGGAGCAATCCAAGAACAAGGTACGAAAAATCACAAACTAAGTGTTATAATTGTCAAAAATTTGGACATTATGCTTCCGAGTGTAGATCTCCCAAAAACTAAGGTTGAAGAAAAGACTCACTCGTGTGGAAAATAAAAGCGAAAAGATATCAATTTATTACTAAAGATACAAAGGTGGTGATGCAAGACAAGACACTTTTTTTTTTAGTATTTGAAATTTTAACTTTTAAATCAATCATGTTCTACATTAAGCTGTATGCCCGGGTCAAGGTCAAGGTGCCCTCCGCCGGCAAGAGCCCCCGATTTTTTTAAAATTATTTTATATGTATCTATATTTTAAAGGTTGATAAAACTGTTAAAAAAAACGCATTTTCATGCATGGTCCTGAGACCAATACTTGACAGAAGTAAAAACTAGTTTGTTTTTTGCCTTTCCATTTAACTAAATTTTTTTCACCTTTAAGCTCTCATTTTGTCATTCTTATTTGCCAACTGTTTATTTTTTTTTTGCTTTTTGCAAAATCGAAAAAACAAAATTGAAGAATTTAAAAATGCAAGAAGATCAATTTTCATAGATAATGTATTAGTTTTTATTTGTTTTCTCTCTTTTCTCTATGACGAATTATATTGAATGATCATTTCCATAATTTAGTTTAATAAGACCAAAATGTTAAAGTTAAAGTATGATATTTTTGTTATTACATTTCTTATTTCATATGTTAAATCAATGAAATTATATTTGTAACATTATGTTGTATACTGTTATATATTCTATAGATATTAGATTGCAATTTGTATTTTAATGGAGGTGTAGCTTGCTGTAACTATGGTGAGAAGAAGATAGAATAAGAGAGAGAGAGAGAATTAGAGAGAGAATTGAGATTATACTGTCAAAATTGTTATGCCTTCATATCCAACGTCATTCTTAACATATTCCCTCCCAGTGGGGACCATTACATATCATATCAAAATTCTAACTAACAGAATATTGTGCTAAATAATAAAATACTGATAAGATAATAATTTAAACGTGTATGGCTGAGATCAGATGTTGTTCCATTCCAATCGACGCTCCAGACTTGAAAACGTGTCACCCTTTCACTTTAATTTCCTACCTTTTTCAGACAACAAAAACTGTTCCCCTTTATCTTCTCCAATCGATTCTTCCGCCCCTGTATCTTCCTCCATTTTCACAGCTTTCTTTTTCATCTTCTCTAAATCCTCTAACTCCATATATGAGTTCATGACAATACCCCCCTGTAGAAAAGATCCTTGTCCCCAAGGATAAGAAGGAAATTTCGCCTTCAGATACTTGATATCCTCCCAAGTCGCCTGCGAACTGTCAGCGTTACACCAGTGTACCAAGGCTTGTTCTACTGGTGTATTTTTGCGAGAAATGGTACGATGATGCAAAATCTCCAAAGGTGCGATTTTGAAGTGTCCGTCTGGGTTGGACAATGGTAGATCTGGCGAAGGTACGTACTTAGGACTTATCTTCTTCTTCAAAAGTGAAACATGAAACAATGGATGAATCTTAGATCCAACAGGTAGATCGAGTTTGTAAGCTACCTCTCCTATTTTCTGCAGGATAGTATAAAGGGCCAAAGTATTTGGAACAAAGTTTCAAGCTTTTCCTCAAGTGAATAGAATTTTGACGAAAGGGCTGCAATTTAAGGTAAACCTGATCTCCTACTTCAAAACTCCTCTCTACCCTATGTCTGTCAGCATATAACTTCATTCTGTGCTGGGCTTGAATCAAATTATCCTTCAAAAGGTGCATCATTTTCTGCCTCTGAGTTACCAGATCTTTAGCTTCCCCATGTGTAGAATCTAAGTAGGGTCCCATAGAAAGTAGAGGAGGTGGATACCCATACAAGGCTTGGAAAGGACTTAGCTTAAGACTGGTATGATAGTTGGTGTTGTACCAGTGTTCAGCCAAGGACAACCATTTATGCCAATGTTTAGGATTGGTGTGAGTCATACATCTTAGATAGTTCTCCAAACATTGATTGAGCCTTTCAGTTTGACCAGCTGACTGTGAATGGTAAGCTGAAGTTAGATCCAAACTGACCCCAATAGCTTGAATAACTCCCTCCAAAATGTGCTTGTAAAAATCTTGTCTCTATCTGTAACAATGCTTACAGGTAACCCATGCAACTTGTAAATGCAATCCAGAAAAAGTTGAGCAACTTTGTAAGCTGTGAATGGATGAGATAGTGCCAGAAAGTGACCATATTTTGTCAACCTGTCTACAACCACCAAAATTACATTCTTTCCCTCAGATTTAGGAAGCCCTTCTATGAAATCCATGGAGATATGCGTCCAAGCCTGATCTGGAATAGGTAAGGGTTGTAACAGACCAGGATAGGGCCCATGATCTGGTTTGTTCATCTTACAAACATCACAACTTCCCACAAAAGAAATAACATCTTCTTTCATTTTTGGCCAGTAGAAAATTCCCTTTAGTCTCATATAAGTGCCATTGACTCCAGCATGGCCACCATATGAAGAAGCATGCATTGCTGTAAGAATTTGCTCTCTCAATTTGTTGTCCTGTCCTACTCCAACCCTTCTCTTGTACCTTACCAAACCACCTTGAACCTCAAAGCCTGGATAAGCTGTGGAATCTAAAGTAGACGCTGCCAGAATTTTAGAAAAGAATGGATCACCTTCATAGCTCAAAATCACCTTTTGTATCCATGTAGGAGAGACTGTAGTAGTAGCCAAACATGATTGATGAGAGCCTTCCTTCCTTGAGAGAGCATCTGCTACTCTGTTCTCTACCCCCTTTTATAGTAAATATCATAATGTAACCCCAAAAGCTTAGAGATCCATTTTTGTTGTAATGGAGTCATTACCTTTTGATCCAACAAATATTTCAAAGCCTGTTGATCAGTCCTGATGATAAATTTCTGCCCCTGTAGATAATGTCTCCATTTTGGAATAGCCATGAGCACAGCTAGGAATTCCCTCTCATAAACTGATAGGGCTTGATTCCTAGGACATAACATCTTGCTCATAAAAGCTATTGACCTCCCTTGTTGCATCAAAACTGCCCCAACTCATTTACCACTAGCATCAGTCTCAACCACAAATGGTTGAGTGAAATCAGGCAAAGCCAAGACAGGTGTTGTTACCATAGCTTCCTTGAGAGTCTGAAATGATTTGTCAGCCTCCTCACTCCACTGAAACTTATCTTTTTCAATAAGTTAGTCAGGGTCTGCTAATTTCCCCATACCCTTTGACAAACTTCCTATAGTATCCAGTTAACCCCAGAAATCCTCTAAGCTACTTGGGTGTAGAAGGAATGGGCCAATCAACCATTCCTGCTATCTTTTCAGGATCAGTTGCAACCCCCTCAAATGATATTAAATGCCCCAGATATTCAATTTGTTTCTGACCAAAGTGGCACTTACTTTGTTAGCATAAAGTTGATTGCCTCTCAGAATAGACAACACACTTTCCAAATGTTGTAGGTGATCATCCCAAATCTTGCTATAAATCAAAATATCATCAAAAACACCAACACATTCTTCCTCAAACAATCTCTAAAAACCTTGTTCATAAGGGACTGAAATGTAGCAGGGCATTACACAACCCAAAGGCATCACCAAGAACTCAATAGTGCCCATTATGAGTTCTAAAAGCTGTCAGATATCTGTCCTCAGGCTTCATAAGGATTTGAAAGTAACGAGATTTGAGATCTATTTTGGAGAAAAACTGAGTCCCATGTAACTCATCTAATAATTCATCAATGATAAGAATAGGATAATCATGCTTAACTGTGAGATCATTAAGGTACCTGTAATCCACACAAAGCCTCCAAGTTGAATCCTTCTTTTTAACCAATATGACAGGAGAAGCAAATGGACTTTTGCTTTCTTGAATAATCCCACTAGCCAACATTTCTCTAACAATCCTCTCAATAGCATCCTTGTGTTCATGAGAGGTCCTATAGGGTATTGGTGTTTGGATACACTGCCTGGTTTCAATATGATTTGGTGCTCAACCCCTACTAGAGGGTAAACCTTGAGGTTCTTGAAAAACATCATGATATTTCTTAAGCAATTTCTGTAAATCAAGGCTGTCTCCAGAGTTCTTATTAGTAACTGTCACTACAAACATCTCTTCTATCTCTGTATGGAAATCTTGATGCATCATTTTAAACAAGGTGTGCCCTGAAATGTACCTACACTCAGCAGTAGAAGTGAGAGCCTGCAGTTTGACTCTTTTTCCCAACAAACTCACAGTAAAAGTCATATTTTCATAATCCAGCTCAATAGGGGTACAAGACTTGAGCCAATCTCCCCCCAAAATCAAATCACAACCTTCATTCTTCAATAAAGAATATGTAAAAGAATGTCCTTGCATACTCCATTTGAACCTCACAGCCTTGTAAGAACTCACCATTTTCTGGCCATTAGCAACTTTAACCATTAATGGTTTAGCCCTCTCCAAGTAACAGCCCAACTTCTTAGCAGTATCCTCTTGGATAAAGCTAAGAGTGCTCCCAAAATCAATCAAGATATGGAGTTTATGTTCTCCACATTCCCCTAACACCCTCATGGTGGTAATGCCATCCTCTCCACTAAGGACATTTAGAGACATCTGAACTTCTTCTATTTCCATTCCCTTAGTTTCCAGTTCTTCTTCTCTGTCTTCAATGGGCTGAATACAAGCCAACTCCTCCTCCTCAGTCATTATCATGTAATTTATTATCACAATTATAGCACAACCCATTTTCCCTCCTAGCAGCCATTTCACTTGCAGTGAGGAGTTTAGTAGGAGCCTGTTCTGTGGATAAGTGTTTGGTCTGGTAGGATTTGGAATCATAGTGTCTGCCTTCTTAATGTTCTGAGGTAAGGTGGAATAGGGTTTGAATGGTTGTTTCAGTTTCTTAGTGATGGCTTCAAGAGTGTGGAGTTGTTTCTTGCCTAATTCAATAGTTTGTTACAGTGTGGCTGGTTCAAACATAGTAATGAATGACTGCAGTTCATCACTCAACCCACTAATGAAACTAGCAATGAAATACTCCTCAGAATATTCCCCACAATTAACCAACAACATACAAGCTTTAAGCTCTTCAAATTTATCAACATAGTCACTGTAAGACCCAGTCTATCTTAGCTTATTGAATTTGGCTATAATCCTGGCTTCCTTCAATTCCTCAAATCTAGCTGATACAACTTCCAAAAACTGGTTCCATGATAGGTTATTTTGTTTCATGGAAAAGTTCTGAAACCATAGGGCAGCCTTGCCTTCAAAATGCATGGATGCTAGTGTAACTTTGTGTATATCAGGAATATTATGGATAAGTTTAAAGTAGCCATTACACTTCAAAATCCAAGCTCTGGGATTAGTACCATCAAATCTAGGAAAATCAATTTTTGGTAGTGGGCTCACAACTTGTATACCTTGATGTTCATGTAGAGTCCTTCCCCTTGAAGTTTGTTGGCTCCTGGAGTTGATATCTTCATTGGAAAATCCAGGGGGTCCACCTAAAATGGATTCCTCTTCCCCCACGCTCTTTCCTTTGGTAAGATTCAAAAGCTGCAACTGGATGGTAGCTAATGTGGTGGTAAGATGATCATATTTCCCATTTAAACCCAACATCTGCTATTGCATCACAGTATAAATATCAGAAATTTATTCCTGGAGTTTAACCTCTGTAGCTTCCCGTTTTAATGCCTCAGTTTGTAAAATAGTATCTAAACGTTTTTGTGCTTCTTGTAGATCTTTCAGTCGCGTGCCGTCAGCCATGTCCAAGGAACGGTGGCTCTGATGATACCAATTGTTGTATACTGTTATATATTGTATAGATATTAGATTGCAATTTGTATTTTAATGGAGGTGTAGCTTGCTGTAACTATGGTGAGAAGAAGATAGAATAAGAGAGAGAGAGAGAGAGAGAATTAGAGAGAGAATTGAGATTATACTGTCAATATTGTTATGCCTTCATTTCCAACGTCATTCTTAACATATTCCCTCCCAGTGGGGACCATTACATATCATATCAAAATTCTAACTAACAGAATATTGTCCTAAATAATAAAATACTGATAAGATAACAATTTAAACGTGTATGGCTGAGATCAGATGTTGTTCCATTCTAATTGACGCTCCAGTCTTGAACACGTGTCACCCTTTCACTTTAATTTCCTACCTTTTTCAGACAACAAAAACTGTTCCCCTTTATCTTCTCCAATCGATTCTTCCGCGCCTGTATCTTCCTCCATTTTCACAGCTTCCTTTTTCATCTTCTCTAAATCCTCTAACTCCATATATGAGTTCATGACACATTAATTTGGTTATTTTTTAAAAATAATTATGTAAATACAAGGGCTCCATTTTTTTTTTTTTTGCTCCGAACCCCTCGAGACCTAGGACCAACCCTGACATTAAAGGGTGGCTGAGACCAAGTGCATATATAGTTTTAACTTCTAAATGCTAGCTGCTATGGTAATTCGTAGCTACAACATTAACTATCAACCTATGACTATTAACTAATTACCCTTGCTAGTTTAATATTAATGTTTCAATGTAATTTTTTTTATAATATTAATTACTTCAAGTTATGTCACGACCTAAAGAAAAACTTATATAAGACCCCGTCGTGGTTTAAATCACGGCAGAGACGGATCCAATACCCAAAACCAGCTGGCCTTATTTTAAAATTTGGGCGGTGGTGGTGGGATGGGATCTTCTATTCGAGAATGGTGTTTCATCTCCTATTCCACATCACGGATGATGATTGGCATGTGTATAGAAGTTACCATATTATTTTGGAGCATAAATCAAGCGCAAATTGTGGTGTTTTAATATGGTAAATTCTATACACGTGTCAATCATCCGCGTCTTGATGCAATATGAATGAAACATCATTCTGAATAGAAGATCCCATCCGGCATGACGTGTCTTACCATTTTTCGCTTTGTATGCATGCCCTATGCCATCAATATAAAAAAAAATTCCCTTTTTTAGCCCCACATCTTTTGGGACCCGAACCAATTTATAAACATTATACAGAATTGCCCGCATTAGTCGCAAAATGAATTCTCAATCGACAAAAACCAATAGCAAGACCCACGTTGTTGATTGCTAGTTTTAGAGGCCAATTAGTTCAACATTCAATTCATTATTAGCTACTGAATTTTAAAACTAGAATAAAACCAAAACATCTTGCTTTGATTTATATTTTTTTTACCTAATTCATGAGCGAGTGACTGTGTGCCAAGATCATTACTTTTGATGGAACTCAAATACAAAATAGTTATCCGTGGCAAAATACTTGTAGGTGGATATGTACGTATATCTTTTGGTAGGACAAGAAATGTACTAATTTGTTACAAATTAATTTGTAATATTAGGAGGTGAATCACGTTATTAGGATGCGGTTGTACTTTTATAATATCAACGGCGAATAATATTTCTATGGGGCTGAACATTTTGTTATATTATGTGGTCCCAAAGTATCACATTCTATTGGAAAAATATAATTTCTACTTTCCTAAAGATACGTTTTTGAAAGATATATAATAATCATTTACTTGCAAAGTAACATACAATTTGTTTAACAATATCACTTTTTATTAAAAGAAGTATCACTCTTTGTCTAAAAAGTATATATTTTACACAGTAACAAAATTACATTAATAGTTTTTCTTAACATGATATCACTTTAGACTCGACAAGTATCAATTTTTATTAAAAAAAAAGTATCACTTTTATTCTAAAAAATAGACGTTTTTAAATTAACAAAATAATTATTTATTTGCAAAGTTATATATGACCTTGTTCAAAAGTATCGCTTTTTAATTAAAAAATATCACTTTTACTCTAAAAAGTTTATTTTTTTTTATAAATTAACAGAATTACTTATTAGTTCATTGTATCACTTTAGACTCAAAAAGTATCACTTTTTATTTAAAAAAGTATTACTTTTATTCTACAGAATATAGATTTTTAAAGTAACAAAATCGATTATTTGCTAGCAAAGTTATTTACAACATTGTTCAAAAGTATTATTTTTTATTAAAAAAGTATCACTTTTACTATAAAAAGTATATGTTTTCAAAGTAACATAATTATATTAGTAGTTTTCCTAACAAGGGACTTATGCCACCACAAGGGACTTATGTCTCTTGTGGGTGGAGGTCATGGGTTCAAACCTACACACTATAAGTTGGTGAAAGATTGGTAGGAACTCATACTGAATAGCATCTGTGTGGGTTCAATTAGGGGAAAGTTCGACTATGATTGATTTGGGGGATCGAGCATACTTGTTCTCTTTACAGGAGGTCCTCAGACGTCGCCAGACCCCCATCGTAACATTGGTCACCCGTGCACATCCTCGTAGTTCACCTTGATGACAACGATGAGGGGCCGAGCCTGTCCTCGGCATAGTCGGGCGTAAACATGAAAGTTGTGTTATAAAAAAATCACTTTAAACTCGAAAAGTATCAATTTTTATTTAAAAAGTATCACTGTTATTCTAAAAGGTATACATTTTCAAAGTAATTAAATTGATTATTTACTTGCAAAGTTATATGCAACCTTGTTCAAATGTATTACTTTTTATTAAAAAAGTATCACTTTTACTCTAAAAGTATATGTTTCAAAAAATTAGCAAAATTATGTTTTATTAATTCTTTATATCATATTAGACCTAGAAAGTATCATTTTTCATTGTAAAAGTATTACTTTACTATGAAACACATATATTTTCAAAGTAACATAATTGATAATTTATTTGCAAAGTTGCGTTAACCTTGTTTAACAATATCACTTTTTATTAGAAAAAAAATCATTTTTACTCTAAAAATTAATATATGTTTGAAAGTAACAAAATTAATAATAATACTTTTGAGTGCTTGTTTTTACCCTAAAAAATACTAGTATTTCCAACTTCTTCTCATTTTTCAAAACTACATCTTTCAATTGGTTGACCTTTGAGTTCAAATTAGTTAGTTCATCCTCGGATTGCTGATATAAGTTTTGATTGAGCTATCTTTCTTTCTCAGCAAATTTAATTTAGAATTGAGATGGTGAAGATTATGCTCTTTATTATTTCTTGCAAAACTACTGCATAATCTAGCATTCTAGCTTCCCTTCAATTGTTCTTGCAGCTCCTGTTTCTTCGTCTCGGGACCCACGCAGGAAAATTTGAGATCATTAATTCCAGAAATTAGCTCTTCGACTAATATCTTTTGTTTTTGCAACTTTTAATTTGTCTGATGCTTGTTATTGTATCATTTGAAAGTCTCAATTGACTATCTAAAGCTTGCAGTACAACGTGGAGTAGCTAGGTTGGACGAATGGGATTATTAGGGTTTCAAGATATAAAAACCAGGATATGGGTTTCGGTCGATCCGTGTCCGTGAGAGACAGTCTCACAAGAGACTTACTCATGACCCTATTAACTACATATAATTGTATTAATGATTTTATCAACAACAATTTAATATGACTGCATTAATGAATACATTAACAATAGCCAACAACATTCATTTGCAGGATGGCTAGTTTCAACCACGAATTAAAATTCGGGAAGAAAAGTTAAATGGTGTTATCATTAAAACATGTAATATAACTCAAGATTCAAGAAAAATACAATTTGTTCAGCATCTGCATTAATTTTAGCTGCATTTTGTTGGGTTAAAAATGTGAATAAAAGAGTTTGGCGGGTTGGTCCGCCCTAATTCGCAGCCCATGGTGGGTTGGGTTGCATCGGAGGTTTTGGCGGGCCGGCCCGCACTGCATCGCCAAACAATGAGTTTTGGCAGACTGATGGCTGGCTCGCCCCGTCAGCTCATTTTGACGACTCTACAGTAGACCGTGCCTTGATAATCATAGGCCAGGAATTAGGATACACTACAAATCCTAAAATTAATGATTCTACATTCATGCATGTATATGATGGCAAAGGCATGCAAATGGCACTTTCCTATGATTCAGTTTTGATTTTGGGACACTGAAAACTTCTTGAATTTTGTGGCTAGTGTTATAAGTCTTGTGAACCAACTGGACCGTCCCTGCTTCCCATTGAAATATCTTGAAGCTATTGTTTTTCTTTTTTTAAGAGTCTATTGTTGGTTATTATATGTAGACCAACTTTAGGCTCAATATTATATAAATACATCTTGGAGATTAGGTCCAATATGATATCAAATGAGCTTTGAAGCACGGGAAGTCTGAAAACCCGCGACCGAAATGGGCTGGCCCGTTTAGGCCCACCAAGATGCTTTTTTGCGGGCCACTAAGTTTTCAATCCACACGACATTCGTTGGTAGTATGGTGCGGCTCGGCCGACAGGCCTCGGCCCATTTTGGATACTTCTACTCCTACGATATCATAAATTTCTCTCCTACAATTTCTCTCTACATTCTTTTTTGGAGCATCACCAAAGTTCTCCTAGGGTTTAATGCACAACCAAGTAAATAATTCTAGTAGTTATTTACATTAGCGAGAAAGACGATTTGTGATCTTGCTCATAGTTTGTTCGTGCTTAAATGGAAGCACGATTATACGCCGTGGTTCGTAATTCAATCAAAGAAGGCTTGTAGACGGCTTAATTCAAATCTTGACTATGTGGATTGACATTCCGCTTACAAATAAGCATACCGATCCACTTTATATGTGCAAATATGTTACTTATGTTTTGATCCAATATTAGCTAACAAAGGGTATCAAAGCTATTGTGGCTCGATCTCGCCTATTCGATGTCAATCGATTAACTTTATTATTTAGAATTTATTCATCCCGAATCGCCTGCAATTTTTTGTTCTTGCGATGGCGCTGGAGCCATTGTACAATGCGCGCGCTATCCGTATACGCTCTGCAATCGCTATTTTATTTAAGAAAAGCTATTGCCGCATGGGCAATGATGTGGCGTTGAGTTCACGCTAAATTAAACATGGCGCGATGATCGCCAAGTGGGCATGTGACGTGACATCGCTTGGGCCATACGGGCGATAACATGGCCCTTGTAGACGCCTAAGGGTTATATACCTTTGATGTAAAAATATTAGAATTATTGGTTTAACATAATTTGAAACCATAATCTTTTAAGTGTTGTATGAATATATGTTGCTTCCCATGAGGCTACTTAATGCTCTTGTATTAATATAGAAGTTTCGACAATATATCTTTTTAATACGATGATAAATATGAAAGTTATTTTTTGTGTGTTGGGTCGCTTGTAAAATATTATTTTTGTTATAGTACTAATGCATGTAAACAAGTTTTACACAATCGAGTGCATGTAAAAATAATATTTGTGCGATAAGATACTTGCAAGAAATTAATATTTTGTGCAATGTGATGCATAAGATAATTATTTTTGCACTTGTACGTGAAAAATATTTCTCTTTCGCATAAAGCGCGTGAAATAATTTTGTTTTCTTTTTGCGCATTAGATGCAAGCAAATATATTTTGTGTAATTTGTATATTATATGAGTTGCATGCTTTATTAATTGTTTATGTGTGTGCAATTTTTTCTCAATTACTTTTGTTGATGTGATATAAATTATCATATGCTGTGAATGAATGGACATTGATATACGGATGCTCATATATTTGAGTGTTAAGTATTTTATTTTAAAATCATTGTTGGGAGATAATTTATGACGACGGTGGTAACTCGGTATCTATTTTTTTTCTAGATTGATGTGGTAGGTCTTGAAGGTATGTAATTTTTTATTTTATTTTTTTTCCGAGGCATGTATTTATTGAGTTAATTTTTGGAGGCTATATAACAATAATGCCCATATTCTCCCTATTTTCTGATTCCCCTATTTTTTCTCTCCTCTCACTAGTCCCCCCTCTCTCTCTCTCTCTCTCTCTCTCTCTCTCTCTCTCTCTCTCTCTCTCTCTCTCTCTCTCTCTCTCTCTCTCTCTCTCTCTCTCTCTCTCTCTCTCGACACACACACACACACACGCCAGATTATTTCATATCCTCCTTCTTTGTCTCTCCTCTCATCGGTCTTACCTCCTCTCTCTCTCACGCCTCCCTCATTGGTTCCTCTTCCTCTCTCTTCACTTGGGCCCTCATTTATCTCTACTCATGTCCCCCCTCTCTCTCTCAGACATGCATGCTTTACATAAAAAAATCTCACATAATCCAAATTCTTCAAAAATAAATACCCAAAGAAATGATACTTTAAAAACGTATATTTTTCATGGTATATATAATTGATACTTTTAAAAAGAAAATGATACTTTTTTTTAACAATGAAGTAATATTTTGTTTTAGTAAATAAATGATACTTTATTAATACGAAATGATACCTTTTTCATAAAAAGTGATACCTTTTTCAATAAAAATAATAAATGACACTTTTTTAATAAGAAGTGATATTTTTCTATAAAAATGATACTTTGTTTTAATAAAAATAATATTTTTTAAATAAAAAGTGATACTTTTCTAGTAAAGAGTGATACTTTTTTCATAAAAAGTGATATATACTTTTTCCATAATAAGTGGTATTATTTTCAATATAAAGTGATACTTTTTCCATGTTAGTCACACTTTTTCATAAGAAGTCATGTTTTATTTTCATAAAAGTGATACTTTTTTAGTCTAATGTGATACTTTTTCATAAAAAGTGATACTTTATTTTCTCCATGTTTTTCATTTGTTTGATACGTTTAGAGAGAAAGATGGATGATAAACGTGAGAAGAGAGAGAGGACCACGAGAAAGAAGTTGGACGAGAAGAGAGAGGGGGACCATAAGAAAGGGTGAGATGTGAGAGAGAGAGAGGGAAGAGGGGGACCATGAGAAGGAGTGGTATATAAGATAGAGAGAGAGAGAGAGAGAGAGAGAGAGAAAGAGGGGGGACCATGGGAAGAATAGGATACAAGAGAGAAGTAGACACGTAAGTATATATATAGAGAAGGGGCATATGAATTTTAGGTATTGATCTCCATCTCACTTGATTTAGATCGATGAGATTTACTTACAAGAGACCTTCCCCTTTGCTTTTTTACACCATATGTGTAAGTTATCTCCACATAATGCACCATATGACAATGTTGCCCATGGGTCGTTTATCTTTATTATTCATATCGCATGGTTGCGTATATGATAATTATATTGACATTGATAATTTTATTCACGTCAATAATTTTTAGGGATAATTACAAAAGACCTCCGAGGATTGGTCTAATTACGAAAAAACTAGAGATGTTTTAAAATTACAAAAAGCCCCATCAAATTTGATTTTGTCTTAAATTTAACGGGGTAATTGTAATATTTTTGAAAATATCAGGGGTTTTTTGAAATGATTTTTTTCTTATGAAGAAGAAAAATGTAAGTTGAATCAAACATGAAGGGACTTTTGCAATTTCCAAAAACTCTTTGGGTTTTTTTGTAATTAGCATGAACCTCATGTTTTTTTTTGGTAATTATCCCTAATTTTTATTTGTGATCTTAAATTCGGTGGTGATGATTACTAGCCTTGGTGGCAAATTTTCGATATCATCATATTGAAGAAAATAATAAATATTACTTGGAGCCAGAACAAAATGTTTAGATTAGTACATGATTTTTTGTGCAATTTATTGAATTTTTTTTAGATCGAACTCACTAACTTTAGTTTAAGTCAATTTAGCACGAAAATGGACTAGATATCCGATATCGTCGCGACCTAGACACGAACAATATGCTTGTGAATTAAAGAAAATATTTGTGCTTTAATTTATTTAAGTCGCAAATATAAGAACGTAATTGCTGGAAATTATCGCGGTTGAGATGTTGACAATATATTTATGAATCAAGAATTACGTTTGCGCTTTAATTTATTTAAACTACAAATTTAAGAACTTAATGAAAGAGTTTAAGCCCTATTGTGGAATATGAGCTTACTCACGAGTACAAACTCTACTTATCCAAATTCACTACTTGAGCTGAATTAAGGATATTAGTAGTTTGTGCTATTATTAATGAAAATCGCCTATCTAGAGGCTGATTATAAAAAAAATGAGAAATACACAAATAAGTGCACTTGTAGCTTATGCTGACCGACATAAAACAATTGGAGTGAACTTTGGAACAAGCATAATGAGCTTGACAAGAGCAAAAGCTAAAACTGGAACTATAAATTGATCCATAAAGTGACAAGACAGTTCACCTTATTGAATAAGGTAATTAAGTATCAACAAATATTAAGTGCAACAATGAGAGTGCAACTTCACTCGCAATTGTACTGAGATGAAGTTTGACTATTTAATTACTCTATAATTTTTTCCGCTAAAGTTTCCAAATCTCCACATGGGTGGATTGTAGATCTTAGTTGACTTAGCAGCATGCGGAAAGATTGAGCAAATGTGTAACACTATTATCTAGTTGTGTAGCTATATAGCGCACAAGAGGCTAAGGAGAGTCACTTCAAGCATAACGGTTGGTGTGAGCAACTTGGTGTGTTGATGACTTGATGTAGTCTTATTTAGATAAATGAACTTGTAAGATATATATTGAGTAAGAAGGTTTGTCTATCTTTCCATTGTGATGCGATTGGCTTAAGATAATATTTCTTTTTGTGTCTTCTATTGATATCATGGCATGCGAGGTTAGAAGGATGCTTGTATTAGTTGGGAGCTCTATTGTCTAGCTCGCTAAGGTCAATCACCTTCTACACAAAACTTTTATTGAGAATAAACTTGGTTTGGAAGAATGAAATATGGTTATTTTTCTTTTAAAGTCCAATAATTTGGGTGCAGACTTATGAGTGTGAGACACAAAATATTAACGACAAGAGGAGGCTAAGGAGAGTCACTTCAAGCACAATAGTTGGTGTGAGCAACTTGATGTGTTGATGACTTGATGTAGTCTTATTTAGATAAATGAACTTGTAAGATATATATTGAGTAAGAAGGTTTGTCTATATTTCCATTGTGATGCGATTGGCTTAAGATAGTATTTCTTTTTGTGTCTTCTATTGATATCATGTCATGCGAGGTTAGGAGGATGCTTGTATTAGTTGGGGAGCTTTATTGTCTAGCTCGCAAGGTCAATCACCTTCGCAAAAAATTTTCCGGCAGAATAAACTTGCTTTGGAAGAATGAAATATGGTTATCTTTCCTTTAAAGTCCACTAAATTGAGTGCAGACTTATGAGTGTGAGATACAAAATATTAACTCATTTGTAACGACCCAGTCTCATAAATTAAAAGTACTCTAAAAATGTTATTAAGGAAACATGAATAATAATAATAATAATAATAATAATAATAATAATAATAATAATAATAATAATAATAATAATAATAATAATAATAATAATAATAATAATAATAATAATAATAATAACAATAATAATAATAATAATAATAATACATCTTCCAAATTAAATATCCAACTATTATCCAAAACATAAAAAAAAGTTAAAGTCAGAAATCTAAAATTTAGTTCGATCATAATTATTTAAAATATAAATATAACATGATTTATTCCACCATCCACAACATCATATCTTCGATTGGATTCCTCAACCTAAAAGTCATGATAATAATAAAAAATGGTGAGCTTTATCTTGCTTGGTAGGGATATATCTGTCAATATTTGATATAATATGAAAAACATTCACATAATTACAACAATAAATTCATTAATTTCCTCTTTTTTCCTATGACCGGCCAATTAGTGTATATAGCATTGAGGGTTCACCCCGAAGATACTCTTGATCCCTACCTTTTCATGGCCCCTAACTTATATGAATTATATCCTCTTGACATATATTACAATTAATGAAATACAATCATGAAATATTAAATAAAAATAAATAATATTAAGGTCCTTACCTTAATCGCATATTCGATGTAGAAAAATGAACAAGAAAAGGTCCTAATCCTCGACCCCTTCATTTTCTACATTAAATAAAATTATAATTAATATGTTATTTTAATAAATCAAACTAATTAATGAAATAATTTGTGAAAAAGATTGAAAGAATACTTGTGAATAGTGAATATATATATATATATATATATATATATATATATATAAGAGGATCAAATGTGGCATGGGGCTTACCGTGTGGTAGTGTGGATTAATCTAATCCATCTACACCTTTTATTCAATGGTCTAGATTTCTATAGAAAATAACTGATTTATCAATTAATTTATTCAATGGTTTTACGATTTTTCCCACTTTTCATTTTGTGGTTTACTCACAATGATGTACAATTAGTTATACAATGATGCACGGTTAGATATGAAATGATGCACTTTCATTATTAAATGGTGCACGCCATCTATTAAAATGGTGCATAATTCAGATTATGGAAACGTGATCTTTATCACATCCATAATTGTAGGGCATCATTATGGGAAGGTGGTTACACTATTTTGTCTTTATAGATTTTTAGATGATTGTACAATTAGTTATACAATGATGCACTATTAGATATAAAATGGTGCACAATTAAGTTATTAAATGGGAAGATGCTTACACCATTTTGTCTTTATAATTCCTTTAGATGATATACAATTAGTTATACAATGATGCAGTGTTAGATATAAAATGGTGTACAGTCAGTTATTAAATGGTGTGTATTCAATACTAAAATGGCACACAATTTCATTATGGAAACATGATATTAATCAATCCTTGATTGTAGGGGCATGATTTATGGCTGTTTTAGTTATTATGCGCTTTCCACCTATTAATTAATTGATAAATCGAGTTATTTTAATAGCAATCGACCATTGAATAAAAGGCGTGGATGGATGGGATCAATCCACATTGCCACACGGTAAGAAGCTGCCACATAAGATCACATCCCTATATATATATATATATATATATATATATATATATAATATGAAACTTGAATAAAAAGTAGAAAACTATCTTTACCTTATAATTATTAGAAATGTGGTGTAAAATTTGTGTATGAATTTATACATATTTATACTAATTAATTCTAACCCTTAAACCTAAATTAGCCCCTAAAATAACTAATTCCTAAGTTCCCTAAAGTAACTCCTATACTAACCTCTAATCAAATCATTAATATGGGTTATCACATTCTACTCTTCTTAAAATTAATTTCGTCTTCGAAATTCGATATCTTACCTAGAATTGAAAAACTTGGGTACTTGACATGAATCTCCTCTTTCACGCTCCCAAGTAGCTTCATTTACTGCCATAACGTATCCAGCTGTGTACTTTGATCGAGCAACATCTTTATTTCTCAAATGGTGAATCTTGCATTCTAAAATAGCTTATGGTGTTTCCTTGTAAGTTAAGTCATTGTTGATTGTTAGATCCTTATAATTCCGATGTAATTGGATTGTGAACGCATCTTCCTTAGCATCGAAACATGAAAAATATTGTACACTTGACATACTCGATGGTAATGCTAGGGGCCGATAAGCTAAATCTTCAACTCGTGTAAGGATTTCAAATGGTCCAATATATCTTGGCTTCAATTTTCCTTTTCGCAAATCGAATAACACCTTTGATAGGAGCTACTTTAAATACTTTTTCTCCTTCATCAAATCGTATATGTTTTCTCCGTCTATCGAATACGATTTTTGTCTGTCTTGAGCCATCTTGATTCGATCTTGTATAATAACTATCTTCTCAACAGTTTTCCAATTCGTTTAGGCCCCAAAATTTTTCTTTCACCAACTTTGCTCCAATATAATGGTGATCTACACTTTCTTGCATACAGTGCCTTGTATGGAGCCATCTCAATAGTCGCTTGATAACTCTTGTTATTAGCGAATTCTACCAAGGGTAATAATATTTGCCAATTACTTCCTAAGTCGAGCACACATGCTCTCAACATATCTTCTAATATTTGTATAGTCATTTCATACTATCCATCCGCTTTGTGATAAGTCGTACTAAGGTTTAGATTTGTTCCTAAGGCACTTTTTAGACTTTTCCAAAATTTAGAAGTAAAACGCGTATCTCTGTCTGAAACAATTGACACGGGAACTCTATGAAGTCTCACTATCTCTGCAATATAAATTTATGCATATCGCTCCATACTAAACGTCATCTTAACAGGTAAGAAATAAACTGACTTTGATGACCGATCTACTACAACCCAAACAACCTTATTCCCCTGATCGATGGTGGAAGTCCTACGATAAAATCCATAGTTATGTGCTCCCATTTCCATTCGGGATGTCAGAGTGGTTTGAGCAAACCGAGATGGTCTTTGGCGTTCATCTTCAACTTGCGACAAGTCAAATATTTTTCCACAAAAAGTTCTAATATCTATTTTCATACTTCGCCACCAAAATACTTCTCTTAAATTTCGATACATTTTTGTACCTCCGGGTGGTGAGTGTGTACGATGTACGAACAGCTTCCTCGAGAATTTCTTTCCTAAGCCTTGCTTCTTTAGGAACACATAATCTCCTTCATTAGTCAAATTACAATAATTTGTTATAACAAATCATTTTATACTACCTTCACGAGCTTTTTCTTTCATTTTGCTCAAAAATTTATATCGAGATTGAGCTTCTTTTATCTTCTCTCTCGGAGTAGGTTGCACAACCGAGAGATGCGATCTATCTCCGTGCTTTTTGGTGGTACCACTATTTCAATTCTTATCCTGGTGAATTCTCTCACAAGATGTTCTTGCTCGGATATCAAACTTGATATTACTTAATGCATCGGCTACAACATTAGCTTTACCGGATGATAGTTGATCTGCATTCATAGTCATTCACCAATTCCAACCACCTTCTTTGCCTCATATTTAGCTCTTTTCCGAGTAAACATATATTTCAAGCTTTTGTGGTCGGTGATGATTTCTCATCTCCTTCATATAGGTAATGGCGCCAAATTTTTAATGCATGCACTTTAGAACAACTAACTCTAGGTCATGATTAAGATAGTTTAGCTCATGTGGCTTTAGTTGTCTTGAGGCGTAAGCAACCACTTTACCATGTTGCATTAGCACGCTCCCAAGCCTCGTTTTGATGCATCACTATAAATGACAAAATATTTATTGGGGTTAGGAATTGTTACTACTAATGCAAAAGTTAGCCTTCGCTTCAACTCTTGAAAGCTTTCTTTTGCATTTCTCATTCCATTGGAACTTCTCCCATTTTTCTTGTTAGTCGAGTCATAGCACGACTATCTTTGAGAATCCTTCAACAAATCTCCGATAATAGCCTGGCAAACCTAGAAAACTACGAACTTCGTTCTCATTTGTAGGTGCACTCCATTGTTTAACAGCTTCAACTTAAGACGTACGGGTCCACTTCAATTCCTTGAGCAGTGATTATATGTCCAAGAAACACAACTCGATCTAGCCAAAACTCATATTTCTTGAATGTCACATATAATTTCTCCTTGAGAAGTGTTTCTAACACAATTCTTAAATGCTCATTATGTTGCTCTCTATTTATTGAATATACAAGTATATCATCTATAAAGACTACGGGTTGGTTGGTCTAGATACATATGAAACACTCTATTCATCAAGTCCATGAATACTGCTGGAGCATTACTTAACCCAATTGGCATTACAAACTCATAATGTCCATATCGGGTTCTAAATACCATTTTTGGGATATCACTCTCTTTAATTTTTAACTGATGATATCCGGATATCAAGTCAATCTTAGAGAAAGTCTTTGGCACCTCTCAATTGATCGAACAAATCTTCAATCCTCGGTAGTGGGTACTTGTTCTTCACTATGAGTCGATTAAGTTCTCTATAATCGATACACATTCTAAGTGACCCGTATTTTTCTTTACAAGCAGGCTCGGTGCTCCCCACGGTGATACACTAGGTGCAATGAATCCCAAATTCAAAAGTTCTTATATTTGCACCTTTAACTCTTGTTATTCCTTTTGCACCATCCTATAGGGTGCCTTGATATCGGTGTTGCCCGGTACCAAATCTATTCCAAATTCAACTTTGGCGATGCGGAGGAATTCACGACCAAGTCTTTTGGGAATACATCTAAAAATTCTTGCACAATTTGTACGTCATTAGGTTTTATTTCAGTTGTCGATGTATCTACTAAACTCACTAGATATCCTTGACAATTTTTCTTTTTCAACATCTTTCTTGCCTTCATTGTCGATATCACTCGTGGTACTGTCTTAGACTTAATCCCATAAAATTTATCTCATCATTTCCTGGCAATTTTAATATTATCTCTTTCTCATGACACTTAATATCCATTTGATATCTACTAAGCGAATTCATACCTAAGATTATGTCAAAATCCTTCATCTTAATTATGTGTAGATCGACTTTAAGATATTTTCCCCTATATTCACTTCAACATCCTTATTTCACATTCGGTTGTTATCTAATTTCCAGATGGCAAGCCAACCACAAGGGGTTCATTTACTCTAACACTCTTATGTCCTAATATATCATGAAATTTGGCGATATAATTGAATGTGTAGCACTAGTGTCGAAAAGTACAAGAAGCGGTATTCGAGGAGATGGTTAGCATACGATATTGTGCCCGGTTGATCGACTTTCTCTTGAGTCATAGCGTACATTTGATCTCTACTTATCCCGGATGTTTGTTCTCTTCTTTCCGTTCAACTTTCAAGAGAGGACAATTAGAGACTTTATGACGACTTCTTACACTTGAAGCATTTTCCTTGTCCAGCTAAACATTCACCAAAATAGTTCTTCTTGCATTTTGGGCAAGTTGGCATGTACTGCATGCGTAGTTGGGCGTGAATTTCCATGGTCTTTATTTGTTTGTTTTGATTTTTATTTTTATTCTGTTTTTTGCCCTTCCCATTTTCTTTTTGAACAACACAACCAACTTTTTTACTCTTCATCGTCCCAACAAAACTTGCCTCCACCTCATGAGTCCTTCTCACATCCACCGAAACTAGGGGTGTGCATGAGTGCGGGGCGGTTTGGAGATTTAAATCTCGAGCGAATCCCAGGTTCGAAGATTCGAAAATAAATCTCGAATCGAACTATAGAAAAAATCTCCGTCCCGAACCGCATGCAAAGTTCGGGAGACGGAGGTCGATTCTAATGGGGCCGGGCAGTGCGGTTTTGGTTCGGACGGAGATTCGGAGATTAGCCATAAATAAAACATACAAATTTGGGGAAAAAGAAATTCAATATAAAAATCACCAAACGGATATATATCTTACAGAGTTCTACTCTTTTTTTAGCGTTAAAAACTAAAACTATAATAGGTAACACAATCCAAAATTCTAAACTTAATAACATCTATAATACACTAATAGTCTATTATTTGGGCAATTGTCCTTCTATTGACATAGAACAAATATAATTAACTATTAATTTTTATAAATTAACATGAAATAAAACTTGTATAAATTTTTAATCTCAATGTCTCATACTTAACTACTTAACTTAATCAATAAAATTATATTTATAATTTATGTGATGTAAAAAAATTAAAATATGGTCTTTTATATTGTTATAATATGGTACTATTACTTGTTTCTCTTTTAAGTGCAATTTACTAATCATTTAACTAATTTCAATTTCAAATAATTTACTCTATTATTTATATCAAAGTTTTTTAAAATTCATAATAGTTGCAGTATTATGTTTTTTTTCTTTAGAAATATGCTTTATATTCAATTTAATTTCAAATATTTTGTAGTTAATTCAATATCAAAATAAAACAACATAGAAATAATGTATATGTATTTATATAAAATCTTTAAAATCAGTTCTAGCTTCGGGTCCTCGGTTCGGAGTGGTTCGGTATGGTTCGGTACTGTTCTCGGTATGGATATTTGAAAAATCTCCAAAACCGTACCATAAATATTTTCGGTACGGTATAGTTCGGGGAAAGTCAAAAAGTCAACGGATATTTTCGGTTCGGAGATCTTTCGGTCCGGATATCGGTTTGGTTTCGGTAATCTCCAAGTCCCATGCACAGCCCTACCGAGTACTCCAAATCTCCTTGAGCAAATAGTATTCCTGATAGTTGTGTTCGAAGTCCCCTTATGAACCTCAAACCTTTTCAAATCTGTATCCACTAGGTGTGGAGCAAATCGACTTATTTGATTGAAATGTCTCTCATACTCTGTGACAATCATGTTTCTTTGTTTGAAGTTAAGAAATTCTGTCTCTTTCTTGTTCCGATATGATTGTGGAAAAAACTTTTCCATTACAATCACCTTGAACTCATCCCATGTTAAAGCATTTCGCTCTTCCTCGGTTTAGTTCTCCAATTTCCTTCCCACCAATGATCAACATCTTCAGTGAGTTGGAAGGAAGCACATATGGCTCTCTGTTCGTCAGTGCAATCGATAAGTCAAAAATCCTCTCTAGCGATGAAACCATTCTTCTCATCGCTGCTTAGGGCCATTACGTCCTGGTTGAATGTGGGTGGACGATAGTGGCGGAATTGTTCACGACTCGTGCATTGTTGTTCTTTGTTGTCCCGTTATTCTGCACACCTGCGAGAAACTCAACAATTATATCTCTAGTAGTAGCAGTGGTTTGATTTCGTGTGTTAGGGGAGTTCTCACCGTTGACTTGATTTCCACGACGGGGAGCCATATTTCTAAGGTCATATTAAATATTATTATTATTACTTATCCCCAGGTTATTAATAGATTTCACATGAGGTATCTAACATAAAATCTAAATATCTAATATAATGGTCAAATAAATTAGTATCAATTAAAGGACAACTAATCTTTATATATAATAAGGATTTATTTATCAATTATTGCATACATAGACCCATCTATCTCTACTGGTCCATGTCTTCATCTTCCTCTGGATCTTCTTCTGGGTCTTCTTCTGGATCTTCCTCCAAGTCTTCTTCCAGGTTTTCTTCCAGTTCCTCATGTTCTGCCATAACCTCATTGTTAAAAAACTCAATCCATTTACCGTATAACCTCGCGGAATGTCCCATAGTTGATTTTAGGTCGATTAGGTGTCACGCCCCAAACGCGACGCGACGACAATCAATCACTTAAACAGAAATAAACCCAACATTCTAGAAAACGATGCAACAATTCAAAGTGAATCAAGGTCTAAAGCAGCGGAAAAACTACAAGTACAACAAGATTACAATTACATCCCAACAACTTAATAGCTTACGATCCGAACTAGGAATAAAGTACACATCATATCACGACTTAAGTGTCAAATGGGTCCCTACGCCCTTCAATTCGATCCCGAATTTTAAGGAAATAAAAGAGTCAACATCAAAAAAATAAAAGAAAATAGTCCGGCAACATAGATAACGATAGGAAATGAGTCCAACGGGCGGAGCTCGAGAGTTCAATCAAGGCAAGTTCGAGGCAACTTCGACAAAGTCATCTTCTAAGGTTAGAAAATAGGAGGGGTGAGACAATCTCGATGGATGGGGTGATCGTGCAAGAGTGGCGATATATATAGTTGATGCAAGAAATTTACTTGTATGAAAACGCGTGAGAGATGATGCATGATTTCACACACGATCCTAGCGTCGTGATAAATATATTTAAGTAATATCTTATCTCGATTTAAGAAAACAATTCGTAGTCACGCAGGCACTATGGTTCAAGTAGATGGGAGGATTGCGTGCGGATTTGTAACGCCAATTCTATGCAAGACAAGTAGCGGTTGCGTGCGGTTTGTTGCGCCAACCTATGCAATACAAGTAGCGGTTGCGTGCGGTTTGTAGCGCCAACCAAATGGGTCCGATTAACTCGAGAATCGTGTGGATCGAGAATGATTCCTTTGTTCTTCCTTGTAACTCCCGAGTAAGATGGTCAAGACCTGTCACCTTATCGCTCCGTGGCAAAGACAAAATTCACAATGGAGCTAGCAAGGAGCTGATCTGTCATAATCATGATTATACCTCAAGTACTACGACCCGCTTCCCTTGGACAAACTCCGTCCCTCGATTGCGGGATTAGGGCGATGGGGCCGGAGAGTGGAATAGCAGCCGAGCTACCGGTTCCATCCCCGACGTATCCATTCCGACTATGAGCTCGACACACCAAGTTGACTCAGCGGAAATTAAACACAAGTTCATGTAGTCAACCGGGCGGTCGAGTATTATTGATTCGGGAAGCGGTTCATGAAAAGTTTTCAAAATTTGCGTAAAGTAATTATGGCGTTGGTGGAGTTATTTGGATGAAGATGATTATCGGGAGGATAAGCAATCTTCGATATCTTGAAAGATTAGGTGGAACATAAGTCCGTTATAGATTCAAATCGCAAGATGATGAAGTCGCCACGCGATCGGGTATTAATCGGTCAAGGCGGTCCGATAAGTCAAGGGGTTTTTGAGAAATTAAAATATTTTACTTAAGAATTGAAGTCGGAGAGGTTCCAGGACTGTTTTTAGTAAAAAAAAAATAATTTGAGTTAGGTCCTTGATAAAAAGAAATTTTTCAATTTAGCCCCGTTTTGTAAAAACCAATACTTTTGGGGTTAAAAATTTGAATAAATAAATATCCCGACCTTGAAAAATTATGAGGTCAGTTCCTAAACTCTCCAAATTGTTCAGAGATTCAGGTTTTTGAAGTTTTGAGGTCGCGTTTTTATAAGATTCTCATAATGGCCCCAAATTTGTTAAAATTGCCATTTCGGGCTCTAAGTTTAAAATAATTGGAACTCACAAACCGGAAGGGATTTTAATGTGATTCCAGTTGTAAAATGTCACTAAGGTTAGTGGGATATTTGAAAATTTCATTTTTGTCCCATTTTGAAATAATTGCTTTTAGGCTTTTAGGGTCCAATTGTTATGAAATTTGAACCTTGGGTCCAAGATATAATTATGTTATAGTTAAATTATATTTTCAGGTGCATGGACTGCATAAGTCCTGGAAATTGTATTTTGGTCCTCAAGTTTAATCTTTTACAATTTGGTCCCTCAATTTTTATAAAATTACTTTCCAAGCTCTACACTTGGATTTTTGGAATACACTTAAAACATGTTATTTCAGTCCCTTAAGAGTTAAAATTTCAAATTTTAAAATTAGGGTCTGGTACGGTTTGAAATTTGCAAAATAGCCCTTTAACTTCTCAAATTTTACAATCTAGTCCTTGGGCTTTTAAGGGTTGATTTTATTTATCTAAAAACTCTTAAAACTTTAATAAAATGTCAAAACATAATTTCATTTTCTTGCAATTAAGTCCACCAACTTTCCATTTTGCATTTTAAGTCCAAAAAATGAAATTTAATCAATTATGCTCGACTTGTCCAGGTTATAAATCATTCGAAACATAGATTTAAAGAGTCATACACATACATATCCTTCTCATACAAAATTTCATCAAGTATAACAATAAAATGTGCATGTATGCCCTATTTTTTGATAAATCACATTTTTGAGCAACACTTGAGAATTTTTCCAACTTGATACAAGAAAATAGCATGCAATACATAATATATATCTCAAGTGCTCAATAACAAAATACTACATGCATATTTTCAATTTAAAACACCTAGAAGTTGAAAGGATTTTTCCACCCACCTTAAAGATCGGTTTGTTGGTGAAAATGGGATAAATCTCTCTCTATGAAGGAGTGACTTAGGTCAGCCCCTAAGTCAAATATCAAAAAATATAGGAGTTAAAGAATGTGGTTAAAAATTTAGAAAAGAAGAATATTGTGAGAAAATTGGAAATACTACACTTACCTTGTGTAGTGAGTAAAATGTGACTAGTAATGGCTTCAAGTATAAGATTTTGGTCACCCTTAATGTCAACCACAAGGTCAGCCCCTAAAACTCCAAAAAAATGAAAATGGAGTATCAAAATCTTGGAAAATAGAAGAGAAGAAGAAAGTGTACTAAAAATTCCATTTCTTTCCTTATAGTCAAACTTCTTCACAATTTTCTTCAAGATGATTAGTCTCTTAACTTCTTCAAGGTCTTCTAGGTATACCTCAAAATCAAAAATCAAACTTAAATTAGAAGGTGAAAGAGATGAGTTAGGTGATATCAAAAATGGATTGAACAAGAAATGTTTCTTACCTTTGAAGTGTAGTTTGAAATTTTTGAAGAGTAGGAGATGAATTCTTGAAGTTTTTGGTTAAGTGTTAGTGAAGAAGATGAAGAATGTGTAGAGAGAGGTTTCTGGAGGATTTCTTTTGAGAGAAGTAAGAAGATTGAGGGCAAGTGATTTTTGTGAAGAGGAATGAAATGAAATTTTTGATTAAATGATTTGTGAGGTGAATAATTGGGAATTAAGGCATAAATTAGTAATAGGCAACTTTACTAGGGACAATTAGCCAAAATGCTAAGCTTAGGGGAATTTTAAATTGGTCTTGTTTGACCAATTGGATGATTGAAATGGTGGAATTAATTTATGATGTAGGTTTGAATTAATGGTGTAAAAATACACAAGAGGAATACACAAGGTGTACATGTACAAGAGTTGAGAGATATTTCTACACCAAAAAAATACACCAATGTCGTCTCCCCTGGGGTAATTTGGTAATTCCATATATTTGTTTTTGTCCCAAAAATTGATGATAATAGATGAATAAATATCAATCTCCAAAATAATTAGTGATTTCCTTTATCACTTATAAGTCTCATGATCCCTTAATCTAAATCGAATTCTTAATTCTATAAATTATAAATCCCTAAAATAAATAGTCTCTTAAAATTTTAAGGTGACTAATAAATACAATAATAATAATAATGATGATCATCCAGTGATCATAAATGCGAATTAAAATTAATAAATGATTATGATCACAAATAGAATTTAAAAGAATTAAATGCAAAATATATTTATCATTAATATCTACTACCAAAGTGGCCAGCGGTAAAATAGTCAAAATAATACAAAGGCGATCTGAAACAAGTACATGATCGAATAAAAATGGGGCTTCACAAGTCGTCATCCCCGTCATATTCAATAATAAGGCATAAAGCTTTCCGCCTTGACGTTCCAAAACAAGGGTAAGCTATCAATCACTCATGGGAGCGCGCCGTTCGTTTGGAGCCCGATGACATTCCTCATATTAACCTCAACGGTGAATTTTAACTATATATTCTCCAATTTATCCCCCTCCTTTTAATTTGATAGTTGAAATAATGATTGAGTCGGTTAATGGGATGGTTTCGGACCCTTTAGTTATTATTATTATTGTTCTTTCTTGCGGTGTGGCGAGTGCGAGTTCACGCCATCTATATATATGTGCATTTGGAATTATAAGTCTATTTTTACATTTTTTGAAGGAATACAAGATTTCTATTCATCATTTAAATCGGTATTATGCTTCTAAAAGCGAAATATAGTAACATGGAATCATAATAAAATACATCATGACATAAATGAGCATATTGATTATTGTATAATGTAACTTCAGCATTAATAATTCTCATACCTTGAGGAGATGGCAAGATATGATGGAAGTGAATGCTATTACACCATTTTTATCTTATACAAAGTTTGACTTTTATTAATTTCTTTTAAAAAAAAACTATACATTTTAAGTTTCAAATTTTTTAACAAGCCTACGTAAACGTGGACATGCGATACCACACTTGTACCCACCCACTTTCATAAAGTAAAAGTACTCTAAAAATGTTATTAAGAAAACATGAATAATAATAATAATAACAATAATAATAATGATAATAATAATAATAATAATAATAATAATAATAATACACCTTCTAAATTAAATATCCAACAATTATCCCAAGCATAAAAAAAATAAAGGCATAAATCCAAAATTTAGTTCGATCATAATTATTTATAATATAAATATAACATGATTTATTTCACCATCCACAACATCATATCTTCAGTCGGACTACTCAACCTGAAAGTCATGATAATAATAATAGCGGTGAGCTTTATCTCGCTCGATGAGATATATCTATCAATATTTAATATGACATGAAAAATATTCACATAATTACAACAATGAATTCATTAATTTCCTCTTTTTCCTCTGACTGGCCAGTTACTGCATATAGTATTGCGGATTCACCCTGAAGATACTTTTGATCCCGGACCCTTTTCATGGCCCCTAACTTATAAATGTATTCCCTCTTAACATTTAATGCAATCAATGAAATACAATAATGAAACATTAAATAAAGACAAATAATATTAATACCCCTACCTTAATAATCGTGATATATTCGATGTAAAAAAATGAACAGTAAAAAGTTCTAATCCTTGACCCCTTCATTTTTCTACATTAAATAAAATTATAATTAATATGCGATTTTAATAAATCAAACTAATTAATGAAAGAAGTTGTGAGAAATATTGAAAGAAGGCTTGTGAATTGTGAATATATATATATATATATATATAATTTGGTTCAAATGGGATACTCACCCTTATATGAGACAATGGGGATTTATTATGACCATTGGATTGGTTTTTGGATGATTCAGATTAATTCCATTATTTTAGGCAATTAGTTAATAGATACACATCACCAAGATCATATGTGTAATTTGACCAATTTTTCGGATTTTTTGTAAGGGCTATTTTGTCATTTTTTAAGAGTGTAAAAGGAAGTTATTATTTACCATATTTATTGGAGCGGTTTTGGGAGAGTTATTTCTAATAAAAACACCACATCACTTCTCATTCTTCAAACTATACACAACCATTCTTTTGAGATTTCGCAACCACCTTAAACTCTCCTCTCTCCAATGCATCGTTCCCTTCCAATCTCAACCCCTTTTTCGGTGATTTTTTTGGATCGGATTTGGGAGTCTCTTCTCGGTAAGTTTTCACATTTTTGTTTTAATTTATTCTTCTTGGTAATCTTATACCAATTTTTGAATGATGTTTAGCGATAGTTGTGGTGTTTCTGGGTTTTTTCCTTCAATTTTATGGATATTTTCACCGCCAATTAGCTTGGTTGTTTGTTTTGTATCCTTCGTCGAAATTGGAATTAGGATGTAAAACCGGGTGGTTTTTTGGCGGCATATGAGAATTGGAATTGGAAGTGGTCATTTGTTGAAAATTGTTGAAGCCAAACAATTTTCTTGTTTGGGATTTTTATATTGCATAAGGGTAATATAATTTTATTGTATACTTAGTTTAGTTTTAGTGCTTATTTAATACGTTTTGTTGTTTTGTGCATTATAATTTTGTGTATGTCTTCAAGATAGCTTAATTCCATGATAGTTATATAATGCAATTTTAATGTATTTGTCATCATATGTTTGTGTATTATTAGAATAAATTTACCGTACTTGTCATGTGAATGTTTGTTTGGGTGTTTAAGCCCTTCTCAACATGTTCTTCATCAAGTTCTGATTTTTTGGAAAAAAATCTATTCTGGGAAAAAAGCTGTTTCAGCTTTTTTTTCGGGATTGTGGTGTGTATTTTTAGTACACTTTTGATCTTTTAAGCTTGTCAATTATGTGTGTATTTTTAAATTGGTTGTTTAATGATTTTTATATCTCTGGGAATATAATTTTGTTGTATAAGAGCTCTTTATATTTATGGGTAATGTAATTATGTTGTATACTTAGTTTAGTTGTAGTGCTCATTTAATATAATTTTGTTGTTTTGTGCGATAGCTTTGTGTATGTTTTCAACATAGCTTAATTTCCATGGTAGTTATATAATACAATTTTAATGTATTTGTCACCACATGTTTTGTGTAGTGTTAGAATAAATTTCTTGTAATGTCATTACATTTTGTTGAATTGGAATGATAATATTTTTTTGTCTTTTTAATTGCGATTTGCTAATTTGTCGAAGATGGCTGAGGACAACCAAAAATGCAACTTAATATTGGTGGTACGCGAGTAGTGGGCGAGGGATGCAAATGTTCGAAACCTAAGATGTTGTTTTTCGAGATGGGGTTTGAGAGTTTATTATTGTTGAGAATTTTGGATATTTTGAATGTTCAAATGAATTTCAAGTTTGTTGTTTTTGGTATTGGAATAATTGGTCCTTTAATTATCGGGGATATTTTATATTTTGGATAATTTAATTCTATTAAATCGAGTGAATTTTTGTAACGTTTATCCAGATATTTATATTGTATTTGTTGTATAATTTGTTTTACTTTATCCAGTATATTTATGTTGTATTTGTTGTATAATTTAATTCTATTAAATTTGGCATGCATACAAAGATAAGCCATTTTAAATTACACAAGATTATTAGAGTAAAGACACAATATTATTGAACTAAACATACAATCGTAGTTAAATTTGACATGCATACAAAAAACGTTTAAATTACACATATTGAAGTAAATACATTCTTCGAACTAAATATACACCTTAATAAAATTTGATATGTATCCAATTATACATTTTAAATTACACAAGAAGATTAAAATAAAGATACGGGATTTTTGAACTAAGTATACACTAATTTTTAGAACGCGATTTAAATATACAAAGAAAATAGTGATTTAAACTAAATATACACGATTTTTGGAAGGATTTTGTTGCTGATTTTGTGCATATCATCCCCTAATTTTTGGGAACGTGATTTAGCGATTCAATCTTAAGATTTAAATAGTCTATTATACCCTAGTAATTTTAATTATTGATTATTAATCTAATTTTCAGTCATTAAATGACTCTCAATTGGAAAATATCAACGGTTTGGATGAATCCCCGCCTCATATAAGAGGAATGTCCTATTTGAATCATCCCCTATATATATATATATATATATATATATATATATGTTGGTTCTTGTGAGACCATATATCAGTGAGACCTAATATGAACCGTTATAATTAATCATTGGATGGATGAGATTGAAAACATTAAAAATAGAAGCATTATTGTCATTATTTTTGGCTAAGGGCATATATGGGAAATCAACAAAAATCGCCAACAAGAAGATATGAAAGATTGTAACTTACTATATTTATTTCCTATAATTTAGGGGATGCAATCAATTATAATAATCTCCAAAACACTCTAACTGCACCAAAAAAACGCCATATCATTTGCATCCCCAAGAAAACACGGTTCCAGGAGGAAGAACATGAACAAAACACAAAAAAACACAATTTAATACGCATCTGTTATCGTAGAAAAAATAGCGTGGATAATTTTATGGATGAAAGCTACGCTGAAGAAGTTGATTTCGGTGAGTAAATTCTTAAAACTTTATATATATTTTTTTCTCAAAATCGTTGCATGATCAATCCCAAAAATGATTCGAAAAAAACAAAATTCGTTTAACAGTTTAAAAAATTCTGATTCAACATTTTGATGTATATATGATTTCGCGTAATGTAGCATATTTAGTATTATATTGATGTATATATAACTATGTTATGATGCATTTGGTTCTATTCAAAATTTTGCATAGATATTCATAAATGTTGGTGATAAGGGCGCAAACGGTGCAGGCCGACTGACAGTCCGTGACATTGGGCCGATCGGATGAGGATTTGATGTTGGGCGACCTGACCAGGCCTATGGCCCTGCATCGATCAAATGAGGCCCATAATATTGGGCCGATCATATTAGCGTTGAACCTTGGGCCGATCTCAAGAGGCTTGCGGTTTGAGATTGATCTAAGGCCTGTATTGCCGACTCATTAAAACCAAGGCACATGGTTGCGGGGCCGTTATGAGATTGACTCGTAAGGTCCGTTGTGTTCAACTCGACTGTTGAAGCTCGCATGGTTCAACCGACCGTTATTGACCCATTGTTGTCTAACCGGACGTCGGAGGAAGAGATCAAATCGAGCCAAAGAGATGTATAAGGTACTGCGAGGATGCTCGAAATGTAAGGGCTTCGCACAATACAAGGGACAATGTCCTGAAACAGCCTGAGCTATGATCTTACGGGCGTAAAATTAGGGTTTTTATGAGATCCGATCCTAATCTAATGATGACTCGACACCAAATCGTAACGGAATCCCTGGATTTTACGGAAACCCTAATCCTATCTAAGGTATAAAAGGCGAAGCCCAGGTTCATTCTAACCTAATCTCATTTCTTTATTTGTTACATTGCTTTTTCTCTCTCTAGCCTTTTACTTCTTTTCCAAGACACTCCACTTACGATCGGAGAGGGTGCGCAGGAGCCCCTCCGGCCCCCTTGTGCAGGTTTACGGAGGACTTCGTCTTGGAAGGTGATCTACGAGAGAGTAGTTTTTGGGAGCAACCATTGGCTTGCAATATTATTATTTTTATGAAAAAAATGCCATGATGTAACCAAAAATGCATGGTACAAATGCATGTATACTTAATTGAATAATGATGAACGTATACTTAAAATATGTTGCATTTTTTGCTTGAAGGTAATGTTGCATGAATGCAAAAATATATGAACCCATAAATGTAAAACTATGTCGTTGTCACGAAATTATTGTATATTTACCGACATAATGATGTATTGTTATGTATATTATATTTCATATAAAAATTTAGAAATTCAAATGACATGTCAAAATTTACAAATTATTCTATTGAGTGAAATACATTTTGCAAGCTTACTGTTAGTATGGAACCTGGTTTTCTTGATTTTTCCAGCTATATATGTTCTTGAGTGAAACATTCTCTAATTTTTATGATAAACTATAAAATTGTATTATATGTTGAGTGAGAACTAAACTTGTTTGTATTTAATGAGAGACATAAGCGACGTTTTGATGCCAACAGAATTCCAAATAACTTTTAAAATTTATTTTCTGCTCCATCATTGGATATACACATCAAGATCCATTATTATTGCTTATTTAATAGTATGAAGATGCATTGTTTAGTATAGTTTGTCGCATATTTAATGAATATTATAATTATTATTGCATATTTAATAATATAATGATGTATTGGTACCTATATTATGTTGCATATATAATTATTATTATATTTATTAGTGCATATTTAATCTAATAACAACGTATTGTTACGTATATTATGTTGCATCTTTAATGTCTTTGTATAATTTTCAGATTTTTAGCGATTATCTACTGAGATATTATGATGCATTTTAAATATTGTTGTGACGTATATATAATGTTAATTTTATACCACTAGGTATAACTAACAACCCAAGAGAGAGGCTTGAAATATCTCCCGGATCAATAAAATCGGATTCCTGGAGGTAGAGCAAGATAAAATTCCACGCGTTGGCATGGAGTTTTCGCATTAGAGACCGATGTCCATTTTTACTTGTCAATATTAATCGTACCATTTGGAAAACCCACGCACTCTCTCTACATCGAACAATCAACTCGAACGAATCTACCCTAAGCTAGGACTAACTTACAACTTATTGGATATAAATTATCAATCGACCACCAAATGAGACGAGTAGGGTATTCGGTGATCCTAAGCAACAACAATCCACCAAATCCCATTTCAACTACAACGCCCTTCCGAAATCGATGCAAACTCTATCATCGCTTTAACCAACAAAGGTTTGGATTAGATCTAATGAAGTCGAGATTTTGAACATCTTTTACAGAGAGAAAAGATGGATAAAAACAAAGATGGATAAAAACAAAATCCGAAAAAATATTATGTTCTTTTATTATAGCCATTACCTCTTAAGGCGGGGCTTTACATGGAATCTCAACGGAAGACCCGAAACCCATAAATATGTATGTCGTTTTAAGAATTATGCAATGAAAAAATATAAATATACAACACCCGCATTCCTCCAACAAAATCCGTAAAAACATAAATATTCAAACCAACCCTATATATATATGTATGCCGAGTTTAAGAATTATGTTGCATATTTATGTTTTTTCGTTGCATATTTATATTTTTTTTCATTGCATTTGAAATTCTAAAAAGACAATCGAACAAACCCATATATAGATGTAAATAAATTCAACCAAGCAAAATATGTAAATAAAAAAATTTGAAACTAGCACTAATCAAAAATTTCTAACAAAAATCTTGCATTCACCCAACTTGATCGCAAAAAAATCGACCCCATTGCATGTTCAACTTCGAAAAAAACTCAACTCAAAAACCTCATATACTATAAACCATATAAAACAACGAATGCAAAAAAAAATCTCCTAAAAAAAACCTGAACCAGTAAAAAAAACTGAAAATTGACAGTTTTCTAAAAAAAATACTAGTCAACATGCAAAAAAGAGAAGCAGATTTTCATGAAAACAAATGTAAACGAAAAAGGTTTGATTTTCGTAAAATCTATTCAACAAAACATATGCATATAAGTATGAAATGTGTCCTTAAATTGGAATTTGTAAAATCAAAACCTTGAACAAAAAAATTCTTACTCTGTTCTTCAATCTCCGAGTTGTCGTGACCAAAACTTTTGAGATTTTTCACTGTTCAAGGCGTCTGCAGATTACTATGGCTCTTCCTCTTTCGCTTCCTTTTTATTTAACAATGATAAGATAGATAAGTTATGATGATTATCTCGTATTAAAGCATGATAATCATTCCAAAAAAATCGGTCATTCAATAAGCACCCAATCTCTTTCTCGCTGAAAATTAAGGTAGTAAAATCTATCCATAATTAAAACACAAGGTGTCCCATATGTGTAATTACCTCTATATCCTTTTGGCTGTTTTTAAACATTAAATATACCTTAAAAAGTGGATAATATACACCATTCAAAAAATATAATGGATGTACTGATTAGGTCTCACGGTCTCACCCAGGATATTTGTCTCATTTGAACCAAATCCTATATATATATATATATATATATATATATGAAACTTGAATAAAAAGTAGAAAACTATCTTTACTTTATAATTATTAGAAATGTGGTGTAAAATTTGTGTATGAAGTTATTATTTATACTAATTATTTCTAACTCCTAAGCCCCTAAACCTAAATTAGCCCCCGAAATAACTAACCACTATTTCCTAAAATAACTCCTATACTAACTTCTAATCAAATCATTAATATGGGTTGTCATAGCATTATAGTTTCCTTCTTTGCTATGTACGCTATATATTAGTACATCCCCACTCTAATCAGTTAGAAGTGCCAAATAGCTTTGTGCGATTCTTAAAAAATAGAGATGTACTAATGGGGAGCAAAAAAATAGCGTGTCTAATTAGTTTAGATGCACAATTGAGGAAAATAAAGTTGCAAATTAAATCATAGTTTCAAACACTTTACAGCTATATGAGCTTGCAAGGAAGAGAATCATTTCAAATGGTTGGATTTATGATGGCACAAATTGATATGTGTTTTATTTGTGGAGATACAATCTTGACTGTTGATTACATCATAAAATGTGTCTCCAAGTGATCCTTCAACCTTGTATGAGCTTAAATTTGCCAACAACCCCAAATTAGTGGGCCAATGCTTATGATAAGTTCGAGAATTTTTGTTCTCAAGTGGATAATCAAGTGGCACGATGTAACTTTCCCCTTAAAGGGATTTCTTGAGTATATGTGAGGTCAAAAGAGATCTTGAAACTACACGAGTTGCAAGATCCTTATGAGGCGCTCATTTCTCTAGCGATGATGTTGTATGTTAAACTAATCTAGTAATAGTTGGAATAGTGGGAGCGACCCTAAGTCTTTCGGAGATAGTATCTCACACTTAAAGGACTCTCAAATTATACAAATAAGAAAGAGAGAGTATGAAATATTCCCCATCATCTGTACAATAAATTTTGTGGGTGTTGATGAGTTGATAAAATGTATGAGTTCACATGATGCACTAAGTGGATAGTTGTTGTAAAAAAAAAAGATGAGTCGAATGACTAAGAACAAATTCTAAGAGCTTGTCGATCTTCTGTCTAGGTGCAAGACCATCTGAATCATATGGTTTCGGTAGGTCAAGTGCAATATTGATAGGTTGATTAACATGTATATAGCTTGACCCAGAAATGCGAAATGTTTAAGCATGTTAGAAGAACATGGATTTTTGAGATGTTCTCCTAAGTGGTGAGATTGCCTCAATTCGCCAATATGTAATCTGCTATTGCCACTTTCGTTTAGGTTTGTCCCGATGATTGATGATGACATACTTTAATGAAAATTGAATCACAAGATCTATGTGGATCACCCGATGAATTTAAGAGGTGGATTAAGAACGCATTGATTCCGATCAAGAAGCTCTAATTGTGACTTGAATCATCATTGATTTCATTGTGCCATCATTTTGGTAGGCTTACAATGATCAATTAAGTCATGAACATATGTCCGCAAAAATATGATGACTTAGTGGTGGCTATCTTTACACTCTATTATCAAAGATCATGTTCTTAGTCAAGAAACGATGTCTAAGGAAGAAGAAAACAAATGCTAGCTTGTTTATGAAAATACTATCGAATATTTGATATGCGCTATGTGCGTACTCAAAAGTTTTGTATGTACTTAGCAGGAGATTGGTAAGTGGATATCGAAGTGATCCATGCGCTATAGTGATGCCAACATGTGGATACTTAAACATCTTAATAGATTGGTCAATAATTTACTAGAGGCAAATTTCATATTGTGAAATAGTGCGCGTTGTGCGCATATTCATGAGATAATTTGTTGTTTTTGTGATAGTAAAACTACTTTGATATATGGTTTGGGTGCCTCGAGACATTACTTGACTTAAGAGTTTTGTGAATAATTAAGTTGTTCTCAGGCATACTTCTATGAGCGGTGTGGGCGCCAATCCCTTTTACGAGCCTTTGTTTGGAGATATGCTCTAAAGGCATGTGATCCATTAAAGGATTAAGTAGAATTGATTATGTGGCATATGAGAACATATTATCATTAATGAGATATCTTGGATTCTTATTATGTGTTTGGTATCTTGAATTTGTGAGTTGACACCAGTGTGATTGGCCTCTCATATGGGTAATCGCCTGGTGCTAAGAGAGCGAGCATGATCATACTTAAAAGATCATATCGCACAAGCAGGATTACGAGTGATCGCCTCTGCACTAGAGTAGTGAGAAAGCTTAATAAGTATAATTAACAGTTGCCTTAGCTATAGAGTAAGATGAGATCCAAGCTGATCGATTATGAAGTGTATCCAAACTTCATTATAAGATGGTTTGTAGCTAAAACCGAACATGCGACCTGCTAAAAGGCATTTTGGATCTGACTTTTGCTAAGACGCAGTCGACGCTTGGGGAGCGACGACTTAATTTCATATGATGTCTAGAGCGTGACATGCCTAAATTTAGTGGGAGCTCCATCAAATCATGTATTCATACTACTTGTGCTTTGAGTCGATTTTTATAGGAAAGTTGATGAATGGGTCCCTACTTCGTCATTTTGTGTGAGCCTATATTATTACTCGCACTTTGGGACTCGGACTATGTCATGAGGTGTAAGCTTGATGATACTATTTTTTAGCATGTATCCAATGGCCATATGTGACTTTCGATGCAGCCGGAGCATGTCCAAGAAAGATGTCAAGTCCAAGCTAATCGGCATGTGGGGCGATGAAGAACTAAATTGGTAATGCACTTATGTTTTGTAATTCATAGCCCGACGATTGTATCAAAATGTGCTTGACTAGTTATTAATATAGAAATATATTTGAGTGAGTCGACCATCCTCCATATATTTTATTGAGGGATCTAGAGATGTTTGACCGGGTGCGACCATTTGGTTTAGGGTATACAACAAGCTATTATTTTAGTTTGGTGATGACTTAATATAACTCTACTCACATATTCTTTCTCGCTGGTCGCACACCTTATTCCCCGTATGAAAGATGGGACATGATAAAATGAATGAGCTACCTAATATTCTAACAATGAAATCATGAATCATATTTTTCCTTAGGATGAGGATTTGTTTTCTCTCTCTTGGGAGTCGTGCATTTTCTCTCTTTGGGGTTTTAGGTTTGGTTTGTGGTCTATTTTGAATTTTCCTTTTCCCCCACATTTTTTTGCCCTATTCTTTGTCTTTTTGTCCATTAATTCTCATTCAGTTAGTGCTATTTGTGTGCCATTTATTAGTGTTTAAGGTTTGTCTTTTTCTTGTTGGTCTTTGGTGTACTTCTACCTATGTTCAGTCTCTCATTTCTTTGTTTGTCCTAGGTTTGATGGTCCTTTGACTATTTCTTTATTTTTCTGATCTCTGTTTGCTTTCTTTCTGCTTGTCTAGTCTGTGATTCTTTGCACGTCGCTTTCCTTCTGAGTCCCAGTCGGTGTTATCTGTGAGGTTTTCCATCGATGGAGCATGAAATAGAAAGCGCCTGATAAAATTTTCTCCCGCTGAAAAAAAAATGTTATCATCATTCTTAAAGAGGTTGATATTCATGCCATCTCTGACTAATGCGCAAGAAGTTTATTTGGGAAAATTATTGGGCATAACATGGAGAATTTCGGAGGGATGAAGAAGACTTTTGCCCTGATATGGTCCGGTGAAAGAAGTCTTCTCTCGAGAAAATCGGGGTTCAACTATTTCAGTTCATTTTCTCGACTAAGAAAGATGTGAAAAGAGTTAGAGACGGTAAATCGAGGAAATTCGATAACTAGTACTATATTCTAAAAAGGTGAGAGAAGAACCTGAATGGGGATAGTAAATGCTTTAATTTTGTGGATATGTGGATTCAAATGTGGAACATCCCTTATCACTTTGGATGTGTGTGGAGGTAGAAAATAAAATAGGGAAGGTCATCTCCTAAGTTAAAGATGTTTTTATCTCTCGAATCGTGGGTGTGAGAGTAGACATTTGAAAATTTTGGCTTGAGTGGAGTTGAGCAAACCATGTTAAGTTGTGCTATCATTCAGTTGGGAAATAAAGAAGTAGGAGTGGATTTTAAGTACGAAAAACTTTTGAACTTTTGCTTCTATCATGGAAAAATTTGCATTCTGATAAAATGTGTGATCAAAGGATGGAGGATATCGTGAAAGAGTGTCTGAAAGAAGGCGAGTTTGGGGAGTGGATTAAAGCCAAAGATAATTTCTTAAGTATCAAGTCAATTTGAATAAGGAAATCGACTAAGAAAGCAACAATAGAAATCCCAGGATTGTGATCTTGAGCAAGATACTACTTAGTCTAAAAAGCCTGGAGAGGATCCATGAGATAATATAGCGGGGTCCAGTGAGATGGGGAGAGTTGAGGGTTCTACTCAGTTTGTTGCTGATAAAGTGATTTGTAAGGATGGAATGGATATTTATCTAGATTGTGAGGATCCTAGTAGAGAGGGGGTGGGGGTTAATCTGAACAGTGAGCTCCCAGTGATTATACCAAGCAGTGAATTGAAAAAGTCCTCCATTTTAATTCCGGATATTAAGTCTTTGGAGGAGGGGTGAGATGGGTTGTGATATGGAGGTTAATGAGGTGGAAGGGAATAAGATGGGGAATGAGCATACTTTCTCGAATCATATTAGAAAACCTCTAGCTGAGTTATCAAATGTCTCTTTAGAAAGGCATGGGATCTTAGTTGGCCTTAAGAAAGGGGTAAAAATCAGAGAGGGCTTAAGAATGAGAGGGGAGAGGGCTTCATTAAAGCTGAGAATGGGGGTAGTACAGAAAATAAAAGTATGAAAAGAGGAAGGATTTTTAATAATAATAAAGTTGAAGGAGATGTTGTGGGGTGAGGAGAGGTTCATATTGATAAAAAAAAAAAACCAAATGGACAGAATTTTGTGATGATATGGTGGAGGAAGCCGACGATTGGCCCCAAAGTTACCAATGAAAGTATGTGTGTGGAACTGTAGAGGTTTGGGAGGACCTCTATAATATCTCAGGTGAAGGAATTGAATAAATTTCACTATCCCGACTTCATGTTTTTGAGTGAAACAAAAACAAAAATCTTTTATGGGGACTGTGTGTAATAAGCTTAGAGTAGAGGATAGATGGAGGAGTGTTGATCCTATTGGAAGGAGTGGTGGCCTCATTCTTTTTGGGAAGAATTTTGTGGGTGTCAAACAAGTTATATCTAGTAAATTTTGCATGAAAGTGGAGTATTGTTATTGTGATAAAAGTGATTCGGCTTGATTTATTTTTATTTATGCCAGCCTAAATTATGCTGAATAGAGACACAATGGATTATATGAGGAATGTGTGCTGGAGATGAGGGGGATATGTGGTGTATGGGAAGGGATTTCAATGATCTTTGCAGCCAGAGTGAGAAGAAAGGTGGTAGGTAAAGATCTAAATATAGTTTTAGAAGTCTTAAGCCATTCATTGGGGATCTGGGCATGCAAGAAATCAAAGTTGTGGGGGAGGTGTTCACATGGGATACTAATAGAGTTGGTGAATGGTTTGTGGAGGAAAAATTAGACAGATACTTTGGGTTATTTTAGTGGCGGAGTTATCCCAATGCTATCACAAATCAATTTAAAAGCTCTTCCGATCACCACCTGCTTATTCTTGACACTAATCCTGATTTTAAGTATCCGAAGATAAGGTTTTATTTTGACAAAAGATGGCTGAATAAAGATGGTTTGTTAGATGTGGTTAGTAAGGCCTGGCAAAGTCCTCAAAGTGGAAATTCTCAGTTCTAGCTTATGTCTAGAATTACAAAATGTAGAGTGAAGCTTCTCAACTAGAGTAGTCTCTTTAGAACCTCGTCCAAATGCAAGATGGAAAAGCTTAAGCTTAGCTTAGAGCAAATGAGGCAGCAAGGTGGTATGAGGAATTGGAATGAGTGGAACTATACAAAAAAACAACTCAATGATGAGTATCAGTTGGAAGAGATATTTTGGAGACAAAAATCTAGAGTCCAACGGCTGAAAGAAGGGAACAAACACACAAAGTTTTTCCGTACATACACAATGCAAAGGAGAAAACAAAATTGTATTGTGAGATTGATTAATTCAGAATAAAAAAATTGTGAAAAAGATGAGATTTGAGAACATTATCACTGATTTCTACAAGCATTTATTTACTTCATAGGGAATTCAGAGGGGGATATGGGCTTGTTGGATGGAATCCCTCACTCAATAACTCCTGACTGGAACAAAGAATTGGTGGCACTTGTTGAAGAGAAGGAGATTAAATAGGCCATGTTCAATATGCACCCTAATAAAGCACCAGGACCCGATGTTATGTCCCCTCTTTTTTTCCAACATTTATGGGATGTCATTAAGAAGGATCTTAGTGATGTTGTTTTGAATTTATTTAAGTATGGCAAAATTCTAAAAATTGTCAATCAATCTCTTATTACATTAATCCCTAAGTGTATTAATCTTTCCTCTATATCTCGCCCATCCTATTAGCCTTGTGTATTGTTTGCTACAAAATTATTTTTAAAATCCTGACTAATAGGGTTAAACCATGTTTACCTCGGTGTATCTCAGGAGAACCAAATCTGCCTTTATTCAAGATAGGCAAATTTTGGATAATGTTGGTTTGGTTCAGGAAGCTATTCATTATCTTAATAGACATAGATCGGGAAAGAGAGGGTTTATGGCAATCAAACTTGATATGGCCAAAGCTTATGATAGAATTGAGTGGAATTTTCTTAAATTGATCATGCTGAAAATGGGATTTCCCTTAGCTTTTGTTAAGTGGGTCATTTCTTGTGTCTCTACTTCTTCTTTTTCCTTTAATGTCAATGGTAATGTGAGAGGTTATGATATTCCTTCCAGAGGGCTTAGAAAGGGTGACCCTATATCCCCTTATCTATTCTTAATTGCGTCTGAACTGTTCTCTAACCTTATTAGAAAAACAGTTGCTCTGAAAAGTTTGAAAGGTCTTAGAGTCAGCAGAGGGACCTTGTATTACCCATTTGTTGTTTGCTGATGATTCCATTTTGTTCGTGGACGCAAAGTGTTTTACAAAGCAATGTGGTGCTTGATATTTTCAAATCTTATAAGAATTTCTCTAGCCAATTGGTAAACTTGGATAAATCATCAATCTTTTTCAGTAAAAATATGGCAGGGGGAGATCACGCTGATATATGTCAGTGTCTTGGTGGCATTACTCCTCAGACATCTAGCAGACAGAGCCATTCCTAAGTTTTGAGGGGCCTGGAACAAAATAAAGAATCGGGGGCCCTTGTGTTAACGTAAATTACCAAAAAACATAGAGTTTCGATTTCATCTTACATTTCTCCTCATAAGTAAAAAAAATATTTTAAAAACTCTCCTTGATATTTATAGAAATATTATGGTTACCCTCTTAAATTGTACACAATCGAACCGAGGGGGCTTTTTTGTAACTTCTCTATTTTTATTTTTTTGTAATTAGCCCAAACTTGATTTTTTTGTAGTTATCCCTTAAAAAATTAAAAATAATAAACTTAATGTTACTAATGTAATTTAAACTTTATGTTTTTTTGTTTTGCCAAAAAAAAAAGTCACTATGAGGCCCAATTCCTAAGGGAGTGAATGCTTGATCTTTTGTTCCTCGGCTCATTTTTAATTTTAGAGAGAATAATATGAAAAAATTATTTTAAAAAATGAGAATGGATTTTGAGAGTGTGATTGGATATAAGTTGAAAATATGATGATGATTAGATATTAGATAGTTGATGTGATAATATTTTTAGTACAATAATGATCGAATATGATTAGTGATTTGAAAAATAAGAGAGAGTGAATAGTGTGTTTGTAATATGATTGTATAATAATGATAATTGATATGATATTTTTTGTTTAATCTATAATTGGATGTGATTGATGATTTGAAAAATAATAAAAGTGAATAGTGTATTTTTGAAATTTTTCACAAGCAATTATTTATTCATACTAAATTTTGTCCAAAAAATGGAAAGGATGAAAAATCTTTCCCAAGCAAGCACTCCCTAAACTTTGATATTTTGTCTTGCCAAAATAAAATGAATAAACATTGTTATTTTTGTTTTGCAAAATAAAAAAATGAAACAATTTAAATTTGTCATGATGTTGTATTTACCACTTAATCGAACTGATGACGTCCAAAAATAAGGAGCAACACCTCTGCCATTCTGCCAATTAACTCTTTGGAACAACTATCTATCAACTTTAATTATATAGCTAATATATGTATATATACCGAAAAAAACTCCGTGGCCCTTGCCGGCGGGGGGCCATGTGCGGCGGTACCACCTCGATTACCCCAGGGCCGCCCCTGCTAGCAGATACTTGGGGCTGCCATTGGCTATTGGAAGATCCAAAAAAGAGGTATTCCAATATGTTATTGATCTGTGCAAATTAGATTGGTGAATTGGAAAAATAGATTCATCTCTCTAGCTGGGAAATAGGTTTTAGTTAAGGCTATTTTGGATGCTTTTCCGATTTATGTTATGTCATGTTTTGTCTTGTCTGTTGGGATTTGTAAGAAGATTTGCAGCATGTTTGCTAAGCTCTGCTGGGGTGGTGATGAAACGGGTAAAAACAAGATTCATTGGAAAGCTTGGAATAAATTGACTGTTCCTAAAGGTGAGGGAGGGTGTTTTCATGATTTAGTGTTGTTTAATGAGGCCCTTACTGTCAAGCATTTGGAGAATCATCTTTCATCCAAATCTGCTTGTTAGTAAAGTCTCAAAGCAAAATACTTCTCTGGGGGAAACTTGATTGATGCTAAGCTGGGATCTAATGCCTCATAGCTTTGGAAAAACTGGTTGGGATTGAAGGATACTCTGAAAAAGGACTGATGATGTGGGCTATTTATCTCTATATCAATGTATACTGCTTATAGCTTCTGTCATCAGCTTTTGGGTTTAATGTATGTTTGTTCTCTTTTCTTCTAGACCATCTTGGATGGATCTCTTAATCTTATATGGAGGGAACCCTGTCTCCATGAAATTCTTGGCATGTTGGCCTGCGGATGTACTTCCATTTGAGCTAATGAAATTTTATTGCTCCAAAAAAATAAAAAAATCATGAATCATAATATCATATTCTTTATCTTTGTCAATTGTAATTTTCTAAGATTAAATGATAATTGATATATGAGATCAAAGATTAGTTTTGACAGTATAATAAGTATTAATTTCAAATGTAAATTTATAAAATTCAAAAAATTTATTGAGAAAAAGCCCTAAGGCCCGACCCTACACTACAAGAAAAACATTGAAATTCCAATGGAAAAAATCCGTTGGAATTTGACAAATTCTGTTGGAATTATCGATTCCAACGAAATTCCAACGAAAACTCGAACCGTTGGTAAAATGGCGTTGGAATGCCAAAATTCCAATGAAAATTCCAATGGAAAAATATTCCAATGGTAGTTCCAACGGTATTTATCCGTTGTAATATCAAATTGTTGGAAAATAATCCAACGCATATTCCAACATTAATTCCAATGGAATTATACCGTTGGAATTTAGTCCAACGATGATTCCAATGGTATTAATCTGTTGGAATATATAATCGTTGGAATGAACTCCAACAATTATTCCAACGGTATGTCCAACGATATTATATTGTTGGAATTAATTCCAACGATAATTCCAACAGTATATTTCCATTGGAAGTTAAGAAAAAATTCCAATGCTTTTTTTGTTGGAAAACATTTCAACAACAGTTCCAACGGATTTTTTCCGTTGGAATTAAAAATATTCCAATTGTTGGAATGTTTCTATAAATACTTTTGACTCTCTAAAATAGTTAATCTATTAGCGACAACGTACAAATATAATATCATAAAAAGTCGATATCAAATATTTCCAAATGTACGATATAATTTGTCCAACACAAAAGAAATAAATCAACAATCCTAAAAGTAATAATATCATAAACGACCCCAAATCCTTCAACAAAAAATAAAGTCAACACAAGCAAATCAACATTCTTCATAATCATCATCATTCCCTTATATCATCATCCATAACCTTTACAGATTTTGTCCAATGAAGCTGACAAAAGAAAATGATCCCAACACAAAACAAACATCACAATATCTTTATGGCCTCGTAACGTTTGTATATACTGCAAAGTTTCCGGCTCCATACCTGAACATAAAACACAAATCAAAGAAAAGAAAATAAGCAATGACAAGATTTTGAGGACCATTGCTAGGAAATTCTTCTTAAAAGAAATCACAGATAAATCATGAACATATTTTGTTTAAGTGTCCAACTTACTCTAATAGAGTGGCCAACAGATCCAACATTCAAATTATCATTTCACTTGATCAATTATACAATGTAGTGTCCTAATGAGATGGTCAAATTTGCCATATCCAGATAAATACAAGAAGGGGATATCCTCAAATTATTCTATATGGAACACATGTATAATTGCAGAGATTACAATTGCTGCATCAAAATGTTTATAACCCCTATAAAAGGGAATAGCCACATATGGTCACCGCGTTTGTCGTGACAAGCGAAGCTCTTGAATGACAACATTAGCAAAGAAGAGCAACATACTACAAATAAACAAGAAAAATAAAAAACTTGCCTGTCATTCAGCCTATCCCTACGCAATTTCTCCTTGTAAGATTTGGAATCAGATGCATTACACGCTCCCGACCTCAACATATCACAAAAATGGGTGCATTTTTTAGACTGGAAACTTATAGTACAATGATATATGAGATAGCAAGAATGAAATAACTACTCTCAAACAATTCTTGAAAAAATGAAAAAATAGAGATCTGCTATTGATTAAGAATACATGTGCTCTACTTTACAATAGACTAGTGCTCAGTTTTAATTAGCTTAAATTCTTGAAAACATGTTCTACTTGCTATATTTTCCCAAGAAATTACATCCCTTTATTAGTAATAATAGCTTCAATTCACTATTTTTCTTCTTAGTGTCCTAGAAACAAACAAGATTTATGAACATCAAAATTTCAAGTCCTTCAGACAGTTCAGTTGAGCCAAGATTTCAATGAGTGATAAAAAATTTAAAGGCCTCATATATCCCTTGATCCAAAGAGGTTCAAGTCCGTTACCGAATTTCATAATTTCACACTTGCAGAAATATTTGTATATCCATCCTTGATCACCACATCCAATTTCGATAAATTTGCCAATGCTGGAGGAACCTCCTGCAAAACATAGTTATTTGCATCAACATTATTGCTACCTATCAGCGAAACTGAATTTCGAGGCTTTAGATTTCTTTGACTTCACATGTATACTGAGAACCATTTGCGGTGGAAAATTTACAAAAAATGGAAACAACAAGTTTTGGTGCATGCATCTTGTTATATTAACTGCAAAACGCAATTGACACTAAAACGAAATTACTCGAACAAAACTGAGCAGCGTAGAGTCCAGAGCTTCCTGATCTAAACCACTCGAAATTCCACCGACCCTCCAGAAATGGAGACCTGAATAGCTGAAAACACAAAATGAACACCTCATCGAGAAGCTAGTCCATATTGACGTTTTGACAAAATAAACACCTTACGTCATTGGTCGTGGAGTCTGATTCAGCCTCTCAAGGCTAACTATTCTCTCATTCACATCAATGTGTTGTATATTCGTTGTTTTCGGGTGACCAATGCTCAACGCTATGTCGGGTCGCATATTGAACAATGTCCTGCTAAATTCTTGCACCGCACCAAGTCCATGTCTCTGCCCACCACCAGCGGCACAAAATTTAGGCAATCTGATTCTCTCATTCAAATTTCAAACTAAATGGGATAAGTTAAAACTTCAAGTACTAGAATTTGTGATGGATACCTCGACTCTAATGTTGGCTTGGAACTCAACGAAAGAATTCCTGTCCTGAGGAACACAATCTCTAGCAGCAGACACTAATAATTTTTGAACTTCTTCCATGTCATTTTCACCAAATTCTGCTTCAGTTTTCACTACATTACACAAATATATAGTATTATGCTCACAAAATTAGGTTTGAATGAAAAGTTAAACATACTAAGCATTATCGAAAAGATAAAATCAAGAAGTTACTTAGTAGGAGGTAGGCTGATTGAAGGATATTGCGCAAGGCATCAACCAGAACGAAGAGAAATTTGGCGGATTTTTTCTTCTGTTCTTTCGGCCATTCCTTTGGTCCTGCTAAAAATAATAATAATTAAAATCAGGTAAGAATTAGGAAAGGCGTCAAAGCAATGAGATGAGAGAAAGTCGAATACAAATATTGATTGAAAATACAGAGGCGAGGGTGGTTGGAGGAGGGGAATGATGATTGAAAATGCAGTCGGCTGAAGCCTCGACGTCGCCGTTGAGCTGCTCTGCGGACCACTCGCTGCCGGATCCCTTGCACACAAACTTAAACACTCCCATTTCTATGTGATTTTGATTGGATTGTTGTTAGTTGCTTGGGCGATCAACACTTTGGCCAGGGAAGAGCTGCAACAGTTTGTAAATTGGGGCGAGAATCATAACCCCTAGGGTATTTCTTGTAAAAGTAGTCGTGATGTTAATAAGCCATTACATAAATCCACGGCCAATTTGAGTAATCATCGAAGAGCCAAACAACTTATAGAGAGTAACCTAGAATGAAAAACAAATCTAACCGAGAATATAATGGAGGGAGGCAGAAGACCGAGGAATCTCGAGCTGGTGCGAGCGGGGGCAACATAAATCTCGAGCTGATACGGCGGAGTCACGGGCGGCAATGGGCGGCGAAGGAATTTAGGGAATTTGGCCTGAGAAACGTCTTCGACAAAAGAAATGGGCCATTTTTCATTTTAGGAACTTTTGGAAATTATATTTTCACTGGAATTGGAATATTAGAATTTCTATTGGAATTTTTAGTATTTCCAATCTAACGATTTTTGTTTATCATTGGAATTAGTGTTGCAAATTTTCCAACGATTTATTGTGATATTGGAATTTAATATTAACGAAAATTCCAATCGTTTATTCCAATAATCTTATCTATTGTTGGAATTTATGTTGGAATTTTTTCAATAGTATGCTGCAGCGTTGGAATTTCTATTAAAATTGTAAAAATTCCAATAATATTTCCAATGATTTATTCCAACTATTTTGTTTACCATTGGAATTTCTATTGGAATTTTCCAACAAATTTATTTTGGGGTTGGAATTTTTCGTTGGAATTTTAATTCCAATGGACATTCCAATAGTTTATTCCAATGGTTTTGTATACCGTTGGAATTCTCATTGGATTTTCAATAATTTGTTGTGGTATTGGAATTTTTGTTGGAATTTCTAAAATTCCAACAGTTTTTTATTTCGTTGGAATTATTCCGTTGGAATTTGATTGTTTTCTTATAGTGCTAGTCCTAGTCTTAGCCCGCCCTATGGCCAATTAGGGTTAGACTAAAACGCCTTCATATTATAAATTAAGGCTTATGAAATATAGGCTCAATCCTCAAACTTTTAGGGTAGAGCTAGGATCGACCTTAGGGCGGACCCTTATTCATGAATCTAATTGCACGTGACATTTCCCGCTAAGGTTGGAAATTTTAATCAAATTTGGCCTCAATCCACAAAATTTTAATGGTTATAAGGTGATTTTGCCAATTGTAATTCTAATAGGACTTGTTTCTCCTATAGTTATGGGACTGATTTTGCAATTTTGGGGATGACCAAGTAAATTCATCAAATGGGTTATGCATGGTAAAGAAGAAATTGGGCTAGCGTATTAATAATCTTTACACAACAATTTATATATTTTGGACACACCCTCCCCCACCCCCAATAATAAAAATGGTAATGATGATATAATTCAGATAAGATTTCAGAACACAAAACCAAATATAATTTCATTTTCAGCAAAAATCATACAAACGCAATTTGAAAACATATTAAACGGATATCTTCCTAATTTCCAAACACGTATTTTTAACTGAAATCGCTACTCTGAACATACCGAGAGCTGAAAATTCAACCTGAAAACAAAAAAAATTAAAAACCAAATGAATTAAGCTTAAATAATAATCATGGAAAAACCTCAATCACAGATCTCAATCCTAATACACGAGTAATTTTGTAGCTTGTGAAGCCAGCAGCAACAAAGAGCTTAGCCCACTCTTTCTCTGTTCTCTCTTTCCCAGTGGCATCAACCATCATCAGCATATCAAAAAACAGCTTGGTTTCAGTTGCCTCATGATCTTCATTTTTATCATCCACAATCAGTTCAACTATAATCACTTTTTTCCCATTGTTCTTGCTGGGAATTATTGCTTCTTTGCATTTTTGCAATAGCTTAACACTCTCTTCATCAGTCCAGTCATGAAATATCCACTGCTTGACATTTGTTTTTTACCCATGAGAAAGAGAACTAGTGTCCATAATGATAAAAATCTAACTCATGATAGTGATGATCAAAGTTTGAATTAACAATATCCAAGTTATAACAAAAGTTATGTATAAAATATTAATATTTATTAGTTTGCCACCAACAGTTTTCACAAATTTAATAGAAATTAACAAGTACTGCATCTAAGTTACACACTTGATAATTAGCAGATAACAAAAATATAACTATATTTGTTGTCACTAGACATATATTTGAAATTGTCACAACTTGCACACAATTTTTATTACTATTAAATTATAAAAATCATTTCTATCAAAATAAAATATCACTGAAGGTTCAAAAGTTGAAATCTTATTAGGCTATTAGCTAACATTCTTTCCTTTTTTCCCCCTGGAAGTATATATAGCATCGATCTAGCATGGTTTTAGTAGATTAGAATTGTAGTTGACACAATACCAAATTTCATACCTTTAGGAAAACTGCATCAGCTTGAGGAATGGACTCAAACATGTCTCCACTAACATAATTCAGATTCTTATCCCCTTCCAAGCCAGCAACAACACGTGGGAGGTCAAGCACACAACACATTTCAAATCTGGAAAGGCATCAGCAATACCCTTGGCCACCAATCCAGTCCCACCACCAACATCCACCATTGATTTCAACCCATCAAACACTTGTTTACATTCTTTAGTAAGTAAACTAGCCACAAACCGTGAATCACTAGCCATTGCATCATTAAACATTCTATTAAACCTTTATTCAACTCCTACGTACTCCCAAAACGTCATCCCGTGTTTGGTGACGAATGATGAGGAGCTATCATTTTGAAACCATTCGCTAACGTGATGCCACGGATCAATCAATATCGGGTCGAGCATAGCACGTGCCAATGGCAACATGCTCAACGGCTCGTCTCTCAATAGGAGACGGGACGCCATTGTGAGACAATAGCCTTCCTTGTCTTCATCCCCGTCCTCTGAGATTTTGACCTTGAGGAAGAACTTGGAATGGGTTAGAATGCGCATTAGACGACGGAGACCGTCAGATTTTTGTTTGTTGATGGGTAGAGCGTTGACTAGTTGAGAAAGTTTCATGGGTTTGCCATGTTTGTGGATGATATCTGGTATGCCTAATTTAATTGCACAATTTAGGGTCATTGAGTTTATGAAGCTAAATATGTGGTTCCATACATGAGCTTGAGCATCAAGAAGCTCATGTGTGGACTCCACTATTCCATTAGGCAATGCCATTTTTGGGGAAATGGAATTGTTGTTACTAGCACTATTTCATGTGGTAGGTAGTAGCTTCGGTTTACTATTTATAGAAACTTGACAAGATAAAGCTATTTTATTAAGGTAATATTGGATAGGATTTGGATCTAGAAGTTTCAATCAATCAAATAATATAAAACACAATTCATATAAAAATTATGCCAATAATAATCCGTATATTTTTTTAATAAGTTGAGAGTACTGGTTGGAGGGGAGGAGATAAGTTTCAAAGAAACTGAAAGATAACGGGTTCGAACTTCGGTAAACACCCTTACAAAGGGTGAGCGATACCACTTGAGCTACAAGCTCGTGGTAATAATACTTATGTTTCAGGAATCTTTATATTAATTAATTTTTATGATTTTTTTGTAATACATTTAAATTATATATTGATATATATTATATGTCGAATTTTTATGTCAAATAAAATAAATAATTTTCGATTATGTGCTTGGCGCCAAATGAAAATTGCAAATTTAGTCCCATAAGTTATGATCATTCGCATTTTAGTCCTCAGTAACTTTGTAAAGTAGCGAGTTTACTTTACTCGATTTGTTTTAACCTTATAGCAAATAATAGCAATTTAGTCCCGTAACTTTTACAAGCAAGCAATTATAGTCCCTTATTTTTTTGGAGGTGGCAATTTCAACCCATTGCAAAAATTAGGCTAAAAGGCAAAAACTCGTGGGTCGGCCCAACGTCCCGGGGTTTGGGCTCTGGTTGACTGCGATTTTCTAGCTCCGAGAAAATTTGAGTTTGTTTGGTCTGCCCGATCGACCCATGGGCCCGATTTGGCCCGACCCGATAATATCCATGCACAAAATTAATTTTTGGGTTGGGTCGGTCATGCATTTTCACTAAAAATGGTAATGGGGGGGGAGCGAGTATATAAAACCAATGTTTTGAAACCCGAACCGAACCCACCTGCTTCGACGGGTTTAACCTAAACCTAGGTCATATGTCCTACTGTTCTAAATTAAAATCGGGTGTGAAAAATCATTCCCACCCCAAATCCGTAAAAACTTCGGAACCCTGACCCGATTAACTCCTGGTTGATTTTTTTAAGCAAAATTTTCTTTATTTTATTATAACTAAAGGAAATGGTAAATTTAAATATAATTTTTCCTTGTATTCGATTTATACGTATATTTGGATATTATAATTTATTAAATTTATTAAGTCAAAAATAATTTATTATATTTAATTTGTATTTGTTATTTTTTTTACATTTGTACTTGTATTTGGATCTTTTACATTTGTAAATATATATGTGTGTATGTATATGGATCCAACGGGTTTTTTAAAACGGTTTAACCGGTCGAATTAGTGACCCATTGACCTAGTTATTAATCCGGTTCGGGTTTAAAAACATTGTCTAAAACGACACAGACCCGTCCCGTCCTTAGAACGGGGTGGGGCGACCCCCGACCCAAATTAAATTAGAAAAAAAAAAGAGAAAAAATATTTATTTTTAATATATTTATGAAATGTTCTTTACAAAAGTTGTTATTTTCAATTTATAAATGCTAGATATAATATTAAAAGATAAAAATTATATTATAATATATATATTATATATGAAAAATATATATTAAATATATTAAAATAATAGGCGTGGCGCGGGGGGAAGGGTACCAATGGCGAAAGTGATACCTGCACCTAACCCATCTCACCAATTTTTGAACAAAGACTTAGCCAAATTAGTTATTTGCACAAATAAGGGTATTTTGGGGATTAAGAAAGTATAAAATGGCCCCTGAGGACCAAAATTGCAACTATTAGGAACTTAGAGGACTAAAATTGCACTATACTAAAACTTATGAGACCAAAATACGAAAAGGCCACAAATATATGGGATCTAGACACAAACTTCAAAATTTATGGGACTTAAATGCGAATGGTCATAACTTATGGGACTATTTTTGCAAGTTTTCCCTTAGCGCTGAGAGGCTGTGGCCATCATTTTTTTTTTTTTTGATAACTCAGCTTCCAGTGCTTACGCCGACTATGCCCGGACAACAGCTCGACTCATCATTCTTTGCCGCCAAGGTAAACGCGGATGTGCACGCACATTGGCGATGTTTTGACGGTCAATTGACGTACAACCGATCCTCCCGTAAAGAGAACAATTATGTTCGACCCCAATCTACTAATAATGATCTCTCCCCGAATCGAACCCACACAGATACTATTCAAGATGATGAGTTCCCACCAAATCTTCACTACCGCATATGCCCCGGGGAGCAATTTTATGGAGCAGGGATAAAAATCTCTGACCTCCATCCCACAAACAATTTGATGGAGCAGGGATTTGAACCCTTAACCTCCACCCCACAATTGCTTGTGGTGGCCAGGTGGGCTAAGTCACCTGGTTAGGCCTGTGGCCATCTTTAATTCGCAGGGTCTTAGCTTGTTTTTCATCAATAACATATAAATTTTCTTGGAATGTGTGTGAGACTGTGAGTGTTGCGTGTCTTGGGACCAGAAGCATTATGTAAAGTAACAGATACGATTGAATATTTATTCACACAGTTTTACCAACTCTGCAAAATATTACAATTTCTTGAAAGATGCCTCCAAGTTAACCCTCTTGTGTGGGGTTAATCGATCGATTGAAACTTCTTGTCATTGTATATAAAGTACCGTGGGAGTGGTTAGTTGATACATGACAAATCCTGATAGAGAATATTGAGATACAATGAAGAGAATTCTGAGATATATAAAAGGAATTTTTGATGTTGTATTATGTTATGGAAGATTAGAATTTACTATGAGGGGTTATGCGGATTCAGATTTTATATTGTGATCTTGATAAAAGAAAATCCACAACAAGCTATGTGTTTACACTTGCAGGAGTTGTAAGCTAAGTTTCAAAACTACATACTATTGTAGCTTTATCAACAATAGAAGCAAAATACATGTCAAAAACAAGCTTGCAAGAAAAATAGTCTAGATTCAAAGGCTATTGGAGGAATCAGGGCACAAACAAGAAATATTGTTCTTTTTGTGACATCAGTGCTTTTCATATTACAAAATATCTAGCATTACAATCAAGGACAAAACAGATAGAAGTTCATTATCACTTCGTTCGAGAAGCAGAGTATAGATATGCAAAAGATCCATACTGATAAAAACCTAGCAGATTGCATGACCAATCAATAAATACTTGCAAATTTGAATGGTGTATATCATCATGTGGCCATGCAGAGATGTAAACAACATGAGTGACAAATGCAGAGAATGATGAAAAAGTTACAAAAGTAACTTTAAGTGGGAGAATGTAAAAAAAACAATAAAATACACTTTTGTTGGCTGGGGTGACAAATATTTGACAAATATCCAACAATTTCTTCAGCATTTATGGCTAACCATGTGGAATATTATATATATATATATATATATATATATATATATATATACATAGGGAAGGATTATATGAGACCATTTTATAGGGTGAGTCCGTAGGGACTAATCACAGCCCTTGTTAAATTCTGTAAACAGTCTCAGATTTGCCCAAATTATAATTTTTTTTTTGTTCCAAGATAACACATTTTAGGGATAAAATAGTCACCAATTTTACATCCTTATCATATTAAAAATGCTACTTACCTAAAAATTAGGAAAGATGAATATCTCATCTAAAACAAATCACGTTTTCTCAAGTATCATACGTCTTCTACAATCCTCCATCGTCGTCTTCATAAAAAAATCTGCAGAGTGCGATAAAAAATATAACTGCTTCTACATCCATGCATCGCATCAAAATGACATTACAAGAAAACTGCTGATAGATACCACCAAAAAGACACCGATTTTATGACTTTACGGTGTCTTTTCCTTTTAACACCGGTTACTGTAAGAAACCGTGTCTAATTAGTATCTTGTCGTTTGGTAAACAACACCAGTTTCCTGGAACCGGTGTCTATTGTAGAAATATTTCCCAAATAGACACTGGTTTTGGCATCGAATTTCGAAACCGGTGTCTATTTATATAAATTATTTTAGATTAGATACCAGATTTTTTGACACCGGTTATAGAACCGGTGTCTTTATTTTTTTACGCACGTGTTTATAGTGCCATATAGATATAGTGTCCACTCTTATACAAACATTGTGTACCACCTCCCCTCCAAACTCCTCCATCCCTTCTATCGCCGGCACCACCGCCTCCGCAATCTCCCCTGTCGCTGCTATCACCTACCTGCACACATACTCCACCGTCTCCCTCTCCCTTGTGCCGCCCTCCTCTATTTCTGTCGTCGTCCACACCCTCCAAAACCCTAGAACCCTATCAAACTCCGCGCTCACAACCCTCCGATTAAAAACCGGTCGGATATCGAACCGGTCCGCGTAGTCCTCCAAGTATTTGATTAGTTAATCTTCTTCTAAAACAAACGTTCTCTCTCGTCTTTTTCTCAAAAAGAAAAAGTTGTCTCTCCTTTGCCTCTCGCACCGCCGCTCGTGCACTGTCGCCCGCACACCGCCGCTCGCAGACCGCCTAAACATTGATGCTCCAAGTGCGCTGATTCCCCCACCCTGAGTGTCTCGTTCTCTTTCGCCGTTCTACAGACGGAAAAGTAACATTTAGGTATTATAGCTATATTTTACTAAGTTTGGTTTTATTGATTTTAGGATTAAATCCATTTTTGTTCTGATTCAAATCTCAGGGTTTTGCTTTTAAAAGTAGGGTTTGCTGATATTTGGGATATTCACGGGTTTTGTTTTAGGTGGTGAGGATGGTTGTGACGTGAAATTTAATCTATGTTTGATAGTGGTGATGTGGTGATATAGTGATAGTACCTAATTGGGCTTTAAATTATGTATGCGAAGAGGTCTTGATCGTTTCAAGAACGCTCCGCCTGCCTTTTTAGAAAAATTCTCGATTATCAATATTAATTATCTTTGGTAAACCATCCATACGCAACTTGTCATTCCGCAGTATATATATTTTGTTGTAGTTTTGAATTTGTTCTACTACATTGATAGTGATGCTGAACTTCTGTTTTTCTTTAACTTAATATAAGTGGTTTCATATATGTTTAGGTTGGGGGATTTTGAAAATGATTCATTAAATATTAAAATATCGATTTTTATGCTCAATCACTAACTTTAGTGGGAATGTGTAGATTTTTAATTTAATAAGCTAAATTGGCTTGTATATACTTTATACTTATCTTCTTAAAATGCTACAATGTTATTGGAGTGTCACAAAGAGTTTCTCCACTTGTATTATTCTAATATGGCATGTTCCTGCAACATTTATCATTATATAGTAAGAGCGTTTCAATGCAATGTTGACTTGCTACTTTGTAATAATCAATGTCTCATGTTGAATCAAATTTACAGGAAGATCTGCTCGCCCAGCTCCCTCCCCGCTCCAAAGATGTAGTTCACCTCCTCCTCAAACAGGTGCTTGTGTTTTCCATCTTTAATTATGTTTATGTTTGTAGGTTTTACTAGAATTGGACAGAACCTTATTTCGTGTCCTCTTTTACCTGTGTCTATTCCATTGTCGTGAGGCCTAATTGCTATTAAGGTTAAAATCTTTGGATCGTAATTTAATCTCAAGCTTACATGCTTGGAGGCATTTGTTCAACTATAGCCCAAGGTACAAGGATGTTAGCCAAATTTGTCACATTGGTTCAACTATAGTCCAAGGTACAAGGATGTAAGTGAAACTATCCCCCTCCTTGGTTTGTGTTTTGTGAATAGTATTCGTTTTGTCTAATTAACTATAATTGCATCTTGTAAAAGTGATGAAACCGAAACCTCGGTGTGTCTGCTAATATTCCAACGCTCTTCAACCTCTGGTCGTTGTCTTTCCAAATGATGCATGTGGTATCTTTGTTGCCTTTTTTATTTCGAAGGAAATTCTTGTATTGATAAGTGGAATGATAATCTCTTTGCGATTGCACTGAATAGCTCTAGGAATGACATCAGCAAGTGTCAGGTTCTATGATGAGTTCTTAAGTTTGGTGTCCTGCCTACATCATATTTGTCTTGTGGGTTTGATATTGTTATGGGTTATTATTAAGAACTTGATGGCAGATAGTTTACTGGTTTTTATCTCTTTCCCTTAAGCCAACTGAATGGGATATTCTCACTCTGCATGGGAAATGATCCCTACTAGCAATCTCTTATATAGTATGCCTCTATCTCAATGAAAAATAGAGCCTTCTTTCCTGACTTTTTCCAAAGCAACTCTTTCACCTCTCGGCTTACGCAATGATCGGAAGAACTCTCTTCAATAGCCCATGATTGAAAGACTCACTATGGTGAAAGTATCTTTTCCGTGGTTGACTCATTCGCAGCTACCAATGTGGTACAAGCGAGTACGAGTCATGCACATTCATTCAATCTAGATCCCTTCCGATGTTTTGAAAGAGTTCCTCACTCATTCTTCTTTCTCTTTCTCAGTGCCATTGATCAGGGAACGGGAGAATTCCCACTACTGCTGGCAGGCCAGCCGGGCCGTGACACATCTACATAGCCAGACATAAAGGTGTACAACCCGGTCAAAATCTGCGGTTCTTTAAGTTCATTCATTGTAGGTTCTCTTACTTGTTATAGTGGCTGGCAAAGGCTAACCGAGAGGGGAGAACAAATGGCTTAAGAATCGACCGGTTCCGAGCAGACTCGTGGAGCTGCAGCTTGTGCCTTTATGTTACGTGTGTGTTCGTAGCGTCTATAAGCGAGGTTGAAGTCTAGTTCAACGATCGAATCGTGGATGGACATGAAACTTCCAAACCCCTTTTCTTCGGCTTGCCATAGCTACGACTATGCGCCCCTTGTCAGGGCCCTGTTTGTTCTCTGACTCTAATCCTTTATCATAAGATGAGAGCACGGGAAGCCCCTACTAACTAGTCCCAAAAGCAAGAGTTTTAGGTCCAAGATTGGGAAGCGGAACGCTCATGATTAACTCCGTTTTTCAATTCCTCTTCTTGTCAGTTGAGTGACTCCGTCGTTCCTTAGTCCCTTTCAAAGCTTCAAAAGTGCTCAATTCCCTCGCTGTATAGCCAAAGAAAAACATGGGTGCTTCCTATGTATGAGCATTCTTGAGTGCGGGTTGAGGTTAATGGTTGGGGCTCGACTAGATGGCATGGGTAGAGCTATCTTGCCTTCCTCCACACAGTACGACGCGCTCTCGTCGCCCCCGGTGGCATGGTATACCTTCGTTAATCTGTTCTGACAATACAGATGAATGTCTCTTTCTTCCCCGTCAGTCGAAGGATCAAACTCCACCTTTCCTGCTTGACTTGAAGACTCTATTCTCGAGGTGCCTCTAACCAAGAGCGGAACCTCCCTTTACATATGTCTTTATTGGTTCGAGAGATGCCACCTCAACCCATACATATTAGATTATCAGATTCGTTCTTTGTGTCAGCTTCTGCGAACCCAGTCTCATACTCGGAAAAAAGGCCTGATACTCTCTCTCAGCAGCAACATCCACCACAAGATCTGATGCAACAAAAGTTGTTCCTTCTCCAGATACGGGAGCTTTCTCCGAAAAATCTATTTTCAATCAACTGATAATATAATCCACTTTCAATCAATCGACGGCTGCTCCTCGGGCCCCCTAACAACAGAACTCCTAGGTTAGCTACAACCGCTTCGCATCGACTTCGTCGTGGAACGCCCTTGCTTTTCTTTTCACATTTTGAAAGTAGGCGCCGATGCTGGTTTACCACGCCATAAGTAGTTATTGTCTCAAATAAATAGCACATTTGTCTAAAGCTTCGAATGAGACTTCATATCCGAAACGCATGAACGATCTGACTAGAAAGTCATTCAAAACTTGATCAAAAAACCAGCGTTTATTGAAGAAGCTATAGAGTTAATTACAAAAAGTACTAGTTTGAAAGGCTCATTGGAATTGATCCGCTACGAAATTTACATTATACGCAACAGAAGCACCTGAAGTACTAAACGGAATAGGTATTAGTTTGGTAATGGTTGGAGCAGCAAATCGGATTCGACAAGAATCTCATTTTTTGGTAGTACGAAGGGGGAACTGGCCCAAAAATTGGATGGGGGCCAAGACGCTATCGGGCCGCACATCGGATCATGAAGCCGAGGTCTCTCGAGCCTCCTAAAAAATAGTGGGTGGATAGGCCGATCCAACAACGGATAGCCAACTGAGTAGCCGTTGAAAGATGATTCCTTCGACCGATATGCCTCTTTTCAAGATCTGAACCCGCTTCGAAAAATAATGGAAAAGAAAGTAAAGTGGAATTTTTCGATAGTAGTGTATCAAGCTCAGAAGCTCTGGTTCCATCCATTTTTCTATCAAATAGAATCCTATCCATTGAGGAAATCAAAGAATGACTTGTTCAGGGAGGTGATGGGTGAAGATCTAAGTGGACTACTAGAGAAGTTCTTTTCCACGCTTCTTTCTTTCTCTTCAAATAGCTTGTCTGTGGTAGCTTTTCTGTTTATTGAATGAGAATTCAATCTTTGGCCGATTTTTTCCTTTCCGTCCTTCTCCCCCATTAGAATCGTTCTGAAGAAAGTGATAGACCAACTTCGTCCATCCTCTCGTATGCGGGTAGCTCGTTCAAATAGTTGAGGGAATGTTCGGAAATCTCCTAGGACTATCGCTTCCTTGATGGGCCCATGCAGGTTATCGATAACCATCTATACTGCAGATCAAAATATGGTGCGGAAAAACCCAAATCGATATGAATGGAAGATGCCTCTGGAACTTGTTTTTCTCGGTCAGTATAAGGATCCGAAGGAGCTCGAGCTCAGGTGCGCTGAAGTGAAGAAAGCTCAATAAACACACAAGAAGACGACGCAGGGCATAGCGCTGATCATTTTTTAAAACATATATGCTTGACCTTTCTCGATGCTTTTTTTGGGGTGACTCACCAACCGACCCAGCAGTGATCGATGACAGAATGGTACAAAGAAATCAAAGTAATTGGCTACACCCTTCTTTTGGGAATAGCGGTCATGGTCTTGGTGCTGATTACCCCGCCTCCCCCTGTAAGGAACAACTATTATAAGAGAATTAAGATATTCAATCATCATCCTATCTTCGACAAAAGGAACTATTTTCTTCAATGAAAGAAGAAGGTTAGACCTTCGCTACGGGGAAGGGCGGAAGAAATCTATCTTTTGCTTTTGATGGATTGCTCCCTTTGATTCGGGATAATGGTATTGGTATGTGACTGGGCTCGTCAAGCAAGTACTTTTTTTATTAGTGGACAGTGGATGAAAGACTCTTTCGGGTGCCTTGTGGCTAATGGTGAGAAAAGAGCGGGAAAAAGAGTACTGATCTACTTCTTCCGCCCATGCGTCCCGTCCAAGGGCAAGTCTAGTATTCCGCCCTTTCTGGTCGCTTGCTTCTGATTCCACTACTCGACTCGATTCAACCCCTCCTGCCTTCCTCTTGCATCTTTCTGCATGATGAACCAATTCCATCATTGGATGTCATTGTGAGACATTGAATATTTATTTTATGGACTTCTCGAATAAATAAACACTTCTAAGGAGCAATTGTAGTTATAATTGATGTACTAAATAGATAGAGGCAATTTAGTTTTGGCAGTGTAATCTAGTTTTTGTTCATAATGTTTTTGTTGTCTTCTATTCTGGTTTGAGGGCAAAAAGGAAGATATCTCATGATGCTTTGGCAGTGTAATCTAGTTTTTGTTCATAATGTTTTTGTTGTCTCCATTATTTTTGTTTGTCAGTGTTGGTATTCGCTATCCCATTGTCTATTGTCTGAAGTTTTGAACTAGTTCATAATAGAGTGCTTTGTTGATTTTATATCTTTAACTTGCTTTGAGAAAATTTGGCTATTTATTCCAAGTTACATTTCATCCTACGATGCAGACATACGTTGCACAATGTTAATGTTGCAGATGAATAATCCTTTTTCAATTTCGAAACATCTTCTAAATTTATTGTTGCCTTCTCTTCTTTATATGTAGACACATTACATGTTGTTGCTATGTTCATTTAAAGAGCAACTTCAGCAGCATGTGCGTGTTCATGCAATGGAAGCAGTTATGGCCTCTTCTGGGAGATTGAGAAATCCTTACAAAGCTTAACATGTGATGTTTTTCTCTTAGCGACTTCTTTAAGATGTCTTGTGCTCAATTAATGCTGGTTTCATGTTTACCCATTTGCGTATACTCATTAGTTACTTCTTGATATGAATTTCAATGCAGGGTTTAAGTACATGCTTCTAATGACTTGTCAGATTATTGTGCAAAACTATCTTTGAAGTTTTGTATACCTTGGCTGTTAAAGTATGTATATCTCCAATATTTCATGTGTTTAATGTTGTCTTATTGTAGAAACAATTGATGTTACTACTTCTCCCTTAGTTACTTGACGCATTTTAGAAATTTATTCAATAAAGGCTTTGTGGTACTGCCTTTTTTGCATAAATTAAACACTTTTTTCTTCTATGTAGGTATTTAATTTATGTTAATTCTGTTTTGCTTTTTCTGCTTTGTTTTGCTCTGTTTTTTTTTTTTTTTGCCTCAGTTTTTCCAGCTTTTTTCGAAAAAAAAAAAAGTCATTTTTATAATCAAGTACAGGATCTAAAGGGTATAATTATTGTTTCTTGTTCTTGTTGTAATGATAGGAGCTGGAATGACATGACCAATATTGATCATGCCTTTAGTTGAATGTATATAGCCTTTTTCTTGGTTGATAGAATTGGATTATGAATTTGTAGTTGCTTTATTGAAAGTAAACTTCGCTACTTTTTGTTGGATTATGGATCTTTGTGATTCTAGTATTAATGCATTTTTTTGTTGATTGGTTGAATTGGATTTCATGATGAATTGTTTATTAATATGGATTTTTTGCAGCTTTAATTCGTATTATATCTGGAGCTTATAAATTTAATTCCATACAAAAGACATCGGTTTAAAACTGGTGTGTAAAATCGATGTGTATTCTTTTAAAGAAAGCGGATCTAAACCGGTGTCAAATACATAAACTTTTAACATCAGGGCCTTAGAAAGCGGATACTTTATCTCTACGACACCGGTTTAAAACCGGTGTCTTTTAAGGAAACGACACCAATTCTCAACCGCTGTTAAAAAGTTCAGACTTTTAACACAGTGGTTTTAATACCGGTTGTTTTACTAATAGACACCGGTTTTAAACCGGTGTCTTTAAAGGAAACAACACCGGTTTAAAACCGCTGTTAAAAAGTTCAGACTTTTAACACCAAATGGCTTTAACACCGATTGTTTTACTAATAGACACCGGTTTAAAATCGGTGTCTATCAAAGATTTTTGTTGTAGCGTGGAGTCATCACACGAATGGGTTTTGCATTGGAACCTCCGAACAAGTTGAATCGAAAAAAATGTTGCTTGTTTAGTTATATTGTATTATTTCTTCAAGTCCGAAAACTGCTGAATGATGAAAATTATATATTATATTATAAAGGGTAAAATTCACTTTACCCCCTTGTACTATTGGTTTTGTATCAAATACCCCCCTCTACTATTAAAACCTTCAAATACCCCCCTTGACCAATTAAAAAAATATTGATAGACAATATTACCCTTGAACTATATATAGTATTAAATTCCATATTTTTCCTTCTCTATAATTCAATTTCAATTAATTGATCATATCCTATAATTTTATTTAAAAAAATAAAACTATAATTAGATCTAAATTAAATAAACTAACAAAATATAATTTCAATAGTATAGAGAAGTTGCATTAATTTTATTATAAGAAAATAACGTGTGTATGTATATATACTCTAATAAATAAACAATTAAATTTAGGGTCAAATTAACTGATTAATTTATATTTATTAATATTTTGTTAAATAAGATGTACAAATTTACGTCAAACAAATTTATCGGAACTAGAAATTTATTTTTGAAACAAAAAGTAAATATTATATAATATCATATAATACTCTCTCACAATTATATATCATTTCTTTGACCTGATGAGCCAACCCATTTCTGTTAAATTAGCTAATTATAATATTAATAAATCTTGCAAATATTATATCTTTTTAAAATTATTTTAATACTATATAATTTTAAAATTTTTATATTAAAGCTAATTATTTTTTATATTATATCTTTTTAACACTAATTCGTGAAGAAAATAAATCTTAACTAAAATTGAAAAAAATAAATAGCTAATTATAGTATTAATAATATTAATATTTTTAAAAAAATATCTCATATAAATATATATTATATTGTTTCAAAAATAACCTTCTAGTTTTTTTCTTCTGTACTTTAAATTTTGTAATTGCAATAATATTGTACAAGATTTTTTAATTTTTTTTGTTTTCCAATAATGATTTCCTCTTACGCATAATGAATTACTACACATAGTAAAATGATGTGTATCATACATGATATAATTTTATGCAAAGTAAAATAATATCCATGATTTTGAGTTTAAATTTATAACTTATTTGCTAAAGCTATATATTTAAAATAATAATAATTGAAATTTACGTAGCATTTTTTGAAATAAATCTAGTGTGAATACTTTATAATATTAATTAAAGTTATATATTCATATTTATTTTAATTATATTTAAGATTATTTAATTTTATAATTCAATGTTGAATAAAATTTGGGATCAAATTAATTGATAGTTAATTAAAATGCCTTAATTATTTATAGTATAAAATAGATGTGCAAATTAAATTAACATTTATGTTTAAATTAAGGGTACTTTTGTCTAATAATATAATTGTTATTAGTTTAGGGGGGGTATTTGAAGGTTTCAATAGTAGAGGGGGGTGTTTGATACAAAGCCAATAGTAGAAGGGGGTAAAGTGAAATTTGCCCTATTATAAATTTCTCGGTTTCGATAACAGATTGTGTGAATCGAATAAAATGTATTGCATGATCATTTATATTGTATTGCTTCTACAAGTCAATGAGTTGCTGGATGATTGAAAACCACATATTTCATTATAAAATTTCTTGGTTCGAAAACAGATGGTGTGAATCGAAAAAATTGTATTGCATGTTCATTTATATTGTATTGCTTTCACAAGTCAATAAAATGCTAAATAATTGAAATATATATATTAAATATATTATTAATTTCCTGGTTTGTAGAACATATGGTGTCGTGAAGATGGCAATGCTCATATGCCACATATCCTTTTATGGAAACACAATTTATATCATGAATTAGGAGTTAGTTTCTTTCTTAATATTTTCATAAATCTTGCATATGAATTTGTTACGTAGTGATTGCTTGGAAATAAAAACTCAATTGCTTGCTCATTAATTATTTGTTGCTAATGTGATATAAATTTAATGTTTACTAATATACAACGCTATTTCAGTTACAACCCTTTGCTTGGAACAAAATAAAAATGTTGCATGATTAACTTAATTATATTGCATATTACGCAGAATTTATTGCTTTTGCTACCAACATTTTATAATGTTAATTTTTATTTTCTAGCAGGACTGGATATCAATACGCGGCAACGACTTGTGATATCACCTAATTCAACCAAATATTAGATCCCAGAATGTGAACATAATATGATACCTCAACAAGAGATGACATTTAAGGGATTAGACGAAGGAGTACAAAGGGAGAAAGTCATTAAAGCAAACAACAAACTGAAGAGACATGGAAAGTGTGGGGATTTTGCTAGCCACAATAGCATGACATGCAACAAACAAGCCTGAATATGTTTATTATATTTGAATTTTGCACTTATTTATTGGTTTTATTAATACCATCTACTTTTCAGATTTTCCAAGGGTATTTTTTTTAGTAAATTAGCATTGAACTGAGCAAAAATTAACTTCAATTTTAATTGTTCACTTTGTAACCTTGCATAATAAAGTAACTCGAAAACCTCAAAAAAAAGTTTGAACACTAAATTTGCATTACTTGGACACTAAATATGCAGTACCTTATACTAAAATAGCATTGAACTGAAAAAAAATATATAAATTACAAAAAAGATGAGCCTGAACACTAAATATGCCTAACATAGACACTAAATATGCAATTCATCTATACCAATCTATCAATGAACCGAATTAAAAAATATTTTTAAATTTAATTGTTCACTTTATATGCTACGTAGCATCACATGTACACTAAATATGCAATACTTCTATAGTAAAATAGCATTAAATTGAAAAAAATGCAAAAAGACAAGCCTGAGAACACTAATTATGTCTCATGCAATTCAACTATACATCGGTTGGACACTAAAATAAGGATAAAATCACTTTAACTACCACATAAAAGGAAAAAAAAATGCGTTAAAAATAGAAAACAACACTTTTATATCCTTCTTCATGAAAATCTGAAAGGCGAAAAAAGTAGGCATGAAGCTCAAGGGATTAATTTAAAATAATGAAAAAAAAATTAAAAGAAAATATCTTAAAAAGTTATTAGAATTTATTTCATGCATCATATGTATATTAAATATACACTACTTCTATACTTAAATAACATTGAACCGGCAAAATAAATCAGTTTTAATTGTTCACTCTAAATGCTTGCAAAATAGAAATTACTTAAAAATACAAAAAGATGAGTCTGAACACTACACATGCATCACATGAACACTAAATATGCATCACATGTACATTATATATGCAATTCATCTATATGAAAAGATGAGTCTGGACACTAAATAAGCATTGATTGGACACTAAATAAGCAACGCTTCTATTCTAAAATAGCATCGAATCGGAAAAAAATAGTTTTAATTTTAATTGTTCAATTTATAAGCTTGCAAAATAGAAATTATTTAAAAATGCAAATGACAAGCTAAGTCTGAACATTACATATGCATCACATGGACACTAAATAAGCATTGATTGGGCACTAAATAAGCAATGCTTTTATTCAAAAATAGCATTGAATCGGAAAAAATAGCTTTAATTGTAATTGTTCACTTTATAAGCTTGCAAAATAGAAATTATTTAAAAATGCAAAATGATAAGTCTAAACACTACATATGCATCACATGGACACTAAATATGCATCATATGTACATTAAATATGCAATTCATCTATATGAAAAGACGTCTGGACACTAAATAAGCAATGCTTCTATTCTAAAATAGCATTGAATCGGAAAAAATAGTACATATGCATCACATGGACACTGAATATGCAATTCATCTATAAGCTCACTAGAATATGCATCTCTTGAACATAAAATATGTATTACTTTTATTCTAAATTAGGCATTGAAAAGTTAATATCAATTATAAATTAGCATTGAACCAATGAGCGTTAAAGAATGTTCAAAACTAAATATTAACGTAAAAAATCGAAAATAAAATCTGACTATAAGTTCACACCTAGCTATATAAGAAAAAAAGAAATTTGTTCAGTTTGCAAAAAGTCCTATATAATTGCCAATTCATATGTTCTCAATTGCAAAAAGAAATTTGTTCAGTTTGCAAAAAGGTTGCCAAGAAAAAGAAAATTCTCCACGTCCGCCAAACACTACCGGGTATAATCAACCAATAGCCGGATTCAAGGAATTGGCATATTTACCGTAATTTACATATCCAACAAATATAATTAAATTACCATATTGTCCCTCAGATAAGTTTAAAAAAGTAAAAAATACAGAAACAATCTTTAAAATCTGCACCATAGAAAAATATATCCAACGGCTAAGATCTGTCCTCACATACTCACCCTAGGATAGTGGACTCATTTTATCCAAATCTTATATACATATATATATATACATATTATAAAAGTGTGAATGAGCTTGAAGATTTCTTGAAAATTTTGATTTGCTAAAAATATCCTTATAGTAAAGTTAGTTTTAAGGGCAATTAAGTAGTTTTCTATATTTGATTTTGTTTTTAATGTTTTTGATAGTTTGATTAGTGTCTCTTTGTATTCCAAACTCTTCTTGTATGTTTTCATTTAATTAGAATTCTTAGAATATTTGGAATTTATAAATAATATTAATTTCATATTAAGCTAGCTATCGAGAGCTTTCCAACCATATGTCATAGACATATATAAAAAGACTTCATATGAGATAATTTTAGCCATTTAAAGTAGAGTGTTATCACTAATCCTTTATAAGGGTATTAACCAGGGTTTGAACCTATATCTTTCAGTTTCTTTGAAATTTATGTCCTCCCCTCCAACCAGTCCTTCCAACTTATTTTAAAAAAAAAAATTGAGGGTTATGTAAAAATGTACATTTATAATATTTATCTTTAATTTTCTTAACTAGATACATCTACAAAAAGAAACAAGAGTATGAATTTACAACTAATGAAGATAAAAAAGAATAAAAAAAATAAAATTAATTCATTTAGTTTGATTTAAATAAACAGGAGGACAAAATATATTTTCTAAATTCACTTTTGGTTCCAAATATCCCATAAAGTGATAAATTTATCATCTATCACCATCCCTAAAATTGTGAGATAATTAAATGACACATTTTTTACACACGTGAAGATGGGGGTTTGAGACCATTGAGAATTACAGAGAAATATATGTGTTTCCAATAAAAATAAATTAGTTATAAGTTATTTGTAAAATTTTGAAAAAAATATTTTTTTTATCCAAGCATTATTCATTAATCTTTATTTGTATTTTATTTTTATTTTTTTGTAATAATGGATATATGATTTAATATGATTTAGATTCAATTTTTTTATTAATGCAAAAACTTGGGTTATCAAATTTTAGCATGTAAATTTACACGATTAATTATTTATAATGCATCTAATGCAAAACAATATTAAAGGTAATATAAAAAAAGATGTCTGCAACCATCAAAACCAAACAAAGAAAATTTGATTATATACTAAACATAAAATCTATATAGTCTTATATCGTTTTAAAATTTTTCTTGAATTGACTTATATAAACAATTAGTTAATAATTTGTTTCGATCTATACTTACTAAAAATAAATTATATATTGGAACAATATTGAAAATTTAACAATCATATCAACAATGTTATTCATGTACTCACAATCTATAATTAACTTGTGTGGTATATTAGGCTTATTTCTATTTACATGATATGTAATATTACTTCAAAGAAATTACTGATAAATTTAAAGCATAAAACAAAGCACACATAAAGAAAATATCACTTGCAACAAATCTAAGGAGGAAGATTTTGAAACAACACAAGGTATTAATAATATTTGATGTACTACTTAAATATTTTATTAATCCATGAAATACTAATCACTATTTCATGAATTTTAAATATAGATTACAATTGAATGTAGTACAAGGTGCTTGCATTTATGTTTGAGTAGACAGTGGGTACATGTATCGGATCTCTAATTAGTGAATATTCAACATTGATTGAATATGTAATAATATTAATTAATAGATTACTTATCTTTCTTCATATTTTTATTTTTTATTTTTCATTAATATATGGTTTAATTTTCATAGTATGAAAATGGATTGTGGTTTAAAAATCTATATGATATAAATATGCGACTCTTCTTTCAATTTTAATTTGTTGACCATTTTCAATTGTATTGATTAGCTTATTTTATCTTCATTTCTAATATATATTTAATTTAACCAGGAACAACATGCGAGTGAGAAATTACATAAGGGCTCATTTGGCCACATTTCACTTGAGAATTATTATTTCTACTATTTTCCTTGAGAGCGAGTGTTGGTTTTCGCGTGAAAAAATGAACATATGTTTGGTTGAATGTAAAATTTTGAAAATAAATATAGGTTTAGAAACGAATTGATATTTGGTTGAGCATTTTTTTTAAAAAACTTCTTTTATACAAAAACATGTCATACAAATAAAAATATATTTTTATGTATTTGAAAATAATTTTATTGGTAAGTTAGGGTTGACCGAGCAATTAATTATTAGTGGAAACTGATAGATAGTGATGTAAATTTCATAGATGTGATTGAATGACAAGGTATGAGAATATGTAAAGAAAAGTAGCTTTGAAAACTAATTTAAAATGAGTTATTTTTAGTAAAACACTTGAAACAAAAATATTTCCGATTTTAAGAATAGTACAAAACTGAAAATAGGTGTTCGGAAGTGAGAACATACGAAAAGAAATTTTACTTGCTCATCACTCTTAACAAAAAAGTAAAGACACGGGTGGTGAATGAAAAACTTAATGTTATAGCTTAGTATAAACACACATTTCGAAGATGGAGAAAAAGAGGAAGACATCCATCGTCAATCAATCATGCTTGGGCCAAGAATGCATTAAAAAAGTTGCGAAAAAAATAAACATGAAGAAGAATGAGACACTTAAAAAAGTAAAACAAGAGTCGAATTGAAGCAAAATGAGTTGTTGGAATATTCTTTTTTTAATTACTCTTTAGTTTTTTAAAATTCATTGTATTTTGTTCAATGATAATATCATGTAAGTATCGTGTTTTGGGTTCAAAATGTTCTAACCATATTTCACCTATTAAGAAGTTTAATTTTAATTTTTCAAAATTTATTTTAAGATTAAACTATACGAGTGACATTTAATATATATATGTATATATATATATATAAAATAATTTGATAAAAAAAATTTATTTATAAAATCTATTTTTAATTAAATAAAAAAAAATTATTTGGATTACGTGCAACGCACGTACACCTAACTAGTTGAAGCAAAAGTGCTTATAAATAAGCAACGGGGGATGGCTGAAAGTGTACCAAAAAAATTATCAGATTCCTCACTTCTTACTTCTTAGTTTGCTAAGTTTTCATCGCTGAAAAGAGTGTTAAAACAAAACATCTTATAAGATGTTTAAGAGCTTATAAACTCTTGAAATATGTTTGGTAAATATTTTTAAAAAAGATCTTATAATCTACTAAAATAAGATGTTAGGAGCTTATAAGTTGTTTTTAAAAAAGTTAGGAATCCCAACTTTTTTTTTTTCAAAATAAGATCTTATTTCAACAATCTCATTTAATTTTGACTATTTTAATTGCAATTGACATTATTAACATCTTAAAATGTGTGCAATCTTATTTGATCCAATTAAACACTTTTACAACTTATTCTTAAAATAAAGTCTAACATCTTATAAGCTCTAAAAATATCTTATAATATGTAGGGGCTTATAAGATCTATTAAATAAACTTAACCAAACACCCTATTAGTTTTCTCATATTTTAAGAGAGAGATTTTCTCTCCTCATATTTGTAATCTCTATTTTATAATGATTTGCTCGCACACTTGTCGTGAGTTAGTTCCTTCCGTAATTTCCTAACATGAGTAGGTTTGTCAAATGAGGTGTATGGAATAAAAAAAAAAAAAAAACCGTGGTGTATGGAAAAATAGGAAGGTAGATAAATTGGAGTGGGAGTAGCATGTAACTATGTAAGGAAAGGGTGGCGGAAGCTAAAGGGGGAAAACACGCAAACCAGTGACAATCAAATTTGGAATAAATTTTGTGGTGCCAACATATTTATAATCTTTACACATCACTTTAATTTTTTTTTCTTTAGAAAAAAAAAACAAATTATATAATTCAAAACACAAAATTAAAAACAATTTTAATATTTTTCAACATCTTTTACAGAAGCCAGTTTATTAATAGATTGATTAGATTCAATACTTTAAATGTACATAATTTTAACTGAAAAGTAATTTTCCAGTTATATTCGAATTCAAATTAAACCTAATACAAAGCTAAAAACTTAATGAACATTTTCCAAATTGAATTAAAATTCAATATAAAAAGAAAATCAAACAAGCCCTAAATAATCATGGAAAAACCTTAATCACAGATCTCAATCCTAAGACACGAGTAATTTTATAGGCTGTGGAGCCAGCAGAAAAAAAAGAGCTTAGTTTCAGTCGCCTCATCTTCTTCTTTTTTATCATCCACAATCATTTCGACAATAATCAGCTTTCCACCATTGTTCTTGCTCGAAATTATTGCTTCTTTGCATTTTGCCAATAGTTTTACACTCTCTTCATCAGTCCAATCATGAAGTACCACTGTTTTTTTTTTCACCCCTTGAGAAGCAAGTGATTTCTAAGTATTTCCAATTAAAATGATAAAATCAGACTATCCCTATTGTTGATAAATTAAGATAATTACAAAAGTACCTCTGAGATTTGAGTTAATTACAAAAACGTCCAGAGATGTTTGAAAATTATGAAAATGTAAGGAAGGTGTTAGGAATGTTTTTGCTTGTGAATGGAGTAAAGTGTAATACATAATAAAACATCGCTGGTTTTTTGTAATTTTCAAAAACCTATGGTTTTTTTTTGTAATTAACCCAAATTTCATGGGTAGTTTTTGTAACTATCCCTAAAAATTATCAACAATATTAAAATTATCAGTAATGACATGCACTGAATAGTGATATTAATTATTATTTTGTTACTTATATTCAATTTTCACGAACTTAGGTAAAATATGTATATGTGTTATCACTTTTGATAATTAATCACACATGTATATAGTGATACACACATGACGAGTGACGACAAGCTTAAAAAGTCATTTGGCTACTTTTGTTGTCACTGTACCTATGTTTAATTGAAATTATCAACAGTTAACTAGTTGTACACAATTCTTATCACAATTAATCTTACAAAAATCATTATTATATCAAAATAGAAATTTATATCACTTACTATTCATAGTGATAATGTTAAAATCTTATTGACTTGCTATTTATAATATGATATCATTATTAATTAAATATGTGACATTTACTGCGATGAGATTTTATTCCAATAAATGATATTCCATCTTCTATTTGCATGATTAATGCAAAGTATACAAATTATCACATTAATTATCAAGAATAAATTATGAGTCTTTTATAAGGCAAACGTTAAACACCTATTACCTTAAAAAGACACGTCACAACGACTAATACGGTGGAATAGAAAATAAAATATAGTATTGGAATAAATGTCAAATGCACAATATGGTATTATTCCATTTTTTATTTCACTGTATTGAATAAATGTCAAATGCACAATATGGTATTATAAATATACACGCGTTATTCATTCAATACAAATACGAAGTAAAATAAGAATAGAGAATCTTTAGCATGGTAGCCGAAATATGATAAACTTTCATACCTTTAGAAAAGCTGCGCTAGCTTTAGGAATGGACTCCATCATTCTCCACTAACATAGGTCAAATTCGGAAATGGATCCTCTCCATTTAGGATGTGTAAATTTCTTGTGCATTTGGAGAGAGAAAGACACATATACATCTATATATACACTTATATATATGTATATGTATGTATAGGTATATGTATAGATGCACATGTGTCTTTCTCTCTCCAAATGCACAAGAAATTTACACCCCCTAAATGGAGAGGATCCATGCCCGTCAAATTCTTATCCCCTTCCAAACCACCAACAACACGTGGGAGGTCAAGCACAATACAATTCATGTCTGGAAAGACATCAGCAATACCCTTGGACACGTACACCAATCCCGTGCCACCACCAACATCCACCATTGATTTTAAACCCTCAAACACTTGTTTACATTCTCTGGTAAGTACACTAGCCACAAAACGTGCATCACTAGCCATTGCCTCATTAAACATTCGATTGAACCTTTCTTCAATCCCAATGTACTCCCAAAACGTCGCCCCGTATTTGGTGACGAATGATGAGGAACAATCATTTCGAAACCATTCGCTCACATGATACCACGGGTTGAGGTGCCCGGCTCGGTGCCAGTCCACTAGGCCAAACGAAAAATCGGGACGATCTGGGCCAACAAGCCGCCATTTCTGGAGCCCAGCGCGGCCCAGCCCACGAAAATGCACTAAAAAATCGGGCTACTCGAGCCGGGCCACAAAAGCCGACTCATTTCAAGCATATAAAATTAGAGCCCAGCCCGGTGTTTTTACCGGGCCGATCGGGCCCGCCACCCAGGCAGAGCCGAAATTAACAGCTCTAGCCATGGGTCGATCAATATCGGGGCTAGCTTGACACGTGCCAAAGGCGCCATGCTAAATGGCTCGTCTCTTAATAGTAGGCGGGACGCCGGTGTGAGACAATAATCATCCTCGTTTTCTTTCCTGTCCTCTGACATTTTGACCTTGACGAAGAACTTGGAATGTGTTAGAATGCACATTAGACAATATGAGGCCTTGGTATTGGATCTTAACACAGAAGACGTTGCTCCTCCAGCGAACTCCATTATATAATTCTACTGTCTAGCCGGAAAACTCTGCACTCAAAAATAGCGTGATGGTCTTTCTGGTGGTCTCTTAGTTATCCCCAGTTGGTGGAGCTCTTGGAGGTTTTTCATCGGCCTAAACTATTGTGTCTGCCTTAAAGCATTCTTGGATGTCTCGTCAAGCAGAGTTTAAAAAGCTTCTTGAGTCACGTGAACTTTTTTTGCCTGTTGACGAGTCAAGCCCTCAATCAAATTCAATTTCTACATTTCCACTTCTCGATGAAAATCTCCATCAAGAGGTGTGGCACTCCTTCAGGCGAAGAGGGATCACTTTCAGGTCTTCGAGGAGGTCTCTCCTCCCTTCTGCCATTCACAGCTCTAGAATTGGCAACTCCGGAGTTAGTTTTACGTGCATGTAACCTCATCCACATTCTTGTGTCTTGGTTGTTCCCATAGACGCCGCTAAAATAATGTTGCTATGAAATGCAGATCACTCCAACTCAAAATATACAGTCCAAGAATGCACAATCCAATTCTAAGTATTATAGTAACTCCAAAGTCAAGGTATTCTTCGAGTGAGAAGTAACCTACAATACACAGATAATGTTAGAGAGCCCCTAAGATTGTCTCAAGAGGCTCATCCGAGAAAATGCAGATCACTCCAAGTCAAAATATACAGTCCAAGAATGCACAATCCAATTCCAAGTATTATAGTAACTCCAAAGTCAAGGTATTCTTCGAGTGAGAAGTAGCCTACAATACACAGATAATGTTAGAGAGTCCTAAGATTGTCTCAAGAGGCTCCTCCAAGGGGTTTAAGTTAGTGACTGTAGAAGAGAAAAATCCAGAGCATAGGAAAATAATTTAGTATGATTAATTGAATTTACTCCTAGATGAATATGAAGAGACATTTTATATCTAGAATGATGGGCCTCGTAGTTCTAATATGATAGCGTAGGCCTCAAGGGTTGTAGTAAATAATGATGTGAGCCTCATGGTTGTGAATGAAGTAAGTCTCATGTGTTATTTAATAATGGTTTGGGCCTCATGGGTCAATTGATAATATTCAAACTCAATTATTAATATTAATGGGTAAATAATTAAATAATGACATAATTAAATAAAAAATGTAATTACAATTTTACTCCATTCACATACAATGCATAGTAAGAATGTAATAGTTGTTTTAGCATTTGGACTTGGGGAAACGATGGGATAAAATTGTAGAAAATAATTTTTGGTGTCTGCTAATTTTTCGGCCCTATGGTAATTGTAAGGAAATGAAATCAATTAATATTAATACCAAAAATAAAATTAACTAATGTAATTTTTCGGCTCTAATGTATTTTACATTATTGCTCTTGATATTTATAATTTAGGCCCCTACCACCTAAATTTTAGGATTAAATCTTGACCACAACTTCATAATTATCGAAGACTGTGATTAATCCATATGAACTTACGCTAGAAAGTGGTTCTCATTATATCTAATTCCTACATCTCAGCTCATAAGAGCTTTATTTATAGTGATTTTCCAATGGACAATGGTTGAGAAATATATGGAGAAAGTGTTTCCTAAAAAAATTGTTTATTTGCGCGTTCCTTTTACATTCAGAATTCTCTCTCTTCTTAAGGAATAAAAAGCCCCAACTAATTAAAAGCTAAATTTCACTCAACTTATAAATTTAACATTCAACTTAAGTATGAATACTAACTGGCTCAAGGCTCCCCCAATTTCGCATGGGGTAATCAAAATGCTCAGTAGCCTTCAACCGGAGTTGTATGGCCAGCAGTGCAAAATACTGCACGAATAATAGGGGTTCTAATTTCTAAACTCCTCATTTTTTTATTTTTTTTAATGTTTATGGTGGAGTAGACCAAATAAATAGAGGTAGTCAACTAATTCGGAGACAGAATTATTGCGGGAGACATATGATTTTCCTGCTTGTAGGCCCACTTCGGTCATGAATAAACGAGTGGTTACTGTGCATCACTTTAGAAGGAATTTTTTTTTTTTATAAATGCATTCCCCTTCTCTCTAATATGAGGATGGAAAAGAACTCTACTCATAAACAAATGGGAAGCTGGTGTGGCATCGCTTTCAAAATCAATTGACCTTATATTTCGGATCTTTCAATTCTATATTCTAATTTTTATAAATATGCATGTAAAGTTAAATATAATATATACAACAACAACAATAAACTAATGTTTTAAACTACGCGTATTAATTATACTGGATCATATCGCGCCATCGTTTTACGATCATAAGCTCATATTTTCGTTTATTTCTGGTATAGCGTCATGTTTAATAAACTTCTTTCCAAGTCTTTTTAGGCTTACCTCTTCCTCTTTTTGATTTGTGTGAGTGATTCTCTACCTTTCTAAACGTCGCACATCTCTATAAACATGTCCAAACCATCTTAATCGTGTTTCTCTAATTTTCTCGCCTATTGGTGCTTCCCACTTTGTTTCTAATGTGTTCATTTCTTATTCTATCTAATCTAGTGTGTCCGCACATCCATCTTAGCATTCTCATCTCTCTACTACCCTCATTTTTTGTTCGTGTTCATATTTAGTCGCCCAACATTCTCGCTCCATATAAGCATTGCGGGCCTTATGGCCGTTTTATAAAAATTTTCTTTCAATTTTAATGGTATTTTACGGTCAAAAGGATAGAAGATGCACTCACTCCATTTATTCCAACCCGCCCGGATCCTATGTGTGACATCTTTATTGATTTCTCCGTTCTCTTCAATTATAGATCCTAAGTATTTAAAACTCTTTGTTATACTCACTTCATGTCCATCAATTTTAACTTTCGTCTCATTGTTTATTGTTTTTTGACTAAAGTGGCATTCCATGATTCTGTTTTAGCCTCTTATAGTAAAACCTTTTGATTCGAAGTGCTTCTCTCCAAACTTCCAATTTTGCATTTACTCCTTCCCTTGTTTCATCAATTAAGACTATATCGTCCGCAAATAACATACATTCGCGATTTTTGTAAGTGTTTAGTGATTTCATCAATTATTAGGATAAAAAGGTACGGGCTTAGAAAGCGGATCCCCGATGCAAACCTATAGTGTTGGGGAATTCACTAGATATTCCTGTTGGTGTCTAATGCATGTTGTTATACCATCATACATATCTTTTATGGCATCTATGCTATTTTTTTTTATTCCTCTTTTTTCCAATACGCGCCACATTATATCACGGTTGACTTATCGTATGCCTTTCAAGATCAATAAAAATCATATGTAAATCTTGTTTTCTCTCATTATATTGTTCACATAATCGTCCTAATTAAGTGTATAGCTTCAATTGTGGATCTTCCGGCATGAAGCCAAATTGATTATCTAATATACTAGTTTCATTTCTTATTCTTGCTTCTATAACTCTTTCCCATAGTTTCATTGTATGACTTATTAATTTAATTCCCCTTAATTTGCACAATTTTGTATATCCCCTTTGTTTTTATATATAGGTATCAATATACTTTTTCTCCATTCATCGGCATTTTCTTAGTTTTTAGAATAACATTAAATAATTTAGTAAGCCATGCAATTCCAACTCCACCTAAACATTTCCACGCTTCAATTGGTATATCATCTGGCCAACCGCTTGCTTTGCCGTTTTTTTGTTTAGTGCTTTTTCTGTTTCATGAAGTTGAATTCTACGATAAAAGGTACGGTTTCTATTCGATTGAGATTGTCTAGTTCCCCTAATGTGACTTCATTCCTCTTCGGTTCATTAAAAAGATTATTGAAATACCTCTTCCATCGATCTTTTATGTCCTCGTCTTTCACTAAAATATTTTCATTTTCATCTTTTATGCATTTAATTTGGGTTAGATCTCTTGTTTGTTTTTCTCTAAATTTTGCTATTTTATATATATCTTTCTCTCCTTCTTTAGTATCTAGTTTCTTATAGAAATCTTCATATGCTTTTTTTTCTTCATATATTGCTCTTCTTACTTCTTTTTTGGCGTCTTTATATCTTTTAAGGTTTTCTTCGTTTTTACGTTTATAACTAGTTCGTTTTTCCTTTACCTTTTCTTGGATTTCTTGATTCCACCACCATGACTCTTTATTCCATTTATTACCATTTGACACCCCTAATGTTTCTTTTGCGATCTTTTTCATTTGAGTAGTTACATAGTTCCATGTTTCATCGGCTTTGTCTTCCACTTTCCAATCAATGGTTTCTACTAGAGATTTGACAAAACTATCTCTTTTTTCAATATTCTTTAAGTTCCACCACTTAATTCTCGGTATGTTAATTTTCTTTCTCTTTAAGTGTATGTTAATAAGTTTGATATCCAAAACTAGTAGTCTATGTTGGGTGGTGATGCTTTCTCCGGTATTACTTTGCAATTTTTGCATATTTTTATCGTTTTTTCCTGGTTAGAAAGTAGTCAATTTGTGATTTGTTAGGACCACTTTTAAATGTGATTAAATGTTCGTCTCTCTTTTTAAAGAAGGTATTACCTATAATAAAATCATAAGCAATCGCAAAGTCTAGGATGGTTCTACCCTTATTCATTACGCGAGCTAAAGCCATATCCTCCATGGACCCTTTCATAATCTTCATTATCCTTCCCAACATGTCCATTTAAGTCTCCACCTATGATGACTTTTTTCATTTTTGAGGATTGATTGCATTAGAGTTTCTAAATCTTCCCAAAATTTAGCCTTAGTAGCATCATCTAATCCTACTTGAGGTGCATATACACTAACAATATTTATAAGTTCGTTACCTACTACAATTTTAAGGGATATGATTCTATCTCCTTTTGTAGTTACTCCTACTACTTGATTTATGAAGAGAGGATCTACAATGATACCCACCCCATTCCTAGTTCTATCCTTTCCACTATACCAAAGCTTATAACCTGTATCTGAAGTGTCTTAGCCTTCTCACCTACCCATTTAGTCTCTTGGATACACATAATATCTATGTTTCGTCTTTTTTTCATAATATCTACGAGCTCTATAGTTTTACTCACAAAGTACCTATGTTCCAACCGCCAATTCTATACTTTCTAATTTTCTTATTATCATTTGTGTTCCTCTTATTAGTGTGTGAGGGCTCTTGTGTATTTTTCACTACACCCAAGCCCTTATGGAGGTGTAGCGGTCCTTGCCAAGACACCGCATCGGACCTCAATTACGAGCATCCTAAATTTTTATCACGATGCCTTTATATGATCCATACCATAAGAAATGACAAGAGTTTTACTGTACGTCGCCGACCTAACGCAACCCTCCTCCTCCTTTATCCGGGCTTGGGATCCGCAACATATAGACGGGTTGCCCCGCCTATATGCAGCGAGTTAAAGTTAAATATAATATATACACACATATAATAGTGAGCAATTATTATTAACCTATATGTAATAAAAGGAGGGATAATTCCCAAAAAAAAAAACCAACGTTTGGACTAATTAAAAAAAATCCAAATATGTTTCAAAATTACAAAAAACCCTTCATGTTGATTATGCCTTAAATTTAAGGGGATAACTGTAAAATATTTATAAATATCGGAGGGGTTTTGAAATGATTTTTGCTTATGAAGGGAAAAATACAATACGGAATCAAAACTCGAGGGTATTTTTGCAATTTTGAAAAATCTCTGAAGTTTTCTGTAATTAACCCGAACCTAGGGGGGATTTTGTGATTATCTCTAAAAAAATATAACCACATACATAATGTATTCGATTATATTTTACTCTATTTACATTTAAACAAACTATAACTGGACACCAAATCCAAAACAAAACTAAACAAAACAAATTTCTAGTAGGTAGTTGCTTGAACACTTGGCATGTCACATCAGTGTACAGCAAGTAGCCCCACTTCTGTCTCTAAGAGAAAAATGAAATCCCACAAAGACTTGAACAATCCAAAACTTGGAAGACATTTCATTCCAATCCAAAGCCAAGGCTCAAAGGATCTGTGTGTGTATATGTATCTGTGGCCGCTGCAGTTTTAATTTTCAGTATCTGCTCTTCTTGTCAAAGGTAATCAGATTAACTCTTATTATTACTCCTAAACTCTCTTGTTGGTTTGCTATTTATCTTCAACTCCTTTTCCATTGTAAATTTCCTACTGTGGTGATCTTTAGATCCATCTATTATCCTGTAAACATAAACTATATGACAAAGAAACAAAATTTCAGATATGAATTAGATTCAGATATACTAATTAAGAAGTCTCAACAGATCTAGTAAAACTATTATTCCTGTACCTGTACCCACATAAGATGATTCTTGAACGTGTGATTTTCGATTTAATAATGGGGATTGTCCATCTTTATGCAAAATCTACTTGCCCTGCAGCATCAAACAAGGATCATTTTCTTCCTTTGAGAACAAATTGAGCAAGTCAGGATGGCAGAGAGTGCAGTATCCTTTCTACTGAACCATCTTTCTACGTGGCTCCAAGATGAACGACAACTGCTAGGAGGACTTGAACGGGATATCGATTACATCCAACGTGAAATGGGGCACATGAGGGACTTCCTCAGAGTTGCTGACGCTAAAGAAGAAAGTAACCCCAACCTTAAAGAATGGGTTAGACAAGTACGAGAAATCTCCTACGATGTTCAAGATGTTCTTGACGATTACATTCTCCGATTTACGCATCGCGGTACAAATGGACTGGGAGGCTTGATTAAAAAATGTTATGCATCAATAAAAGATTTGAAAGCTCGACATCAAATTGCTTCAGATATCCAAGTGATCAATAATAGATTGGAAGATGCTTCCAAGAGTCAGCAGAGATACAGAGAAATGTACGCTGTTATGGATCAAGGTTCCGGCCCTACCCTTTCCAAAAATGAATGGCATGACGGTCGAGGTGAAGCCTTGTTCTTGGAGGAAGCAGATGTTGTAGGGATTGAAGAGCCTAAGAAGCAGCTTCTCGAGTGGATCTGGTCGATGGATAATGGACTTGAAGTGATTTCAGTGGTGGGCATGGGAGGGTTGGGTAAAACCACCCTGGTTAAAAAAATTTATGATGATGAATCTGTGAAGAGGCATTTCAGTCGCCATGTTTGGATTGTTGCTTCAGACTACACAGATGTCAAACATCTCTTGGCAAACCTCATTAAGAAACTCGTCTGGAAAACAAAGGAATCACCACCTCAAGAATTGGAGGACATGAGTGCTGATGAGATGAGGGAATTCATTTATGAGTTTCTTCAGCAAAAAAACTACATCATTGTTCTTGATGATGTTTGGGATATTTCTAGATGGGAAGCTATCAGATTTGCACTTCCAAAAAGAGGAGTGCATGGTTGCATCATCATCACTACTCGCTTTAAGAGCATAAGCAATGCTGCTTGTAGCGAGACCAATCACGTGTATACTTTGGAGCCTTTATCTTTGGAAGAATCCAAGGAGTTATTTTACAAAAAGGCATTTCCAAGAAACCCATGCCCTCCTTATCTAAAAGAATTTGCTCAAAGTATCTTAAGGAGATGTGAGGGTTTGCCACTAGCCATTGTTGTAATTGGTGGGCTTTTAGCTACAAAGAACAATAGAGCTGAAGAATGGGAATTGTTCAATCGCAGCCTTGGTCATGAATTAGAAGGTGGGGACCTCCACAGATTATCGAAATTACTCTCCCTCAGCTACTATGACTTGCCTTACTATCTCAAGTATTGTTTTCTGTACCTGAGCATCTTTCCAGAAGGTGACTTGCTCGAGAAGGAGAAAATCATTCGACTATGGATAGCAGAAGGATTCATTCAGGAAAAACCAGATAAAACCATGGAAGAAGTAGCAGATGGTTATCTCAATGAGCTTCTCAGCAGAAGTCTAATCCAAGTGGCAGACAAAGCTGTTGATGGAAGACCAAGAACGTTCCGTATACATGACCTGCTACGGAATTATATTGCTTCAAAATCAAGAGAACAAAATATTGTAGCTATATACGGTGGAGGGAATATGCAGTGGCCTAATAAGATCCGACGCGTCTAGTAATTCATAAATCTATCAACATATCCCATGAAACAGACAACTTCAAGTATCTTCGTTCTCTTCTTTGTTGGGCTTTGGTGTTTTGGAGTCTGGAGTAATGAAAGAGTTGATTAGCAAATGTAGGCTATTAAAGGTGTTAAACTTAGATGGAGCTCCAATGGAGACTATCCCAAATGAAGTTTTCAAATTATATCATCTCGTATCTAAACTTAAGGAACACAATGATCAAACTCATTCCCAAGTCAATTAAATATCTTGAGAATCTAGAGACACTTGATCTCAAGAATTCTATGGTGACCGAACCGCCTATTGAAATCCTAAAGCTCCACAAACTTCGGCATCTCCTAGTGTACGATACAAAAATAGTTTTGGTTATACCGAAAAAATGTACAATGGCCAAGGCGATCAACTCCGATGTATCTCCGACCAACTCCGCTAGTAACACCGAGCACACTGCAAGAAAGGGGGGCCGAGGGTTTGTCCGGCTGCCCTCTCTCCGACGCTCAAGTCGGATATCAATTCAAAGAAGATAAAAATAGCTCAAATGTAGTGTGGATGAATAAAAATGCATTAACCTTACTCATACCGATGAATGCCTATTTATAAGGCTCACCGTTAGTGGTTTCCACATTTTCCTAAAGCGGTTAAGGAGAATCACGCGTTTGTTACAAAATCTTATCTAGATCGAGAAATTCAAGTTATGCTTACAAATACCGAGCTCGTCTATCGATCCCGAGCACCATCGGTCTTAGAAATTGGGCGGGCCTTAAGAAGTGAACCTCGATGGGCCTCGGAATTGGACTCGATTATGAGAGCCCACTCTCTAGCTCGGCTATTCCATGCCGAATCGACCGATCCCCCCACTATAGCCGAGTTGTTCGACAAAGCTTGGTTATAGTGTTTCCTTTAATCACGAGGCCGAGCTCTTCACCCCGAGCTACTCAATATGCCTTGATTTCTATATACCAAACCGTTTACCGCCCTATCGTTTGAAATTCCCGCCTCTTGAGATCCGTGCCACATCGTCATCATTGCCCTATTGATGGGACGCCCGTCCTCCGCCCAATGTGTCCTTAATCATGCAGATCTTCTCTCTTATCAACGGCTAAGATTCATTGTCCTCTGTACTCGTGCCGGTCTCTTCTCCTATATAAAGAGGCTCTCTATTTCATTTCTCACTTTTTGCACACTCTCTCTCTCGGGCGATTTCCTAGCGACCCTCCGACGTCTTCCTACGACTCAAAACCTCCACTCCGTGTAACTTCTCTTCCTCATTTTCTTCTAAGGTGTCCGCTTCTTCTACTTAGGTACTTTCCTAGCTATTTTTATTCCCCCATCTCTATCTTCTTTCTCTGTTTTTCTTATTTTGTATAATACCATGTCTTCCCCTTAATCTTTCCTCTCGGGTACTTCAACGGATCCCCGAAATAAGTCGCCAGCGGCTGGGTCGATAACCTGGAACTTTCCTTTGAAAATGCCGCTCCTTCTACTTCACACCATACCGAGGACTCTTCCTCAAATCTCCCAGCGAGCTCGAGCTCGCTTTCTGATAGGAGTTATTCTAACATAGAAATAAGGTCATCCGTCCCGACCTCCCATGTAGATAGTAGTTTCAATGCCACCGCTATGTTTGCTAGGAATTTAAAATATCTTTGTAAAAACATAAGTATTCCTTCAACTTTTAAATTAGCTCTCCCTAGCTCTTATGATAGGCCGAACCGACCTCCACCAGGTTTTCTAGCCTTTTTCTCCGGGCAGATTGATAGTGGGCTTCGGTTCCCTATCCATCTTCTTATGACTGAACTCTCAGCCATATATCAAATCCCCTTGAACCAATTTTCTCCCAACTCTTTTCGACTCATGACCTTTCGTCATGGTTACCAAATTTCTCGAAATTGAACCAACAAATAGAGCTCTTTCACTCTTTATTTCAAATAAAGGTCTCCACTACTCGTGGCCTCTTCTATCTCTCCTCCCGAGGTGATGCACAATTCCTCGGGAAATATCCTACTTCCAATAAATTTTGGAAGGATCACTATTTCTTTCTCTCTTCTCCCGAACCCTGGCCTTTCCCTACCCAGTGGGTTTGGGAAGTTCCTCCTCAGAGGAAAGTAAATATTAGGAGGCGAGATCCCGACCTCCAAGTTCTCATAGATCGGTTAAATAAGAAAGAGTATGATCTTTCACGACTCTGTTCTTGTCCTGCTCTATTATGGCATTTCAAATTAAGCCATACCCCTGCCAAGCTCGAGGATGACCTCGGTATTCATCTTTTGCTAGTACTTATTTCTATTTCTGTTTTAACTTTTTATTTTACTGACATTCAACTCTTTTTCCTTCAGCTACAACTATGAACAAAAGACTTGCCGAGAAAGAAGCAGCTCGGAAGAGAAATGTCTCCATGAGTCGCGCCCCCGCCCAGGGAACGTCTTCCAATCCTCAATCCAATCAACCTCCTCCTTCCATTACCCCTGCTCAATCTATCGAGGGCCAAGCTCCTAAGTCTCCCCGGACCCTTCGCCCCGACTCAGCTCGGGATGTCATTAGGGAGTTCTCGGATCCTAGCAACAACCCCACTCTGAAGAAACGCCCACCATCTGCTTTGGACTCTTCTCAGAAGAAGTCCAAGACGGTCGGCAGTTCGGGAGATACTACTACTCCCAACCAGACATTCTTCTTTCAGCGGTCCCCGTCATGGAGAATCTTCATCCCTGGACGGCGGCCACCCTACAGGGCCTTTGCCCCCTCGAGAACGTCGTCCACGCAACAAAGCTTCGCCTCGACTTGTGGATAATTTCAGCCTTGACTTTTCTAGGGTAAGATGTTTTCCCTCTTTTTGTTCTTAATTTATTACTTCACTCTTCTACTCATACTTGCTTTTATTGTAATTTCACAGGGCCTTACTCCGCCTTTTTGAAATAGTTGCCCGAAGTCGCGTGGGCTTTGGCTTGATCCCGACCTCGTCGATCAATGACCGCAATGACTGACACTGCAACAACAAGTGGCCCAAATTTCAAATAGAGGGATGCCCGAATGCTCAAGATTTTGGACAAAGGCAAAGCCGAGCTCGACGAGCTCAAAGCTACCCTGGCTAATAAGGATGAGGAGATAAGAGCTCTTAAGGCCGAGCTCGAAAAATTCCAACTTCATCCACTCGTCAAGTAGCCGGGCTCGAGCGGAAGGTGCCCGAGCCGATTCGAACTTCTCCAATCACCGAGTCTTTGTGCTCGGTTCAAAAAGCTCGGGAGGTGGCCAAACAAAGTTTCCTAAGTTCAAGAGTTCCTCGACGCGTTCTCTCGACGGAGCTCTCCAAGATTTCCACTTGCCTTTGACCAGGCCGAAGCCCAAGGCGAAGAGAGGGGGCTTTGTTGAAAAGTTTGATCGGAACAAGGCCTTAACCTTAGCTACTGATCCTGAAGGCTATAATCCCTCTGCTAACGCAAATCAGATCAATCTAAGCTCTCCTACCGACTTCCTCAACCATATCCTTTCTCTGTTGGAAGCCGACCGAGCTTCATCCTCGGCTCCCCTAGTTCCTCCCTCCAGCTCGGGAGTTGATTCTCGGGCTCTTGCTGCTGAAGGCGATAGAGATATTGAGATCCTGGACGAGACTCCCTTAACCGTAGCGGATTACGGCATTAAGGATACCCCCCCTTCTTAGCTTTTGTAAATATAATTTGGCCTCTTTAATTCCATGTACTTCATCTTTTATGTTTAATGAACTTTTCCTTTGATCGAGTTCTTTTCCTTTACTGCTTTCTATCTTCAATTTTTCGAAGCTCGAGCCGAGCTCTAGGTATTTTTAACTTCAAGTCACCTCGGGGACCATGCTAAAAATACTTGGATAAATTTTCGATCTTTCGAAGCTCAAGCCGAGCTCTATGTATTTTTAGCTTCAAGTCACCTCGGGGACCATGCTAAAAATACTTGGATAAATTTTCAATCTTTCAAGCTCGATGTCTAGGTATTTTTAGCTTCAAGTCACCTCGGGGCCATGCTAAAAATACTTGGATAAATTTTCAATCTTTGAAGCTCGAGTCGAGCTCTGGTATTTTTAGCTTCAAGTCACCTCGGGGGCCATGCTAAAAATACTTGGATAAATTTTCAATCTTTCAAGCTCGAGTCAGGTATTTTTAGCGTCAAGTCACCTCGGGGACCATGCTAAAAATACTTGGATAAATTTTCAATCTTTGAAGCTCGAGCTCGAGGTATTTTTAGCTTCAAATCACCTCGGGGACCATGCTAAAAATTTGGATAAATTTTCGATCTTTCAAGCTCGAGCCGAGCTCTCAGGTATTTTTAGCTTCAAATCACCTCGGGGACCATGCTAAAAATACTTGGATAAATTTTCAATCTTTCAAGCTCGAGCCGAGCTCTGGGTATTTTTAGCTTCAAGTCACCTCGGGGCCATGCTAAAAATACTTGGATAAATTTTCAATCTTTCAAGCTCGAAGCCGAGGCTCTCAGGTATTTTTAGCTTCAAATCACCTCGGGGACCATGCTAAAAATACTTGGATAAATTTTCAATCTTTGAAGCTCAAGCCGAGCTCTCTCACGTATTTTAGCTTCAAGTCACCTCGGTGGCCATGCTAAAAATACTTGGATAAATTTTCGATCTTTGTCATTTTATTTTTAGCTTCAAATCACCTCGGGGACCATGCTAAAAATACTTGGATAAATTTTCGATCTTTCGAAGCTCAAGCCGAGCTCTATGTATTTTTAGCTTCAAGTCACCTCGGGGACCATGCTAAAAATACTTGGATAAATTTTCGATCTTTCGAAGCTCGAGCTGAGCTGTAGGTATTTTTAGCTTCAAGTCACCTCGGGGACCATGCTAAAAATACTTATGGGTATCCACCCCTCCAAGGCTCCGACTCTCGACCAATTCCATGATCAAGCCCGAGTTACTCAGTTTTAGTTCTCGGGTATCCACCCTTTAGATCGCTATTTGTTTATTTTCAAGCTAAGAGTGTTGAATCGAGATTTTGCTATATTCACACGATTTTAGTCGATAAAGCGCAAACTCTTTCATTCATTCTTTTCTTCATTACATCAAGATAAAAACAGAAACTTTTGTAGACATCATGGGTCCACTACCGAACTTCCTTTTTCTTAAGAGTAGTACTTCTTCAAGTTAACAATGTTCCATGCTCGAGGTAGTTTCTTTCCATCTAACTCCTCCAATTCATAAACACCACCAGCCAGTACTGCAGTTACTCTGAGAGGTCCCTCCCAATCGCTTCCGTTTTCCTCGGTTTTTCGTAGCATCTGCCTTCCTCAACACCAAGTCCCCCAGCTGGAAACTCCTCTTGTTCACTTTGCTGTTGTAACTAGCTCGGACTCGACTTCTTGCCCGTTCCATCCGTAAAAATGCCATTTCTCGCTTTTCATTAATCATATCCAAAGATTCTTGAGTTCTCATTTCATTCTGATTTTCCTCATAATTCTGAATACGGTGGGTTTCCATCCCGATCTTAGCTGGTATGACTGCATCCATTCCGTATACTAGACTAAAGGGTGTTTACTTTGTTGCTTCTTTTGGATTCGTCTATACGCCCATAGTACCGAGCTCAACTCTCTGACCCAAGACCCTCTGGACTTCTCTAACCGAGCCTTCAACCCTTGGACCAAAATTCTGTTCGTAACCTCTACCTGCCCATTCGCCTGCGGGTGGGCCACCGAGGTGAAGTTCTGCTTAATCTTCATTTCCTTATGCTCCATTGAACTGCGTTCCATTATCTGAAACAATCACTCGAGGTATCCCGAACCTGCACACTATATGCTGCCAAATAAACTTCATAACCACATCCTCGGTTATTTTAGCCAATGGTTCAGCTTCCACCCATTTGCTAAAGTAATCTATCGCCACTATCAGGAATTTCCTTTGTCCCGAGGCCGGAGGGAAAGGCCCCACAATATCAATTCCCCATCTAGCGAATGGGCAAGCCGAGCTCATAGTCATGAGTTCCTCGGCTGGCCTATGTATGAAAGGCGCATGCACATGACATTTTCCACACTGTTTCACCATCAGTTCCGCATCTCTTCTTAAGCTCGGCCAAAAATATCCGGCCCTTAGTACTTTATTTGCCAAAGTCCTGGCTCCCATGTGATTTCCACAACATCCCTCATGTATTTCCTTCAAAACATACTCTCCTTCCTTGTAACTTACACATCTCAAAAGCGGAGCACTAAACCCCTTCTTGTACAGCAATTCTCCCAAGATACAAAAATGAGTCGCTCGTATTTTTACCCGAGCCGCTTCCTTTCTATCTTTCGGTAAAATCCCCTCTTTCAAATACGCTAGGATTGGCACTCTCCAATCTTCATTCTCCTCCATCTCTCCGATCTCCAAACTTAGAACCGTATCCCGATCTACTAACAGAGAAATATTCCTGTCATAACCCCTGTAAATGAACTTGCAATCTTAGACAAGAAATCAGCCTTCGCATTTTCTTCCCTTGGTATATGGCAGACCTCGATTTCTTTCAGCCTCTTTTCTAGGATCTTATATTTCTCCACATAATTTTTCATCCTTTCTTCCCGAATCTTGAACTCCCCTCTTATCTGTTTGTATACCAATTGGGAATCTATATGTATGAGCACCCTAGACGCTCCCATACTTATTGCCATATTGATTCCTCGCAAAAAGGCCTCGTACTCTGCCTCATTATTGGACAACTTAAAGTCCAATCTTACCGCAAAACTACTCTCCACCCCCTCGGGACTGATCAATATAATACCTACTCCGCTTCCCATGCTCCCCACGGATCCATCCACGAATAGTACCCATGTTCCCTCCTCAGGCATGTCCTTCGTTAACTCCTGCACGAAATCCGCTAAGGCCTGGGCCTTAATGGCAGTTCGGCTCTGGAACTCTACATCATACTCGCTCAATTCAATAGTCCACTTCACCAATCTTCCTGAGACTTCAGGTTTACTCATCACAGCCTTCAACGACAAGTTTGTGCGCACAATCACTTTATGTGACAAAAAATATGGCCTCAATCTCCGAGTTGTTATCACCAAAGCTAAACTGGCCTTCTCAATCTCTGCATACTTTACCTCGGCGTTTCTTAACACCTTGCTCACATAATACACCGGCGTTTGCACCGAGTTCTCTTCCCTTATCAATACCGTGCTAACCCTCTGTTCTTGATGAACGTTAAAAATGTATAATTTTTTAAGCTTATATTATTATTTTACCTTATTAATATTATTAATAAAATGAATTTATAGTATTATTAATATGTTAGGAATAAAATAGGAAATCAACATAGAATTGTATTTGGAAGCAATTTTTAGTGCAGGTTTGGATCAACGAGCATAGCTTTCATTTCCGACATGATTTTGGGATGATTCTTGAAGATATGGATTCACAATCCATTCATTTACAAGTTTTCAAGAGAGATTGAAACAAAAAACAAAGGTTTGGAATGATATTTTCTTGGATAAAAAATTCATCATAAAATGAGGATTGAAGGGTGCTCATTTAATTTCCAAACTTGACCAAGTTTGGTATTTTGACATAACTCGAAAAATACAAGGTATTTGTATCTGAAATTTTTACTGAGTATGTACAAATCATAGAGCTACAACATTGATGAAGACCCCAAAGTCGATTTGTATTGGATGAATTTATAAAAATCCAAGAGGTCTGCTGCACTAGTCAATCCCGTATGCCAACCACATCTCAATTATTCAACCATATCTTGGTCCATGGTTGTTCAAATTCAATGAAATCAGTTGGAAATTCAAGCCAAATCATGTGATAATTGATTTGTGGAAGAAAATTGAGCAAAGATGGCTGATATCATGGACAAAATGACCAGTCAAAGAAAGGTGGCAAAGTTGGTGTTGATTTCCTTATTTTCTTACTTGTAATAAAAATAAAGAATAAAATAATTGTAAATTGATTTTTAGTTGGCTATAAATAGAGGTCATTAGCATTAGCCAAGAGCAAGTTTTATGTAGAGAAAGTTAGAGTTACAAAGTTCAAAAGAATTTTTCTTTCTTGCTTTTCTTAAATTATAGTAAGATTTCTAGTATTTTATAAAATGTTTGCTTTAGTTTTTCTTCAATCTTTTGTTTTCTCTATTTTTTTCATGTTATTCTAAGTTTATTTTGTTGAGGAAATGGGGTGAAACTCTTGATGAAGGATAAGGAATGATTGTAGATTCATATTAAATTTCATTGTTTGTATCATCAATTTGTTTTTAGCTTATACATTTTTGTTTTGTGGTGTTTCTTGATTTATGTATATCTATTGGCACAACAAATACTTGGTTCCATTTAGTTAAATGTCCGGTTTTATTTCAACCGACTACTAATGTGGATACCTTGATTTGTTGTAGACAAAGAATACATAAATACTTGATCCCATAAACAAGTATTGATGTTATAAGATAAATTCTAATTGATGATATAACATGATTACCTTATTGCATGATTTATATGTATAATATCTTCCCATTGGAACCTTCTTTGTGTATGGATTCCAATAGTGGCAATCTAAGAGGTAAGAAAATATAATCATTCCTTTATCCGAAATCAAGAGTGAATCCCTAATCCTCAACATTTCTATTAATTAAATTTCTTGAAAAAAATATATATTCTTACTAGTTAAAAATCTTTTACTCATCACTTAAATAAGAAATATCCTGTAAACTTCCATCAACTTCCTGTGGATCGACCTCGGACTCAGAAATTTATTACTTGAGACAACTTTGCACTTGGGTTTGCAACCTTAAAGTTGTAGCAAGTTTTTGGCACCGTTCTTAGGGAAGGCAAGGTAGGTTTCCAGGTTTGTATATATATCATTTGTAAATATTGTGTGTTTATATGCTTACATGGTGTCGTAGTCCAAATTCTCGCCGTTTAATTAGATATAGTTCGAGAAAATTTCATAAAAATTTTGATTCACCTCCACACACACCAATTATGGTGAAGAAGTAATTGTTCAAAATGAGATGGAAAGAGTGGAAAATCAAGAAGTGCATAATATGCGTTATTATTTGCAACCTCCTCGAAATTCTACTCCTTCTTGTTTCATTTTTCCACTAAATGCAAACAACTTTCGATTTAAGCCAAGGGATGATACCTTTACTTCCTAATTTTCATGGTATGGATTAAAAGCCCATATTTACATTTAAAGGAATTTGAAGAAGTATGTGCCACATTTGATGATCAAAATTGCACGATTGAAATTGTTAAGCTCAAATTATTTCTTTTTCTTTAAAAGATAAAGCAAAAACTTGGCTTAGCTCGTTAAAACCTAGATCAATTGGTACATGGCAAGAAATGCAAACCGAATTTACGAAAAAATTCTTTCCAACTCATAAAACAAATTCTTTGAAAAGACAAATTGAATTTTTCTCAAAATCCTAAAGATGTTTTCTTTGAATGTTGGGAAAAGTTTAAAGAGTTGTTGAATTCTGCCCACATCATGGTTTTGAAAATTGGCGTATAATCGAAACTCTTTTATGAAGGTTTAAATCCTAAAACTAAGCAATTTATTGAATCAATGTGTAACGGTCAATTTCTTGATAAAGAACCCGATGAAGCGCTAGAATATCTAGACTATTTGGCGTAAAAATTCTCAATCTTGACATAGTGTTGATGAAAATAAAGGAAAACTCAATCTTACTCAAGAAGATAGTTTAAGTGCTAGACTTGCACTTTTGGCTAAAAGAATCGATGACATGGAAGTTAAAAAAGTAAAAGAAGTTAAATGCGTGCAAGAGAAAAAAGTTTGTGAAATTTGTGGACTTAAAGAACACTCAACTAATGATTGTCCTCACATTCCTGTTGAAGCAAATGTCATGAATGGATTTAGAAAACCTTTTCAATCTCCATATTCTCAAACTTACAATCCACAATGGAGAAATCATCCTAATTTCGGTTGGCGTGATAATAATCAAGCTCAACCAATAAATTCACAAAAGCCACCAAATTTTCCTTCATATCCATCCCCACATGTAAAATCAATTGAGGAGACTTTGCAAGCATTTATGAATGAACAAACAAACATTAATAATAAAACTTCTCAGGCTATCAATGAGATCAAGAACTCACTTTCAACACTCACAACTTCTTTGCGAATTCAAGAAAAGGGTAAGTTTCCTGCTCAACCTCAACCTAATCCTTCTACGCAGTGTTGTGCTTCTACTTCGGGTGAAAATCCGAATAAATGAGGCAATTCGGTCACAACACTTGAAGTGGAAAAATTGTTGATAAAACAATTCATCCTAAGAAAGTTTTAAATTCATCTTGAAATGAATAATGAAAATTGTGATGATGAAGAAGGTAAGTTGAATAAATGTAAGTTTGAAAATGATGAAACATATTCACCTCCCGCCCCTTTTCCTCAAAGATTGCAACCAACTCAAAAATTGAACTCAAATTCTGAAATTTTTGAGCTTTTAAACAAGTCAAAATTAACATTCCTTTGTTGGATGCAATCAAACAAGTCCCACCTTATGCAAAATTTTTGAAAGATTTGTGCACAATTAAAAGAAAACATCATGTGAAGAAAAAAGCATTTTTAATCGAAAGTGTGAGTTCAATTATACAACAATTTGCTCCACCTAAGTACAAAGATCCAGTACATCCAACAATTTCATGCATTATAGGAGACACTAGAATTGAACGTGCTTTACTTGATCTTGGTGCTAGCGTAAATCTTCTACCTTTTTCGGTCTATGAACAACTAGGTTTGGGTGAACTTAAAGAAACTCCAATTGTACTCCAACTAGGATCGATCAATTAAAATTCCAAAAGGAATAGTAGAAGATGTGTTGGTACAAATTGACAAGTTTTATTTTCCGTTGATTTCATTGTTTTGGATACTCACCGGTTATAGATGCAAAAACACAAATTCTGTCATTTTAGGTCGTCCATTTCTTGCAACTTCAAATGCATTGATTAATCTGTAGAAATTGTATTTTGAAATTATCTTTTGGAAATATGACTTTGGAATTAAATGTGTTCAATGTTTGCAAACAACTTTGTTGATGATACCGAACTACATGAAGTTGATTTAATTGAAGAAATTGTTCACGAAAATTTCACTTCAATAATTCTTTTGAATTCTTGAAACATGTTTTGAAAATGAGAGAGTTTGTGATATGAAATGTTTTGATGTCTCCAATGGATTTTTACAAACACTAGAAAACCATTTTTGGAAACCTAAAATTGAAGAGTTATCATCATCGAAGTGCAACCTATTCCTTCAAGCATAAAAGCTCCAAAAATTGATTTGAAACCTTTACCATCGATTTGAAATACTCTTTTCTTGGTGAGAGTGAAACTTTGCTGTAATAATTTCTTCCAAACTTGATGCATCTCGGGAAAGTAAGTTGATCGAGATTTTGAAAATGCATAAAAATGCCTTAGGGTGGACCATTCTTGCGATATTAAAGGTATTAGTCCTCTAATTTGCACACATAATATTTATTTAGAGGAAAATACAAAACCATCTAGAGAAATGCAACGAAGACTAAATCCTAATATGAAAGAAATAGTGAGGAATGAAATTATTAAACTCTTAGATAATGAAATAATTTATCCTATTTACGACGATAAATGGGTAAGTCCTATTCATGTTGTGCCAAAGAAGTCCGGGGTTACAGTGGTTAAAAATGAAAATAATGAATCGATTCCAACTAGAACCATTCTTGGTTGGCGTGTGTGCATTGACTACGAAACTTAACTCGATTACCCGAAAGGATCATTTTCCATTACCTTTTATGGATCAAATTTTAGAAAGAGTTGCGGTCATAAATTCTATTGTTTCTTAGATGGATATTCGGATATAATCAAATTGAAATTGCACTTGAAGATCAAGAGAAAACAACATTTACATGTCCTTTTGGTACATTTGCATATAGAAGGATGCCTTTTGGATTATGTAATGCACCAGGCTACATTCCAACGATGCATGCTTAGCATTTTTAGTGACATGGTTGAACGTTTTCTTGAAGTCTTTATGGATGATTTTTCAGTTTTTGGTGAATCATTTGAAGATTGTTTGTTGAACTTAGAAAAAGTGTTGATAAGATGTGAAGAAAAGAACCTTGTGCTTAATTGGGAAAAATGTCATTTTATGGTAACAAGCTGGTATTGTTCTTGGACACATTACTTGATAAAAGGCATTGAGGTAGATAAATCCAAAGTTGAGTTAATTGCTAATCTACCATTACCAAAATCGTGAAGGAGGTAAGATCATTTTTAGGGCATGCGGGTTTTTCTGACGAAGATTTATCAAAGACTTTAGTATAATTTCTAAACCATTGTGTAATCTTCTTACGAAAGATGTTAGTTTTGAATGGATCAAAAATTGTGAAAAAGCTTTTGTCAAACTTAAAAACATGCTTACATCCATTGATAATTCAACCTCCCGATTGGACTTTACCTTTTGAAATAATGTGTGATGCTAGTGACTATGTCGTTGGAGCCGTTTTTAGGGCAAAGAAAAGAAAAGAAACCATATGTGATATACTATGCAAGTAAAACTTTGAATGGTGCTCAAATCAATTATTCAACCACCGAAAAAGAATTACTTGCTATAGTATTTGCATTGGAAAAATTTCGATCCTATCTTGTTGGTTCACCAATTGTTGTTTTTCGGTGATCATGCGGCTTTGAAATATCTTTTATCAAAAAAGATTCCAAACCAAGATTGATTAGGTGGATTCTCTTACTCCAAGAGTTTAATATTACCATTCGTGATAAGAAAGGTGTAGAAAATGTGGTAGGCGATCATTTATCAAGACTTATTTGTGATGATTCATTTCAAACTCCACCTATCAATGATACTTTTCCGATGAACAACTATTCAATCTTATGTAGTACATTGGTTTTGCGATATTGTTAATTTTCTTGTAACAGGAATGATGCCATCAAATTGGAATTCACAAGATAAAAAGAAGTTTTTGACTGAGGTAAAAAATTTTTACTGGGATGATCCCTACCTTTTCAAATATTGTCCAGATCAAATCTTTCGTAGATGTGTACCCGACAATGAGGTAGGTAGCATTATTCAATTTTGTCATTCTGAAGCATGTGGTGGTCACTTTTCAGTAAAGAAAACCAGTGCAAAGATCTTACAATGTGGATTTTATTGGCCAAACCTTTTCAAAGATACTTACGCTTTTTGCAAAAGTTGTGAAAATTGTCAAAAGTTAGGATCAATTTCAAAACGAAACATGATGCCTTTGAATCCTATTTTGGTGATTGAAATATTTGACTGTTGGGGTATTGATTTTATGGGGCCATTTCAGTATCATTTGGTTTTATTTACATTTTAGTCGCAATAGATTATGTTTCAAAATGGATCGAGGCAATTCCTTGTCGAAACAATGATCATAAAATTGTGATAAAATTTCTAAAAGAAAATATTTTGAGTCGATTTGGAATTCCTCGAGTCATTATTAGTGATGGGGAACACATTTTTGCAACAAAGTTTTTGCATCTTTAATAAAAAAATATGGAATCACACATAAAGTTGCAACCCCTTATCACCCACGACAAAATGGGCGGGTTGAACTTGCAAATAGGGAGATAAAACAAATATTAGAAAAAAGCTGTTAACCCGAATCGTAAAGATTGGTCTTTTAGACTTATCGACGCACTTTGGGCATACTGAATCGCTTTTAAAACATCATTGGGAATGTCTCCTTATAGAATAGTTTATGGAAAACCTTGCCATTTACCGTGGAACTTGAACATAAAGCTTATTGGGCAATTAAAATGTTTAACTTCAATCTTGACGATGCTTGAAATTGAGAAAATTGCAAATCAATGAGCTTGAAGAATTAAGAAATGATGCATACGAGAATTCAAAAATTCATAAAGCAAGAATCAAAGAATTTCATGATAATAAAATTACAAGAAAAACATTTGAGATTGGTCAAAAGGTTTTGCTTTATAATTCAAGATTGCATTTATTTCCTGGAAAATTAAGGTCAAGGTGGAGTGGTCCTTTTATTGTGAAAAATATATATCCGTATGGAGCTGTTGACATTGAGAATCCTAGAAATGGTAATGTATTCAAAGTTAATGGACAAAGACTTAAACTGTTTCTAGAAAATCAATTCCTTCTAGAGGAAGTTCTTTTTCTTTATAATCATTGTTATAATTAGTGAATATATTTGTTTCTTATAAATGTATGTGTTTTGTAGTGTTTAATTATTTATTTTCCCGATTAAATGGCGGATAACGGTACTCCGTGACGATTAAGTCGGACTCATCAGTTTCCCACAAACACTGATATTTGTACATAATTTTGTTTTTTCATTCTCTTTCATTTAGATCTAAAAAAAAAATGGATAAAAGAATTCACCCCACTCTCAAAAAGCGATTTGATTTTCTTTCTACAAATGAAATTTTGAAAATATACAAAGCCAGGCTAGAAAGGTTAAGAATGTTTATGAATAAAGGCATTCCAGAAGATGTACGTTGGATAATTGAAGCAAAGGTAAGATTAGCAGGAGAATTTTCATTTTCTCCTACTAAATGCTTGCCTGTCTTGGAAAAAGTTCATATTCAAAAAAAAAAAGGGCCAAAAGACTACAAGTGTGTCACAAATGTGCTCGATGGACTTGTGACACAAGATGTCGTTCTTTAGGTATGGTTTCAAAATCGAGAGGACAAAATTCAATTCATAAAGGATGGACTGAGTAAGGAGTCTTTAGATAACATTCTATGGACTTTTGATACGCATCCTTGTGCATTTGTGCATCGTGAAATTCTCCGATTATGGCTCCAATTTCGAGAAGAACGTGATCTTTGTCTTGGGAATCGGCGTTAAAAGACCTGTTTGCCAATTTATAAGAAAATTGGATGGGAAGCATATCCCGACCCATAGAGGGCGTTTAAGCCGTTTACGGGCGTAAAACCGAGAGGAAGATGTGAGCCACAATCACAACTACCTTTTTGTTCATTCACATGTTAGCATTTTTTTGACTTTATTGTCTTTATTTTCAAACTTTTTGACAAAATAAAAGTTTCAATAATCGCATTCTTTGTTGCATTCCCTGTTCATACCTCAATAAATAGCGTTGCATTCACCCTTTCTTTTACATCATTGATTATATCGAAAAAAAAAAAGAAAAAAAATGGAGAGTTCTTCTTCCCGTAGAATTAACGATGTTCTTTGTGATACGTGGTGCAAATCCTGGAAAGACAGTTGTTTTCTTGAGGCGGTGATAATCTCGGTAAATTTCTAGCGAAAAAACACATTAACTTAGTATACGGGGAGGTAGTTTTGGGTTAATGGGGCGTGTTCTTTGGTTCTCGCCTATTTGGGAGGAGTCGAGTCTTAGGAGTTATCCCGAAACCTTTAGTTGTCCGACAAATCACCGGCAAACCATTGGAGATGAGTTAAGAGTATCAAACATGCAAGACGAATGGTGAATATGATGCATAATGCAGGATGCCTTTATCACCTTACCTGGTGGTTTTGGTACACTGGAGGAGTTATTCCAAGTGATCTCCTGGGCACAACTCAACATTCACCAAAAGCCTATAGGTATTCTTAATGTTAATGGTTTCTTTGATGGTTTGTTGTCTTTCATAGATTATGCTGTCGAGAAAGGTTTTATTTCACCGTCTGCGAGGCGAATCATAATTTGTGCAACAACACCAAGTGAACTAATCGATCAACTCCAAGCATTTGTTCTTTGAACCCGATCCAAAAGTGGCTCATGTTGTCCGTCGGAGGATAGAAGTAAAAAACGCAAATTGGATTTGTCTCGGCGTTGTGAGATTTATCTTTCACGGGTATAACTACTCTTGTGTTCTTCTACTTTCATTTCAAAAAGCCATACATCAGGTAATATCTTTTAAACCTTACTTTCCTAATTATTTTTGACATTGAGGACAATGTTTTAGATAAGTTGGGGGGGAAGGGATAATTGATATTATTTTTTTTTTCCTAATTTACAATGTGTGATTTTGAAAAAAAAAATTAAAATAAAAAACAACACTGATGGCAGAGTAAAGAATGTCATTTTGATATTCTTGAGACGCATCCCTATTTTTATTATCTTTCTAGTAATTCCCTTTTCAAAACATGGCATGTTGTGAATTTTTTTTTAAAAAAAAAATTGTGAATTCTCAAAACATGAAAATAGTCTTATTGTTGAATTCAACGATGCTATCTTGATTAAATTGAAAAAAAAAAATAAAAAAAAAAAAACTACAGAAAAAAAAGAAGAAAAGAAAGTGTTTTGTGCACATTCTAAGTTTGTGGAAAGATTGGTTGTGATACATATAACTGAAAATTTGATCATGATAAAGTATTCTATTTTTAATATTCACACATCTTTTGTGAATGAGTGGTGAGTTTGAGAAAACAAGCATTCCGAACTTTAATTGGTCGTTTGAAATGGTTATGTTGTGATTTGAAATACTTAAATATTCTACCTTACATGTGGAGAAATGATTTGGTTAACACCCATATTGTCAATTTCTGTTAAAAATACTCTATTATATAATTTGTGATGAGTATTCTTCATTGTTATGTTATCATTGTTAGTCATGTTGTAAAAATACTCCATGACATAATTTGTGATGAGTATTGTTCATAGTTAGTCATGTTGTAAAAAAAAAAAAAAAAAAGAAAAAAAAAAAAAAAAAAAAAAGAGAAGAAAAAAAGAAAAAAAAAAAAAAAAGAAAAAAAAAAAAAAAAAATATATAAAAAAATATTATCATTTTGTTTGCGATTCTAAACCAATGAAATTTCGAGACATAATTTGGTATGGAAAAAATTAGGTGTTTCAAATTTTATAACTACCTATCTTATGCTCAATTTTAGTTTGAATGCTTGTCCTAAATCATATTGGCCATTTCCTTGAGAGTTTTGATTGTTTTCCAACTCCAAGAGTGAACACCTCGCCAATTTACACAACAAACACTAACTTTGTGAGGATATGGAGTTGAGGCTTTTTCATGATCAAGTTTGAAGTTAATGTATTTTGGTTTGTGAAATGAAACGGTGGTTTTGTGCATATATACACAATATTTCTTCTCTAAAAAACATGATATAAAAAAATTATAATATTTATTCTTGATAGCATCTATGATGACTGACCATAAACTTTTTGATTGTTAGACTATTTCATTAATTTTTTTTTTTTAAAATGATCAACGTGCCATATTCATCAAATTTCTTTTGTATTATTTTATGCTTTAATTACTAGGGACTAGTAATAAGTTTGGTTGAAGTGTGATGAACGTTAAAAATGTATAATTATTTTAAGCTTATATTATTATTTTACCTTATTAATATTATTAATAAAATGAATTTATAGTATTATTAATATGTTAGGAATAAAATAGGAAATCAACATAGAATTGTATTTGGAAGCAATTTTTAGTGCAGGTTTGGATCAACGAGCATAGCTTTCATTTCCGACATGATTTTGGGATGATTCTTGAAGATATGGATTCACAATCCATTCATTTACAAGTTTTCAGAGAGATTGAAACCAAAAATCAAAGTTTGGAATGATATTCTCTTGGATAAAAAAATTCATCATAAAATGAGGATTGAAGGGTGCTCATTTAATTTCCAGACTTGACCAAGTTTGGTATTTTGGACATAACTCGAAAAATACAAGGTATTTGTATCTGAAATTTTTACTGAGTATGTACAAATCATAGAGCTACAACATTGATGAAGACCCCAAAGTCAGATTTGTATTGGATGAATTTATAAAAAATCCAAGAGGCTGCTGCACTAGTCAATCCCGTATGCCAACCACATCTCAATTATTCAACCATATCTTGGCCCATGGTTGTTCAAATTCAATGAAATCAGTTGGAAATTCAAGACAAATCATGTGATAATTGATTTGTGGAAGAAAATTGAGCAAAGATGGCTGATATCATGGACAAAATGACCAGTCAAAGAAGGTGGCAAAGTTGGTGTTGATTTCCTTATTTTCTTACTTGTAATAAAAATAAAGAATAAAATAATTGTAAATTGATTTTTAGTTGGCTATAAATAGAGGTCATTAGCATTAGCCAAGAGCAAGTTTTATGTAGAGAAAGTTAGAGTTACAAAGTTCAAAAGAATTTTTCTTTCTTGCTTTTCTTAAATTATAGTAAGATTTCTAGTATTTTATAAAATGTTTGCTTTAGTTTTTCTTCAATCTTTTGTTTTCTCTATTTTTTTCATGTTATTCTAAGTTTATTTTGTTGAGGAAATGGGGTGAAACTCTTGATGAAGGATAAGGAATGATTGTAGATTCATATTAAATTTCATTGTTTGTATCATCAATTTGTTTTTAGCTTATACATTTTTGTTTTGTGGTGTTTCTTGATTTATGTATATCTATTGGCACAACAAATACTTGGTTCCATTTAGTTAAATGTCTGGTTTTATTTCAACCGACTACTAATGTGGATACCTTGATTTGTTGTAGACAAAAGAATACATAAATACTTGATCCCATAAACAAGTATTGATGTTATAAGATAAATTCTAATTGATGATATAACATGATTACCTTATTGCATGATTTATATGTATAATATCTTCCCATTGGAACCTTCTTTGTGTATGGATTCCAATAGTGGCAATCTAAGAGGTAAGAAAATATAATCATTCCTTTATCCGAAATCAAGAGTGAATCCCTAATCCTCAACATTTCTATTAATTAAATTTCTTGAAAAAAAATATATATTCTTACTAGTTAAAAATTTGTTTACTCATCACTTAAATAAGAAATATCCTGTAAACTTCCATCAACTTCCCTGTGGATCGACCTCGGACTCCCGAGAAATTTATTACTTGAGACAACCTGCACTTGGGTTTGCAACCTTAAAGTTGTAGCAGTTCTCCTACCGAAATATAAAGAAACAACGGCTCCACGGGTATCGGTTTTGTCAGTACTGATAGCTCGGCCAAATAATCTTTCAATTCCTTAAACGCTTTTTGGCATTCTTCATCCCAAGCAAATTTCTTGGCCTTCCTTAATACTCTAAAGAAAGGCAAGCTCCTCTCCGCCGACCTCGAAATGAATCGATTGAGGGCCGCTATCCTCCCAGTTAAACTCTGTACATCATTTTCATCCTTGGGCTCGGCCATCTCTCGTATAGCCCTCACCTTCTCCGGATTAGCCTCAATTCCTTTTTCTGTTACCATGTATCCCAGAAACTTTCCCGATCTCACCCCAAAAGCGCATTTCTTGGGATTAAGCTTCATCCTATATCTCCTCAACGCATCGAATGTTTCCGCCAAGTCTTTCACATGGTCCACGGCCTTCGCACTTTTAACCAACATGTCATCGACATAGACTTCCATATTTCTCCCGATCTGATCACTAAACATCTTGTCCACCAATCTTTGGTATGTTGCCCCCGCGTTTTTTAGACCAAATGGCATCACAACGTAGCAATAGGTACCAAAAGAGGTGGTGAAGCTCACCCTCTTCTGGTCCTCTTCCGCCAACCGAATCTGATGATAGCCTTGAGAGGCATCCATCATACTAAGCATCTCGCATCCCGAGGTAGAGTCCACCAACTGATCTATTCTCGGGAGTGGGTAATAGTCTTTAGGGCACGCTCTGTTCAAATCCCTAAAGTCTATACACATCCTCCAATCGTCTTGAGTCTTCGGAACCAAGATAGTGTTAGATAACCATTCGGGAAACTGGATTTCCCTAATATGCCCCGCACTCAGCAGCTTCTGTACTTCCGCTCGAATGATCGCGTCCTTCTTTGGACCGAAGTTCCTCTTCTTCTGCATTACTGGTTTGTATGAAGGGTTTACATTGAGTCTATGTTCAGCGACGCTCGGATCTATCCCCACTAGATCGCTAGCCGACCAGGCAAATATATCAGCATTGTTTCTCAAGAACCCCACCAATTCTTCTTTAAGATTGTCTGCCAAGTTCTTTCCTATCTTCGTAACTTTACCCGGCTCTCCTGGTACCAAATCCACCCACATCAACTCCTCATTCGGCTGCACATGCTCCACCGGATCCTCATCCAGCTTAATGATTTTTTCTTTCCCTTTCCCATCATCATGAGCCTCTCCTCTCTCGGCCATCTGAAGGCTCTCCACATACAACCTCCGTGCCATGTGCTGATCCCCCTCTACTTCTCCCACCTGGTCATCCACTGGGAATTTCATCTTTAGATGATATACTGAGACCACAACCTGGAACGCATTCAGAGATGGCCTCCCAATCATCACATTATATGACGAAGGGGCATCTACCACCAAAAATCTCACCATCCTCGTTTTCCTAAATGGCTCTTTGCCCAAGGACACGGGTAAAGTAACCATCCCCAATGGTTGAATGGTTCCTCCTGCAAAGCCTACCAGGGAAGTATCCACCATTTCCAGCTCCACCTGCAAGTCCATTCGTTTATAACATTCATAAAAGAGTATATCAGCTGAACTACCTGTGTCTACAAACACCCTCTGCACATCGTAATTCGCAATCATTGCCGTAATTACAAGGGCATCACTTGTGGGAGTCACGATGCCCCGCTTTATCTGCGGTCCGAATCAATATTTGGACCCACCGTTACTTGTTCAATCCTCATTTGTTCTCGAATTCTCTCAGCAGTCGCCGCCCTGACGTAACTCTTTCTAGCCCTTCGAGAATCCCCTCCGGACGGACCCCCGATAACCATCTGAATAACCCCCCTCCTCGGCGGTGGAGGGGGAAGATTCTTCTCCTCGTCCGGCTTTTTCTCCGGCTCTTGCCTCTGCTGGTAATTACCTTGCCCCCTCCGGTAATTACCCTTCGACCTCCTCTTATCCACATACACGAATTCCTTCAAATGTCCTGCCTGGATCATTCTTTCGATTTCATCTTTCAGGTGAGTACATTGCTCTGTGGTGTGCCCATATTCATTGTGAAAATGACAAAACTCATTACTCTTCTCCTTCCTGGGAACCTCTGAATATGTCCTTGGCCACCTCAAGTCGGGATGTCTTTCTATTGCTGAAAACACCTCTCCTTGAGAAGCCACCAACGGAGTATACTTATCAAATCTAGGCCTTCCTCCCGACACTTCCCCCTTCGATTTCTTCTGAGGCGTTTTCTCCTCCTTATCCTCCACCTTATCTCGTCTTTTACTTCCTTCTTCCTTCTTCATCCTCCTTGCTTCCTCCAAATTAATATATCTCTCCGCCCTGGCCAACAACTCATCAAAAGTTTTGGCTGGCTTAATTACCAAAGATTCAAAAAATTCTCCATCCCTCAATCCCTGGGCCAATGCATTCATCAAAATCTCCGGACTAGCTGAGGGCACCTCCAGCTTTGCTGCTGTGAAGCGCTGGATGTAACTCCTCAGCCCTTCTCCCTCCTTCTGCTTGATACTGAATAATGTCAGAGGGGCCTTCTGATACTTTCTGCAGCTAGTGAACTAATGCATAAACACTGAGCTGAATTCGTCGAAATTCCTTATAGAGTTTGGGGGAAGCTGGGAAAACCACTGCTGCGCCGATTTATTGAGGGTTGTCGGGAATACCCTGCACATTACTCCGTCAGAGAACCTATGTAATAACGCCACATTTTCGAACCGGCAAAGGTGATCTCATGGGTCCGTCGTGCCGTCATATTCGAAACTCAAAGCTCTATAGGATACTAGCAATTCGTCCGCCATCACCTCCTCCGTGAATGGCGTCCCTCTTCGCACCCGAGGAACGAAGGCTCCTGCCGGAGCTCCTGCTACTCTCCTCCGCACCTCCCTTACTTCCCTCTGGAGATCATTCATCCCCTCTGACCAGTCCGGATCATCCGGGGTGGTATACTCCGTAGCACGCGATGAGTGCTCCTCCTCTACCACCTGAGCTCGCCGCCCTCTATCACCTCCTTCAGGATTTCTAGCCTCCTGCACGCCCCCAGGGGTGGTGGTGACGGAAGGTGGTGGTGGCACCCAATGGCTAAACCTCCGATCCACGGCTGTTCCACCGCATTAACAAAATTACTCGATTGTTCAAAAACATGGCCCCAATATCCCCGCCCGCCGAGATAATGGGGATCCGAGCCGCCGAGTTATTCCCGGTTTTCCTGATGTGGATCCTCCACCGGGGGTGGTGGGGGACGCACACCTCTCTCCTGAGTCAGCACCCCTGGCGTATCAACCATGGGGGTGCGATTCAGGTCCTCCGTCAAATTCCTCCTCAACTCCTCCATAACTGCCATTGAAACCTCACGCCTTAGCTCAAAATTTCCCACAGACGGCGCCAATTTGGTTATACTAGAAAATGTACAATGGCCAAGCTGACTGAACTCCGATGTATCTCCGACCGAACTCCGCTAGTAACACCGAGCACCTGCAAGAAAGGGGGGCCGGAGGGTTTGTCCGGCGTACCCTCTCCGACGCTCAAGTCAGATATCAATTCAAAGAAGATAAAAATAGCTCAAATGTAGTGTGGATGAATAAAAATGCATTAACCTTACTCATACCTGATGAATGCCTATTTATAAGGCTCACCGTTAGGGTTTCCACATTTTTCGGAAACGGTTAAGGAGAATCTGTCAGACGTTTGTTACAAAATCTTATCTAGATCTGAGAAATTCAAGTTATGCTTACAAATACCGAGCTCGTCTATCGATCCCGAGCACCATCAGTCTTCTAGAAATTGGGCCTTAAGAAGTGAACCTCGATGGGCCTGGAATTGGACTCTGATTATGAGAGTCCACTCTCTAGCTCGGCCTATTCCATGCCGAATCAAGTTTCAATGCAAAATTCGACAATATACAAAGCGCTAAGGCTCCATGTGACATTGGAGATTGCTTGTCGTCCCTACAAAAGCTTAGCTGTATAGATGCAGATGAAATCAATGGCATTAAAATCGTGAGAGAGATAGGAAAGCTAACTCAACTTCGGAGATTGGGCATCGCAAAGCTAAGAAGATCAGACGGAAAAGACCTTTGCTCCTCCATTGCCAAGCTGACCAACCTACGCTCGCTAAGCATTTGGGCGGCTGAAGAGGGTGAAATGTTGGATCTAGACTACTTTCTGTCTTCTGCCAATCTGCCATTTGTGAGAAGACTTGATCTATGTGGATACTTGGAGAAAGTACCGCAATGGGTACCTTCTCTGGATGGTCTCACCTCTTTATACCTAGTATGGAGCCGAATGAGAGATGATCCACTACATTGCCTTCAGGATTTGCCCAATCTGGCGCGCCTAGGGATTCATGGTTCCTGTGTTGAGGGATTAAATTTCAACGCCCATGGATTTCAGAAGCTCAAACAATTGTGGCTTGGGGAATTCAGATGCATGAAATGGCTGATAATAGAGAAAGGCTCCATGCCCTACCTTGAGGAATTGATTATGCTGGACTGCAAGTTGGTGACAGATCTGCCCAAAGGAATCGAACATTTGAGCAATCTTCAAGTTGCCGATTTCGAGAATATGGCAGATGAATTTGTGCACGGCTTTGCGGACCTAAAAAGAAGCGGAGGCGATAAATGGCGTCTCGCCCACATTCCAAACGTTCGTTTGCGGTAATGTAGATGGTATGTGGGATGAGCTGGAGCTGTAGGGGAACACAAACGAGCCGAGCCGAACAAGAACATGCTCGAGTTCGGTTCGTTTAGTTTTTGGATCAACTCTTATTCAGCTCGAATTTGATACGAGCTTTCATAATTGAGTTCGAGCGCGGCTCATTTGAAAGTTATTTGGTTCGTGAATAGTTCGAGCTCAGTTCGTAAAAAACTCGTTTAATATATTCAACGAGCTTAGCTCGAGTTCGGCTCGTAAAAGACTCATTTTAAGCTTTAACAAGTTTAACTCGAGCTCGACTCGTAAAGAACTCATTTAATATATTCAACAAGCTCAGTTCGAGTTCGGCTCGTAAAAGGCTTAATTTATTTTTTACTTTTTATTGCACTAAATTAAGATTGCATCCTATATATTTGTTTAAAAATAACTTTTTATTAGAAGATATATGTGGATATGACAAAATACTTTATTTCGTGGGTTAATATAAAAGATTATGTTTGTATTTTTCACTTTGTTTACAATAATACCCAAGATTTGAAAATTTTAAGCTCGGACACTGCCTGGAAGAAAACATTTTATAGAACGTACACAATTATCAATTATGACGTCTGTTATGAAATATAAAACCAATTTGAAGTAGCTACATATTGGAAATGTAAATTTTGTAGATCTCAATGATTAGTTTGTTATCACCTGTGAAAGTAGCCAACAAATTATATAAGCAGTCTCCAAAGACAAGGGCGGCCGATGCAGAACTAGAGGAGAGCGAGTTCATCAGTTCAGTTGAATATTTATTAATCTTCTCTTGATTATATTGTTGATTACAATGGGTTACTACGGGAAACCTTCGACAAATACGTCCCGGCTAGTGCTTACGGTACGACATAATGTCCCCAAAGATAAAACGGGTTTATCTCTTTTGTGCAATAGTACCACTAACACAAAAACACCTTTCGAATTTGAAGGAGTGAGAACTGACTACTGGATTGAAATACAGAAAGGAGGTGTGAAACGAGATATTACGCCACAAGCATTAATGAGCTTAGCTCAAGCACTGCTCGTAAAAGGCTCATTGAGCTTTAAAGAGCTTAGCTCGAGCTCGGCTCGTAAAAGACTCGTTATATGTTCAAGCTCGAATTCGAGCTCATCAAAGCAAACTCGAGCTCGCTAAAGATCGAGTTCGAGTTTGTTAAAGCTTAAAATGTATGCTAAATTGTCCTTATTCATTAATAAAAATTCATATTGAAACTAAATCACTTGTACTAGCAATACAAAAGTAAAAATCAAATGCATAAAAGATAGCTAAAAATTTACATATTACTAAGAAAGCAAACTATAAATGAAAAATAATACTAATTGATGATCATATAAATTATTATGTCTAAATTTATAATTAATACTAGGTAAGTCTCGTGTGATACACGAGTTTTGTTGGTTTGTTTAGATTAAATATTCTTAGTTCTCATCAAACTATTCGATTTTTTTAAATATTATAATTTTTAATAAAACCAAATAATTTAAAAATATTTAAAACTAATACTTTTTTGAATATGTCTCAACTAGAAGTCTAGAACAACACTCGTGTATTATACGGGACTTGTTCAAAAATAAAATTTAAAAGATAGTGTATATAGAATCCTTAATTTTGGGATATTTGTTATCTTTTAAGTATGTTATCTTTTAAATATGTTATCTTTGAAATTCATAAATATATTATTAATTCAAATGAGAGAATACATTCTATAAACAATATAAATTTTGAATTAATAAAATCGTTTTCTTTTTTTTTCTTGCTTGTTTTCTACAATTTTTTTAAACAAATAATATAATATTTAAGCTTGAAAATAGAACTAATTTATAAATAGTGTAGATATAATCCTTGATTTTTGGATTATTTGGCTTTTAGGTTTGTTATCTTCTTAATTCAAAAATATATTATCAATTCAAAAGAGAGAATATCTTCTACAAAAAAAATATAAATTTTGAACCAATAGAATCATTGTCAATAAAAATATGCAAATGAGTTGAAAGGATCGACATTGACTTTTCCAAACTATTTGTGAGCTATGTACAAATTAGAGTTAGGATTATTTGTCCTTAATATTCTCAGTTGTTAAAAAAACTATCATTGTCATATTCTTTTTCTTTCTTGTTTGTTTTCTGCAGTTTATTTAATACGTTAAATATTAAAAGATAATAAATTTAAAAGATGAATCATGATTTTTGAATTATTTGTTATCTTTTAAATTTTTACATACGATGCCATATGGATAAATGTAAAATAGTCATGTGGAATTGAAAGAATAAAAAGTTACCATATGTCCAGGATTAATGAGATGGTGATATCTGTCAATTTTATTTTTAATTTGTTTTAGTATATATGGTTGATATTATATTTGTGCTTCTACATAGACTATATTATTATGTACTAGTCTTTTATCCGTGCGATGTACGGGGTGTATATCTCTATTTTGTATTGTTATATATATATTTTTTCTAACAATTTGAATTCTATCTTCTGCATTTAGGGATGATAATATTCCCGCGATGAATCATACCATCCTCATTAGTAATCGAATAAAGTGGGACGAAGAATTCCCAGTTAATCCAGGGATGGGAGCGGAGATGGAGATTATCACTTCTCTGGAATTGGGGATGAGACATGGACGGTATTTATATCCCCATCTTCCTTCCTATTTCGATTAAATAACACAGGGATTCTCCATTTCCATCCTCATTCCCCGAATAGTTATATTGTATTTATCTATTATTAATATTAATACTATTTATAATTTTTTATTTTATTAATTCTAAAAATTAAAACCCAAGAATCGTGACATTTTTACTTGTTCTTATTCTTTATTTTACAAATTATGGATTAATGTTATCTTTGTTTTTAAAAATATCAGCGATTGCAAAAAGTTTAAAATTTTAAAAAATTAATTAAATAATATAATTAATTAGATTATAAATTATACGATTGAACAATAAAAAATTAAATTATCATAAACTATAAAAACTATCTTTAAATACGAAATATTTTGTTATATGAATATGAATTATATCTATTTATAGAACATATTTATCTATAAGAAAATAAAAATTTGAAGAACATTTTAAAAGTCCAATGTTGAATTATTTTACTACCCCAATGCTGAATATTTAATAAATTGTATTTTCAATACAATAAACAAAAGTCATTTTAAATTCCAGTATTTTTTGGGGTTTAGGAAGCTAAACAATTATCAAAATTATTAAAGAAATTAAACAATAATCATGCTTTATATTCAGCAACACAATTAACGGAAAATGAAATATTTTAAAAATATAAAAACTATTTTTTTACATATACACATATATCCAAAAATTATCAAACTGACAAATTCATATCTAATTCCAAATTTGAAACTTGAATATCAAAATACGTTGATAAAAATAAAAATAATCTCTATTAACATGAAAAGTATGTTAATATATAAAATAAATTTTTATATATAAAATACTATTATGTGTATAATTTCTTATTAAAATAAATCTTAATTTTCTTCTTACATAAATATATATAATGCTATCATACTATGTATGGATATATGTGACATAAAATTTCGACACATATTTTGAGATAGTTTTTTCCAATTAAAATAAGTATTTTCTAATTGAATTTATTTAATTTAAATATAATTCTATATAATTATTAAGAAATGAGCTAAGGCCAAATAACAACTATACATATATCACAAATAACCAAGATACATGAATATAGACATTGATGTACTATAGCCCGTACATAGTTTTCAAAGCCCATTACAAAATAAAGAGTAAATATTTCTTATATTTTTTTATTTATTATGTTTTTGTTATTTATATATGCAATTTTGGTGTCAATATGAAGATCGTGAAAAAAATGATTAATTTGATGTATTATACATAAAAACGGATTAAAACGAAAAAGTTATTAAATTCTTTTGAAAAAAAGAAAAAAATAAATAAAATAATTAATACAGTACACACAAAGATTTGGAAAGCTGATTTTACATAATCCTATATTTTATATCATATTAAAAGGTGATTATTTGAAGAAAGTTGACTACAAAAAATAAAGAAATCCCAAATATTTATCAACTCTTATTTTTATACATATTTATATTACTTATTATAGTAACTGCAAAAGGGCGGGAAAATTCCAACATACTATTTCCATCGACTTATCTTTATATATATATATATATATATATATATATATATATAGGATATGGATCAAATAGGTCATCCTACTTGGGGTGAGTCAATGGGGACATATTCTAACCATAGATTAACATTTTTTGGTGGTTTTATATTTAATTTTTCCCTTTCAACAACTAAGAAGGGTAGGGTGGCCATTTTACAATATAAAATCAATTATTGAGAATTGATGAGATCACAATTTGGTTCAATTTTTTTTTCTCCCTTTCACGCGACACGTGCTTTCAGTTTTTTTAATAACACATATCTCTCATATTCACGTTTTTTTTCTCTAGCGTATTCTATTGTTAACTGCTTATGTAATATGATCATATTGCATGTGTAGTATAACCATATTGCATGTGTAATTTAATCATATATGTGTTGCATATGTAGTGTATATTTGTTGCTTATGTAGTATAGGGTTGTTGTTTATTACTTGCTTATGTAGTTAATGTATTTGTTTTGCACATGTAGTATATATTCGCTGCTTATATAGTATGAGTTTATTGCTTATGACTTGCTTATGTAGTTAATGTATATGCGATGCATACGTAATGTATATTTGTTGCTTATGTAGTATAGGCTTGTTGCTTATTTAATATGGGTTTGTTGCTTATGACTGGGTTATGTAGTTAATGTATCCGTGGTGCATATGTAGTGTATATTCGTTGCTTATGTAGTATAGGCTTGTTGATTATGTAGTATTGGTTTGTTGCTATGACTTGCTTATATAGTTAATGTATCTGTGGTGCATACGTAGTGTATATTCGATGTTTATGTAGTATAGGCTTGTTGCTTGTGTAGTATGGGTTTGGTACTTATGACTTGCTTATGTAGTTAATGGTATATAAAAGCACCATGACACATCTATACAAACAACAAATTACATCTTCATAAGCAACCTTCGAACTGTAGTTGAGCTCTAGCAACTATGACGAATGGTGTGCAATTTTTTTCACACAATAGTACATTGAATAAGAAGAAGGAGGAAGGATTTTCACATTAGTGTCTTGAAGTAGAAGTAGGAGGATTGTTCACGTTGAATTTGCTACGAGATCTGGAAGGATTGCGTGTGTTCTATTTAAGCGAAGGAGACTAGTTCTTGTTCTATCATGAACATTGTTCGAAGAAGAAGAAGGATGAGAATTTTGTTCACGCTGAATTTGATGTGAGATTTGGAGAGATTGTATGATCAAAATATATTGAACAGAGTCTTATTAATATTGGGTAATTTTGTAGGATGACTAATTTACCCTTTTCTCTAATTACCTGCATCTAATTTGAAATTTTAGCTCCAAAATCGCAACCATTGAAAAATCCAGATAGGTGGCTAGGATTGGTCCCTATGAACTCACCATATGAGGTGGTCTCACGTAACCCTTTCCCTGTATGTATATATATATATATATTATGGTTTTGGTTTGATTTGGTTTATTAGATAGTTATATATATTAAACTATTGAATTGGTTCGATTTTGGTTTTGTAGGGTTGATCAATATTTGTAAAACCTTAGTCCTTATATATATATGAATATATATATTTTTCGGAAGGATGGTATTATTTTACAATCTAAATAAGCTTGGACATAGGCTCGCGAGTCTATAAACGAACATACTCGCGAACTCAACTAAATGAGTTGATCTCGAACATAGGCTCACGAGCTTGTAAACGAACATGTTTGCAAGCTCAACTAATGAGTTGATCTTGAACCTAAGCTGGCGAGGCCTGTAAATGAATATGTTCGCGAGCCGAGCTCAAACATAGGCTTAAGAGCTTGTAAACGAACATCTTCGCGAGCTTTCAAACCAAACATCTGCAGGCTCGAGTTCGGCTCAAATAAAAGTTCGAGCTCGGATTTTAGGCTTGAGTTTGGCTCGTTACACCTGACGAACAATCTCAAACGAATATTTTCTTGAACCGAGAATCGAATAGCTCGCGAGCGGCTTAGTTCATTTGCAGCCCTAAGTCCCAGTGAATTCTTATAAAATCAGATCACCTTTCTTTACAATTTTTTTTTGTTTGTGCTAATAAGACCTATGAGTATTGCTCGTTATTCATATATTTTTTATTAAAATAAATTATATTATTTAGTTATTTTATTTAAAAGGGTGTTTATAAATACTCGAGAAAAATTAATGTATGACCCATGTTCAACTTTCCCACTTCAGTAAATAATACAACAAAAAACGTTATCCTCTCGAAAGGAGTCGTGTCGCCCCTAGGGTTGTGTTAAGGTTTCCCTTCTGTCACTCCAATCGGAGTTCTCATTTTTCATATTTTCCTTCAGTTTTGAATTCCGATTTTCTCAATACATCTTCTTAGATTAGTTTGTTTCCTGTTTCCTTCGTCCTTTCCTTTGGGTTTATTGGTAGGGTTTTAGTCTTGATTAGGGTTTGTTTTTGAGTCAAGGGTTTCGTTTTCTCTGGTCCTAGTCTAGGTTGTGTATTTGGCTTTCTTTTGTTGGCTTTGTTTTGTTTTTTGCAGGTTCATCTAGAGATCGATCATGACCGTGTCTAGGTGTCGCAACATAACTTCTGGAATTGGGATGGAAGATCTAACTGAAAAGAAAGGAACAATCATTGATTTAGATGCTATCACATCTAATGCATCCGGAATTGCGCTGCAATCGGGGGTATTGCTTGGTAGGAAAATTGTTCACATACATGAATTGGAAATCTCAATATCTAATCGATGTCGTGAAGAAGGCATGGAGGGAAAAGAACGAAATAACTGCACGTGATTGGGGCAAAGATTTAATTCTATTCCGTTTTGATAAGAAAGATGACCGTGACTAGGTTTTAGCCAACCAGCCTTGGCATTACGATGGGGGTGTCTTTGCGACCAGAAAATTAAATGATGATGAGCAACCCTCATCTGTCCAGATTTCCCAGAACTTATTTTGGATCCGAGTTTACGATGTACCCGTTGCATGCATGGACCCTAATTCGGCTGAGATGTTGGCGAGGCAGGTAGGTAGTCTTGAAAAACTTGATCAGTCGACTGAGGGAATTTTTCGAAAATTTATCCGCTTTGAGATCCAAATTGACATAACAAAACCTCTTCTTTAAGCGCTTACGGTGAAGATTGGTGGAAACCATATCTTGCTACCATTAAAGTACGAATCACTCCCCATTTATCGCTTCTAATGTGGCTTGATAGGTCACTTTTATTGCAATTGTGATACTTATGGCCGGAATGAATGCCAAAATACAGACAATATGAAATACGACCCTTGGCTCAAAGCTTCCCCCCTCAAACGAACTACCATGCAAAACGATAATAAATCAAAACCTCTTTGGCCATGACACTAACCTAAATAACCAACACAACCTCAATCGATATGTCCCCATATTATCTCCACCTCCATCCATGCATCTTAAAATCCGACCTCTGACCCACCGTATAATCGAACAAGAAGCCATAAACAAGTATCCCACTTCACCTACAAATAGCCAACTAAGTACAATCTTTCAAATCCCTCACCATAATCCCTTCTACACACCATGACAATCCATGTATCCCCCCAAACCAAATCCTTTCACTAACCGATGCAGCCGAAAAAAATAGCATTATATCCTCCCAAATCCAAACACTCAACCAAGCTCCCCTTCAGCAAACCTTGATTCCTACGAACCTGGCCACCATATCTATGTTACCTCAAAATCCAATCCAAAAGACCAGCCTTCTTACGAGTGATGATAAATGCTCTCGCCTGTCCTCACCAAAAAATCATAATCAGCTTAACCCTGCACGCCCTACTTCAAAGCAACCCCCGCAACCCGCAGAAAATACAAACCTCAAAAAAAATAGCCCAGCCAAAGCCTAAGCCAAAACCCGGTGCCAAATCTACCACAAAAAAAGAAATTTTAGTGATGGTGACGCCCCTGAGATTACATGCTCGGCCAAATAAGTGAAGAAACCAAAATAATTCGGTCTATTTGATGTCCCTTGCAAATTTGTTATATCGGCAGAGGTTGCTTTGGAGCAACCCTGCCGGGACCAATGAGTTGCTTAAGTTGGAACTGTCGGGGGCTTAGGAACCAACTAACAGTTCGGGTGCTTAAACGTCTTATCAAAATAAAGATCTCAGTTTTGTGTTTCTCATGGAAACAAAAATGAGTTTGGATGAAAAGACTAGTGTAATCAATGATTTAGGGTACGAAGGAGCACATATAGTTGATTGTGATAAATCAGAGAGTGGACGATGAAGGGAATGTGAAGCCCCGATTCTTCCGAACATATAATTGATTCTTATTATCGTCTATGTATTTGATCGACTATTTTACCGCGTCACTTTGACGGGTAATTATCATTAATATATGTTTTGTATTTTATTTCATTTTATTTGATTACTTATGATCATGATCATCATTAATTCTATTTCACATTTATGATCACTTGATTGATCATTATTACTATTTTTGTATTTATTAGTCACCTTAGAATTTTAAGAGACTATTTATTTTAGAGACTTTTACCTTATAGAATTAAGATTTTGATTTAGATTAAGTGATCATGAGACTTATAAGTGATCAAGGAAATCACTAATTATTTTGGAGATTGATATTATTCATCTATTATCATCAAATTTGGGACAAAAAAAAATATATGGAATTACCATAATACCCCTATAGTGGACGGCCAACATGGGATTTTTGGAGTAAAAATATCATCCAACTCTTGTCCACTTACACCTTTTATTAGTCATCTTGTGTATAATTATATCATTAATTCAAACATTATACACATTATCTTATACCTCAATTTTATATCATTAAATTCCCCAACATATTCTATTCTTCCCAACATTCTTCTTATTCCTCTCAATATTCCAATTTGACCCATACCTTTGACTACCAAATTGTCTTCATCCAAGAGACAAATTGGAAGACTTGGCACAAAACAAAATTCTCTCCTCTCCCTCTCACCTTGTACACGGCCACAAGGCCTTATTACACAAAAATTTCATCTCATTTTCCATCTAACACATTATCTCTCAAGCTTCTACTCCTCCTTCTCTCTAAACCTCCTACCTCTCTCTACTCTTTCTTCTTACTTCTTCTCCAACACTTAGAAAAATTTTCAAGACAACTCTCCTTATACTCCAAAAAATTCGAACCACCTACTACTACAAGGTAAGAAATGTTGTTCTCCAATTTATCTTGATATCCTCTAGCTACCTCTTTTCACCTCTTAACTTAAGCTCAAATTTTAATTTTGGAGGTACATTTAGAAGACTTTGAAGACTAGAGCTTGACATCACCTTGAAGAAGATTTCAAGACTTGAAGGAAATTTTGAAGATTTAGACTATAAGGTAAGATAATGGACTCTAGTGTATTTTTCTTCTTCTTCCTATTTTTTTTTTTCAAATTTTAACACCCCTTTTTCATTTTTGAGAAATAGGGGCTGGCCTTAGGTGATTTTGGAGTTGAACCAAAATTTCCAAATTTGAAGCTTCAACTAGTTTCAAATCACCTACTACACAAGGTAAAGTGTAGTCTTTCCAATTTCCTTATCTCCTTCTTTTTCTCCTTAATTTTTCTCTCATTTTTCTAACTCCAAATTTTTGATATTTCTTGACTTAGGGGATGACCTAAGTGACCTCATCCAAAGTTGTGAAATTTTCCCTTTTTATTTCACAACTTTCCAATTTAAGGTGGGTGGGAAAAATACTTTCCAACTTGTAGGTGTTTTTATTAAAATGCATGTAGAATTTTGAACATGAGCCCTTGAGATATATAATCTATGTATTGCATGTCAATTTTATGTATCAAATCATGAAAATTCTCAAGAGTTGCTCAAAATTGCTATTTATTGAATTTTAGGTGCATGCATGTACAATTTAATGTTCTATTTGATGAATTCTTGTATGAATTGGACATACATGTGTATGATCTTTTAAATCCATATTTTGGATGACTTATAACATGGAAAAGTCGAGCATAATTGATTAAATTTCAATTTTGGACTTAAAAATGTAAAAATAGAAAGTTGGTGGACTAAATTACAAGAAAATGAAAGTTAAAGGACCTCTCTGCAAATTTCGAATTTTTGGACTGTACTCAGGTTCAAAAATGAATTTAGGACATTTTAATAAAGTTTTAAGAGTTTTAAGATAAATAAAATCAACCTTTAAAAGCCCAAGGACTAGATTGTAAAATTTTGAAAGTCTAAGGGCTACTTTGCAAATTTTGAAACTGTACCAGACCTTAAATTTAAAATTTGAAATTTTTACTCTTAAGGTACTGTAAATGACATATTTTAAATGTATTCCAAAAATCCAAGTGTTTAGGGCTTGGAAAGTAATTTTTCTAAAATTGAGGGACTAAAGTGTAAAAGACTAAACTTGAGGATCCAAATGAAATTTCCAGGACTTATGCAGCCCATGCACCTGGAAATACTAACTTAACTATAACTTAATTATATTTTGGACCCAAGGTTCAAATTTCATAACAATCGCACCCCTAAAAGCCTTAAAGTCAATTATTTCAAAATGGGACAAAAATGATATTTTCAAAGGTTAAAGGACCTAAACTTATTTCTTTTAAAAACTGCTTTTGTCCCAATATCCTACTAACCTTAGTGACATTTTCCAACTGGAATCACATTAAAATCCCTTCCGGTTTGTGAGTTCCGATTATTTTAAACTTAAGGTCCGAATTGGCAATTTCAACAAATTTGGGGCCAATGTGAGAATTTTATAAAACTCAACCTCAAAACTTTAAAAAACCTGAATCTCTGGACAATTTGGAGGATTTAGTAACTGACCTCATAATTTTTCAAGGTCGGGATATTTATTTATTCAATTTTTAACCCATAAAGTTTTGGTTTTTACAAAACGGGGCTAAATTGTAATTTTTCTTTTATAAAGGACCTAACTCAAATTATTTTCACTTTTACTAAAATAGCCCTGGACCCTCTGACTTGGAGATTTAATTAAAGTATTTTTTATTTTCTCAAAAACCCTTAACCTATCGGACCGATTCGACCGATTAATACCCGATCGCGAGGCGACTTCCTCGTCCTGCAATTTTGAATCTATAACGGGACTTATGTTCCACATAATCTTTCAAGATATCGAAGATTGCTTATTCTTCCGATAATCATCTTCATCCTAATAACTCCACCAACGCCATATTGCTACTCGTGAATTTTCAAAAATTTCTGAATCGCTTCAATCAATCATACTGATTGCTGGTTGACTTTGTACTTGTATTTACTTTCCTACCGAGTCAACTTGGTGTGTCGAGCTCACAGTCGGAATGGATACGTCGGGGATGGAGCCGGGCAGCTCGGCTGCTATTCCACTCTTCCGGCCCCATCGTCCTAATCCCGCAATTGAGGGACGGAGTGTCCAAGGGAAGCGGGTTGTAGTACTTGAGGTATAATCATGATTATGACAGATCCGAGCCTTCCAAGCTCCACTGTGGATTTTGTCTTTGCCTATGGAGCGATAAGGTGACCGGTCTTGGACCATCTTGCCTGGGGAGTTACAAGGAAGAACGAAGGAATCGCTGTCTGATCCACACGATTCCGGAGTTATCGGACCCGTTTGGTTGGCGCTACAAATCTGTACACAACCGCTACTTGTTTTGCATTGGTTGGCGCTACAAATCCGTACGCAACCATTATTTGCCTTGCATGGGATTGGCGTTACATTTCCGCACGCAATCCTACCTGTCTTGATCAATCACATAGTGCTGTGTGACCATAAACTGTTTTCTTGAACTGTATAAGTATATTACTTAAATATATTTATCACGACGCTTGTGGACTGTGTGTGAATTCATGCATCATACTCACGCGTTTTCATATAACTATTTTCTCGCATTAAATATATATATCGCCACACTTGCACACGATCACCCATCCACTGAGATTTCTGTCTCATCCCTACCTGTTTTCTAACCTTAGATGAGGACTTCGTTGAAGATGCTGAACCGACCACGGATTGAGCCCTTGTACCCCGCTTGTTGGATTTACTATCTTTTGTTGTTGATGTCGCTGGACTTGTTACTATTATTTGATGTTGGACTTACTACTACTTGTTGTTGTTGTTGGACTCTTTTCTTGTGTTTGTTGTTGGACTCTTGTATTTCCTTCATTCCGGTTTGTAACTGAAGGGCGTAGGACCCTTTGACTTTTAAGTTGTTATTTTTAGATCATATCGGGGATGTAATTTGGATTATGGATATTGTGGACTGTAAGTTGTAATTTGTACTTGTTTTTTATTCCGCTGCTATTGACTCTGTTTCATTGGGTTCTCGATGATATTCGCTGCAAGATCGTTTGGTTATTTGTATTTAAGTTGTGGATCGTCGTCGCGTCCCGTTTGGGGCGTGATGATTAGAGTGTATCGAGCTCGGCTAGTAAGATGGAAACTTACACCGAGCTGACCCAGGATAGGACCCTCGGTCTGTGTTTTGGGTAGTACCGCGACTTGACCAATTAAGTGTGAAATCAATTTCAAATTGGCATAGAACCGCCTTATTAATGTTTGAACTAAGTTAGAACGCATATTTGGAGATTCCATAGTCATACTTGTCTTGACTTAGTTGATTGTTGACTGACTTTCTTTGTTCATTCTTTCCTTATTCTCTTCTTATCTTTTCTCTACCTTTGATTGATCCGCCTTAGTTTTGTTTGATCAGGATGGAGGCGGCGCCACCTTCTTGGTGGGATGTTTTTCATGCCCGTGATGAGCGGGAGTACTACCGGGAACTGATGATTCACTGGCACCGGGAGAGTGATCGAGCGACCTCAGAACTATCCGAGGAGCGCCAGTGTAATAGGGACCTGACACAGCGCTTGGCGAGGAGCCAAGATGAAAAGAGCGAGTTGACCACTATCATCAAGGACCGCGACAACACCATACGAGCGCGGGAGGATCAGATACAGAATATCCAGGTGCACCTGGATAACATGCGAGAGAAGATGAAGAGGGCAAGTGACGGCCGCAAGAAATGGGAGATTGACGCCCGCCTATCCCGCGACACTGTTGAGCGCTTGGAGGAGACCCTCATCAAGCAGATGACAGTGATAGAGGACCTTACATAGGCCCTAGCTCAAAGAGACACCGCGCTTGAGGCTGCTCTGGCAGCTAATGCACAGCCATTGCCACCATGCGAGGTGGAGCCCGTGCCTGACGCCGAGGAGGATCCTGAGGAGGATCCAGTCGAGATCGGAGAGCCTGAGGCACTTGAGGCTGCTCCACTTGATGATGCTCAGGGATTCGAGAAGTGGTTGGATTTCGTTGATTGGCTTGAGGTCGAGGCGCCACCTCAGCCCGACCAGGCCCCAATTTTGGACATAGCTGCGAGTGACGATGATGGCGATCTCACTGATTAGTTAGCTTGATTGTCAGTTTGTACTTTCGTTGTTGTAGACACTTATTCCAGTGTTGTACCTTACCTTTTATTGTACTAGATTCAGTTGTATTTTGGTTCTGATGTATCTTGACTCAGTGTTACTATTGTTGTACTATGGGTGTATTCAAGTTTTACATTAATGGATATGTCTTTTGCTATTTATTCAGTGTCTTGTGTTTGTTGCTACTTTCCCTACGATATAACTTGCTTTACGCGAATAATTATTGTATTCATTTACTCGTGAATCGCAACTAACACTTCAAGATACAGAATGGCCGAACATCGAGGACGTGGGAGACCTCACCGCTTTCCACGAGGGGATGACGACGTACCCAGGGACCGTATACCCTCCCCTGAATTACCATTGCCTTCTCCACCTGCTGCAGGAGACAACTTGACTGCGGGGGCCCTACAACAAATACTGGTTTTCATGAGGCAACAGGCAGAGCCTCAACCCCGTGCTCCCGAACCCGCCAGAGAGGCGAACGATCGCACATTGGAGTGATTTCTACGGTTCGACCCACCAGCCTTCTTAGGAGAGCCGGATGATTTGAAGGCAGAAGAACCGGTAGAGAAATTGGAGAATATCTTTAATGCTCTCCAATACTCGGATGAGCGAGAAAGTCACACTCGCCGTATTTAAATGCGGAATCGGGCCGCTAGAGACCGTGGAGGGCGGAAAAGAAGATGGGAACAGGGGCCAAGGTAGCTTGAACACGGGGAAATTTCTTGGCCGAGTTCAATGAACAAGACATTCCACAGGTTGTGAAATAGGCGCGCAGGATGAATTCCACAGTTAAGGCAAGGAACATGATCGTAGCTCGATCAGTCGAATTTCACCGATTGTCCAAGTATGCTCTGGGACAATCGATCTGCAAGAGATAAGCTTTACAAGTTCACTTGAGGATTGAAACGGAACTTGAAACAATCGTTGATTTGAATTGACAACCTACTCGGCCGCGGTAAAGCAGCTCTCCGCATTGAGTCGGGGCCAGATCAATCGTATTGAATGATTCAACAGAGTAGGCCATCAAACAGATCTCAAGAGAACGACTATGGAACAACCATCTAAAAAGCTTTGCTAAGTTTGAAGGACCGATTAATAAGAGATAAGGGAAAAGGACCAAGATCTGAGGAAAGCGGGTCAATTGTGTGCACATTGCCGAAAATCGGACATACTTGCCAATGATCATTGGCGTAAACAAGGAAGGTGTTTGTCTTTGTAGTAATAATCGCACACCACCGAAAGATTGCCAAGTACGAGGACCGAACTAAACAGACGCCCCAAAAAAGCCGAAATGGCCAGGGTAATCGGGCAGGATGCCCGCTCGAGCATTTGCACTAGCCGGACGGGAGGCTCCGGAGGCAACAGACGTGGTGGAAGGTACGCTCTAGTATCTAACCACTACGCTAAAATATTGTTCGACCCTGGATCAACGCATTCATTTGTTGCACCGCATTTTGTACACAAACCGCATGCATGCATGGAACATATGCCTATATGTCTAGAAATGTCAACTCCTGGCTGGGCGCAAGTCGAGATAATAGATATTATCTATAATGCATGCAAAGTTAAGATTGTTGAGATAAACTTTCCTGTCGATTTAATCCTATTACTTATATCCGAATACGACGTGATATTGGGGATGAACTGGTTATCTGCACACCATGCACAAATGGACTGCCATAACAAGTCCATTAAGCTATGTGAACCCGGAAAACCCGAAGTGGAAATTTCGGGAAGGGCACGAGTTAAGATTGCCCCAATCATTTCAGCAATGAAAGCGAGGAGAGCGATTACTAGAGGGGCTCAAGGGTACTTGGCGTTTGTAATTAACAAACCCACGGTTGATACACAAATTAACCAAGTACCTATAGTATCAGAATACACGGATGTATTTCCACAAGAACTCACCACTTGTCCCTCCCGGATAGGGAAGTCGAGTTCACCATCGAGGTGTTACCGGGGACTGCCCCGATCGCTAGAACACCGTATAGAATGGCTCCTCTTGAGTTGCAAGAGTTGAAGACGCAATTACAGAAACTGGTGGATGTGGGATTTATCCGTCCGAGTACGTCTCCGTGGGGAGCACATGTGATGTTTGTCAAGAAGAAAGATGGCACATTAAGACTGTGTATAGATTATCGTGGTCTTAATAGCGTGGCCATCAAGAACAAATATCCCCTCCCGAGGATAGACGAACTATTTGATCAACTTCAAGGAGCGACGGTGTACTCGAAGTTTGATTTACAACAAGGATATTACCAATTGAAGATCCACGAAGGAGATATTTCCAAAACTGCATTTCAAACCCGATATGGACTCTACGAGTTTGTAGTGATGCCTTTCGGTCTGACGAATGCACCAGCAACATTTATGGACCTAATGCATCGAGTCTTTCAACCTTATTTGGATCAATTCGTAGTGATATTCATTGATGACATACTTGTATACTCTAAGTCTAGAGAAGAGCATGAATGTCATCTGAAAATCATTTTGGAGACACTACGAGAGCATAAGTTGTATGCCAAATTCAGCAAGTGCGAATTTTGGCTTAGTGAAGTCGCGTTCTTGGGACACATAGTATCGGACCGGGATTGCCATAGACCCCTTCGAAGGTACGCATACGGTGGTTGAATGGAAACAACCCGAGTGCGTAATCTAAATCGGGAGTTTTTGGGACTAACTAGGATATTATCGAAGATTTATCCAGGATTTCTCCAAGATAGCCGGACCACTCACTCGACTAAACCAGAAGCAAGTCAAGTTTGAGTGGAATGATAAGTGCGAGGCAAGTTTCCAAGAGCTGAAGAAATGACTTACTACATCTCCAGTCTTAGCCCTTCCAAAGGGGACCGAAAACTTCGTCGTCTACAGTGATGCATCAAAGGAAGGACTAGGAGCAGTGCTCATGCAGGAAAGAAAAATTATCGCTTATGCATCACGAAAGCTCAAGCCGTATGAAGCCAATTATCCAACGCATGACTTGGAATTGGCAGCGATAGTGTTCGCGTTGAAGAAATGGAGACACTATCTCTACGGAGCAACATTCATGGTTTTCACGGATCATAAGAGCTTGAAGTATCTATTCTCCCAAAAGGACCTCAATCTGAGGCAACGGAGATGGATGGAATTGATTGAGGACTATCACTTTGATATTCAATACCATCCCGGGAAAGCTAACGTCGTAGCAGACGCTCTAAGTAGAAAGGCGAGCTTAGCCAGACTTATGATTCCAGAGTGGGAATCATTAGAAGAGTTGAGCAATTGGAATCTGGCGAGAACCAATACTCAGATTTCATGTGCTAACATTTCGGTTAAACACGATCTGCTGAATGAGATCAAAGAAGCACAAGGGAAAGATGCACATCTTCAAAAACTGAAGGAGAAGATACTTAAGGGAGAGAGAGATCAAAATTCTCGGTACACGAAGATGGGGTTATCAGATTTCAGAATCGAGTTTGTGTACTGAGTGATGAGAAGATTAGGAATAGAATCCTCGCAGAAGCACACCGTTCAAAATACACTATACATCCTGGAGAAAACAAGATGTATAAGGATTTGAAACAGAGTTATTGGTGGGTAAACATGAAGAACCAGGTAGCAGAGTTCGTTGCGAGATGTTTAACTTGTCAACGAGTAAAAGCAGAACACCAATGACCATCTGGTTTACTACAACCTTTGAGAATTCCCGAGTGGAAATGGGAACATATAACGATGGACTTCGTGACGGATCTACCAAGGACCGAGGAGGCCATGATGCTTTATTTGGGTAGTTGTAGATCGACTCACGAAATCGCACATTTCTTACCCATCAAGAAAACTCGATAGCTTGCGAAAACTTGCACATTTATATCAGAAAAATCATTCGATTTGCATGGAGTACCGATCGACATAGTATCCGACAGAGACCCGAGGTTTGTCTCCGGTTTTGGAAGTGCTTGCACGAGGAATTGGGTACCTCGCTAAGTTTCAAAGACAAAAAGACATCCACAAACCGATGGGCGATCCGAGGCGAACAATTCAAACCCTTGAAGATATCTTTGCGAGCACGCACATTGGATTTCAAGGAAGTTGGGATTCGCACTTACCATTAGCCGAGTTCGCCTACAATAACGATTATCGTGGCCACGATTGGGATGGCACCCTATGAGGCATTATATGGGCGAAAATGTAGATCCCCACTACACTGGGAGATTGATGACCAATGGACTCCGAAAGAGAAACGAAAGTCGCCCTCGATTCCAAAGGTCGACTTAGTTCAGGAGGCCATGGAGAAGGTCAAGCTGATCAAGGAGCGGATTCGCACAGCTCAGAGCCGCCAAAAGCGTTACGCGGACAAGAGAAGAAAGGATTTTGGAATTTGAAGTTGGAGATGAAGTATTTCTCAGACTCTCACCACGGAAAGGATTGATCAATCCGAAGAAAGGAGGCAAGTTGAGTCCGAGATATGTTGGACCTTACAAGATTTTACAAAGGATCGGGAAGTTAGCCTACCGACTCGAGTTACCAGCACCATATGCGGGAATGCATGATGTATTCCACGTGTCGAGATTGAAGAAGTATCAACCAGATCCCGAGCATATCATCACTCAAGATACTCCTCCTCTAATGGAAAATCTATCCTACACCGAGAGGCCGATCCGGATCATTGATCAGCAGATACGATAGTTGCGTAAGAGAGAAATTCCGATGGTTAAAGTTGTGTGGCAGAACCACAACCGAGACGAAGACGCAACGTGGGAGATGGAAGAAGACATGAGGAATCAATATCCAGAACTATTCTGAAGAGAATTTGGGGACCAAATTCTTTTAAGGAGGGGAGAATGTGAAGCCCCGATTCTTCCGAACATATAATTGATTCTTATTGTCGTCTATGTATTTGATCGACTATTTTACCGCATCACTTTGACGGGTAATTATCATTAATATATGTTTTGTATTTTATTTCATTTTATTTGATTACTTATGATCATGATCATCATTAATTCTATTTCACATTTATGATCACTTGATTGATCATTATTACTATTTTTGTATTTATTAGTCACCTTAGAATTTTAAGAGACTATTTATTTAGAGACTTTAACCTTATAGAATTAAGATTTTGATTTAGATTAAGTGATCATGAGACTTATAAGTGATCAAGGAAATCACTAATTATTTTGGAGATTGATATTATTCATCTATTATCATCAAATTTGGGACAAAAAATATATGGAATTACCATATCCCTATAGTGGACGACCAACATGGGATTTTTGGAGTAAAAATATCATCCAAATCTTGTACAGTTACACCTTATATTAGTCATCTTGTGTATAATTATACCATTAATTCAAACATTATACACAATATCTTATACCTCAATTTTATATCATTAAATTCCCCAACATATTCTATTCTTCCCAACATTCTTCTTATTCCTCTCAACATTCCAATTTGACCCATACCTTTGACTACCAAATTATCTCCATGCAAGAGACAAATTGGAAGACTTGGCACAAAACAAAATTCTCTCCTCTCCCTCTCACCTTGTACACGGCCACAAGGCCTTATTACACAAAAATTTCATCTCATTTTTCATCTAACACATTATTTTTCAAGCTTCTACTCCTCCTTCTATCTAAACCTCCTACCTCTCTCTACTCTTTCTTCTTACTTCTTCTCCAACAGTTAGAAAAATTTTCAAGACAACTCTCCTTATACTCCAAAAAATTCGAACCACCTACTACTACAAGGTAAGAAATGCTGGTCTCCAATTTATCTTGATATCCTCTAGCTACCTCTTTTCACCTCTTAACTTAAGCTCAAATTTAATTTTGGAGGTACATTTAGAAGACTTTGAAGACTAGAGCTTGACATCACCTTGAAGAAGATTTCAAGACTTGAAGGAAGTTTTGAAGATTTAGACTATAAGGTAAGATAATGGACTCTAGTGTATTTTTCTTCTTCTTCCTATTTTTTTTTCTTTTCAAATTTCAACACCCCTTTATCATTTTTGAGAAATAGTGGCTGACCTTAGGTGATTTTGGAGTTGAACCAAAATTTCCAAATTTGAAGCTTCAACTAGTTTCAAATCACCTACTACACAAGGTAAAGTGTAGTATTTCCAATTTTCTTATCTCCTTCTTTTTCTCCTTAATTTTTCTCTCATTTTTCTAACTCTAAATTTTTATATTTCTTGACTTAGGGGCTGACCTAAGTGACCTCATCCAAAGTTGTGAAAGTTTCCCTTTTTATTTCACAACTTTCCAATTTAAGGTGGGTGGAAAAAATGTTTTCCAACTTCTAGGTGTTTTTATTAAAATACATGTAGAATTCTGAACATGAGCCCTTGAGATATATAATCTATGTATTGTATGTCAATTTTATGTATCAAATCATGAAAATTCTCAAGAGTTGCTCAAAATTGCTATTTATTGAATTTTAGGTGCATGCATGTACAATTTAATGTTCTATTTGATGAATTCTTGTATGAATTGGACATGAATGTGTATGATCTTTGAAATCCATGTTTTGGATGACTTATAACATGGAAAAGTCAAGCATAATTGATTAAATTTCAATTTTGGACTTAAAAATATAAAAATGGAAAGTTGGTGGACTAAATTGCAAGAAAATGAAAGTTAAAGGACCCCTCTTAAAATTTTGAATTTTGGGACTGTACTCAGGTTCAAAAATGACTTTAGGACATTTTAATAAAATTTTAAGAGTTTTAAGATAAATAAAATCAACCTTTAAAAGCCCAAGGACTAGATTGTAAAATTTTGAAAGTTTAAGGGCTACTTTGCAAATTTTGAAACTGTACCAGACCTTAACTTTAAAATTTGAAATTTTTACTCTTAAGGTACTGGAAATTACATATTTTAAATGTATTCCAAAAATCTGGAAAGTAATTTTTCTAAAATTGAGGGACTAAAGTGTAAAAGACTAAACTTGAGGACCCAAATGATATTTCAGGACTTATGCAGCCCATGCACCTGGATATACTAACTTAACTATAACTTAATTATATTTTGGACCCAAGGTTCAAATTTCATAACAATCGCACCCCTAAAAGCCTTAAAGACAATTATTTCAAAATGGGACAAAAATGATATTTTCAAAAGTTAAAGGACCTAAACTTATTTATTTTAAACACTGCTTTTGTCCCAATATCCTACTAACCATAGTGACATTTTCCAACTAGAATCACATTAAAAGCCCTTCCGGTTTGTGAGTTCCGATTATTTTAAACTTAAGGTCCGAATTGGCAATTTCAACAAATTTGGGGCCAATGTGAGAATTTTATAAAAACTCAACCTCAAAACTTTAAAAACACCTGAATCTCTGGATAATTTGGAGAATTTAGGAACTGACCTCATAATATTTCAAGGTCGGGATATTTATTTATTCAATTTTTAACCCCAAAAGTTTTGGTTTTTACAAAACGGGGCTAAATTGTAATTTTTCTTTTATAAAGGACCTAACTCAAATTATTTTTCCTTTTACTAAAATGGCCCTGGACCCTCTGACTTGGAGATTTAATTAAAGTATTTTTTATTTTCTCAAAAACCCGTAACCTATCGGACCGATTCGACCGATTAATACTCGATCGCGGGGCGACTTCCTCGTCTTGCGATTTTGAATCTATAACGGGACTTATGTTCCACATATCTTTCAAGATATCGAAGATTGCTTATTCTTCCGATAATCATCTTCATCCTAATAACTCCATCAACGCCATATTGCTACTCGTGAATTTTCAAAAAATTTCCTGAACTGCTACCCTGAATCAATCATACTCGACTGCCTGGTTGACTGCATGTACTTGTATTTACTTTCCTACCTGAGTCAACTTGGTGTGTCGAGCTCACAGTCGGAATGGATATGTCAGGGATGGAATCGGGCAACTCGGCTGCTATTCCACTCTTCCGGCCCCATCGTCCTAATCCCGCCACTGAGGGACGGAGTGTCCAAAGGAAGCGGGTCGTAGTACTTGAGGTATAATCATGATTATGACAGATCCGAGCCTTGCAAGCTCCACTGTGGATTTTGTCTTTGCCTATGGAGCAATAAGGTGACCGGTCTTGGACCATCTTGCCTGGGGAGTTACAAGGAAGAACGAAGGAATCGCTGTCTGATCCACACGATTCCGGAGTTATCAAACCCATTTGGTTGGCGCTACAAATCCGTACGCAACCGCTACTTGTTTTGCATTGGTTGGCGCTACAAATCCATACGTAACCATTATTTGCCTTGCATGGGATTGGCGTTACATTTCCGTACGCAATCCTACCTGTCTTGACTGAATCACATAGTGCCTGTGTGACCATGAATCTATTTTCTTGAATCGTATAAGTATATTACTTAAATATATTTATCACGACGCTTGTGGACTGTGTGTGAATTCATGCATCATACTCACGCGTTTTCATATAACTGTTTTCTCGCATTAAATATATATATCGCCACACTTGCACACGATCACCCATCCACTGAGATTTCTGTCTCATCCTCACCTGTTTTCTAACCTTAGATGAGGACTTCGTTGAAGATGCTGAACCGACCACGGATTGAGCCCTTGTACCCCGCTTGTTGGATTTACTATCTTCTGCTGTTGATATCGATGGACTTGTTACTATTATTTGTTGTTGGACTTACTACTACTTGTTGTTGTTGTTGGACTCTTTTCTTGTGTTTGTTGTTCGACTCTTGTATTTCCTTCATTCCGGTTTGTAACTGAAGGGCGTAGGACCCTTTGACTTTTAAGTTGTTATTTTTAGATCATATCGGGGATGTAATTTGGATTATGGATATTGTGGACTGTAAGTTGTAATTTGTACTTGTTCTTTATTCCGCTGCTATTGACTCTGTTTCATTGGGTTCTCGATGATATTCGTTTAGACTGTTTGGTTATTTGTATTTAAGTTGTGGATCATCGTCGCGTCCCATTTGGGACGTGACAGGGAACTTTGCTTATTCTGGAAACATGCGGAAGATTTTCGATTATTATCGGATTCGGCTCATCACATCGACGGTATAATTTTGGAGGGAGATAATGAATGGTTGATGACGGGTATGTATGGTAGGCCGGAGGATCACAATAAACATCTCACCTGGGAACTATTAAGAAGTATGATAGCTTCTAATTCTGGAGGATGGTTGTGCCTTGGTGACTTCAATGAAATTTTATACAATTTTGAAAAAACGGGAGGAAGACCAAGGCATAACAATCCCATGACAGAATTTCACGAGGCTATTCACGATGCTCGACTGGAGTATTTGGGATATGATGAATATTCCTTCACATGGACGAATGGGCAAGAGGGGGATGCATTGGGAATTCAGAATGGGTGGAGTCTTATTCGTCCTATCATATCCAATATTTACCAAGGGTGGCCTCGAATTATTGTCCAATTTTAATTGAATGGAAGGCTACAACAGCTCATAGGGGTGGAAGAAAGAGGAAACGAAGGAAGATTTATATATTTGAAACAATGTGACTAATGGATGAGAGTTGCAAAAATGTGATAAACAATAACTGGAATCAGGGGAATGGGTGCAACAATATGTACTCATTGCATCAAAAAATCAGTGAATGTGGTGAAAGCTTGAGGATATGGGAAAAACTCATTTTGGGAATATAGAACATCATATTAGATTGTGTGAGAACCATCTTCAAACCGGTTCGAATGTACTGTGCATTTCTGAGAAGAACAATTGGAGAAGAAGTTGGGTGATCTCTACCAGAAATAGGAGTTAATGTGGCGTCAACGCTCTCGAACAAACTGGATGGAAGAAAGTGATAGAAATACGAGCTTTTTCCATAAGATAGCTTGAGGCAAAAATCATAGGAATACGATCCAAAAAATAAAGGGGGCTAGTGGTCAGTGGGTGATACATGTAAAATATACGTGCATTTATGAGTTTAAAATGATATATAATTTGATGCAATTGCAGGCATATTTAGTGTATTTTACTTGGTTTCCTTAGAAGGGTATGATACTGCGTATTCTTGTAACTTTTACAGGAAACGGAGCTTAAACAAAAAGATATCAGTTAGAAAGCCCAGACAAGATTGAAGAATGTGAAGAGAAGATCGAATACACGAAGAAAACAGAGAAGAACCAATCACACGGCCAGACCATGTGAGACTCACACGCCCATGTGAAATGTCCCCATATGTTTTTACTCATTCGTGCGACTTGTTCGATGGTAGAGTTTCATAGACACATCGCACGACCAGACCGTGTAGAAGGCACACGACCGTGGTTTGTTCGGAGAAAAAATTGAGACCAAAATAAGTTACATGACCCGATCATGTGATCTGCACACGGCCGTGCGGTTTATCATGCGGCTGATTTTTGTTTTATTTTCCCGTCAGAACTCTACAAGTGATCTCTTAAAGCACCTATATAAAGGGACCAAGGCCTTGCACGAATTATCAAGTCACTACATCTGAAAATACGTTAAAATACACTAGGATTATACAAATCTATAGTCTTCTGAGAGAGGAGGGCTAATCTACGAAGAGCACCACAAGGCATTTCGCATCTACGGAAGCACAAGAGTTTCGAAGACTTGGAAAGAAGATCCATCCTAACAAGAAGGGTTCTGTTTTTCTTAGTTTAGATCTCTTGTTTGTACTTAAATGATGTCAAACTATTTGATTTCAACTTCGTCTATGAATTTGTTATCAAATATGTTGGCTAACCATTTTGATCCTAGGTTATAATCAAAACTGTGGATTCATGTTAAATCTATATTGACTATTTTTTTAATTGATTTATGTGTTCTATTATAAGAATTCAAATGCTTAATTCTTGTAGGTGATTTGATCAATAATTTGCATGTCATATTTGTTAGTTCATAATTCGGGGATGAGTTCTAATAAACGAAACTCGAATTCATATATAAACGGGTATAGAGTCGTAAGGTTTATAACTGTTTGTGGGGAGTACTTCAATTCAAATATCTTTTCGGAGTTAATATTAATTGTTGAGTAGGGATGCTAGCGTGATATTAATCAACTGTTTATTTGCTTCGGGAGGGGAAATAAACAAATATAGGAATTGAACCCATAGAAACATATGAATTGGTTTTGATAAACATTAATTGGATTTAATATTGAAGAAACATGTTGAGATTATGTGCGTAGGGTTGCTTTCGTATTTGTTGAAAAGACTTATAGAGTTCGGGATTTTACAAATTTACATATTTTATTTTTACTTATTAATTTGGGATTAGATAAAACTTGTGATTTTCGCTTCAATAAATTAGAATACCATATTATTATAGCTTAAGTGTTTCGTATTCAATTCCTGAGGAATACGGCCTTGTTTGCCATTATTCTATAAACAACGTTGTACACTTGCATTATAGTAAAAAGATTTTCGCGATCAAGTTTTTGGTGCCATTGCCGGGGATTGAAAGATTCAACTTAGATATAGTAATAAGTAGTTCAATCTTAATTGAAGCAAAATTTTTGTAAATATTTTTTATTTTTTTTATTTATTTAGTAAATATTTTTTCAATTTTTTTTTCTTTTGTAAATAATTTTTACTGTTTTGGTTCTAACATTGTTTTTTGTTGAGTACAGATAATGCATGATCACACATTCCAGATTTGCCCAGCTAATATCCTTTGATTTAGAAATCGAAAAGACAACGAAACAGTTAAGAAAAAGATATAAAGCGATGGCGGATGGGAATAATCAGAATGTCACGAATAACATAAACAACGAGGAACGCCCACTTGGGGGAACGGACAGAACCGGATAGTGGAAAGGCCCGCAAGTAGGGCAGTTAGGGACTACTTCTAGCCGATAATTAGTCGAACATATGGGGGTGTGGCCCGTCTGCCGATCAATGCAAATAACTTTGAACTAAAACCTGCATTGATCCAGATGGTTTCACAAAACCAGTTTGGGAGTAGAGCCGTTGAGGATCCAAACGCGCATCTATCGTAATTCTTAGAAATCTGCGATACTGTTAAAATGAATGGTGTTTTTGAGGATATCATTCGATGCCGCCTTTTTGCATTCTCTCTATGCGATAAGGCTAAGGGATAGTTATGCTCTTTATCACCATCCGCAGCAGATTGGGCTAAACTAAGTTAGCAGTTTCTAGCCAAATATTTTCCCCCTAGTAAGACGTTGCAGTTAAAAAGTGAGACCGCCCAGCTTAGGCAGTTAGATGCAGAGCCATTATATGAGGCATGGGATAGGTTTAGAGAGTTATTGAGGAAGTGCCCTTAGCACAGATATCCAGATTACCAACATGATCAATATTTCTATAATGGTTTAAGTGGCAACACGAGAACTATTATAGATGATGCATCTGGAGGTGCTCTACTTGGGAAATATCTAGATGGGGCAATAGAATTGTTAGAGGAGATGGAAAATAATAGTTACCAGTGGCCATCTGAGAGATCTAATGATAAACGTATCGCGGAGATACATGATGAGGATAAGATTGCCATGCTCATGGAACAAATATCCATGCTAAGTATGAAACTGGATGCGATGCAACAAGTAACTTCAAGAGAGTCGACAGTTGTTGTAGAAGAGGCGAATTTCATAGGACAACAGAATTACAACAACATCTACAGAAATACTCAGGCACGCACATATTATAATCCGGGGCTACAGAACTTACAGCCACCTTCGAATTTTGACATGGGTAATCGAGGTAGAACAGAGTCGAGGGAACAGAAACCATCTCTAGATAGAATAGAGGATCACATAACTCAGTTAAATACTAATATGAATGAAAGAATGAAATCTTTGGAAAAATAGTTGGGTCAGATAGCCACAGCAGTAGGCGCCCAACACCAGAAAGGCAAACTCCTAAAAATACAAAGGTAGATCCGGGGGAACAATGAAAATCCATTCGTTTGAGGAGTGGAACGGGATATGAAGGTCCAAAGATGCCAGTTGAACAAGAGGCAGAAGAGGAAGCAATTGAGAAGCAGAACACGACAATAGAAGCTGAGCCAAAACCAGCATAAAAACAAAAGGTAGTCTCTACTCAAACAATTCCGAAAACTGAGGTACCTATCCCTTTCCCGCAAAGGTTTTAGAAAACGAAATTAGATGATCAATTTGTTAAATCTTGAATTTTTTAAGAAAATTCAAATTAATATACCCTTTGTGGATGCTTTAGAACAAATGCCAAATTATGCTAAATTTCTCAAAGATATTATGGCAAAGAAAAGAAAGTGTAGGTCCCAAGGGGTGTTTGTGTTAAGTCTAGAAGGGGGGGTTGAATAGACTTAACCAATTTTCGATTTTTATCCTTTAAATCAGAGTTTTAGTCACAAGTCAGCTTAGTCCTTCAGGGACAACTTAGTTCAACCTCAACAGTAGAGTTAGCCACTCAACATATTTGGAGAGCTATTGATAAGTTAACTCAGCTGAGTGAAGTGACCCTTTTTATAAAAACAACTAACATGGTTTTCAGTGGAAGTCTTACACCCTTAGTTTGAAATATATTTTCAACACTTATTTTAGGTTAAGTTATTATCAATAGGCTTAGCAAATTTATCAATCAGCAATGTGCAAGAATTAAATATGTTGAAAGTAAATAACACGAGCAATTTGTAGTGGTTCGAGGATGGGGTAATTCCTCTACTCCACTCTTCTCCAACTCCTAGAGGTAATCCACTAAAGTAACAATTGTTACAATCTTGATACAACCGTCCAAGCAATCCTTGATCACATAGCTGGCTTCACTACTAGGACCATTTCTTCACAAGACGGTTGTCCTGCGACTTCAGCTCGTTTAGATTCTTGGATTTGATAATGAAGCCCTCCAACGAATCCAAAGCCTTGGTTCGAACTAGAACCTTACTACACTTCCTTCAACCTTGGATGTGCAGACCCCTATGTCTTTCAACAAGTTTCTCTTCAACAGTTTGAAGCTTTCTTTCCTTCACTGAGAGTGTTGGATCGATATACTTCGAGTTTTAGGCTTGAGGATATATTGTATTGCTTGAGAGTATTTTGCTCTTTGCTTGAATGTTTGCATGTATGTGTCTATTGCTTCGTACTCTCTCAAATAAATTCCTCAGCCTTTTATAGTGACAATTTTAAAATGTATCCGTTGAAGAGATAGATGCATTTTCAAACTCCATTTTCATGGTCGTTGGCTTGTCATGTTCTGCAGAAAGTGATGGGGACATTTCCTATTTTAATGATATCTGCAGCTTTTCAAGTTCTGACACTGTTCAGTGCTTTCCATTGGTTTATTCTTTTTTGCACGCTTCCGGGTTGAGCACTTTAAGCATTACAGCATGTCCTTAGTACTAAAATAAGTAACCTCCTCGTCTTGAGTGCAACGGATCCATCACAATCGACTTTGAAATAAGTAACCTCCTCGTCTTGAGTACAAAGAAGAATTACAAAGTACTTACATTCTTTTTGTGTATTTACAAATGAGTAAAAATACAACAAATATGTTTCTTCAACGACTTGACCTTTGTTGCTTTCTTGTTCTTCATCCGCTTCCTCTTCTTCTTGTCTTCTTCTTTCCTTTTTCTTTTCTCATAATTCCTCTTGTGAGCCTGGTCTCTCCTCTTTCTCTCTTCATATGCTCTCATTTGCCTGACGTTTTCTTCTTTTTGTCGCTCCGCAGCCTCCTCATTACGCCTGGCAACTTCTCTGTTCTCCAGTTCTCTAACTCCTTCCCAGTATATGAGATCCTTTTTTAGGGGATCAATATATCGTGTGTCCTTAGGTCTTCTTGGTGGAATGCCTCTTCCTCTTCCACTAGACCTTCCTTTTCCTCTTCCAGAGTCAGCTGCTCTGGGAATTTGTTGACTAGGCTGAGCCCTTAGAGTCAGCTGACTACAGGACTGAGTCTGCTGTCTCCCGGCTATTTGAACAACTTCTAACCCTTTTGCACAGTACAATTCCCATGCTTTTTCAAGATTTATTCCCTTAAAATATCCTTCTGACTTGAGAGTTTCAAACTCCTCAAGTGACCTTGGCTCAGGGCCTGGATGGGGAACATATTTTTCAGTTGAGTCTGAGAACTTCACTGCTGGTGAATCTGGAGGCATCCCTGCTGGCAGACCTTGGAACTTGGATCTCAAATCTTCAATACGACCATGCTACCTCCAATCAATTGCTTGTAATTCAACTTCTATTGCAGCTCGCGATTTTTGAAGGGCCAACTCAGCTTTTTCATTAGCTGACATCTCCTTCGGCAACTGAGAGTGGAGAGAGCTAGTACATAAGCCAACTTGAGATTTATTCCGCATAATTTTCAAGGGGTTGGGGGTGTTTTTTGAGGATTCTTCCCCCTTACTATTGCTTCCTTCCTTCAGGCTATCTTCCCCTTTTTTGGCATCATCATTACCAATTCTAAGAGTTTGAGGAGTTTGCGTCAAAAGACGGTCAAGATTATCATGAGTGACCAAGTGAGATGCTCTCAGTTCGATCTTAGAATCTTCATTTCTGCCTTTATTTCCATCAATTCGGCACGAAGGGTGCTTTCTGTTTTTTAAAGATCCAGTTTATGTTGAAGTCTTAGCAGCTCAAGGTCAGCCTTATGTGTCCTCTCCAATCTGTCAATGTTGTCTCGTTGTCTCTGCTGGAATTGAGCTTGCTCACCACACCAAATCACCAATTTTGCAAAAAGTGATTTAAAGTAGTTAACTTGCTCTCTTCTGAGTGCCTTCGTCTGCATGGTCCATTCTCGAATTCTCAAGACTGCTCCTTGGATGTCTCCTAAAATCATGGCATTGTGGTTATCAATCCGTTGGTTGAGTGCAACAAAGCTTTTCTCCATTGCCTCCATCTCAGCACACATGGCCTTGAAGGCTTTTCTGAAGTCAGCTGCCTCAGGTGACTGATCTTCTGGTAGCACAGAGTCAAAGTCAAAACCAAATGGAACCACTCTCAAATCGTTCGGAACTTGGAATTCTTCTATATTTATCTCAATTGTGTAATTGGAACATTTTCCAGCAGATTCAGTTTCCAGCGAAACTTCATCAACATATGGGAACATATCATCAAATAGTCCAATAGGTACTGAGGAGGGTCCCACTCCTCCTTCGGGAGCCCTACCCTCAGTTCCCTAGCTTTGAGCTCGAGGTGCCTCAACTGTGTGAGTTGCTTCAGCAAACACAGCTGTGGTAGCATGTTGAGCTGACTGGGCTTCATTTGTTTCAATAACTTTGTTGGCTCCAGTGTTTACTTCCTCTTGAGTTGTTGTGGCCCCAGTCGCCTTAGCAATATCACGGGCTTGTGACGGCACCAATGGGGGTCGACTATCAACCAAAACAAACTTCGAAGAGGCAGCTATTTTACGAACCTTTTTCAATTTTGCCACATGTTCCATCTCAGTTGGATCACAAGGGGTTGACTCGGCTTCATTCTCTAAGTCAAGGGACTCGAGCTATACGTTTTTATCCGAGTCATGCATCGCACTTTATCTCTTCCAAATCGGTGACTCGGATGTTGGCATTATTATATGGGAACGGGCAATTTTCTTTTCTCTTGAGCAACACCCCTAGAAGTCTCAACCTCCTGGGGGCCTTCAGCAACGGTATCAACCGCTGCAAGGCCTTCAGTGTTCCCTTCTGCAGACTAAGAAGCATTGGGTCTTTGACAGTGGCATCCTTCAAGGTCTCAACCTCTTGGATTTCACTATCATGACCAACAGTCTCAACTGTTTTGATCTGCTGTCCACCCTGTGCCTCAGCTATTTCAGCAGCTTCCTCAGCCTGCAGTGTAGTTGGAACCTCAGCTGAGACAGTCTTAACCGTCAAAGCGTGATTAGTCCCATTCTGTTGTTCAGTTTGGGTCTCACCTTTGCCTCCTAAATTCAATTTATTGACGTCTCCTATAGCCTCCTCCAACCCGATTGTAGTGTGTTCAGTTTTGCCCTTAGCTAGTGTACCAGCTGAATCACAAGCAGTGGGGTCAACTGACACTTGAGACTCGGTTGCTCCATTTGAGTTTTCAACCATCTGGGCAGTTGCCTTAACAACTTCAACAGGGCGTGGCTCAATTAGGTTACCCACTACATCTTCATCCCTAACTTCATTCCCAGCCTTCCTGGATTGTCCTTCTGAGTGAGATGGTGAGGTTGTGGCTTCGATTGAGCTCAAAGTTTAAAGAATAGCAGGGGTTTGGAGAAATTTGGATAGAAAATTCTCCAGGACCCCTGAGCATAGATTGCTCGTGCATCACTAGGGACTATTTTACTGCCTGTTTCAGATGAGCCTTTTCCACAGGATCAGCTGTATCGATGATCTCTACGTCACTGTTGCTTCCACTGGTTTCGATATCAGGGATCTCCGCAGCTGTAGCCCCAAATAGACATATGTGGGACTCAGCGGCCTCAATGGACTTTCCCCTTTACAGTGCCTTAGTCCTCTCAGCATCTTTCTTTTCATGCAATAGGACTATGCAAAAGTCTGAATTAAGTCCAGTGATAACAGAGATGATGTCCATGAATCTTAGGAGGTATTCCTCCTCATCGATCATATCGGGCCTTTCAAATTGGACTCGGCTGGCGCTTAGCTTCCAAGATCTCCATGCGCATAGTCTATCTTCGATTTCTGGATATGCTGGGGATAATGGACGAACATCATCATCTTGCATAGGCTCTTTAGTAGTCTTCTCTACCTCAACAACAGAAGTATCGGTCTGAGGTAAAACAACTGAATCATCCTTGATTGTATCAGTTGTGTCTTGTCCAACTGTACCTTTGATTGTATCAGTTGTGTCTTGTCCAACTGTACCTTTGATTGTATAAGATGTGTCTTTTTCAGTAACAACTGACTTCTCTTGATTGTATCAGTTGTTTCTTGTTCAGCGGTGGGCCTCCCAGTTGTATCTTGTTTAGATGTACGTGGTTGGGCAACTGCTTGAGTTTCTTCAACAGTGTTTTGCACACCATCGACATCCTTTAGTTTTTGCTGCTCAGTGACAACAACTTTCTCATTCTCAGTTGTGGATGATACAACTGGCTCTACAGCTTTGGTAGTCGCCCTTACGATCCTCCACCTAGTCCTTCGGAGAGGAACTTCTGACTCAACTTATCCTAGCTCCTCAACCGTGAATAATGTCTCTTTTGTCTTCTTTTTCTTACCAGCTGGCTTGGGAGGCGCAACTGTTCTCTTCTTTCTTACAACATGGGAGGGAGCTGGAACATGTTTTGGTGAGTGTTAGGTGTGAAAACACTCACCTAATCTACCACAAGTGCATGGTTGTCAAGTTTTAATATAGTGTGATGAGTAGGGTTGTCGTATCCACATGAATGTGTGTGTAAGTACCAAATATAAACTACCTATGTTATATCTGACTAATCAATAGTAGATGGATTTCTCAATTTATCTATATCTAACAACAACTTGATGTAATCAATTAAAATATAAACATCTAAATCTATGGGAGAATGAATTCTAGAGGTTTGGTTCACCTAGTTTTCTCTTATGTTATCAATATAGTTTATCAATCACAATTTATCAATTTATAAGCCAAAATTCCTCCACTAATCATTTCCTCTCAAGTGTCAAATGATTGTAGATTTCAATTAAGATATCAATATCTTCATAAAGATCACAAATTAAAACCTTAACATAATCCATGAATCTCAATAAATGGCTTCAAAGGTTTCAAAAAATTCTCAATTCTATGAAATTAGAGGTTATGCTATTTCAAGGACATATATTGAATTACTTTTCTCAAGTATCAAATCAAATACACCCAACAATCTAAATTATCGATCAAGTAATTTAGAAGCAATTAATCAAAATAGCATAAATAAATTGAAGCATATAGATTGATAAACCACAATCTCAAAACATAAGTTCAAACTTAAGTTACATCAACCTCTATAATTAAACAGTTTAGCTCATGATGAAAATAGAAAGATCTGTAACAAAATGATAATACATCTTAAATGATTAACAAGAAGAAACAAAGAAGGAATTAAAGATTAAAGAAGAATCTTATCTATTTTTAGATGATAGATGTCTTCCATCTTCTTCCCCAACGCTTTCCTTGTGTCTTGTTGGTGTTTTTCTCTTCCCCCAGGTGTTCTAGATCCTTATTTCACGCCCCCAAGGTGATTATTTATAGTGCCCCCTCATCTAAGATATGAAAATGAGTTTTTCCTAGTTTTGTCCACCCAGAGGCACTGCGGCGCTAGGAAACGGGCATTGCAGCGCCTTCCCACAAATCGCCACTGCTCAATTTTGTGGCAGCACGCTGCAGCGCCCATTTATGGCACTGCAACACCATCTAAAGTTTAGAATTTGCTTTTGGAGTCTTCATAAAAGTTGTAGTCCTATCTCTTAGATTTTCATAACCACTTGAATCAACTCAATATCAATTTTGTAGAAATAATTATGGCAAAATACTAAACCCTAGCAGTGCTGGAAATTCTGACGTGTTTGTGTGTTTCTTGAGGTCAATCCCCTTGTTGTTTGATCATTCATACTTCTTCTGACACACGACTAATTACTATGACTCTACGACAATTACCTTACAATTAGCTTATCATTCGGTAACGTATCCGAAATGGGTGATTAAAGACGTTTTGGTAAGGGTAGACAAATTCATCTTTCTAGCAGACTTTATTGTGTTGGAAATGGAAAAAGATCGGGATATCCCACTCATTTTGGGAAGACCATTCTTAGCCACAGGTAGAGCATTAATTGATGTGCAAAAAGGTGAGTTAACATGAGGGTAAATGATGAACACATATTATTTTTTATTTATAAAGCTATGCAATTCCATGAAAAAGTCGAACATTGCAACATAATTGATATACTAACACCATGCATGGAGGCTGAGTTTGAACAGGTTGTGATGAAGACACGTTGGAATGGTGTTTGACCCACTCACAAGAGACGAAAGGTATGTGTTTTGATATTACTAACAATGAAAATTTTGATTATGTGCTTGTCTTAGACTCAACGGAGAAGAAATACCGGAGAAGTACACAAGACATTTCACACGGTTGAGTGGGCCATCCAATAGGCTACTTCCTATATAGACAATACATACGACTATGTGCATCTACGCGAATCAACCGTGCAACAAGAAGAGGATAGAACACACGGCCGTGTGAGCTTACATGGTCGGGCCGTGCGATTTGTCTCTAAAGATGAAAATTCACACGGTCATGTGGGGCTACATGACCCGACCGTGCGATTTGCTTCTTCGACCCCAAGTCCAACAGATGAGCTCTTGGCTTTCTTAGAACGTAAACCTCTTCAGGACCACCTCCAATATGTATTCTTGGGCGAAAAAGAGACCTCCGGTAATAGTTTCTTCTTCCCTTACTGCAAATCAATTGGATAAACTGCTTAGAGTCTTAAGGAAACATAAAACTGCTATCAGTTGGTCTGTTTCTGATTTAAAAGGTATAAGTCCCTCGATTTGCATGTATAAAATAAGAATAGAAGATGATTGTAAACCTTCTATGCAACACCAACGTAGACTTAACCCAATTATGCAAGAGGTCGTTAGGAAAGAAGTTCTTAAATGGTTAAATAATGGAATCATATTTGGAAATTTTGATAGCAATTGGGTTAGTCCGGTACAAGTCATGCCAAAGAAAGAGGGGATTACAATAGTAAAAAATGAAACTGAAGAAATTATAGCCAGTAGGGTAGTTACGGGTTGGTGTATTTGCATTGATTATCAAAAGTTAAACGCAACAACTCATAAAGATCACTTCCCCTCCCTTTATGAAACAAATGCTAGATCGCCTTGTAGGTTACGAGTATTATTGTTTCCTGGATGGGTACTCGGGGTATAATCAGATCGTGATTGCTCCCGAGGACCAAGAAAAGATAGCATTTATATGTCTTTATGGTGTTTTCACATTCTGTAGACTACCATTTGGGTTATGCAATGCACCCGCAACTTTTCAAAGATGTATGATGGTGATATTCCATGGCATGACTGAGGATATAATGGAAGTCTTAAAGGATGACTTCTCGATTTTTGGTAGTTCATTTGATCATTGCTTGCATAATCTAACCCTTGTTTTGCAGAGGTGAGATGAGACGAACTTAGTGTTGAATTGGGAAAAGTGCCATTTTATGGTACGAGATGGTATTGTACTCAGTCATCGTGTTTCCTATACAGGTTTAGAAGTTGACCGAGCAAAGGTGGCATCAATTGAGAAGCTTCCACCTCCAAAGAATGAGAAAGCAGTGAGGAGTTTTTTGGGACATGCGGGTTTTTACAGACCATTTATTCATGATTTTTCAAAAATAACTAAACCCCTTTCCCATTTGCTTGAAAAAGATGTACCTTTTGCTTTCACCCCTGATTATTTGTAGGCTTTTGAAACATTGAAAAAGGCTCTGGTGAGTGCACCAATTTTTATTACACCCGATTGGAGTTAGCCATTTGAAATAATGTGTGATGCAAGCGACTATGCAAAGATGAGCCGCATTAGGACCAAAACGCGAAGCTTTTTCGTGTTATTTACTATGCAAGTCGTACATTTGGATCCAAGACATCAATATTACACCACAACTGAAAAAGAATTACTTGCAGTGGTGTCCGCATTTGATAAATTTCGGGCATACTTAATTGGGACAAAGACAATAGTCCATATGGACCACGTTGCGGTCAAATACCTATTCGCAAAGAAGGATGTCAAGCCAAGGCTCATTCGATGGATACTCTTGTTACAAGATTTTGACATCGAAATTCAGGATCGGAAAGGATGCGAGAACATGGTAGTTGATCACCTCTCATGACCCGAGCAAATGGCTAACAAGAACACAAAAGGCACAACCATCAAAGAAACATTCCCGGACGAGTTAATTCTGATGGCCAAAATAACCATCCCCTGGTACGATGATATTGTAAATTATTTAGTAACCGGGGTTCAACCACCAGATATCACATATCATGCAAAGAAGAAATTTTTTCATGATGTGAGATATTTTTTGTGGGATGAACCTTTATTATTTAAAAGATATGCAGATTCAGTTATTAGGAGATGTGTACCTCAAGAAGAATGGGCAAGCATTCTGGAGTAATGCCATTCATCACCATGTGGAGGTCACTTTGGCCCAACACGCACTGCGGCTAAGGTATTACAGTCCGGTTTCTTTTGGCCTTCTATTTTCCAAGATTGCCAAAAGTTTATTTTGCAGTGCGATAGGTGTCAACGTATGAGAGGAGACACGGGATGCCATTGGCTAATATAATAGAAGTAGAATTGTTCGATGTTTGGGGTATAGATTTCATGGGACCATTTCCAGTTTCAAATGGGTACATTTCACCTTGAAGTGGACTATATATTCAAATGGGTGGAAGCAATCCCTACTAAAACAAATGATACCAGGATTGTGTTGAAATTATTGCAAAGGAATATCTTCACAAGGTTTGGCACTCCACGAGCCCTTATTAGTAATGGATGATCTCTCTTTTGCAATAAATTGTTTAACAATATGATGGAGAAATATGGAGTGAGACATCGAGTGGCCGCCACCTACTATCCGCAGTTAAATGGGCTAACTGAGGTTTCAAATAGGGAGATTAAACAGATCTTAGAAAAGACGGATAGTACAAATCGGAAAGATTGGGCTTTAAAACTTGATGATGCTTTATGGGCTTATCATACGGCATACAAAAACCCTTTTGATATGCCTCCGTATCAATTAGTTTTTGGGAAGTCATGCCACCTTCCGGTGGAATTAGAACATAAGGCAATTTGGGCAGTAAAAAAGCTTTGACATGACGGTAGTAGGAGAGAAAAGAAAATTGCAAATAAGCGAATTAGAGGAATTTCACCAAGATGCATATGAGAATGCCCAAATTTACAAAGATCGCATAAAAAGATAGCATGACAAGAGAATTTTAAGAAGAGAGTTTTTACCCGGGCAAGTGGTACTTTTATATAATTCTAGATTGAAATCTTTTCTGGGTAAACTTAAATCAAGATGGTCGGGTCCGTTTGTCACTAAAAAGGTCCTATCACCGGAAGTAGTTATTGAACTACTAGCAAAGGATGGTCGAGCCTTCATAGTGAATGGGCAAAGAGTTAAACATTATTATGAGCAAGAAACGCAGCAACAAATTTCGACCATCGACTTGATCGAGCCATAAGACAATTAAGAGTCTGGCTGAAGACATAAAACTTAGCGCTTGTTGGGAGGCAACCCGATATCCGATTACTGTAAGTAATTTATTTTACGCATTCCTCTTTATTTTAATAATTTCATCATATGTTCGGGATGAAGCATATTTTAAGTTTGGGGGAGTTGTCAAGAATGCGTAAGTAAGTATTGTTGTATTGTATTTAGGATTGTATGTAGGGCATGAAATTTGCATTAAAAAAATTAAAAAATTCGATTTGTTTAGGAATTTTTGATTTTTTGTTTTTATTATGTTAGCATGTTTATCACTTAGCACATTTAATTGCTTTTGTGTTAGAATCAAAAATTCAAAAAAGTACAAAAAGCTTCCGCATGATTTTACTATGAACATTTGATTTTATAAGATGAAATATTTTTTGTGAATAATGTGATGAATTATTGAGGAGATATCTTTTACTTGTTTTGTGCCTCATGCGCTTTCATATTATGCAGTCTTATTTTTTCTTGATTGTGTCATTCATGAATGTTAGAATTTTCTAGAACTTGTTTTGGTATCTTCATTGAAACCATGCGTGTGTGCAATTTTTGAAAATAATTTAAGGCCATCTTTGTTTAGCCTACTTAGCCTAAAAAGCCTTTATGAACTCATGATTCCCTAGTTAGTCACTTTGAGATGAAACGTTTTATTGTTAGCCACGTTTTGATCTTTAAAATTGAAAGATGATTTTTATCCCTAAAACTACTTGAGCTTATAAAAGATGAATAGTTTGAGAGAGATGTGGTGAAATTGTGAAAAAGGGAGAATGATGGCAAAATAATGAGGGATGAGCAGTGCTTAGGTAAATGAAAGAATGATGAAGCTCGAAAAAGAAAACTAATTTCTGAAAAAGAAAAAAAATCGATCATGAGAAGAAAAGAAAAGAAAAGAAAAAATTCTAAAAATTTTGAAAAATAAAAATAAAAATTGAGAGCTTGAGGATAAAGAAAAAGAAAGAAGGCAAAAGGGCCAAAGAATGAAAAAGATGAAAAAAAGGTGGAGTTGAGTTGAAAAAAGAAAATATATTGAAAGAATGATTTTTAGATGAAATTGGGTTGGTGAGTTGAAAGTCTGTGTACTCAAATTCTATTTGCTCAAGTCAAGTCACTTAATCCAAAATTTTCTTACCCTTACCAAAGAGCCTACATTACAACCAAATGAAAAGTCTTTTTTGATTCTTAAATTGTGCACACTAAAGTGGTAGAGATGTTAGACGATTTGCAAGCTTATGGTAGTTCTACATTCATTGAATTGAGTTGAGCGTATACACGTCCTAATACTTTGAGAGTTGAGTGATACACTACTTCTTGTGAGTCGCGATGTCAAGTACCCGAAAGAGTATTGATTATGCTAAACTTGTGATTGATGATTTCAAGATAATGAATTGCATGGTTTACTTGAATATGGAGTCGAATGAGATTGAATGTCTATAGTGTTCTTGTGTGTTCTTTGTACCCCTTGAGATTATTTTTCTTAATTTGCTCGAGGACGAGCAATGGTTTAAGTTTGGGGGATTTTGATACGTGTAAAATATATGTGCATTTATGAGCTTAAAATGATATACAATTTATACATTTGCACGCATAATTAATGTATTTTACTTGGTTTCCTTAGAAAGGCATGATAATGCGTATTCTTGTAACGTTTTACAGGAAACGCAGCTTAAACAAAAAGATATCAGTTATAAGGCCGAACAAGATTGAAGAATGCAAAGAGAAGATTGAATACACGAAGAAAATAGAAGAACTAATCACACGGTCAGACCGTGTGAGACTCACACGCCCAAGTGAAATGTCCCCGCGTGTTTTTACACATTCATGCGACTTGTTCAATGGTAGAATTTCAGAGACACATCACACGACCAGACCGTGTGGAAGGCACACGACCATGTGGTTTGTTTGGAGCAAAAAACAAAGACCAAAATAAGTTACACGACCCGACCGTGCGATTTGTCCTATGGCTGATTTTTGTTTCCTTTTTCCTTCAGAACTCTACAAGTGATCTCTAAAGCACCTATATAAAGGGACCAAGGCCTTGCACGAATTATCAAGTCATTACATCTAAAAATACATCAAAATACACTAGGATTTCACAAATTTATAGTATTCTGAGATAGGAAGGCTAATCTACGAAGAGCACCACAAGGCCTCTCGCATCTACGGAAGCATAAGAGTTTTGAAGGCTTGTAGAGAAGATTCATCCTGACAAGAAGGGTTCTATCTTTCTTAGTTTAGATCTCTTGTTTGTACTTAAACGATGTCAAACTATTTGATTTCAATGTTGTCCATGAATTTGTTATCAAATATGTTGGGCTAATCATTTTAATCCTAGGGCATAATCAAAACTGTGGATTCATGTTAAATCTATATTTATTGTTTTCTTAATTGATTTATGTGTTCTATTATATGAATTCGGAAGTTTAATTCTTGTAGGTTATTTGGCCAATAATTTGCATGTCATATTTGTTAGTTCATAATTCGGGAGATGAGTTCTAACAAACAAAAATCGAATTCAGACATAAACGGGCATAGAGTCATGAGGCTTATAATTGTTTGTGGGGAGTTCTTCAATTCAAAGATCTTTTGAGAGTTAATATTAATTGTTGAGTATGGAAGCTAGCAATTGGTATTAATCAACTGTTTATTTGCTTTAGAAGGGAAAATGAACAAATATAGGAATTGAACCCATAGAAACACATGGATTGGTTTTGATAAACAATAATTCGATTTAATATTGAAGAAGCATGTTGAGATTATATGCCTAGGGTGCTTTTGTATTTGTTGAAAAGACTTGTGGAGTTCAGATTTTTACAAATTTACATATTTTATTTTTACTTATTAATTTTGGATTAGGTAAAACTTGTAATTTTTGGTTGCTCAATAGAATTGGAATACGATGTTCCCATATTCAATCCCTGAGGAATACGACTTTGCGTGCCATTATTTTATAAACTACGTTGTACACTTGCAGTATAGTGAAAAGATATTTGCGATCAGTGGGTGGAAGAAGAGGATCAGATTTTGAAGGTGTTTGAATCCTACTTCTTAGAATTATTTGATGCATCACCTAGCTTAGATATGGATAGAGCTCTCGATGAACTTGAACAAAAAACGACGAGGGAAATGAACGAGACGCTAACCCAACCATGGACAAATGAAGAGATTATTGAGGCCCTTGCTCAAATGCACCCTACGAAAGCACCAGGACCCGACGGTATGCCCGCTATTTTCTTAATTTCAAAAATTCTGGTCTACGGTTAATAAGGATGTCATTTCTGTCGTGCTTAACATTCTAAATGGCAACATGAGTCGGGCTTCCATTAATCACACATACATTGTTTTAATCCCAAAAAGGAAAAAAAAACCCATTTCTATCACTGATTTACGGCCTATTAGCTTATGCAATCTGATTTTCAAGTTGATTACAAAAATCATTGCCAACAGATTTAAAAAAATTCTTCCTTCCTTAATTCATCCCACTCAATCAGCTTTTGTGCCAGTTCGATTAATTACAGATAATGCCCTTGTTGCTTTTGAGATTTTCCACCATATGAAACATAATTTGGCAAAAAATTAAAGGATCATTTGCTCTTAAACTAGACCTGAGTAAGGCCTATGATCGCGTTGAGTGGATTTTTCTTAAAAGAGCTAAGCTAAAATTAGGTATTTATCCTTCTTTTGTGGAGCTTATTGTGAGTTGTGTGAGTTTGGTGTCTTTCTCAGTGTGGTCAATGGTATACCAGGGAAAACTTTTCATCCCTCTCGTGGGCTCCGACAAGGAGACCCGCTTTCTCAATATCTTTTTTTGTTGTGTGCAGAAGCTTTTAATTTCCGCAATGCTTAGACATGCGACAACTACTGGATCACTACACGATATCCGTTTGTGTCATCGAGCTCCAGAAGTTTCACATCGATTTTTTACTGATGACAGTATAATTTTCGAGAGAGCTACGAACAACGAAGTCGATACCACAATGGAGATTATTAAGTCATATGAGATGGCACCGGGACATGCATAAATTTCGAGAAGTCAGCCTTATGTTTTAGTAAAGGGGTCCCTCAAGCTAAAAGATTGGAACTGGCAGTAAGAATGGGGGTGGAGGTAGTAGGCAAACATGTTATCTATCTTGGTCTTCCAACGGTTATTGAGCAGTCTAAATCAGAGATATTCCAGAGTATCATCGATAGAGTTCGGAAAAATTAAAAGGATGGAAGAGCAATATTCCAGGTATCATCTCATTAAGGTTGTAGAGTTTAGAGCGAAAAATATGCCAAAACCTAAATCTATTGTTGGTAATTTCTAGGAAAAAGAACATGGAACGCAATTCATTGGATTTCTTGGGGTCGGTTGATCGTTCTAAATCGGATGGAGAGATGGGTTTTCATGATTTTCGTTGTTTCAACGCTACGCTTGCTAAACAAGGATGGAGACTAGTGAATGAGGGACAATCACTACTCGAACAAATATTAAAGCGAGATATCCCTTTGAAAACTTTCATCGAGAAAAAAAGCTATAATCCAACAACCTAAATATTCTATCGTGTGTATTTGGAATATTGATGGAGAGACTGAATTTGGAAAGATCCTCGAATACCACCATCATCAAAATCTATACAAATAAATTTTCTAACATAACCCTTCCCCTATACTATATATATAGGGAGGAGATCCTGTGAGACCATAGCATTAGGTGAGATCGTAGGGACAAATCTACACCACGAAAAAAAAATTCATGGCTAAGATACACCTAATAAATGCAGCAATTAGAATGAAAAAAATACATGTGCATGGGTAAAATAGGAATAGAAAAATATACCAAAATTAGCCGCCCTCATTATTTTGCTACAAATTCGGAGCGTGATCTGTTATTGATTCGTTCCTTCAATCACGCTGTCAACCATCATCTCTCCTTCTTCAACATACTGCATAATTTGTACCCTGCATACTGCATATTTATGTTATGTATATATATTGTTCAAAATTTGCATATTTAGTATGAAAAAAATGTATTACATTAAAATTTTAATAGTGTGCTTATTTAGAATATGAATATTGTATATATATGTTTTTTATTGTGTATACTTAGAATAAAACAAGAAAATATTGAAATACATTAGGCATTGGTCCTTATGATTTATACCCTGCATACTGCATATTTATGTTTTGCATATATTGTGTTCCAAATTTGCATATTTAGTATGAACAAAGTGTATTACATTAAAATTTTAATAGTGTGCTTATTTAGAATAAGAATATTGTATATATAGGTTTGTTATTGTGTATACTTAGAACAAAATAAGAAAATATTGAAATACATTAGGCATTGGTCCTTATGATTTATACACTGCATATTGCATATTTATGTTCTGCATATATAGTGTTCCAAGTTTGCATATTTAGTATGAACAAAGTGTATTACATTAAAATTTTAATAGTGTGCTTATTTAGAATATGAATATTGTATATATAGGTTTGTTATTGTGTATACTTATAACAAAACAAGTAAAATATTGAAATACATTACGCATTGGTCCTTATAATTTATACCCTACATACTGCATATTTATGTTCTGCATATATAGTGATCCAAATTTGCATATTTAGTATGAACAAAGTGTATTATGTTAAATTTTAATAGTGTGCTTATTTAGAATAGGAATATTGCATATATAGTTTTATTATTGTGTATACTTAGAACTGAACAGAGACGTGAAATGGATTGAGAAAAAAAAAAAACAGAGTGTATTTTGAAAATATAATCGACATCTTAAATCGCGGGGAGAGAGATATGGTAAGATTTTTTTACCAATTATTGTTAAGGATATTAATTCGAAAATGCCAAATTACCCTTAATCCTCCCAATAAATCCCGTGCCTACTAAAAATAAGAGGAAAAATCTGGACCATTACTACTTTCAATCCAATGACCATGATATGTGTAGGTCCCAAGGGGTGTAAGTGTAAGGTTTAGAAGGGGGGGGGTTGAATAAACCTTACCAAATTTTCGATTTAGTCCTTTTAAATCTACTGATTAGTTCTACACAATTGTGTCCTTGATGGACAATCGAATTAGTCACTCAAGAGAGTTAATCTCTCAACGACTTTCAAATGAGCCGTTGATGGAGTAACTCACTTTTGGCTACAATTTAACTCACCGTGGTTTTATTTTTCAAATGGAAGACTTAACACCCTTAAGTTTGATTAAGCAAAATATTAGAGCTTGATTTAGTACTTGTAAATTATCAAATGGATAGCAAATTTATCGTGAGATATAAGCGAGTTAAAAGTGCGGAATTTAAATGTTTGAAATGTAAATGACACAAGAAAGTTTTTATAGAGGTTCGAAGATGGGGTAATTCTTCTACTCCTCTCTTCTCCAACTCCTGGAGGAATCCACTAAGTAATGATCGGTTTACAAAGTGGTAGCAGTCCGGATACAAGTCTTGATCACAACAAATGACTTGATCCTTAGGGACTCGATCCGAGACGCCTTGATCACTCACCAAGCTTCTCGTGCGACTCGAAGCTTCTTCACGGGCTTTGCCTTGCTACTACACTCACTTGCTCAAGCTCTTTGGATTTGATCACGAAGCCCTCCAAAAGCTTAAGACTTGGTTCAACCTTGAACCTTTCTACAATCCTTCCGGAATGTAGACCCCTTGTTTTCGATATTTTTCTCTTCAACCGATTGAAGTTCTCTTTCCTTCACAGAGTGTTGGATTGATGTACTTGAAATGTGCAGGCTTGAGGATTGAGATTGTTTCGATTTTTTAATGTGCTTGTGTATTTCACGTATGTGTCATTCATGCATCCTTCTCTCTCAAACAAACTCCTCACCTTTTATAGTGAACTTTCAAAAATTTGCCCGTTGAAGAGATAGGCTTATTTTTGAAAATCACTTTGCGATCGTTGGCTTGCGCTTCTTGGAATTGCCATTTCCTCGTATGAATTGTTCTTTCACCTTTTCGTAGTTCGACACGGTGTAGTGCTTCCCATTGGTTCATTCCATTTGCACGCTTCCTGGGACCGAGCACTCCGAGAAAGGTGGTATGGAGATATTACTTGTTTAAGTAAATCTCTTGATTTAAATACAACGGTTCTTTTTACGATTATCTCGACTTGACCGCATTTCCTTGCTTTCCCCAGGTGACTTAGAGTCGACTTCCAATCATTGGATGACTCTTCCGTCACTTCAACTTGAGACTTGGCTTTTCTTGAGCTGATTTGATGATGCTCCACTCACCGCATCTCGGTGCTTCTTCAAAGAGTTCCCGTCTACTCCTCTTTGCCATACTCGGTTGTCTCACAAGAGTCTTCCTTCCAGATCTTGATTGTCTTCTTGCATGTTAGGGCGTAGTCTTGTCTTGACTCGGCTTGGCCACTTATTCATTACAATGCATTTTACAACAAGAATTGGGGTGCCAACTTTCTATTCTAAGTTTTAACATGGCATTCATCAAAATCTAAACAATAAAATTCCTAACAATTTCCCCCTTTTTGATGATGCCAAAACTTAAACCGTACAAAGATGCAAGTAACAAAGATACATACAGATAGTGTATTGACATAGAATGTATGCGCAGAATCAATCTTTTTATTGATCATATCATTCTTGTACTTAACACGACTGTTTACAAGGTGTATCAGAGTATATAATTGTCTTCAACAAAAAAAAATTATAGCTTTATTACAGAAGACTTACATGGTATGTAATTACATGATAAACTACACGAAGGGTTGGACAGCAACACTTCATCTCCTTCGATGTCTCCTTCTTTCATCTTGATCGGATCTTCTTCTCTTCTTCTTTTTTCTCTCGTCGCCACCCTTCTTTTTCTTCTCATATGCTTTCCTGCAGCCTTCATCTCTTCTTATTCTTTCCTGTCTCTCCCGCCATAGTTGAGTTTGTCTCTTGTTTTCTTCTTCTAATCTCTTTGCATACTCGGCGTTAGATTTAGCCACTTTTAAATTTGCTACTTGGTCAAGACCACCCAGAGATCCCTCCTTTCTTTCCCCGGATCTACGTATTCAATATTCTTGGCGAGGCCTGGGTCTCAAGCTTCTTCCTCCACTCATCGCTTCTTCCTCTACCTGCGGGCGTATCTTTGTCTTCGGGGTCTTTTTTCCACCGAGTGACCATGGAGTGACTCCGCAGAGTGATCGGGAAGTCTCCGCCGTCGCCTTCTTCACATAAGGCGAGACCCTTTTCCCAAGATAAGTCCCAAGCTTGAGCCATGGACATATTTGCAAAATATCCTTGATTCGAGCGTTTTGAATTCGTCAACGATCGTGGCTCTGTCCCGACATCGAAATGGCATACGTGTCTCTGTAACCGGAATGCCTCCATGTTCTTTCAAGATGTTCATCACCCTGGCATCCATTCTTCCTTCCACTTCCTTCATCCCCGCTTCAATTGCTTTTCTCTTCTCGGCCATAGATACAACAGAGTGTTGGAGTGGCGAGTCACGGGAGTTTGTCTTATAATGTCACCGTGATGACAGACCTTGTTGGGGGTTTGTGCAATCATTAATGTCACATCTGCGATCCTTCCCCCTCAACAAGCTTTCCTTTCTTCTCGTTTCAAGACTTCCTCAAATGATTTTCCTTCTCGATTGTTCCCTTCTCACCGCTTCCTTTCCTTTCAAATTTTTCTTTTTGTTTTAAGGTATTCCTCTTCCCCTTTTTGGCATCATCAAAGGATAGAGGAACCCCAGGAACATCTTTGGCAAGCATGAAGTCGAGTCTTCGATGGTTGAGTTACGCTTCAAGTCTCGTGCGTTGTATGCGACGGAATTCGAATCTAGTAGCGTTGGATTCTCACAAATCGCTTCATCTCACCATGAGAAGGTTGAATTTTCTAGTCATGTGTTCTTCCAAACGCGTATATCATTTGTATTTTGCTCACGCAGCAGACTTGATTTCGGCAAGGTGTGAGCTTCATGCATATGCTCAATGTGTTCTCTCGGCTTCGTTTTTGCATCAACATTTTCACTCTCCACACCAGAGCTTGTTGAACAAAGTTCAAGTATCTCACCTGTCCACACGCATTGATTCTTCTTTGTTGCCACCATTCCCTTATCCCGACCGTGATGCCTCTCAAGTCACCGTAAGGTTGGCATCTCTGTTGTCCAGGCGCATGTCCAAAGAGGCCTCGATGCCTCTCCATCCGTTCAACCTCGGCAAAGAGTGCCTTGAACACTTCTCGAACTTCACTTGATGATTCTTCATTGCGGATGATGGCCATACAAATCGAAATCAAAATCGGCCGAACAATGGTGCCCGAGTGAAAAACAGGGAGGTGGTCCGTGATAGCGTGCTTGCTCATTTTCGACTCTTCGTGGAGTTCTCGTATCTCCAAAGGAGAAAGGGAAAGATTCTACAAAAGATTCATCACTCGCCGACCGGATGCTCGATGATGAGCGGTGCGCGTGAAGTTCTTTTGGGAATCGATCTCGCTGCAGGCTTGAGGAGCTGCGCGATGGTCTCTTGTTGAGCTGGGTCTTGTTGTGAAGTAGACCCGCTTGCCGAGCCTCAACGTATCTTAATGCCTTCGTTGGTCTCACTTGGTTTTTCCATTTCAAGATGACGGTCCTCGGCCTTATCGGTGGCGTCATCGGACGATGATGAGATTTCCATTGGTGGCTCATCATCAAAGTTAAAAGTTTGACGAGTAGTCTTGGGATCGACTTACTCGTGCTTGGAACACCCGCACCGAGTCTTTTGGATTTGGCATGGGGAATGACTCGAACTTTCTTCTTTGCCTTCCGATCCCGAAAAGTGACATCGTGGTTGTCCTGGGAATCATGAAGTGCGCGATCTCCTTCTCGGATGGGTCGATGATAGCGGGAGGGATGTTCTCTCTGCAGCTTCTTTACCCCGGAAAGTCTCAACCTCCCGTGGACCTTCATTACCTCCGGCTCTCTCTCTGCTGCGAGGCCTTGTCCTCCCTTTCGACGTGTCAATCGTCTTAGGTCTCTTACACATGGCATCCATTGGAGTCTCAACCCCATGGATTGCACTTTCATCGCCCCAGTGTTAACTCCCGGGCTGTCCCTCATGTGCCTCGATCAAGCGTCGGCGGCGTCGCACGACCTTTCGAGCGGTTGGCACCTCACCGAGACATCTCAATACCGAGCTTCGTTGATGGCAACTTGTTGTTCTTCTTGTGATTGTAATTTCTCTTCTTTGCCTCCTTGATTTTTTGTGGAGTCATCTGCAAGATCCTCCGACCTTGCTTGCGGTGGAGAAAGTTTCCCCTCACCGGGCGCACCACCGAGTGACTTGGAGTGGGGTCACTCGTCTCCAAACTCCCGGTTGTTTCGAATGATGGTTCAGCTTGGGGTAGGTGGTGGCACACCTTCAATAGGGGTTGGCTCTCTCTTGGGGTCCCCACTATCCCGCCATCGCCATTTCCTTATTGCCTTCTTCCGAGTGAGTCAGGAAGTGGTAGCGGAACATCGGTGGTTATTTGCTTCAACCACTCCCATTGGATCGATTTCACCGTGTTCGGAGGACTCTCCTGGTCCCTCCATCGATCTTTGCTCGTGAAGGATTCTTGATTCGTGCAATGCTTGCTGCATTTGCAACTCTTATGTGGCAAAGCGGATTCTCAGTTTCCTCGTCACTTTCGGAGAAGACATCAAGGAGAGGATGTGTGTGTTCGTGGTGCCGGAGATAGGGCGGATGCTTGCCTTCTCACGTGCTTCGCTTCTTCACTTGCTTTGCTCTCTCCCTGTCCTTGTAGATTTGCGGGATGTCTAAGCGATTGTCCTCATCAAGTCTTTGGGAGCACGATAGTTAGGCGAGGAAATTTAGCGAGCCTTCTTTTCTTCTATGAACTCGGCCGTTGGAACTGTTCCCTTGATTTGCTCAACTTCCATTTTCTCCACTCACGCAGACGATTTTGGATGTCGGGTAAGGTGGAGATAGGATCATTACATCACTATCCGCTTGGGTTGGTTCTTCTTGTGTTTCACCAGTGTGAGCTACGGTGTGTCTTTGGGTTGCCTCTGCGATCGCCTTGACAGACTTGGTCGTTTCATCAACTACATCCGGAGACTCTACTTCTCCGGTAGTCATTTGTGCTAGGCGAGTAACCGACTCACCGGTTTCTCCTGTCGGACCGCTTGACGAGTCTTCTTCGTCTCCTGGTTTGTACTAGGGAATTTACGGTTCGAGGCGGTGTCCTCTCGAGTCTTGGGCGGGGGGGCGTCTTTGGTGTTTGTTTACGAGGAGCCGCCGTCTTGGCTTGTCGATTCTCCTCCTTTTGACGATTGGAGAAGGCATTTGTGAGTCCTTCTCGACCGCCTAGCCGCAGGGGCGGGTGACACACGGTTGCTGGGGCGGTGGTGACTCTGGCTGCGGGGCGGAGCATGTTTGGTTTTCTTTATCTGCAGGGCAGCGATCTTCTTAGCGGCAGCGGGGCAGCTTTTCTTTTTAGGCCGGAGAGAAGCAACAGTATCTTGGGGTCACCGATTCCCCCATCACCGTGTCGATTCTCTTGGCGTAAGCTCTCTTCTCAGGCGCCGAGAGAGGTTTGCTCAACATCCTCTTGTTAACATGGAAAGCCTTCCCATGTCTAAGAGGGACTCCTTTCACCTCCAATAGCCGGCCAATCACCGTGCCATATCCCGGGATCCTCCAAATGTGCCATCTTCTTTGAAGGACTTGTTCCCCACGTTCGGGCAGAAATCTGCTTTGTAGATAAACTCAGCCCGTTTATCTTCTTTTCTTCGATGATTGCAGCCATCACAATCGCTTTGCCTTTGTGATTGGTCAAAGTCGCCAAAATTTGATGTCGATACATTTGGCAACTATATCCAACAACTTGTGATAATCGTCCTTCAAGCCAGATCTCTTGTTTGTTTGTGTATATTATTTTATCAAAGCAAAGTCGGACTTGGCTATTTCTTTCCATGCGTCGGCCCAAGTTTACATCGCTTCTTTGATCTCGGATGCTCCTTCTGGCGGTAGTGAGCAATATTCACCAAATCCTTGGCGGTGATAGTCACCGCTTCCGTGAAATGTATGACTTGATTCCTTCATTGTGAATCTCAGCATTCACGTAGAATTGTGCGACCTTCTCCACATAGGTCATCGGATATTCCAGCGTTAGAAACGGTTTTAGTCCGGATGTTTCCAACTTCTCAGCAATTTTCTTTACCAGGGTGTCGTCGGACCCCTGCTTCACCATTCCGTCGAAATCCACCATCGAACCGGTGTGGATTTGCTTTCCTAACTTAGTAAAGTCATAAGTTGGTGCCATTTCTCGAATTATATCAAGAAAAATCTCAGAAATTGATTTGAAGGTTGATAGGGTTTCGAGAGTAGTTTGCCTTGCTTTTGAGAGAAAAAGATGAACAGTTTTAGAAGTGTGAGATAGAAACGGACGAAAATGGTTTAAATATGGTTTATGAAAGGACGTGCAGACGGTTTTTGAATTGTGATCGAAATCAACGGCTTGGATTTCGCACGCCTATTGAGCATTTCACGCCTCGTATTTAATGCGGCAAAGATTTATATCCAATCATAAGCTTAGTGTGCGGCTTTATGTCCACATCATCATCATTATCTTCGACGTGTTCCTTAAAACATTCCCGCTAAGTCAAAACGATTTGCGTTTTTGTCACTTTGCTCATAAGTTATTCACTTATCTCTTAGGCGATTTAACTCTACTCCTCGCGGTTCTCTTAGTGACTCAAATATCACCGACTTGGTGTAGTCAGTCTTCCGATCTGGTGATTCTTGAAATGATTTTTGTTTTCACTCTTTTTCACTCCTTTTCTGTTCTAATACTCTTTTTTGATTCGTCCGAGTGTCACCACCAATTAACCCCAACTCATGCTTGAGTTCTTCAAATCTTGACTCACATAATGGTTTTGTGAAGATGTCGCTAGTTGTTTATCGGTTGAGATATATTCCAAGATAATGTCCTTCTTTTCAACATGATCTCTTATGAAATGATATCCGACATCAATATGTTTTGTTCTTGAGTGCAACACAGATTTTGAGTGATTGCAATGGCACTTGTGTTATCACACATGATTGGAATTTCTTTTTCTTCAACTTCATAGTCTCTCTCTCACTTTGTCTCATCCATAGGACTTGGGCACAACAATTTGCCCGCAGCTATGTATTCTCGCTCACCAGTAGAGGTGGCTATTGAGTTTTGCTTCTTGCTAAACCAGAAATTAGTCTGTTTCCTAGCATTTGACATGTGCCTCAAGTGCTCTTCCCTGTCCCACTCGCATCCAAAGATAGTCGAATCAATAGCCAATTAGCTTGAATCCACCTTCCTTTGGATACCATAGGCCTACTTCTTGGCTTCCTTTCAAGTATCTCAATATTCTCTTAGTCATTTTTGTCATATGGCTCTCTTTTGGAGCAGATTGAAATCTTGCACATACACCTACAAAGAAAGGTGATGTCCGCCCGCTTCTTTGTGAGATAGAGCAATGATCCAATAAGTGCTCAGTATTTTGTTTGATCTACAGGCTTGCCATCCGCATCCATGTCCATTTTGATGATGTGTTCATTGGTATTTTTACGAAGACTTCTCTTCCATACCAAACTTCTTCATTAAATCTCTGGTATATTTTGTTTGACTTATGAAGGTTCCATCCTTCACTGTTTTACTTGGAGTCCAAGGAAGAATGTCGCTCTCCCATCATGCTCATTTCAAATTTACTTTGCATGAGGTTTGAGAATTTTTCACACGACTCTTTGTTAGTGGATCCAAAAATGATGTCATCCACATATATTTGAACAAGCAAGATATACTCTTCTTGTCTTGAATTAAAGAAAAGTGTTCTATCCACTTTTCCTTTTGTGAATCCATTTTCAATCGGGAATTGTGACAGGTGTCATACCATGCTCTGGGTGCCTGTTTCAATCCATACAGGGGCTTTCTTGAGTTTGTATACCTTGTCTCCAAGAGTCTTCTGCTCAAATCCTGGAGGTTGTTCAACATATACTTCTTCTTCCAATAAACCATTTAGGAATGCACTTTTTACATCCATCGATATACAATGAAATTCTTGTGAGTCGCATAGGCAAGAAACATCCTTATAGCTTCCAATCTTGCTACAGGGGCAAATGTTTCATCAAAATCTATCCCTTCTTCTTGGCAATATCCTTTGGCTACCGATCTTGCTTTGTTTCTTACCACAGAGCCTTCCTCGTTCATCTTATTTCTCGAATACCCATTTGGTTCCAATAACATTTTGATGTATGGGTCTTTGCACTAGTTCCCATACTTTATTTCTCTCAAACCGATTCACTCTTCTTGCATAGCTTGAATCCAATATGTGTCGTCCAATGCTTGTGACATATCTTTGGGCTCTATTTGGAAATGAAGCATGTGAACATTGCTTCTTGTTGAGTTCTCGATCTTGTCTTGACACCTTCTCTTATATCTCCAATGACAAGTTCTCGTGGATGGTCTCTCACCATCTTACATCAAGTTGGAGTAAGTTAGCCGGATTCATCGACTTGCGTACCGTGTTCTTTGTGGGTCGCTCTTTCGTGGTCATTTAGCCGCAAATTTTCCAAATGCTTTTGAGGTTCACTATCTCATCTTCATCTCGAATTGATAATCCCGGCTTCGACTTGAAAGATAGGGGACTGCTTCAGATGGTTGGATGATTCACTTATCACCGACTCTTCAATGTCTTCTCCATTTACATTTGGTTCATCGAATACTACATGAATGGATTCCTCTCGTAACCATAGTTCTTTTGTTGAGTATTCTCAGAGGCTTTGCTTTCACCGAGTATCCTAAGAAGATACCCTCATCGACTTTAGCATCAAAAGCCTTTACGTTGTCTTTGCCATTGTTGTGAATGAAGCATTTACATCCAAATATTCTCAAATATTTGGTTTTCTTCCATCCGATCTCATAGGAGTCTTTGTCACCGCCTCTTTTATCATACATCTGTTTTGGGTGTAGCAAGTTTGTGTTGATTGCTTCACCCAAAATCGTTTTTGTAACCCCCGCTTGACTAACATGGTCCTTGCCGCTTCTTTGAGGGTTCTTCCTTCTTTCTCGCAACTCCATTCTCACGTGGAGTCCTTGTGCCGATAGTTCATGACCAATACCATTCTCAATACAAGATCGAAGTTATTATTCCATTGACAAACTCGGTTCCTCTATCCGATCTTATTTTGATAATGGTTTGACTCTTCTCATTTTGAATCCTCTTCATCACCGTGGTAGTTTTTGTAGAGTTTCTTTCTTCTTGCACATGAATATTGTCCATGTATATCTTGAGTAGTCATCTACTACCACCAAGGTGTATTTCTTTCCACTTATCTTTGGCCGGTTCCACCAAAATAGATCCATATGAAGCGGTCTGCAATATTCTTGTTGAGGATGGGCATGTCTTTTCTTTGAATGACGACTTGATTTGTTTTCCCTTTTGACATGCATCACATATACTCTCCTTCTTGTATAATCGAGTCCGAAGTCCTTCTACAAGATGGCTTCTTGCCACTTGTTAATTGTTTTGAAATTCAGTGTGACTCGGCTTTTTGTGCCACGACCAACTTGATTCAATTTGTGCTCTTTGCTAGTAGAAGCAGTCTTTGGGTGTTGCGGTTGACCAATCCACTACATACATATTCTTCTATCTACATCCTTGCAAAGACAACTTCATTTGATTCAATATCCTTGATTTGGCATATACCCATGTTGAATCCAACATTGTAGCCCTTGTCACGAGCCGATCGATACTCGATAAGTTGAAGTTGAGTCCTTCAACATATGCAACATCTGTGATTTCTAATCCATTCCTCTTGATGGATCCAATGCCTCTTATTTCACCAGGAGCTTCATTTCCTCCAAATATGACTTTGGCTCCTTTGACTTCCTTGAATTTTGACAGATTTCTCTTATTTCTGTCATATGTCCGGAGCGACCACTATCCATGTACCAGTTCCTTGGCACTCACTGCTCCTTGAACTCCGCAATCAAGGAAATTAAGTTTTAGGTACCCATACTTGTCCGGTCCTGAGGAGTTAGAATTGTAAGATGATCCAACCAACCTATAGCCAAATGATTTGACTCTAAGGGGTTGCCATCTATCGATGCCATAATCATAATTAATCCTGGCAAATTGCTTGGGGATTCTAGTTCATACAAATGTCTCTTTTGTCTGTATGCCCGCATATGTGTTTTAGCAATTGCCTTCCTTGGGTAATTTTGGTGTTTTTGAGTGTAGTGCCTAGGTGCATATGTGTCTTTGATGAAAGCTCTTATACTTTTGGAATGGCCTTTGTTGAGTTCTAGGCCTTTGCCATTTGGGCTTATATTCCATAAGTCTATGCTTTGATAGTTCACATTATTCCAATCGGCTTGCTTGGATATTTTCTACCATTCCCATCATATGTATTTCTTTTATGGATTTTCTTCGGGATTTTTGGTAGCTCTGCTTCCCTTTACAGAGAGTATTTTCTCGTTAGGAGTTTGCTTTGAGGACTCGGTTGAATCTCTTCTCACTGTATCCTTTCAAAGACACTCAACTCGGTTTTTTCCTTTCCCTTTGTAACCAAGGCCAGTTTGCTTAGTATTGTGCTTTGGAGTGAATGTGTGTGCACCATTTAGAGTTTTGGATTTTTCGGACTCTTCATGACTTGAAGATCCTTTTTCCAACATGATTCTTGAGGTTTGACATGGCACGAGAGGAATTAAATCCTAAGCCCTGTCTTGTCTCCACATTCTCTTTGACTCATAATAAGATCATCCAATGATTTAGATGCCTTAGTGAATGAGGCAATAACATTTTTGAGGCCATTTTCCCTCTTTTCTATAGCAGCAATTTCTCGCTACTAGTTTAGCATTTTCACTTTAACCTTTCATTCTCAACATGACTATTTGACTTAGAGTACTCGGCTCCTTAGTCGACTTTGAGTTTTGACTTTTGAGTAGGTTGTTTTCCTCATTCAACAAAGGTGTGTGAGGATTTAATGTGTTCAAAATCTTTCATCATTTTGCTTAATGAATCATAAAGATCTCGCAGTAGGTGATGAAGTGAGTGTGTCACGATCCACATTGTCATTAGTGTCCGAGTTTGTTGAGTTAGATTGTACCTCATCTTCTTGATCTTGTTCTTTGGCCATTAAGCGGATCGGGCTTCTTCTTCGTGAGTCACTTGAGTAGTCGGCTTCATGCTCTCAATCACTGTCTCCCTTGACTTGGCTTTGTTTCAGCTTCCAGTCTGCAGACCATCATTGCCTTTTTCCTTTCTTGTCTTCTTTCTCTCAAGATCTTTCTTTCTTCTTCATCTTTGTACTTGTTGACTACAGGATATGAGCAATCAATGGCATAGTGACCTGGTTGTCTACAGTTCCAACATAGATATTCACTTTTTTGATCACTCTTTCTATTCTTGAGTTGTCACCCTTTGATACTCAACTTTTTGATGATTTGTTCTCTTGGTTGGCCTGTCTTCCCTTGATTTGGAGGGAGCCGAGTGTCTTCTCGGAAGATTCACCCTTTCCTTTCTTGTAGTTCTTGTTAAAGAACTTGTTAAATCTTTTAACCATCGGGCTATTTCTTCTGGGTCAATTGCCTCTTTGACCTCAGCTTTCTTCCCATCTTTAACAATTAGAGCAGTTGTTTTGGGTACAGCTGTCTCTTCCTGGTCTTTTCTTCTCATTTCAAACTCGTAGGCTTTGAGGTCTGAGAATAATTCATGATTGGATGTCTTTGATAGGTCCATGGAGTGTCTCGAGTGCCATGACCTTCATTTCCCATTCACCGAAGACTTTTTAGGATTTTCATACACATTTTCTTCTCGTGTATATTCATTTCCAAGTGTAGACAAAAACCATTTGTGATTTCTCCAAAACGAGCGTCTAGTTGATCCAGGTTTTCTCCGAGATCATTTTAAAGTTTTCAAATTTTTGTACCGCCACCGATAATTTGTTTTCTTTGATTTGCTCGAGCCTTCACAAATCAATGTCGGCTTATCCCATTTCTTTAGCCGTTTTGCATGATTTGACTTTGTTGAACATGGCTTTGTCCAAGGTTTTGTAGAGGATGTCCTTGGCTACATTGTCCAGGTTGTATCTTTTTCTCGTCATCATTTGTCCACTCGCTTCTTGGTTTTTCAACCATGACCGGTCTAGAGCAAAGATCTTCTTCTCCTTCACCGCAACTCTTCGTGCATGTGTGTTCACTTTTAATATTTGTAGAGGCCCATCTTCTATCACTATCCACATCTCATCATGTAACGCTGATAGATGAGCCTCGCATACGAATTTTCCAATAATCAAATTCTTCAATAGTGAACATAGGGATGCGTGTCAAATTTGCTTCCATGATAATGACTTTTAATGATAAAGAAGAGTTATGAAAGTTCAAGTACTAAAGCGGACTTTGAAAAGTTTAGAGATCTAGTTCAAGAACTGGTGCGGAGGGTTCAATGAATCAACCGCTCTCGATACCACTTGTAGGTCCCAAGGGGTGTAAGTGTAAGGTTTAGAAGGGGGTTGAATAAACCTTACCAAATTTTCGATTTAGTCCTTTTAAATCTACAGAGTTAGTTCTACACAAATTGTGTCCTTGATGGACAAATCGAATTAGTCACTCAAGAGAGTATCTCTCAAATGACTCACCGAGTGTTGATGGAGTAACTCAAATTTGTTGGCTACAATTTAACTCACCGTGGTTTTATTTTCAAATGGAAGACTTAACACCCTTAAGTTTGATTAAGCAAAATATTAGAGCTTGATTTAGTACTTGTAAATTATCAAATGGATAGCAAATTTATCACAGATATAAGCGAGTTAAAAGTGCGAGAATTTAAATGCTTTGAAATGTAAATGACACAAGAAAATTTTATAGAGGTTCAAGATGGGGTAATTCTTCTACTCCTCTCTTCTCCAACTCCTGGAGGAATCCACTAAGTAATGATCGGTTTACAAAGTGGTAAATCCGGATACAAGTCTTGATCACAACAAATTGACTTGATCCTTAGGGACTCGGTCTGAGACGCCTTGATCACTCACCGGCTTCTCGTGCGACTCGCCTTCTTCACAGGGCAGTGCGCTTTACTACTACAACTCACTTGCTCAAGCTCTTTGGATTTGATCACGAAGCCCTCCAAAAGCTTAAGACTTGGTTCAACCTTGAACCTTTCTACAATCCTTCCGGAATGTAGACCCCTTGTTTTCGATATTTTCTCTTCAACTGATTGAAGTTCTCTTTCCTTCACAGGTGAGTGTTGGATTGATGTACTTCGAAATGTAGGCTTGAGGATTGAGATTGTTTCATTTTTTTAATGTGCTTGTGTATTTCACGTATGTGTCATTCATGCATCCTTCTCTCTCAAACAAACTCCTCAGCCTTTTATAGTGAACTTTCAAAAATTTGCCCGTTGAAGAGATAGGCTTATTTTTGAAAGTCACTTTGCGATCGTTGGCTTGCGCTTCTTGGAATTGCCATTTCCTCGTATGAATTGTTCTTTCACCTTTTCGTAGTTCGACACGGTGTAGTGCTTCCCATTGTTCATTCCATTTGCACGCTTCCGGGGACCGAGCACTCCGAGAAAGGTGGTATGGAGATATTACTTGTTTAAGTAAATCTCTTGATTTACGTGGCAACGGTTCTTTTACGCTTATCTCGACTTGACCGCATTTCCTTGCTTTCCCGGGTGACTTAGAGTCGACCTTCCAATCATTGGATGACTCTTCTCATCACTTCAACTTGAGACTTGGCTTTTCTTGAGCCGATTTGACCGATGCTCCACTCACCGCATCTCACCGCTTCTTCAAAGAGTTCCCGTCTACTCCTATTTGCCATACTCGGATGTCTCACAAAGAAGTCTTCCTTCCATCTTGATTGTCTTCTTGCATGTTAGGCGTAGGCGTAGGCTGTCTTGACTCGGCTTTGGCACTCTATTCATTACAATGCATTTTACAACAAGAATTGGGGTGCCAACTTTCTATTCTAAGTTTTAACATGGCATTCATCAAAATCTAAACAATAAAATTCCTAACAATATGTCCCTACGGTCTCACCTAAAGGGCTTGGTCTCATTTGAACCAATCCATATATAGGGATATGATCAAATGAGGCCAAGCCCTTTAGGTAAGAAGATAAGACCACATCTAGACCACTTGATTTAATATTCAATGGTCCTGTGGCTGTTGAGGGTAGGGGTGGGAAAGTAATTTTGTGCCTTTAGTTAAGGGATACATTTGTAAATCTCTATTTTTTCGGATTTGGGAAATCACAACTGATATCCATCATCCCCCGATTTTCTCCTCTTTCACTTCTTAAAAAATCAGAAACCGTTTCTCCATCTCTCCTCCATCTCATTCTCAGTCTGTGAAAAAAATCGAGAGAGTGCTTCATCCATCCTGTCGAAACTGCCATCTATATTCCTCTCTTTTCAAAAAAATCGATTACTGAAGCTTCTAGGGTTCGAATATCTCTGATTTTTGGTACAACTCGTTGATAGGGTTCGATTTTGATGTTCTTGTTAATATGGTTCTATTTTGTGTTTTTATGGTCGATTTTATTGTTTTAATTCTGTTCAATTTTAGGTTTAAACATATGTTGCATTATTCTATCTTGCTGATAGATTTGATGAATATTTTTTTCTTATTGCTTTTTGTTGTTCTTATGTTGTGTTCTTGTAGTTTAGATTTCTTTCGACTTCTCAGATCCGATTTATCTTGGGCGATTTCGCACCTTCGTGCACTGTGATGTTAGTTGTGTATATATAGTTGAGTAATTATGTATATTTAGTTATGAAATTATGTGCGTTTAGTTGTATAAAAATGTGTTTTAGTTATGTAATAATGTGTATTTATAAGTTATAATAATGCGTGTTTAGTTATGAAATTATGTGCGTTTATGTGTATAATAATGTGTGTTTAGTTATGTAATAATGTGTATTTAGTTATAGAACACTTTATTTTGTTACTTGTGCGAGCATGTATTCATGTTATGCAATTATATATATTTAGCTATAGAATAATGTATATTTAGTGTTGTTATAATGTGTAGTTAGTTTTGTGATAATGGACAGTTAATTCATGATAATGTTATGGAACTATGTATAATTAGCTATATGGTAATATATATTTAATTTTGTGAAAATGCATTGTTAGTTGTATTTTTTTTGTATAATAATTAGTTCTATATTTTTTTATAGGTTTGTTTTATCAACTAAATGGCAAATAACAAGGGAAAAAGAGTCGCGGAGAGTGGGGCCAAAGACGGGCGGGGGAAGAGGGCAAAGGATTCATATACAACATTATCAACTAGGTCGAATCCAAGGGTGTTGGTAAACGCACTGGCTGAGCAAAAGGACGGGTGTATGGAAGAAGCCAGAAAGTTTTTGGACGGGGAAGAAATATTGTAGTGTTGTTTTAATAGACAATGTATAATGTATATTTCTGCTCATCTTTTTGTATAGTTAGTGTTCTATGTTTGGTATTTTCTTTTTTTGGGTATATAACTTAGATGTTTTGGTGAATTTTGTATATGAATGGATCACGACATGAGTTGTTTTCTTTTTAATCAATATAAATTTGCTTTTTCATGTACACTTGGTCCGTATGTTGTCATATAACTTTAATATTGTATATGTAGTTACAACGTTTTGTGTACTTATGATAAAAATTATGTATAGTCAAGTAGGCTATATATTTTGGTTACGTAGTTATTAAATTCTGTATATTTACGCATAAGATTATGCATAAAATTCATACAATGAATATTAGATGTGTTTTGTACACGTAGTCAATAAAATTGTATAAGTAGTTATAGAAATTTGTACATTTACGCATAAGAATATGTTTTTTTAAACACTTGTGCATATATTTTCCTTGTAAAATTGTATTCTAGCCTCCAATGTACAAATTGAAATCAATAACAAATACATATTTATTTTCCTTGTAAAATTGTATTCCAGCCTCCAATGTACGGAAATGCATGTCGGCACGAGAAATATTTTCTTGTTCCACCTCTGGGATCTAATATTTAGTTGATCCTGGCGAGATTTCGAGCCTTTGACCAACGTGAACTATGTAATTTGGATCTTGATCTGGTAAAAACACAAGATTTACATATTAAAATTACAAATTTTGAATATTATGTACACAGACTTTCAATGTATAGTGTAAATTCATATTATGCAGTTTTTGTATTTTAAGTACACGTTTTAAACGCACATTATGTACATAATGACTACTCTAAGCATAGAAACTAGAATACTATATTTACAGAACATGAACGTATGGTGCAAAATCGTAATCACCAATATTTACCTTATAAGTACACATATTTAATGCCCTTTGTGTACATAATTACTACTCTAAAAACGTATTACAGAATACATTATAAGTGTACATATTTTTCATACTAAATACACAGATTTGAAACTCTATACACACATATCATGTTTACGAACTAAATACATGATTTATTATACAAATCCTCATATGTTCCAATATTTTCTTATAACTATACACATCAAAAACACTATACATGCATTTTCCTTATTCTAAATTAGCATACTAGTAAATTTTATTGCTTGTTGTTACGTGATTATGTTTTACATAACTTGAAAGCTATATGTACAAAATACCTATAGTAAACACAACGAATTTTTGTTATAATTACACATCACCTCTGCTTTGCTGGGGTCGTAAATTTTTTCATTGTTCAATATTACATGCATCGGAACAACACATTTTATGGATGAATTGGTTTGAAATTATTACCTTGATGCGAATGGATCGTGGAGGGGGAACCCTGTCTTGGTGATATCGCAATCTCAATTTTCGTTTATGTATATGGTGATTTTCTAGTGTTTTTAGTTGGTTTGATGATTTGTGTTTTGATGTTTGATTTTCAATCTTGATGTTGTTGTTGGTTTTAATGTCGATTCTCTCTCTATTTTGCAGGTTTTATTTCTACATGGGAATGGATCGTGGGAAGAAGAAGATGTTTATTATGGACGTTTAATTGATGGTAATAGGGAGGAAGAAGATCTCATTCCTGATTTTTAGGGGAAACAATTATTTTGCTGAAATTGGAGTTCCTATTGTACCCCTTTTTGGTCCCCCCCCCCTATTTTTTTATTACTAGAAAATCCCATTAAATCCTAGCCTTCTATTTTATTTTGTTGGATGGTGTGGATTGGGTCTTATGTTCTTACCTATAGCTATGGTCTCATAGGATCTCCTCCCTATATATATATATATATATATATATATATATCTTCAATTTTTTATGTTTTCCAAAACGATAATATTACCGTTGGGAGGGACCAATATTATTTTCAAGTGGATGGTTAATGGTGGGGAAGAGCTAGAAAAAATGGCTTGGCGCACAATGGGTCCGCCGAGTCGGCATATAGGGTTAAGATGGACTTTATTTTTAGAGGCCCAAAAAGGGTTGAGCATATTCGATCTAACTCGAACGGTCTGAAATTGATAATACGGACGGCCCGACAAAAAAATACATGTGTTAGGATGGATCGAGCCAAAAAAATGCAGCCAAACAAAATTTCATATTGTCTCGACCCCATCCGATTTTATGGCTTGGCCCGCTGGGCTTGGGATTGATTTTGCGAAATGGACTCACCTCACACCGGGCTCACCTACAACTTCCTCTCTTTCTTTCAACTCTATATTATATACATAAAGGAAAAAGAAACAATACCCTACATTATAGGAAAAAAATGTTGTTATATTGTGCATATTTTTTTATGCTTCCGTGTTTGTTGCTGACTTTTGTACGCTCGCTTGTTTTACGTACTACATACTTTTTTATGATGTTTCGAACATGTTTTAAACATGTGTCACCTAATAAAATTTTATTGAAATATATTTTTTGTTACCATTAGATAATAAATCATATCTCGAACCCTGTAAACAACCAAGAAACTCATAAAGAAACAACATATTAAAATAAAATACATTAAAACAATATAGAAGCAACATAGGAACAAAAAATAGAAACAACACAAAAACAAAAATAAAAACAATACAATCTAGTTTTTTAATTCAATGTATTCAAATATCGAAACAAAACATAAACAACATAGAACGACTTAGAAAAAACAGAAACAACATAGAACAACTAGAAAATAACATAAAAATATAGAAACAACAAATGAACAAAAAATGTATAAATAGGTAAAAACGTATAAATCTCCAAAAATTTAACTCTATGTGTACAAAACTAAAACTAATCGTGAACAAATATAAAGAGCATAAAAATGTCTTTTACAAAAAGTATTGATATTTTTTGGAATTTCCTCTATATAAAAATTCAGCCATACCCGATGTTGGTTCGTGTATCGGTTTTGGGCCCAGGTGGGCCTGGGTTAAGCTGCGCAGAACTATTTTTTTGCCCAATAAGAGCCCAGATCATATCTATACGACCGACGCAGGGACAGTTCATGAGCCAGGCCGATTCAAAGCGGGCGGCCTCAACTGGTAGGTTCAAACCGGCCCATTGACAATTATGCGACCATATAGAATATTAGAAAAGAAAATTTGGAAAAATGCCACTTTTTTACAAAAATTTTGGAAATACCACCCAACCTAAATTCTCTAAATTATAACCCCCACCCCACCCCTGTGAAATATCCAAGATACCCCCTTTAGAAAGAAAAGGACCCAAATCAGCTTTCCCTCCCATTCTCACGTGTCTGAGGAAAAAAAATAAAAGTTAAACAGTTATCTCCATGGTCTCTCTCTCCTTCCCATCTCGACTTTTTCTGGTGATTCTCGAGTACAAGATGGCGAGTAGTTTTATGGTCCGACGTCGTCCCTGTATTCTGTCTGTGCTCTCCCTCTGTGACACGCTCAAATTAGTGGTCACATTCCCTTCATGAACGGCTACTATTCCTCTTCCGACTGGACTTAAAAGACAGAGACCGTTGCCTTCTTATTCTCTTTCCATCGTCCATTATCAAGTACATTTTCCGATAAGTTCGATTTTGGCTATATTGTTCTTCAAATCTAGGGTTTTCTCTTGCATTTCTATATGATTCTTCTTTTTGTAATTTGTTTTATTCAGAAAATGTGTTGTATTATACTTTCAAGTTTTCATCTTTGGTTGTTGCGTTGAATTTCATTTTTGGTCAGATTTTTGGACTTTCATGGGTTTAGGGTTGATGAGTTTTGGTCAAAGATGTATGCATTTTTGCCCAAAAATAATGTTAAATATTTGTAAGTTTGTTTGGATCGTTTTGATATTCTCTAAATTTGTATGTAACCCGACTTGTCATCTCAATATCAAAATTATCCCAACTCACTTTGGCGACTAGATATGTCTTTTCTAATAATTGTGAAAAGGTGCCCTCCGCAGGGACAACCACGTGCTTTGTTTGCTTCCCACTGGAATACCAACGACGATTACTTGAATCCAACTCTCATGCACTATCCCAAAGAATTAATATTTAGCATGAACTAGAACCTGAAATAATACAATAACAAACTGAAATCAGAAACTTACAAAGCAAACGACTGCACAATCGACTACACACGACCAGCTAACCGACTGCCACCACATACCAACTGTAAGTACCGACCATATACTGACCAACGAATCGACTATATACCGCATAAATGTACCAACCAATCAACATGCAAACAAATTTTATCAAAATTGACTTAATTCGATAATTTCATTACATTTTCAGCTTCCAAACGATTACATTTGCTAAAATGCATATAATTTCATATTACCCAGTCCATAACACCAACTACATTGCGTATTTATAATTGTTTACAAATGAAAAATGACCAAATTAACCGCAGACATTAATCAAAAAATAATACTAACCTCTTTCCATATTTTCGACCTAATCTAGCTGAAAAGTAGAACTCAGAACACCCCTGCTCGAAAGAAATCAGCTACAAATGACCTCAGCTCCAAAGAAATCGCGAAAAAAATCCACAAAAATGTCGATGCTTTCATTCAAATAAATCCTTGCTCGGACATTGCCGTCAAATACGCCGGACACGGGAACAATGTTGTCCTCGTCCACCCTAGCCGGAAAATGCTAAAATTTCAGAGAAGATGGGAGAATCAAGAGTGAATGAGCTTGAAAAATGAAGAATGGTCAATTGAGTTTCATTTTAGAGGGAACAACACATTGTGAAAAAATTAAAAAAAAAATGAGCAAAAGGGTATCTTGGATATTTCACGGTGTATAATTTAGAGGATTTTTTTTTTTTGAAAATAATTTAGAGGATTTAGATTGAGCGATATTTTTCAAAAAAATGTGTGAAAAAATGGTATTTTTCCAAATTTCTCTATTAGAATCCTCAAATATTGAACAATTTCCCACAAAAATGTGCAGAATTCTAGCGAGGAGATGAATACAACTCTGATTCACAGGCCTTTGTGTCTCTTTCGCACGAATTTCTGCAGCGATTTTAAACAAGTGCTGCTCAGCCGCAACTTCTTCAGAAGCAGAGCTTCTTCTTTCAAGTGTCATTGCACAAAAGATGGGAGCACCCCAGAAGCCCACGAGGTAATTTCGACTTTGCATGTCTAATATTATTTTGTTATTTTTGCTCTCTGAATTATTTAGATGGTGTGTTTTTACTGCATTGCAAGCACAAGTTGACACAAATCTTACTGGGGGTGTAGTATTCTATCTGGGCACTGTTTATTATTCTATCATTGAAAGCAAGTAGTAGTAATTTATGATGATTGCTACTCAGAATTTGATGTTGGAATGAGGTCAAGTTTAGAAGGCGAAATTGTGTTTCGTGAACTTTATGCAAGAATTGTCTGGTGTCTTCCCAATTTAGGCGCAGCTTAATAAATAAATAGGGGAATGAAATTGTAAATCAATTCGATGTTTGTTTTTTCATTCTTTGTAGTGTAAACTTATTGTAGATAATTTTCCCAAAGAAGTTCCATACGGAACAATTTTATGCATGTTGTGGATCGTGCACGGGTGGTAGCTCATCCAAAATGAAAAGCTTTTGGTTTTTCGTGGAATTGGGAAGTGGATATTTGGTGGAAACGTTGCTAAAAAATTGTTTAAATGAATTTAGCAGGCAAAATATTGATGTCGCTTTGTTACTGAAAGCATATAATCTACAATATGAATCATATAGTCATAATATAAGTGGATAAGGTATACCCCTTGCATCGTAGAACTGTTAACTCTGGAACTAAGCTCATCTAAGAAGTTTTAAATTTTGAACCAATATTCATGATTTCTTCCTGTTTCTGTAAGCCTTGTTTGAACTGATAAACAAACTTCTGTATGTTCATGAAATGTATAAAAATTAAACTTTATTATTTTGACTGAAGGTGAATTTTTTCTTTATAACCCAAAGAACTGATTGATATGTAAATGTCAAATAAATATTTAAAACTGTACTGCCAAGAAAATATTTCTATACAGTGGACAAATGTCAATATGTCGTTAGGCATGCTTCATAATGTAGAGGTTCTCTGATTCAATTTTAATTGGCAAGGGACTCGTTCGGCTTTGAATTTGTCTCCAATGATATTATTTTGACGAATAAATTTAGATAAGTTACAGTGTGTAAATGGAAATTGAAATGAAAGGAAAAAATTAGAGTAAATATAATTAATGATTTAGCATTTCCTTTGAATGCAATTTTGATCTGTATAACTTAGCTGACATTGAAGTTTAGTTGGATTTGGTTTTCCTCGAGTAGAAAATGGGGTTCTATGTGGAATTTCACTTTTTGCTTAATCATACTCTTCTATTTTTTGTAGCTTATCATTAAAAACCATGTGATTTTATTTGTTTTTCTTATAACAGGGTTTCTCAATTCTCAAAACAGATACTCAAGGTGACATTGGAAGTGTATGGAGCTCTATGGGTTTTTATGTGTTTACCATCCACATTCCCTTGAGTTTTGGTGGTCTGTCAGTAGCTGCCAACATATTGCATCAACCTATTCTAAGTCCACATATCGAGGTAAGGTTTTCCTGTTTCTAATGCAAAGGTTGAAGTATGAAAGCTACTGAATCATCAAATGCTAATATGAAATGTTCTTTTTTTTTTTCCTGGACACTATGAGATGGTAGTATTGCTTCATGATTGAGTGAAATAGTTGATTGGCGTTTTCCAATCTGAATATGCAGACGAAAGTCCCATATTACATTAATTTAAGGGATGATTATAAAAACTACCCCTGAGGTTTGGGGTAATTACAAAAAATCCAGAGGTTTTTGTTAAATTACAAAAATCTCCTTGAGATTTGATTTTGTATTACACTTTACGCCCTTTATAAGCAAAAACATTTCAAGCACTCCATTTACATTTGTAAAAGTACTACAGTTATCTCCTTACATTTTAGGCATAATCAAATCTGAGGGGGTTTTCTGTAATTTTCAAACTTCTCAGGGTCTTTTTGTAATTACCCTAAACCTCAGGGGTATTTTTGTAGTTATCCCTTAATTTAATTCATAGATGTACTGGATATGGAGTCCATTGGGCTGGGACGCCTTAAGCAAGTACTTTTTCAAAGCTATTGCCGCAGATAGGAATATTTTTCATTCCCAGTTTCACCATTATGTAGTAAACTGCTTATAGTTGCACTGTGTGCTTGGTCTACTTGTAGTTTATGTTCAGAAGAACCTGTGATCGTTTCCTACCGAAAGATGTTCTTCTGTTAGCTTATCTCGACTTTTGATATTTCAATTCTGAGTCTTATATAGAGGCAAGTCTCTGAATTTATTTTCTGTTCCACTTGCTTTGATCATTATGCAGTCTTTAAATTGCATGTCTTTTAATAAACCAGATAATTGTTAAGAGGTTTGGTGAAGGAACTGAGATAGCGAAGTTGTTTTTGGTAAATTAATATAAATCCAAAAAATTTTATGGACAATTAATACTTGCATTTTGATGATGTGGAATGTGTTCTTGATCAAGACCTATAGATATTAGTGATAGATCTGGTTTTCCTGTTTCCAGCACAGGCATTCTTGATACTTGGAATTCAAACCTTGGAGCTTAGCATTGTTTTGCTGCTTCTAAAGTGTCCTGGGAAGCCCAAGTACGAACTTCAAGATTTCTTTCATGCTCACAAATCTTCAAAGCAAAGGAGCTGGTTGCTAGCATCAGTGCTTGGTTTTGGTTTTCTTCTGCCATTGGTTTTCATTACTTCATATTTTGCTGATAGATTGATAGATCCCAAGGTGCGCTTATTCACGTTTAATTTTGGATAAAATACACCAGTACATTAAAATGAACTTAAAGACCAGATCAAATGAAATTCCAATTTAGTTTTCTCATGACATCAGGAGCCACAAAATCTCAGTTATGGTATTAATTTTGCTCTTTCTACTAAGGATGTGCAGAAGCATGATGAATACCCTAGATGAGCCTATTGTGGTTTTTCTGATATAGCTTTCTACATCACTTAGAGTTCTGGGTAAACAATTTTCCTAGAGGCTAGGGAATGGGGTAGACATGAAAAATCGCAACTCTATCCAAAAACACACTCATTTGTAAAGTTGAAAATGATTGAGTCATATTTCTTTCCACTCTTTCTTTTTGTCATTCTTTGGATTTCCAAAAACTCAATGTCTAGCCCCATAATGAAGGCCCTGACTACGATTTACCTTCATGTGTCCAAGGTCCAAACCATTATTGATCCTCATGGTCAAAGGTCCAAAAGAACCCCACTTCTAATAACCATTCTTTAAGAAAGTCCAAAACCAAAGATATATTTCTTCTCCACTCAAAAAATATTATTCTAATACATTTGACTTCAATAACACCAATCTGATAAACTTTCATCATCATCAACTGCCCCTTAGTCCCACTGTGTGGGGTCTGTAGCGTGAAGTTTATAGTGTCAATTAATTGTCTAAAATTAGTTAACACTATAAATTCATGCAAAAAACAAAGTGGCAAAGTTTTACGCCGGATGCCCTTCCTGTCGCAATCTTCATATGATGGAGAAATGAGATGAAATTCCAAAACCGTCATCATCATCGGTTTTTGTTTTTCCACTTACACGGAAAATATCATGAGACAGTGATGAGTTGAGATAGTTGTTCTAGTCATGTCATGACAGTATTGATATTGTAAAATCAACATGATGTACATGGAACATAACAAAATATGATAAAACTTTCGTTTAAAAATCACAAGAAATTTTCATTAATGAATTGTTAACATTTCCAACAATTTATACTAAGGAAATTTAATCCATATATTTATAACCTTAGATTTGGAAAGAGAAGGTGCTAGTGTTACCTTTCATATTAGTGGCAAAAGTTGTCTATTCCATTTGAGGGGTGCTTAAACTTCCTGCAATGAGCCAAAAATAGTTTGAAACACTAATTGTTTGGTCAATGGAAAATAATAGTCAAGTGTATGGTCCAAAGTTCATATTCTTATTTTCCTCTGGACACAACAAAAAAGCTAGAAATTCACTTATTGACTTGCACTTGTAATAGTTAGTGTACTTTCATCAATGTTACTAAAAGCACATATTTGAAATAATAAAATAATGCATTATGATATCTTGTAACAGCAGTCATGTATCATCCAGAATTCAACATTCAAAAAGTCATATGTTTCTTGTATAGAAATCCGCATAAGCCAAAACAAATATAACAGATTACCAAGCATGCTTTGCTTCATCATTTAAGAATGTTTATAATAATCAAAGCATTACTTACATTTAATTCGTCTAATCTTTCTATAAAGGTTCGTATTGTTTTCATGCTTGCAAACATGTAAGGCTTACTTTCCGAGAAACGAAATTCTTCACCCATGATTTTGCTCCCTTTTCCTTTTTTTCTCAACCCAACTAAACTTCACATATACAAATATGTGTGTATATATATATATCCTATTCACCTTGTATACTAGATATTACTATTTGTGTAGCTAAACTAAGCACATGTAAAGCATAGTTGATTATTGGTGCACGTTATAAATTATGTGATGATGTAAGCCATCATAATAAAGCTTATATACTACATCCCCGTAGTTAAAGTATCATCTTTTTGAATAAAAATGAATTGGAACAAAAACTTTTGAATTTCTAAAGACAGAAAAATAGTAACGTGAAAATTTGTGTTAAATCTGGATTCACTCATCAGGAAACAGTGATCATTGGTGAAAAGTGACATTCTGGAAACTAGGGTCCTAAAAATGTAAAATATTCTAATAGGGACTTATCACAACTTTAGATGCATCAATTGTAAAATTACAGTCGCCGCTTGACTCAAACTAACTAGCAAAACTGCCATGCATTGATTAGGCTTGCATCTGCCCTTGTGAATAATGACTCACCTTAGGAGCTAAAACGAATTCAACCCGAAGAGGCAATTAGGGAATTTGAACAATATCTTCTAGTGAAAATCCTTTTTAGGCAAACATCAACATTGAGATTGTGAGAATTGCGACTAAATAGAGGGAGAAACAAAGAGCATGGAGGGAGGGATGACATATTACTGGCAAAAACCACTATTTGTTCTTTCTCTTTTGGCTTTTGTGATACAAAATATCCAATATCCTATGTGAATAAGAATTATTCACACTCATTGATATGCATAACGAATCTCAATGATGGTCAAATAGTTTCCATATCGGATCCTGATGTGGTACTTGGCCCCAGTACAAGTGTCTAGCATGCACCTTTCAAGTTCTAGGATTTGGTTTGTTGAAGTGTTTCTTCACTTTGCTCACAAGCAAGGGAATGCACTTTTCAGGTAATCATTATATAATATTAGGATGCTCCAGTGATTTTTTAAATAAATGTGCATGTAATTTGCAAAAATCATTAGAGATCGGATAACATCTACGTCCTTGATTTAAGAATTGGTAATTAGTGATTTTGTTTTGGGAACCTTTGTAGGGGTGATATGGGGCCGATATTGTGGGGAAGACTTATTTCTAGTGTGTCAGTGCAACTCTCAAGATGGGTTTTAGCATGAAAATTGGCAGAAATGAAGGAATCGTAGCACCAGTATCAAAGAACACTAAAACAGGTATATTGGAAAATGTAGCATACCTTTCAATGTTGCCGGGCTCTCTTGGGCTTCCTGATGTGTCATAGCATAGAGGCGTGCTTGACCCATCAATGTTTTTCCCTTCCTGTCTATGTAGTACAATACTCTGCGTTCGTAGGTCTACTCTGCGTGCGTGGTGACCTGGTTGATGACAACAAAAACATACTTCTTTTTTCCAATAGGCATTCCCTAAAATGGTTTCTCCCGCAATTTGAACAGGTCGGCTTCATCTTCTGTGCAACTGGAATAGCGGTTGCCCCCGTTCTGATCTGCTTACCCTGATTACCAGCCCCATTTCCTTGATTCGGCCCACTCCATTTTCTTTTCCTCGAAACATCATCGGTTTTCTAGGTAGGACTGTCCAATTTCAAACAAGAAGCCACTTCTTGAGCTCTCCCCAAACAAGCTAGTACACTACCAATTCTTAAACAAAGACCTCTGTCGCCTCATCGTCTTTTTAACCATGTCTACCAAGTGTGTGGCGAGCCTTGCCAACCGATTGAATTTGCGCCCGCACTCAATGACCGTCATGCCAAACTGCTTCAATTCCAAAAATTCAGTCTCTTCGGGTCTCTGTACGATTGAGGAGAGTATTTTGCATGACTTCCCACTTAGTCCAGATCCTACCATTGAGTTAATCGCCTTGTGCGGCAGAATGTTTCCCACTAATGATCGGCGTCCTATGTGAATTGGAAAATAGCGCATGAGATTCGTTGTGCATCTGCCATCTATGCTAGGTAGGTGGGCGAAAATTCTCTCCATCGCACGTAGCCACTCTTCGACCACAAAAAACCTATCACACCCGTTAAAAGTATGTGGCAGAAAAACCTCCGCAGTTGCTCTACAATATGGACGTTTTCATTTCCACTAGCTTGGTGGCACGGGATAGGTGGTGGTATGGTGTTCTGTTGAAGTAATCTTGTTGTAGATTAATCAGATTAGTTAGGAGGGTATTGTCGGCATCTCCGTGAGTTTTGGCTTGAGTCAAGTGATGAGCTAGAATTGTTCCTTCGTGGCATAGTATATAATACAAACAAATATCTAGATTTTAACTCCTGCAAGAATGAAGTAAATATAACATTATTCAAAAACATATAATACCAACAAGGACGGAGTATAGAGATGAAAATAAAATTCCACTATCTCAAAAAAAATTCCTTAAAAAGGATACAATCCCAGAAAACAAATTACATCAAAGAATTAGTTGTGCAAATGTGCTTAACAAATGAAGTCCTAATCATACTAGAAAAATAAAAGAAACTCCTACTAGCAATAAAAAAATATGTAAACTATTGTCCATGAGTATAGCTATAGTAATGTTAGTCGTCTAACTCGATCCTTCAGATGAAAATAGTCCATCAAAATTTTCCTCTGGGTCTTCCTCGAATTCTGCCTAGGAGTCATCGTTTGAATCTACATATATTACATTAGACCCAATGGGTCCATGCTTAAGTAATTCCGCTATAAATTCATCGTGATCCAAAGTCGTGTAAAGGGGTACAGAACTATAATCGTTGTGTCGTCGTGTACTTTCCTCGCAAGATCACCCCATTCCTTAGGTAGGGTTCTGATCAACTTGTCGGTTGCCTCATTATGGGTAAAATACTTCCTTCGAGATGTCTCATTTCTAATCACATCCTCCTCATCTTTTGAATATGTTCCTCTTTCGTCTATAATTCAAGTACCCATACACCCTCCAGTTATAGATTCGATCTCCCGTTGTCTTCCAAGCTGTCTTTATCCTACGTGTCATCCTAGAAAAATTACACATTACTCAAATAAGTATGTTTATCATATATAATTAAATAAATTATGCATCTCATATTACTATAGTTCATTATGATTCATCATTTTACGCTGTTTTCTACGTCTAACATGTCATGTAAGAAAAATACATCGGTAACGAATTAAAGAACACACAAAAATAGCTTGTCATATAAATTTATAATTCACATAGCATATTGTACTTTCCCAATTTCTCATACTGTGGCAATACTTTCTTGTAGAGTTGCATTTTTCTTTCAAAAAATGTGGTTACCCCTCCATCGCGCTCCGCCCAACCAGGTTTTATTTATTTATTTACCACAATATGAGAAATTGGGAAAGTACAATATGCTATGTGAACTTTGAAATTTATATGACATGTTACAATTTATGTGTGTGTTCTTTAATTCATACCCTGATATATTTTTCTTGCATGACATGCTAAAAGTAGAAAACAATGAAAAATGGCGAATCATAATGAACTTTAAGGATATGAGATGCATAATTTATTTAATGATAGATGAACTTATTTGAGTAATGTGTAATTTTTTCTAGAATGACACGTGGGATAAAAACATCTAGCAAAATGATGGGAGGTTAAATCTATAACTGGAGGGCGTATGGGTACTTGAACTATAGACGAAATGTAGGGGTCACAATAGAGGAACACATTGAAAATATGTGGTTAGAAGTGAGACATCTCGAATGAAGGATTACTCATGATGAGGCAACCGACAAGTTGATTAGAACCCTACGTAGGGAATGGAGTGACCTTGCGATGAAAGTGCGCGACGACATGACCAATTACAGTTCCGTACCCCTCACACGACCTTGGATCACGAAGAGTTTATAGCGGAATTACTTAGGCATGGACCACCCGTTGTGCTTAATGTAATATGTGTAGATTTAGACCGTGACTCCTTGGCAGAATTCGAGGAAGATCCTGAGGGACTATTTTCATCTGAGGGATCGAGTTAGACGATGAACATTTTGAATTTTTTTATTTGGTAGGAGTTCTTTTATTTCCTAGTATAGTTAGGACTTTATTTTTGTGCAGCACGATCATTTTTTTGATGTACTTTGTTTTTCCTCGCATTGTATCTTCTTAAAGGAATTTTTTTTGACAAAGTGGGATTTTATTTTCATTTATATACGTCGTCCTTGTCGCTATTATATATTTTTGGTTGATGTTACGTTTACTTATTTCTTGCACGAGTTAAAACCTAGATATTCGTTTGTATTATAGATTATGCCACCACGAAGGAACAATTTTAACTCATCACTTAACTCAAGCCAAAGTCAAGGAGATGTTGACCGATCTCATTAATCTACTACAAGGATTACCACAACAGAACATCGTACGACCACCAAGCTGATGGAAATGAAAGCGCCCATATTTTGGAGCTATTTCGGAGGTTTCGACCACAGATTTTTAACGGGCGTGAAGGGCCTTTTGAGGTCGAAAAGTGGCTACATGCGATGGATAGAATTTTTGCCCGCCTACCTAGCACAGATGCACATCGGATCTCATGCTCTACTTTCCAATTCACAGAGGACGTGGATCATTGGTGGGAGGCATTTTGTCACTCACGGACAGAAGAACAACTCAATGGCATGACCTAGACTGATTTCAAGCAGGAAGTCATGCAGCTATATTTTCCTCAATTGCATAGAGATTGAATTGAAGCAGGGTAACATGACGGTCATTGAGTATGAGAGTTCGCCACACACTTGGTAGACACGGATGAAAAGAGGGCAAGGAGATTCTACGGAGGATTGAGTCAAACATGGGTATGGCTTTCTGTAAGGTAGAGCTTACTTAATAGAGGATTCATTGGGAGTGTCATATAGTCAAACATGGGTATGACATTTTGTAGCTTAAGTGTGGAAGTAACATAGATAGAGGTTATTTTGTTAGTGTTGATGCTTGGGTGGCGGTCATGCTAGGGTAAGCAGAGCTGTTAGTTGCTGTTGGATCAATGACAATTTTCAGATTGGAAGTTTTGAGGTGATTTAGGCCGATGTGTCCATGTCTAACTTGTGTTAGTGATTTAGTCTAACTTGTAGAGAGTCATTGAATAAGTTGATGCTCATATTGTTTAAAGTGTTTTGTCATAGGACAATGTCGAATACTTGCACAGCATAATCATGAACTGGAGCTATGTTGATGGGTAAATCCATTTAATGTTCGTTAGTATGTTAGTAGGACGCCAAAAATAACTCAGGGTAGTTTTTGTTATTATCCCTAGTATAATTGTCTCTAACATAGGCAGCTCAAGTGAGAGCTTGTTGTGTTTTATCTAATTTCGCAATGTGGACTTACATGTTTAAAAGACAATTGTATTGTAGGCTATATATTTTTCAGTAAAGCTAAATAAATGATCTATTAATTAGCCGCTAGAAATATCTACTACATATGAGCTTTCTATGTTGATATCCAGTACGAGTTAAATTATGATTAATGGGCTTTATTGACGTAGTATATAATACATTACTGAGAATCCAAGTCAAATCAATCGATTTACTCTTTCTTCTATGAGAACAATAGAGCAGCTAGGGAGATTTGATAGTGGGAGACACTGACCCTTTTGGATAATTTTTTATGTTTATCTCTATGGATTCATGTATTTTGTACTGTGGATCAAGATATGCTTCTAGTTTAGTAATCAATTTGTTTCTGGATTCTGCTAAATGATCTAGGGTCTTATGTTTTTCAATCATATTTGTGTTAAATTCCTTGATTGCTGGGCTTTTACTTTTTCTATTATTATTCCTCTGTTTCTTTTCCTATTTGTTTTTGGGCCAACATCTTTAATGAACTTTTTATTCACTTGAGACTGATCTCTTCTGATACTAGATCATAATCTGATTACAGGATGTGAACAATCCCATTCTCAAGGAAATTCTGTCCAGTGGCTCAAGCTCCTTAACAGCCTGCATTATTGTCTATTGCATTGTCACCCCTTTGCTGGAAGAAGTTGTGTACAGAGGCTTTCTTTTAACATCTCTTGCCTCCGAAATGAAATGGCTGCAGGCAGTTACAATCAGTTCCATTGTTTTCAGCGCAGCTCACTTCTCTGGTGAAAATTTCTTACAACTTCTCGTTGTTGGATTTGTGCTCGGATGCTCTTATTGTTGGACAGGAAACCTAAGTACGTCTATAGCCATTCATTCGTTGTACAATGCCCTGATCCTGTTTTTAACATATGTATCATAATTGATGTTTCAACTCTCACTTAAACCCTTATATATTAGGTGAAATTTCATTCTCACAAATAACAATATTCCATCCTGTGCATTATCAATGGTATTAATTGTTCACGGCTTATTACTTACCGACAAGGGACCTGCTGAGCCAGAGTAAGTCTTTTTTTTTCTTTTTTCGGAGTCCAGTGCATAGTCCAATAGTTTGTGATAATGAGAATAAAAATACACAGTAGAAGTTGTGTTTCCATAAGGGTGCAATTGAATATCCTTTCATGTTGATTTTTTTGTGGCTAGAGAATAGTGATGAAGAAGTTTTTGGAAGAAGAACGAATTTTGATAGTGTGATTGGATATGAGATCAAAATGTAACGATAAAAGTTGTTTTGAAATAATGATTGAATATGATTGGTAGGTAGAAAGATGTGAGTGAATAGTATAATTTGTGGAAGAATGTGTAATATTGATTGGTGAATTGATGGTTCTTTTTTTCTTTTTAAAAAAATGAGTAGAACTGTTTGGGGCAAGAAAAAAATTAAAATGAGTGAAGAGTGTATTTTCTAAAAAATTTTCATAAGCGATGCACTTTTTGGGGTAAAATAATTTCTATAGTGGAACAAAAATGAGATTCTTTTGGTATCCGGTGGCTACCTAAAATGCTCTTATCTTCTCTTTGATATTTCCGAAGTGGGGGCTCAGTGAGGAAACTATTGTTATGGCTCATGTTATGAGGTCTATCATATGTTCCGTGGGATTTGAACTTTGCATAAAGTAGTGATTTATGAGTCATTGGCGAGGAATTCATAAACTTCAGTTATGCTCAATGTATTATGCTATTCTCCAATTTTGGGATGATAACAGTGTGTAGTAGCAGAATAAAGTGCAGTGTTAATTGCTTTTGTTTTGTTACATGTTGCTTGCAATAGATTAGCTCTCCTTGTTCTTTTTTCTTGAATACACAAACTCAGTGTGATCACCCTTCTTGTTTGAAGCCTGTAACTTCCCATAAAATGCGGAAATATTCTGTGGGAAAAGCAAATAAAAAAGGCATATTTGTGCACCTTACAACCATGAAAAGTTGGGGAAAAGCTTATACTTTATTATCATCCAAAACACTTTGATAAGTAAGATTATCACAGGTTCCATGGGTCAAAACGTGTAGTTTATTGACTTTATTTGTGGAAGCTGGATTGCATGTTCAAAGTACTCTTTCCCCATGAAAGATGGGGACATCTTGATATATGGAAGAAGCATATGATTATGCTGGCAAAGTTACTACTTTAGTCCTCTAACTATGGTGGTAAAATTGGTACCCTAAAAACTCGCGAATCGAGTTCATTTTTGCTAGAAATTGCAAAATCAGACGAAAAATTGGAGGTTTTTCACATATTGATATTATCTGGAAAAATATTCGATTTCGGTAAGAAAGAAAAAGACTCAATTACAGGGTTCTTCTTGAAATTTACAGGAAACGCAATTTCTTGGCAAAAGAAATTACAATTTAGGGCAGCTCTGTTTCTAGGAATCCTTTCAAGCACATGTAATTGGGCTTGTATGGATGTATTTCCAAGTCCAATTTCTAGTTTCTAGTGTTGGAAAATGAATTTTCAAACTTTATTGGTTTTCGTGTGAGAATTGAGAATATATTTGGTTTGTTGTCTAAATTTCTGATTGAAAATGAGAATATGTTTGGTTATAGTTTTTCAAATGTATTTTTGACATAGATTTACGTAATTATAGTGTATTTTTACCTAGGTTTGCGTAATTTGAATGAAAAATTATTTGGTTGTATTTTTAAAAGAATATTTTCCATAAAAAAGTGAAAACTGGAAATGACTTCATTTCTATTGAAAACTTTTGAAACAAACATAAACTCATTTTCCGGAATAGTTGGAAACTGGAAAAATGGTGTTGGAAACACAACCATACAAGACCAATGTCGTTATGGCATTCTTGTTGTGTCGTGACATTTTCTTTAGCAAAACATTCAATTTTCATTGAAAAAAAAATAATGACTCAAATCGCGTTTTTTTTTTTTTAAACTTCAGAGTTTTCTCTTTTTTTTTTTTTTTTCCAAACAGCCTATGATGCACAATTTTTACGGAACTAATTTCGCACCCTATTAGTTACAAGACCAAAATACATTTTAGGCTGCAGGTGACCCTAAACTAGAGCAGTGTTTCTTGGAATCGTTTGTAGCATAACATGTCTCCGTGTCATTCTTTATTCTCGCCGTGTGGGCCCCGGTTCTTAGGACATCCCACCCATACAGAACCTTGCATAATTTACACACGTTATGTCGTGATATACGCCAAGAATGACCTGATTTCTTTTTTATGGTGCAACTTTTGCTGTCAAAATATATTCCTTGCTAGGGAAACTTCGGCTTAATTGCAAAATTGGTCCGTAATTATGGGAGCTAGTAATTTTCTTCCTGTGAGTATTGTAGGTAACAATTTTGATCCCTTAATTTCTAATTTGTGTACTTTTGGTCTTACAAATTCTGCTTTTGTAGGATTTTGATCCAACTGGGCTAGGTGTTTTAATACTCTTGTCCTTTAACCAAAATACATATATATCATTAAAAGTTACAAAACTGGAATTGTTATTTTGACTAACTGAATTATCAAGTACCGATGGTCGACTTCTAAAAATTAGAGGACTAAAATCGCAATTAAGATATAATGTTTGTAATCGACGTAGTTTGCTGGTTATAACTTTATAAGAATTTATTTCACGGCTAACTTAGTTGGAGTCTACTACAACATGAGTGGGGGGGTACAATCTATTTAGTACATATGGAAACAGCCAGGTATTAAATGGCTCGATTCTTTAAAGGAAGAATCTTCTTTTCTGGTTTATTTGAAATTTGAATCTCGAAAAGTAGTTTGGATTATATAGCAATTGATGATTGGATCGAGAAAGTGGCACAACGGGTATGAGCTTGAAAGTTGCCTTTCCCACTTAAGTTTCAAGTTCAATATAAATAATAAATACATTAAAGAGTTAATATTTTCCAAAAAGTATTAAATAATGTAGAGTTGTCTAATGTCAAGCCAATTTTCGATGCTTTTCGGTGGGGTCATGTGAGAAACTTGATTTTTCTTCTTTTTTCTGCTTCAAGGTTGAATAATTACATTATTTGAATACAAGAGGAAATTGCACTTTTAGTCCCATAAAAAAGCAAAGAATTTTAGTCCACACTTCTTTCTTTTGGCCCCAACAGATTTTGTTTAACACATTTAGTCTCATATGATTCAAAACTTTGCAATTTTAGTCCCAAAACTAAAGGAAAACTTAACCAACCGTTAACACTATTCTTACGGGACCAAAAGTGCATTTATCCAAAGTTTAATTTAAAAAAAATAAAATAAATATTTGGAAAATCTGAAAAATTGTCTAAAAATTTTGAAAATTGTTTCAATAAAATTTAAAATTATTTATAATTTATTAATAAAAGTTATAAAAAAATCCAAAAACTATTTTAAATCTAAAAATTAAAATATAAAAGACATGATATGTGTTTAAAAATATCTGGAAAATTGTTTAACATAAGGAAATTTATCTAAAAATCTGAAAATGGGATTCAAAACTGAAAATTATTGGACTTTTAAAAAAATTTACCAAAAAAGTATGATTTTTTAATAAATTCCAAAAGGGTAAAAAACATAGATTTTATTTACAAAAATAAAATTATTTAAGAAAATCTAAAAATTCAAGAAAATACTGAAATTTGTTTAAAAAAAACCAAAAAATTATTTAAAATCTTAAAACTATTCCAAAATTGGCATATTCAAATCTGAATAATTTTATAAAATTTCCTGAATTTTTAAAAAAAATCAAAATTTTAAAAAGAGTTTTGAGTTTATTTTTATAATTTTCCGATTGTATGATAATTTTTAATTTTTATTACTATTTTTAGTTTTTATAAACAAATTATCAGATTTTTTATTTTTAAATTTTTTAGATTTTTGAATAATTTTGGATTTTTGATAACTTTTTAATAATTGTTAGACAAATTTTCAGATTTTTCAATTTGTTTTTTTTTTTTTTTGATTAATTTTGTGATAAATGCACTTTTGGTCCCATAAGAATAGTGTTAACGGTAAGTTAAGTTTTCCGTTAGTTTTGGGACTAAAATTGCAAATCTTTGATTCATATGGGACTAAATATGTTAAAATAAATCCATTGGGACCAAAAGTGCAAGCATGGGACTAAAAGTGTTTGAGTCATGTTCTTATAGGACTAAAAGTGCAATTTCCTCTTGAATACCATATACAGTTTTAAATCCCTTTTAGTTCTAGACCAAAAATTTATTTTCCCTAAACGATGGAAATAATATCCTATTTGGTATCATTTTAGTTTTTGTACGGTTCCAAAGTATAAAAGCGTGAAAATATAATTTTCTTTGTGCAATTTCGAAAGCATGAAAGTATGTGTTTGTAACACCTTAGGGCTTAAGGGGTATTTGTAATTTTGGAAGATAATCGGAGGATTTTATAACTAGGCTAAACATGTTGGGAAAATAGTGTATGGTTTCTGTTTAGGAAATGGCAAAGGTTTGAGTGTTTAGGCTTAAGTCGAGGCCTGAATTAGATTCGGTCTCCACAAGACGAAATACGCCATGCATACCGAGTGTTTACGGTTCCGGTGCTCGTCTCTAAGATACAACGGCTTTTCTTTGTCCTAGGTTAGTAGCACAAGCAAAACCGGAACTACAGCGAACAACAAGAGTTTCTGACTTTCAAGCTAAGAAGAAAGGGAAATGTCAATATGCGCGTATGCAGAATGACAGATTGATTATCTGAAGATTTTAGTCTGTTTTTCAAACAGCAGGGGTCGATTATTATAGGCTTCAGGTGCCTCGTTTGGAATGATCACGTCTTTTGGCTCGAAAAAACACATTTTGCAATGACAGCGCCTATTCATCGAAGACGCGACCTGGCGCCGACACATGCGTGGATGCGCGCGCAGTATGGCTTGACGCACGACCCGACGCATGGGCCGTGCGTCAAGCCCGTGCTCAACTGCGAACCCAATCGATTGACACACGACCCGACGTGCGCGGGTGCGAACACTCCCAGTTGAAAATCGTTTAATTAATTAATTAAAAAAATAATTATTTATTTATTTTAATAATTTTTGGTCCAAAAAGAATAAGAGCTTTGGGCTTGGCCCAAGCCCAAGCCCAGACCCGGGCCGAGCCGAGCCGAGCCGGCCGTGCGCGCAGTTAAGTGCGTTTAACCAAACCCACAAGCATGTAGGTCCTCACTCCTTTAAAAATTTGGGTGTCCCCAAGGGCCCAAACTCACAAGTCCAACTTGGGATTTATTAAGTATGCAAATTTTGCCTCTTTTTCCCATGTGGGATGGAGCATTCCTCCTTCCCCACATTTTCTATTTTCCATACCATTTATTTGTATTAAGTGACTATCTTCTAGCATTAATTACTCATTCACCTGGAATCGGTTTTGAGAAATTCCAAATGATATTCTCATCTACTCTCTTAGTAGAATTTTTATAAATAATTTAATTCTATTTTACATTAATGGAAACCACTTAATTATTTGGTCAAAATCAGGTCAACACCCATTTCTCAAGACCAAATTCCAACAATCCCCCGCATAATGAAATTAATGCATGCGTGTATGCAGATTCGCTTAAAAGTCTCGGCGAATCGTTATTGCATCAGGATAGGTAGCTTGTGGCTTTGAACCTTTCTTAGTAAAATACTATCGGATTTACTAGCTGCTTAGTGACGCGATGTCTTGAACTATTCAGTCGTTTGTGTAAACCAAGACAACAGTACTTACACAATAACAACTCTAACACTTGTTTTTCTCACGTTGTATCCATTTCGGCCCTGGACCATATCTTAGATTCGTAAGTATTTCTTTGAAGCGGTCATTACTTCTCACTTATATAGGTGATCTCCTATTGAAGAGTATCCTGCCATATTCCACCTTTCGGTATAGGAATCCTTAAAAGCCTTAAACTTAACCTCACCACATTCAGTAGGTTTTCATTCACTTGGATGTTTCGAGAATGAGCTAACCCATTTTCCAAGTGTTCAGCTGAACATTCATAATTTAGTTGTCCCATTGTACCAAGGTCTTGGGATCTCCAATTCACAAGGTTGGGTTACCGCTATGAACATTCTTTAAGTTGTGGATTTTAAACACATTCCTCTTAACAGTTTATATAATTGATCTCGATTTATGCCTTTCGTAAGCGGATCCGCAAGGTTTTCCGTTGACTTCACGTAGTCAACCGAAATAACCCCATTCGAAATCAATTGTCTAATGGTATTGCGTCTTCGACGTATATATCTAGACTTACCATTATACATACTGCTTTGTGCCCTTCCGATTGCTGATTGACTATCACAGTAAATCATCACACCAGGCACATGCTTATTCCAACAAGGAATATCCTCTAAGAAGTTTCTAAGCCATTCAGTTTCTTCTCCAGCTTTATCCAAAGCAATGAACTCGGACTCCATAGTGGATCGAGCTATGCACGTCTGCTTAGAAGACTTCCACGACATCGCTCCTCCACATATTGTGAAAACAAATCCACTTGTGGACTTGGAGTCTTTTGTGTCTGATATTCAATTGGCACCACAGTATCCTTCTAATACTACTGGATATCTCGTATAAAGTATTTTATAGTTCATGTATACTTTAAATATCTAAGTACCCTAGTCACGACTTTCTAGTGATCCGTACTCGGGTTACCTGTGAACCTACTTAGTTTACTCACTGAATATGCAATGTCTGAACGTGTACAATTCGTTAAGTACATCAAACTGCCAATTACCCTTGCATATTCCAGCTGAGAAACTGGTTTGCCTCTATTCTTGGTCAAGTGTAGACTTAGATCTACAGGTGTCTTAGCTGGAGGACTATCAAAAGCATTAAACCTTCTTAGTATGCTTTCAACATAATGGGATTGTGAGAAGACAATTCTATCTGAAGTTCTAGAGATTTTAATCCCTAATATAACATCAGATAATCCCATATCCTTCATGTCAAAGTTCCTCTTTACCATGTTCTTAGTATTCATGATTAAATCATGACTACTACCCATAATCAACATATCATCCACATAAAGGCATACTATGATGTCATCATTTGTAGTACCTTTAATGTAGACACACTAGTCACATTCATTGATCTTGAAACAGTTTGACTTCATAGTCGAGTCAAACTTTTCATGCCATTGCTTAGGTGCGTTTTTTAGTCCATAAAGTGACTTAACAAGTTTACACACCTTTCTCTCTTGACCGGGTGCAACGTACCCCTCAGGTTGTTCCATATAGATCTCCTCTTCAAGTTCACCATTCAAGAAGGCAGTTTTAACGTCCATTTGATGTATCTCAAGGTTATGCAAAGCTGCAATAGCAATGAGAACACGAATGAATGTAATCCTCGTGACATGAGAATATGTATCAAAGAAGTCATATCCCTGCTTTTGTCTAAACCCTTTAGCTACCAAACGGGCTTTATACTTGTCAATAGATCCATCTGCTTTATACTTCCTTTTAAGGATCCACTTGCATCCCAAAGGTTTCCAACCCAGTGGGAGATCAACCAACTCTCAAGTGTGATTTTGCATGATGGAATCTATCTCATTATTGACAGCTTCTTTCCAGAGAGGAGCTTCTGGACTAGACAATGCTTCTTGAATAGTTCTAGGTTTGTTTTCTAACATATAAGTTAGAAAATCAGGATCAAAAGACTTAGCTACTTTTGTCCTCTTACTGCGTCTTGGTTCCTCTTCATCATCACTTTGAGGTAACCTTGCAAAATCATAAGTTCGTACTCGAACTTTCTTCTTTCCGTTATTTGGTCGGAAAGATATTCTCGAAGAATACATCATTCCTTGATTCAATGATCATACCTTCATTTATATCAGGAATAGCTAAGTTGTGCACTAAAAAGCGATATGCACTACTATTGTTAGCATATCTAATGAAAGCACAATCGATCGTCTTCGGACCAATTCTAACTTGTTTTGGCTTAGGTACTTCGAATTTAGCCAAACACCCCCACACTTTGAGGTATTTATATGACGGTTTACGTCCTTTTCATAACTCATATGGAGTTTCATTTTTACCCTTGTGTGGGATCTTATTAAGAATGTAATTTGCAGAAAGTATGGCTTCCCCCCACAAGTTTTGGGGTAAGCCAGAACTTAACAACATCGCATTCATCATCTCTTTAAGAGTGTGATTTTTGCGTTCTGCAACTCTATTTCATTGAGGTGAGTAGGGAGCAGTCGTTTGATGAATTATACCCGCTTCCGAGCAAAATTCCTCAAACGGAGCAACATACTCTCCGCCTCTATCACTTCGAATCATCTTAATTTTCAAATTAAGCTGATTTTCAATTTCATTCTTATAAGTCTTAAAAGCTACTAAAGCTTCATCTTTGCTTTTCAAAAGATACACATAGCAATATCTTGTGCAATCGTCTATAAATGTTATGAAGTACTTTTTCCCACCTCGAGTTTGCACAAGTTTTAAATCACATACATCTGTATGAATTAACTCGAGTGGTTTGGTACTTCTCGTTACCGAATGAAACGGTGCTTTGGCCAACTTTGCTTCAACAAAAATTTCGCATTTGTCTTGTGAATTGGTTTTAAACGTAGGTATTAATTCCAGATTCACTAACCTTTTAATTGTGTTGAAGTTTACGTGTCCTAATCTATCATGCCATAAATTAGAACAATCCAACAAGTAAACAGAAGTAATAGTTTTATTCTTCGCCTCTTGGCGGAAAACAGACATTACAAACATCTTAAACAGGCCCTTATCAAGGTAGCCTTTACAAAGAAACTGACCATTCTTGGTCATTACAAACTTATCGGACTCAAACACTAGTCTAAACCCGGCCGTACTAAGCAAAGGACCAGAAACCAAATTCTTGCGGATGTCCGAGACATGCAGCACATCTACAAGCGTAAGCTCCTTTCCGGAAGTCATCTTGAGCACCACTTTCCCAAGCCCAACGATATTGGAAGTCGAAGAATTCCCCATGAAAAGCTTCCTTCCATTTATCGGAGTGTAGGAGGATAACATCTCCTTGTCGGCACAAATGTGACGAGTAGCCCCAGTATCTATCCACCATTCCCTTGAGTTATCCACCATATTGGCTTCAAACACAACGGCGGTGAGATCGAGCTCCGACATGTCGATTGGAACCGACTTGTCCTCCGCCACGTTGGCTTGTTGGTTGCCACCTTGATTGCCCTTTTTTGGGTGTCGACAATCCTTCGCCATGTGGTTCGGCTTGCCACAGTTGTAGAAGTTACCCTTGAACTCTTTGGCCTTTCCTTTTTCTTTCCCGGAGTGCTTGCGTTTCTTGCTAGTGCTCGATACAACAAGATTGGCCTTAGCCTCCATTCCAGACTTACTGGATTTCACATCTGATTTTCGGTTGTCTTCTTTGATTCGAAGCCGAACAATCAGATCCTCAAGCCCCATCTCTTTACGCTTGTTCTTGAGGTAATTTTTGAAATCCTTCCACAATGGCAGCAACTTTTCGATTATTGCAGTCACTTGAAAGGATTCATTCAAAATCATCTCTTCAGATACTAAGTCGTGAAGTATGATTTGAATCTCCTGAACTTGACTGATCACCGTCTTGGTGTCAACCATCTTGTACTCGAGGAATTTGCCGACAATAAATTTCTTTGTGTCGGCATCTTTCGTCTTGTACTTCTTCTCCAAAGAATCCCACAATTCCTTGGAGGTCTTGAACGTGCTATAGATGTTATAGAGTGTCGTCTAGCCCGTTCAACATATAGTTGCGGCACAGAAAATCGCTGTTATGCCAAGCATCCACAATGATTCTCCCGGTTGTTGTCGACTTCTTCATCGCCAACGGAAGGGGGGTCGTCCTTCAGAAAACGAGACAGCCCTAGGGTGGTAAGGTAGAATAACATCTTCTGTTGCCAATGTTTGAAGTCGGCGCCGGAGAACTTGGGTGGCTTTTCGCCGTGAGCGGGAGCAGCAACCATTGGTGTGAACGAGATTGATGTTGATGCCATCGTCTTGAACAGAAACAGTTATTTCGTCTTGCGATTGTTGGGAAAATTGTTTATGGCTTCTGTTTAGGAAATGTCAAAGGCTTGGGTGTTTAGGATTAAGTCGAGGCCTGAATCGCAAGACGAAATACGCCCCGTATACCGAGTGCTTACGGTTTCAGCGCTCGTCTCTAAGATACAACGACTTTTACTATTTCGGTTAGCAGCACTAGCAAAACCGGAACTGCAGCGAACAACAAGAGTTTCTGACTTTCAAGCTAAGAAGGAAGCGAAATGCCAATATGCTCGTATGCAGAATGACAGGTTGATTATCTAAAGATTTTCGTCTGTTTTTCAAACAGCAGGGGTCGATTATTATAGGTTTCAGGTGCCTCGTATGGAAAGATCACGTCTTTTTGCTCGAAAAGACACATTTTGCCCTGAACAGACGCACCTGTTCATCGATGCACGACCTGGCGCATGGCCCGTGCGTGGATGCGCGCAGGTACGGCTTGACGCACGGGCCATGCGTCCGCCCGTGCGCGGGTGCAAACACTCCCAGTTGAAAATCGTTTAATTAATTAATTACAAAAATTAATTAATTGTTTATTTTAAAGTTTTTTTGTCCAAAAAGAATAAGGGCCTTGAAGCCCAAGCCCAGGCCCGCGACCCGGACCTCGGCGGCGACGCGCGCGTGCATGTGTGCTTTGAACCAAACCCACAAGCATGTAGGTCCTCACCCCTTTAAAAACTTGGGTGCCCCCAATGGCCCAAACTCATAAGTCCAACTTGGGATTTATTAAGTGTGCAATTTTGCCTCCTTTTCCAATGTGGGGTGGAGCATTCCTCTTTCCACACATTTTCCATTTTTCATACTATTTATTTGTATTAAGTGACTATCTTCTAGCATTAATTTCTCATTCACCCGGAATCGATTTTGAGAAATTTCAAATGATATTCTCATCTACTCTCTTAGTAGAATTTTTACAAATAATTTAATTTCATTTTACACTAATGAAAACCACTTAATTATTTGGTCAAAATCGGATCAACACCCATTTTTCAAGACCAAATTCCAACAAAACATTAGCGCCGATATTTATGATTATCCCTATAAAGAAAGTAGTCAAAGCCTCAAATGTATATTATGCAACATGTCGGGATAAATTCCATGATTACGGAATTCACTAACTAAGGTTTAGCCCAAGGTTTCTCAACTTTAGACACATTTTAGCATAATAAGAAGTATGATTCTTTTACTCTGTTATTTGTCGTTTTGTATGATCTTTGAATTAGTTGGATATAGGCATATATAACATCACATTGCATGTAACTCTATGCTACATATCCAGCAACGGAGTGACAAATGCAATAGATAATAATGACGGAGCTTAAGAATGAAACAATAATAGACAATAATTAAGTATGGGTGCGTATTAAGAATTTGAGTTACAATTTCTATAACAAGTCAAACTGTCTATATACACAAAAGTCATGCTTTTGCGTACAGAGACATGGTCAAAAGATAACATATTAGGAATCCTTCAAAAGAGAAACAACATATGGTTCAATTATATAGGGGCGTGAAAAAAGGCAAAAACTTGTATGAGACGGTCCTATGGGCTTGGTGCATGAGACGGATCTTATATGTAGATGGAATTCCAACCCAAATTCAAACCCATAAAAGTGACCAATATTTTTTGTGTTTTGTATGATCCGTCTCATTAATTTAAATCCATGAGACGGTCTCACATAAAACCAACTCGTGAAAAAATATGGTCGTGAGAAAAATTCTCTCGATGTTAGAGGCCAACCACGGACGAAATTATGTAGGGGCACTGGGACCCCTCGAATTTTGAAAAAAATAGGGGCATTATATGGTTATTTTATTTTTTAATCTTAAAATAAATAAAAAAAGAAAATTGGGGGGAAAATTCTTCAATTATATTGCACTATTTCCTATATTGAGTTGTGAATCTTCAAAAAATATGAGTCTTGGTCATTTTTTCCCTTTTCTTAAAATTTTGTACATTTTTTAAGTTCCGCCATAAACTTTAATATGAAGTTTTGCATTATTTTCTTGTGTCTCTATTTGTCCTTTTTTGTATATTGATGTAATTGTATTGTGTTATTTATTTATGAATATTAAGATATGATTGAATTAATACAAGACCAAATCACCACGAGCTTGTAGCTCACGTGGTATTGTTTAATCTTTGTAAGAGTGCTGACCAGGGTTCCATCCAATATCTTTCAGTTTCTTTGAAATTTATCCCCTCCCCTCCAACCACTACTCCCAAATTATTGGAAAAATACAATGACTTAATCAAAACTTCTATTTAATTTAAATTTGATGTATTATTTTTTATTTTTACAAGAAATTTGCAAAACTTTTCCGTCGGTAACACCTAATAATCCGTCGGTAAAAGCATTACCGACGGAAACCAAACATCACCAAATTTGTTGTCGGCAGACGTTTACTGACGGATTTTTCATCCGTAGGTAATTTACCAACGGATTTACCGACGGATATTTTTCTGTATTTTTGTCGGCAATGCTCATTCGACGATGAATTTCGATGACGTTTTAATGTCCAAGTACCGACGGCTTAACCGATGGAAGTACAAATAGATATTATCGATGGATTTACCGACGGATATTGCAGACGAAGTAGCATGACATTACCGACAGAATATAGTCCGTCAGTAGTATTCTTTTTCATTTTTTGGCAATTTACCGACGAATTATATTCCATAGGTAATGTTTTCGCATGTTTAATTTTTTTAGCGACGAAATAATTTCCATCGGTAAGTTTTCTATTTGTTTTATTTTTCTATATATTTGATACTTGCCACCTATAAAACCAGTACAAGCAATATATATATATATATATATATATATATATATATGGAGGGGATGCCGTGAGACCACCCTCCTAGGTTAGTCCATAGGACTAAATCTACACCATCCAAATAGTAAATCAATTGCCAAGATATATTACAATATATACAACATTTCATAAGTAAGTATACAACAGAAGGGATAAAATAAGAATCCAGAAAATTAAATATAGTAACCATTTCCTAAAATTAGGGACGTGATTTTGTATTGATCACGTCCCCATAATCAAGCGATTCAACTTTCCTTTCTCTCCATTCCCATTCGAACCTGCAAATTATTCAAATATGGCAACAAAATCGTGCAACAATTAATGAAAAGTATATAATTACACTAAACTAACTATACATTAAAACATTACTAAGTATACATAAATAATTAATTAAGTATACAATTACACTAAACTACCTCTACATTAAAACTTTACTAAGTATACAAAAATATTTAACTAAGTATACAACTACATTGAACTAACTATACATTAAAATAATACTAAGTATACAAAAATATTTAACTAAGTATACAATTACACTAAATTACTTATATAACTAAGTATACAAATCCACATAACTAAGTATACAAATTCACTAAACTACTTATATAACTAAGAATACGATTCCATTGAACCAAGTATACAAATCCACTGAACTAAATATACAATAAAACATGACAAAGTCTACAAGTCCACTGAACTAAGTATACAATAAAACGACTGTTCACAAATATGGCGGAAATAAGTATTAATTTTGAAAAAAACGGTTGAAGTTGATGATTTTTCCTCCCTAAAAATTGGGTAACTGAAAAGGTAGGATTATATTTCCTTAAAAATAGCTAATAACCATCCAATTAACATAACTAATTAAATATAAAAGTATAATTATACCCTTATATGCCTAAATTAACTAAAATGATCTACACCATCCAAAATTTTAAATCAAGAGTCCATAAGTGTTCTTATGGACTAACCTAAAGGGATTGGTCTCATTTGAACCAATCCCTATATATATATATATATATATATATATATATATATAATGCACAAACAAAACATTACCCGAAAAATACACTAATATTCACAAAAATATCAAATTCACGTCAATATTCACAAAAATATAAAATTTCACGTCAAATTAAAATTTAAAGTACTCATACTAAAATAATATCAATTATTACTTTACATCATAGTTAAATATCTAATATTATCTAATTAGAAGGGTCGCCAAGTCTAGAAGGTGGATGTATAGGAGGTAGATGCGTCCATGTCATTGCATGTCCGCTAAAGATCATCGTGGGATCTATTGATGCATGTGCTCAAACGTATCCCCGCATCTGGCCGATCGTCTGCGTCTGACTCTTTGATCTGCTTGTCTCAACTATTGACTCTCAGCCTGAGAAGACAAAGCACCGTTGCCACCCTTTTGAATGAAAAAATATGACATATCTCCCGTGCCATAGATTCGCTGCTTCTTCGGTCCACCCACGACAAATCGGATTCATGTCTAAATCCTTTCCAGCCTCATGTGCCTTATTTACAAGTTGCTCAACCTCGAGCTGTTCAAAAAAATATAACTTAAGTATATATAAAATAAGACAAAAATTATAAGTATTGATAATTAATATTAAACTTACAGTTGTAGTCCTAGACTTCTTGTCAATATACAAGTCATCCCGACTCATATGTGGTTGTTCGAAAAACGACATCATTTTATTTAAACATTACCAACGGATTCTCTTTCGTTGGTAATATTTGATTTTTTCTATATGTATCGACGAATATTATCCGTCGGTAAAACTCATCGCAAATTAAATCGGTATTCGACTTAAGCTTTGCGCGCCAACATTTGGCACAAAATACACCAACCATTTACCGACGGTTTAGAATCCGTCGGCACATCCTTGGTAATCCATCGGTATTGTGTCGGGGGTGTACCATAATTTTTTAAAGAATAAATTGACCCAAATATGTCGGTGTTAAAATTCCATCAAGAAACCGTTCGTATATACCGACAACATCATCCATCGGTAAATTTAAGTGGATTTTGCGCGAAATTCTTGTAGTGTAATGGACGAATTGTCCACTTATGTTTTGTAAAAATAAAAATAGTCATATTTATCGAAAAACGTATTTTTAGCCATTTTGACACTTGTCATGCCCTTCTTGTGTTATCTAATGAGGTACTTGATTATATTTCAAAAAAATGATGCGGTATATTTTTCGGTACCAGTTATGAACCGGTCCCTAGAAATGAAAAGAAGACAATGGAAATTCGAATTCAAAAATGGCTAAAAAATATGGTTAAACTATTTTTTATCATGGAGAAGTGACCAAAAAATCCTATGACTCAATATTAATATTAGTAGGGCCCTCTACCCGAAATTCCTGGCTTCATCGGCCAACCATTGATTTTGTGCCTAGTGTCTTTAACCGTAATTCTCAATTTGAAATGTCCGTTATTTACTTAATTGAGCTTTGAGATTCTATATTTATATCAGGAAGATATTCACTTAATTCTCAAACCTGGTTAACTGCTAATTAATTATTTTTCACAATTGTTTTCTTCTCCTTGAGTTTCTCCTCTTGTCAGACCAATTTTCTGTTGCTTCATGCTCGCAGGTGCAGAGAACCGTCGCTATCTCGATTGTGCTACCGAAATGTTTAGAGAAGTAAAAATATCATTGTATTCAGTTTGTCGTCGTGAAGCAGACATTGAAACACGAGTCAGGGCTACAAATTGAATTCAACGATAAGTGGACTTCTAAACTACCTAGGGCCGAATCCAGAAAATGACTATAAAGGTGAGCTAGAAAATGAAAATTTTTAATACCATGAAATTTTATAAAATTTCCCCCAATATTCATTGCAGTTGTAGCATACTAGCTTTCAGGGTATAAAATACATTAATAATAGAATTTAGAGAAAATTGCATGTTAGTCCTACATGAATTAGCGTATTCTTGCACCCGTGTCTCATACTTTGCATTCTTAGTCCCCATAGTTTATTTTGTTAGCGTTCAAAGTCCCACAAGAGTCAAAATTTGCAAATGTATACGGAGTATTACACGTGCATCTCACATGCATGTTAGTCGTTAATCAAACCCTGTGTTTCATTTTGAGAAAATTGCATCATTGGTCCCACATGAATTGACATGTTGCACCCGTAGTCCCATACTTTGCATTCTCAGTCCCATAGTTTATTTTGTTAACATTCAAAGTCCCACAAGAGTTGAAATTTAAGGAAATTACCGCAATGACATAGAACAGTTGGGCGAATGGCTTTTATGGTGAAAATAATTATTTATGTGCTTAAAAACGTCTAAAAATATTTTACAAATACATAAATTAACAATTAAAATCAAAATAATTGAAAATTATTTGATAATTATTTCAAGAATTTAGAAATTAACAATAATAAATTTAAATATACAAAAATAAGTCTGGGAAATAAAAATATGAAATTGCAAAGTTTATTTAATAAATCTAAAAATAACTAATTAAAATTATTGAATAGATTCTGAAAATTATTTGAGTAAATCCAAATATTACCAAAATAATATCTAAACCTTATTTAGTAATCTAAAATTTATTTTGAAAATTTTAAAATTTTATTTAAAATGATTTAAATTTATAAACAAAAATTTGAAAAATAGTTAAATAAATAAAAATTTATATATAACTAAATTTGAAAATTTATTTTAATTACATTATTAAAATATTTTTTATTCTTTAATTATTATTCAAATTTTAATTTTTAATTCAAAATTACTTCAAATAATATTTAAATTTTAATAAATGTTAGACTGACTAAATAATGGTTAGATTTTATTTTGATAGTTCTTGGATTTATTCAAATATTTCTCAAAATTTATTCAATAATTTTTAGATATTGCAAAGTTTATTCTTTATGAAATTGCAAAGTTTATTTAATAAATCTAAAAATAACTAATTAAAATTATTGAATAGATTCTGAAAATTATTTGAGTAAATCCAAATATTACCAAAATAATATCTAAACCTTATTTAGTAATCTAAAATTTGTTTTGAAAATTTTAAATTTTATTAAAATGATTTAAATTTACAAACAAAAATTAAAAAATAGTTAAATAAACCGAAAATTTATATATAACTAGATTTGAAAATTAATTCAATAATTTTTAGATATATGAAATAATCTTTTAAATATTATTTCAAATTTTTAGAATTAATTCAGTATTTTTTTAAATTTATTCAATAACATTTGTAATTTATTTTTGCATTTTATAGATTTATTTTCGTATATTTATATTTTAATTGTTGATTTTCAAATTCTTAGAATATTTTTCAAATTTATGTCCATGTATCCAAATATTAATTTCTAATCATAAATTTATAAAATAACTTTTAGACTTATCTTTGCCTCATAGATAATTAGAGGAGGAAGAACTAATTTTTTTTTTTTGAAGATTTTAGAGCAAAAATTAGTGAAATTTGAGCTTGCACCTGTTTTTTGCCTCCAAAAAACAAGGTTGACCTCATTTTTCCTCCAAATTGATCATTTAATGGAGATGGTAGTTGTTGGTGTTAAAAAACTAACGGTGGGACTATATATGCAAGATTTTGCTTTGTATGGGACCATTAAGTAAACATGGTACTACGGGTGCAATAGGCCAATTTATTTTGGACTAAAGATACAATTTTCTCATAGAATTTACAAATGTGATTTGGATGTGGGTATTGAGTAATTATTTAAATGGACTTTACATATGCCGAAAAAAGAACTATAAATAGGATGCACTAGACATGAATGATTTGATTAATAAATGAGATTAAATCCTATTATTAATACTAAATATTTTTTACTTTATATATAGACTTCAGAGTAGGTAGTCCTGGGCTAGAGCCCACCCGAGCCTAAAGCATATCCGCCCATGAATCAACCTTTTAATCTTTTATTATTGAACTCAGTTTGTATTTAATTTTTATTCTCCAGTTCTTGACTCTTGCTTTTGAATTGGTGATATCAGCCACCTTAACATTTAGCTACTCTTTATTAATATTTTATTATTTGATTCTGTTCAACAAATGTGTTATACAATTATTTGGTTCACTTCTCTCGTTGCAAGCTTATTGCCTCGAGTGAAAAGAGATATATTCGACCAGGCCACCTTTGTGTCGACTATAAATATCTTTTCCTTATTTTTGTAGCAAAGTTCAATTTATAATATGCAATTTACTATTGGTTTAGGCATCATAAGAGTTTTCCGGGACAAATCGTAGCTCTTGTAATATTTTGTTCGTGTTGCAGGTTTTAGATCCGAAGCAGACAAAGATTATTATTTTGCAAAAATTTATCTCACGGTCTCACACATTCTCACAAGATATCTGTTGTTACTATTTTTAGAGCTTTGATGAACTTAGGATCGAGCTGTTGATTTGAACAATATCAATTTGATATTATGTACTCCCTCCGTCTCAATTATATAGTCCAGTTTGACTTTTCACACAGACCAAAAAATTATTGGAAATTACAAATATGCAAAATATTTACTTGATTTACCCTTATTTAATGAATAATATAAATTGCAAAATGCATATTAAATAGGAATATAATAGTGAAATTATGGAAAAAGTAGTATTAAGTATAGAATGTGGATTATATATTTCATATTTGGGATCTCAAAAAGAAATAATGGGTATATATTTGGAATGGAGTGAATATTATTTTTTTGAGGATTCATGTATTAATTTGATTGAATATCGAAATTTTAGATGAGAAAAGTAAAATTTTACTAACTACAAAAAATATTCTAAGTAGTATAATAATTTTTTTTGTTTTTTTGACAGAGAAGTATAATAAGTTGAGAAAGAAGATGCATAATTATTGAAAAACTTAAGTAATTGGTTGAAGCTAACCAAAATAAGGGGACGAGGAACCAATAAGAGCCCACACACGTCTCATTCTTATCAATTACGGTACGTCGGTAGATGTAAGAAGCTTCCATTGGATCATCGCCACGTGTCACCTCTGCGTTGGATCCCACGAGCCCCCATCTTCCACCTTTATAAATCTCCCAAATTCTCCATTCTCACCAATTAATATTAATCCAATTCTCTGCAATTTCTCTGTGTAGAATACCAGACCAAAATAACAAATGGGGAATTTTGAGAGGCAAGTGAAGGTGAGAGCTATGGAGCTTAAACACATATTCAAGAGGGGATTCAAGGTTGTCGGAAATTCTTGCAAGAAGGGATGGCACAAGGTCAAACACATCAGAAAATGATTCCTTTTTTGGAAGTTTTTGTTTCTGTCATATGTCTTAGATTGCCTTATTTTTCTGTTTTCCCTTGTTGTTCTTTCCTTTTTTTTGTGGTTTTTGTTAGATAAAAAGTCGATTGTGAGATTGTTTTGAAGAAGGGTTCTTTTTCTCTTGAGACTTGCTCTTGGATTTTTATTTTCTTGTACTTAACTTTTGGTTACCGTGATAATAATATTATTTGTAGCAATTTTTTCTTACTACAGTATTGAATGGAATTATTTGAAGATTGTAATTTTCTTGAGATTACACCCATAAACGTGTAAATTTTATGTGGTCTTTTAAAATTACACCTGCTTCCTGCCAAAAATTAATCTTAGTCATTTTCTTTTTGTTCTAGTACAAATTCTGATAGGGGTGGAGTTAGGTAAGAATCGAGCAAGACATATGTCTGAGTTTTGTGAATTTGTAAATTTATTATTCAAAAAGCCTATGATCCTAGATTTGAATTTAATTTTACTTGGTACCAATATCCTTTTACATTAAACTTATTTTCCAAGTTTGTTTAATTTCTTAACCTTTTTTTTGTTATACTAGGTACAAATTTATTTTGTTACTAGTAGACTTAATCCAGATTTATATTTTCTTGGAGTCCAGTATACTTGGGAATATTTTACTTTTTAGTAATTAAGTTATTGACTTTATATAATTCTTCATGATTTTCTTTTAGTTTAATATAATTTGTGCAATTTTATCTTTGCCTTTTGCTTTCAATATGTATGTTTTAATTCCTTTAAGCTAACGAGTGTTGAATGCATGTTTTGTTTTTTTTTTTTGTAAGGGTGGGTGTTCCAATCCGCTCGGCCACATTTCTCATTTCCTTAAATTGTTTTCCGAAAAAATGATTGTAACCTATAAATTATATTATTATAAAAAATATATATCCTTACCTCTTAGACTAGAAAATAAATTAAATTATTTGATACCGACTTGAGTTGAGTGCTAAAAACTCATTTGAGTTTGTTTGTTAAGCAAATTTGAACATATATTTTTTGTCAAAAAGATACGTAGTTGGGCTAGCTATGGAGGAAACGATAAATTATTTATAAAATATCAAATACTCAAACTCGATTCATATTTGATTCGATTAAAGTTCATTCAAGCAAACTAAATTAAATCCAAAATATTTCCAAAAAAATAATTAATCCAAATATATTTTAAAACTTAAGACTATTTCTAGTAAGATTATAAGGTAATATCTTAACAATATAGTCCTGTTCGGATCATAAGAGGAGTCACCGAGTCAGTTGAGGGGTTGGGCTGACTCTCAATCTCTGTACATCAAATGGCCCACCAATTAATATGCCTAAAGGGGGCCCACGTAGTCATTACCATTTATGGGCCCAACCTGGGTAAATGCCTACTTGACAACTTTACTTGTTTGAAGCAACATTGGAATGTATATGGTTGATTGGTTTCGTTTCTGAAGAGAATTTGTTATACTTCGGATAATATTTTTATTTATGCCTGCAGGCTGCATGGGGTAAATAACTAAATATAAACTAATTTACTGTTCACTTACTAAACACAGATTTTTAACAAGATGTCTTGTGATTTGGTTTTTAGGTAAACACCATCCTTTAAATATCCTGCAGTTAAACCACTGGAGTTAGTCCGGTGGCTACGGATAATCCTCTTTAATGAAAGGAGTTTGAATTCGAGTCTCTATAATGACATGACCAAATTTATAAAAAAAAAAATATCACCCAATTACTACAAATTTAGTACATGTCATCCATTCACATTAACCAATATGATTTAATTTAAATATCACCCAATTATTATTAATTCAGTACATGCTATCCATTCACAATAACCAATATGATTTAACTGAAGTTGCATTTGGATGCAATAATTAATTCGGATCGAATAAAGATTTTAAATCTGTAATAAAATATACATTAACCTTGTTTTGGCAATCTCATAATTACTGGATTTTAAATCCTGAGTACTTTTTTGAGTCATGGTTTTTAATTTGAAACTTTTATAGGTGGAATCGTCATCTTGACCTACTCCAAATTTTATTTTGTTCTTCAATAACGTTAATTCGAGGCATGACCAACTTATTATTAAATAACATTAATATGAGGATTGAACAACTTATTCTCAAATTAAACGCTAGATTGAAAAGTAGCATTAGTTCAAGGGGATGAACAACTTATTTGCGATATCACCTTTAATTCCATGGATCTCATTAACCTTGATCTTCTTAAGTTGAGAGAATTTTCTTCGGAACCTTTATTATTTAGACTTCTTCTCCACAACCTATGATTTAATACCTTGAAAATGACACATATTTATATTTGTCGGAGATGAGCTATTAGATGAATCATTTGATAAATCATCTTGATTTGATTAACTCTTCAAAATTTGATATTATCTATATCTTTAATCACAATATTTGATAAATTATCAACACAAATATACATTATCAAAAGAGATAATGATTAGAGAAGCCCAAGAATGGTCTTGATCTCCGAAGATTGACATAACTATTAGAGTTTTGATCTCCAAGTATTGAGACAATTAACAAAATGAGTTTTGATCTCCAAAGATTAATTTTTGACACTTTGCAATTTTTTAATAGCCACAAATTTAATATATCTAAAATCATGTTCTAACATATATCGTGTATGTGACAAAATCTCGACATAATATTCTATCTTGGACAACAATACACAAAAGTGGTGTACTTTAGATGGTAGTGTAACAAAAGCAATATTTGGTTCGTAATTTTTAAAATGATAATAGTTTATGTGGCAAATATAATTTTTTTTCAAAAAAATGTTAGGGTTAATTCCAAGTTTAATTGCATTTTACTCTCTCTACTTTATTGAGTATCAGTATTGATCACTTCACCTCCTTGTGCTATTGTGTTACTATACCCCACTACACTCTTAGAAAATAATCAAAATATTCTTAATTTATTTATACAAAAATAAATTAAAATGCTCTAATAGTATTATATTTTTATTTTTATTTATTATTTCAACCTTCAATTAAAACTTAAGATTTGATGGGTGTGTTTTTAAATGGGTTCTTCTGTCTAATTAACTTATTTAATCTAAGTGATTAAGTTTTAGTTATATCATATTTTTTTTAGTACATATCTTGGGGGAAGGGGTGATGAGAATCGAATTCCAGACCTACATATGTTATATACTTGAAAGTCTTAAATACACTATCACTATCTGATTTCCTATTTTACTTATATCGTATATAACTTAACAAATCTAGCATATCAAATCTATGTGTCCCCAATTGCCTAAAGGCGTAAAAGCTGCTTCTGGGATGGACAATGACGATGAAACACAAGTTTCTATGTTAGGTGATTTTATTGCACCAAAGATATGTTATCCACCATATTTCTAGTTTGAATTGAAAGAGAAGACCTACCAGAATCATGAAGTTTGTATGCTTTAACAACAATTCTGACCTTCCCAAATTTAATATAACATACTGATTAGGTAAATTTTAATATAATAACATGGTAATTAAGTTTTGAAGTGTTATGGAAAATGAAATTGTGGTGGAGCTAAATTTGATTATTAAATGAGCTTTAGTTTAGTTTGAGACATTAAAACTCATCAAACAATGAGCTGCTTAAATTGTTTTGTAAATTAAATCCTACCTAAATATGTTGGGTTGAACTTGAGATGAGTATATGATGGTTTGGTTCATTTGTGTGAGCTGGATTAAAGTTTTAGTACAGTTAAAAAACATTTAGTTATTTTTATCGAAATTATAGATACTCCCAGTGACATTTATTTTATTTTGCAACGTGCAACCATTGAGATGGTGATTTTAAAACAAAAACAAATATTACGCAGATGTTTTGTACGTATTTTTAAAGCTACCTCAATTTTTCTATGATTAAATTAAATTTCATTTGTTCTTATCATTAATCCTAGTATATATAGGCCTAAAACTTTGAGTTTTTTTTTTTTTTTTTGAAAAAAAAACTGTGAGTTTGGGACATGTGAAGGGTTTGATTTTTTTATTTTTTTTCAGGGAATACAAGGGTTTGACTTTGACCTCTCATCTAGCTAAAGATGAAAATGCAATTATGTTATAGATGTATCATGATCTTTTGACCCAAACAAAAATTCTTATTATATAGGGGTGGATATTCGTGGAATACATAGACGTGTAGGGATCTAATATGGTAAGTGTAATACACGAAATCATTTGGAATAGAGATGAAACACGGCTTGGAAATAGAAGATCCTATCCGTCAACCTATTAATCAAAATAAGAAAATTTATTTAATAAACGTAGCAATTTTTGACCAAAGGTGGTCAAAAATTTATTTCGATTAGGGGATTATCGAGCTAAAATTTTAAAAAACAAAAAAAAAAAACAAAAAATATTTCAATAAAAAAAAAAAAAGCAAATCTAAATGTAATATCCCGTATTTTTCTATTATTATATGAATTATAATTTTATTAATTTTTTTTAATTAGCCATTTAATAGAATTTCATAATTTAGAAGGACTCAACCTTAATTAAAAGAATTTGGAATTATTAATTGAATAAACATTTTGGAAAATAAACTTATCTAAAGTTAGAATAATAGTTTTATATTCTATGAGGATTAAATTAACAACCAATTTTTGATTTTTGTCTTTATATAATGTTTCGAGTATTTTCATTTATATATGATATGCAAACTAGTCGTGACTTATTAAGATTATTAATCGCGGTTGAGGAAATTACAGAGGAAAATCACAGAGGAAAATTACATGTTTTATTATAAATGTTTATTTTTATTATGAAAATTGTTCAAAACTCGAAAAGTTGTTTTATATTATTTTTAAGAAAAAAATTATTATTGTCAATGATATTGTCAAAATTAGTGTTTTATTTTTGGAACGATAAATATTTTATATAGTAAAAGTGTTTCTATTTATTTTGATGAAAAATTTAACTATAGGCTTTGTTTATAAAAGATGTCTTTTATAGCTCTTTTATTTAATTACTTGTATTTTTGAAAATCGGGTGGGTTACAATTGGTATCGTAGCAGTAGTAAAGCTTGGAAAAAATATATCCTTTTGAATTTTAAAAGAAAATTATCTAGTGACATCCACTTCCGCCATATCTCGTTGAAGTATATAATTTATTATGGCCACGCTATTTATTTTATCCATGAGATGTTTTACATTATCATGTTTTAAAAGTACATTTTATAAATTCAAGTCATCATCTTTTGTTTAAAAGCATTATTGCACGTGTAAATAAACAAGAAAAAAAAATGAAAAAAATAGATAAAATAGACAAAAAAATAGTATAATATCCCGTATAATTGATATTTTATATTTTTATCTCTTATAAAAATATATATAATATTTTTATAAAATATTGAAAAATACAAACTTATTATCCATTAGTATTAATTAAATAACAAATGCAATGATGAATACTTTTTTTTCATTTTTTTCATTTTTAATTTTTGGTGGATCAAAAGTATCCTCGTTAACCCCGTACTAAAATTATTAATCGACAAATTACGAGGAAAATCACAGAGGAAAATTACATGTTTTATTATAAATGTTTATGCTTGGATTTATTATGTTGGGTTCCTAACGAGGTGGAAGCTTTCGATAACTTTTCGACAACTTTAATATTATCAAACAATTTGGAGCATTTAATTATTATTGCCTTAATTTTTTGGGCAATGTGATTCTTAATTTTTATAGTAAAAGATGTCTTTTATAGCTTTTGAATTTAATTACTTGTATTTTTTAAAATCGAATTTTCATTTAGGTCGTACCTTTAGCAATTTTTTTGATTTTCATACTCTCTAATTTCTCGGATTATCTCCATTTTGGAGAAATGACTTATCTTTCAATGTTAAATTAACAACCAAACAACTATTATTATGAACAATTGACTTTTAGATACAAAAGTTTATTTGAAAATTTAATATATTATTCTAAAATCCGATAGGGATTAAGTATTTACGCCCTCGTGGGCTAGCTAAACAGCTTGGCGCGGGCCGACTTGTAAAGGAAAAAAAAATACTAAAATAGACAAAAATTTAAATATTTTATTTTTTATCTATAAAAATATAAAATATGTACTTATTATCCATTAGTATTAATTAATAATATGAATAATTTTTTTTTTCATTTTTTTATTTTTTTTTTTTTTGGTGGGTCGCAGCCTCAAGGCGGGTTGTTTTTAAACTTTAATATTATCAACTTTGAGCATTTAATGCCTTAATTGGGCAATGTGATTCTTAATTTTTTTGGTCTTTTGAATTTTAACTTAATTTTTTTATAGTAGCGTTTTCATTGTGGTCAATCCAAATTTAATAGATTCCGATTTTCGTTGGATTAATATAGAATTTAAAATCGTGGAATACTTAATTTAAAATATTTTTTGTAATGTCGGGATTTTTATCGTGTGTTTTTAAAAAGGCTAGATCTTGAAGAATAAATTGGGGCGCAAGCGTTTAGGTGGAGCTTGAATCGGATTATATGAAACTTAGACGGGGTTAGACAAAATCTAATAGATGAATAATCGGAAGAATAATAACATGCAAAAAAGAGTGAATAAACTAATTAGGACGTGAGAGAGACTTTTAGAACAATGTTTTTTATTAATATTTTTTATTTTGCAATTATTGGCCACTCTCTTTCTCTCTCTCTCTCTCTCTCTCTTTTTTTTTATTATTTCAAGCATACAAATTCCCCAAAATCCGAATCTTCCATTCTATATCAAAAATCACCTACACGCTGCCCCCACAGTTAAAAAGTCCAACCCCCAACCAGCACCGTTTAGACTTTAGTACAATTGATTCTGATTTTTGTTTTTTTATCGGTTTTATACAATTGATTCTGATTTGACAATACCTATCGACAATCACATATCTTATTCCAGTGAGCGCGAAACACCAGAACAGACCTCAATCTCGAATTATTATGTAGCACAAAATGCAGCAGTGTTTCTACAAATTTCGGTTAAAAACTAAAAAGACGCTTCGTTTCAATTCTCGTCTCCTCCATACAACCTCTCTCTCGCTCTTTCATTTCTCATTCTATATACATACAATTTATACATAGATATATACTCAAAAATCACTCACTGAATGCATCTCTACTAGTATTTGCGATTAGTCGCATTGATTTTCCCTTTCTGTTGGTTCCCTCTCTCTTATTGTCCCCTTTCTCGAGGAAATGGAAATGATCGCGGTGGAGGAATCGAGCTTTCTGATGGTTTATTGCTACGCTATCGGTGGAGGAATGGTTGCCGGAAAACGAATAGCTCGACGGTTTGTTAAGACTTTTATAATACCTACGGTACCGCGGAGTTGTAAGTTTAGGGTTTTTTGAATTTGAAGTTAGGGTTTCTTTATCATTTCTGTTCGATTTTCTGTTTCTACTGCGATTGGAGCTTGAAGTTGGAGATTTGAACTTACTAGTGTGCATTTTTCGTGAATTTCTTGTTCTTCAAGCGTATTAGTTCTGAATCTGTTGCTTACGGATTTACTTGTTTAAATTTTGGAGTGGAATTTGACAATTCGGTGGTCTCTGATTGAAGTTGCGTTTTGGAGAAGATCTGATAAAATTCTATATCTTCTTACTGAATTCCGTGGAAAATAAATTGTGTTTGGAGCTTAAGGTAATCTCTAAGGCTTGGTGAATTCCATGTAGGAGGGTGAACTTGAAATAATCATTATATTTCTGGTTAGAATTTTGAAATATGTCCTGTTACTCTGTGGATCTTAGAATTTAGTTTTTCATTTGATTAGGTTTTAAAGGTAACAGACTTTTGTTCAAGATTCTGAATGGCAGGGAGGAGGGAATTAGGGTTTCCAAAGAAGAGTATTGGTAATCTGAAAGAGCAGTTGGTAAGAACAACTCTTCGTAATGTGAGATCACAAGGCCACCCATATGTTGACCTTAGGGAAGATGGGAAGAAGTTGATCTTTTTCTGTACTTTATGTCTTGCACCCTGTTATGGTGATTCATCCTTGTTTAATCACTTGAAAGGCAGTCTACACACTGAAAGACTAGCCACTGCACAAGTTACACTGATGAAACCAAATCCATGGCCGTTCAATGATGGTGTGTTTTTCTTCCATTGTGATTCAAAGGAGCAGAACAATAGTTTACCTGTTTCAGAGTCTGAGCGCCACAAGTTGCTGGACACCCATCATGTGGATGATGCAGAAAGCCTTGCTATTGTTAGTTATAGCAAAAACTTGGGACCAAATGCTAGTTCCAATGTTCCTCAAGAGGTTGAGGATAATGCTGATTGTGATGAAATTCCCTGTGATTCAAATCTGGATGGTGATGAAACTAGTCAGGATATAGTTATTCCAGCTGTGCTACAGAAAGATGAGGTATCTGATTTGGTAGTGAGGCATATGGGAGTTGGACGAATTGGTGCTAGGTTTAGTGAGAAGGATGGTGTCTCGAATGAAATTCGTAGAATATGGTGTGAATGGCTTGGTAATAAGGATTTTGCCGATGAAGATGCTGACATGGTTCCAGAGCATGACTTTGCTGTCGTTACTTTTCCGTATAACTATAACTTGGGTCGAAAGGGTTCCTTGATGGTTTCAAATACTTGCTTCCTAGTCCTCATTCTGAAGCTGAGGATAGTGTCAGTTCTAGAGGTAAGAAGAGGAAGTCATTTTCTGATCCAGAGGATGTAAGTGAGGCGTCAACTAATCAAGGGGACTCATCTGGAGAAGAGTCTGCATCTTGAAAAATTCAAATTTGAAAATGCTGTTGTCTGGAAAGCGATGATCAGCTTGTGCTTTCTCGAATTCTTTCAAGCAAAACCATGAGGAAACAATTGAGAGACCAACAGCGTGTTGCCTCTGAGAGGTCGTGTGATATCTGCCAACAGAAGATGCTCCCAGATAAAGATGTGGCTGCTCTCTTGAACAGGAGGACTGGAAAGCTTGTTTGCAGTAGTAGAAATTTGACTGGGGTCGGACATTCTGTGATTGTCTTTTTATCCTAATTTGCTATAATGCAGATTTTGTAATGTGTACTTCTGTGATTTTTCTGATGTTTTAAATCTTTCTCCAGGGCTATCATTTATCTGAACTTCTATGTTTCTATTGGTATACAGGCATTTCATCTGTTTCATATATCCTGTCTCATTCATTGGATACTGCTTTGCGAGGTAGAAAATTATACAAAACAGTCAGTTGAGCCCCAAGTGAAACGGAAATCCAGGAGAAAGGTTAAAGGCAAAAAAGGGGAAAATGAGAAGCCTAAGATGCAACAAAAGCAAGTGTACTCTGTATTTTGTCCTGAATGCCAGGGCACTGGTATCACTATTGACGGGGAGGAGCTCGAGAAACCAACTGTCCCACTTTCTGAGGTTCATGATTTTTTAGATTGTTATTAGTTGTTTATCTGAACCATCATACTTAGTTATTTTCTATTTTTCCTCTTCCAAGTTTTGGTTTTCAATTCTTATATATATATATATATATAAAATATATGCGTGTGTGTGTATATTATGTATATTATATATGTATTAAAAGTTGGCAGAGAATTGTGTGCATATCATGCTCAGAGTAATTGGTCTCTTTTGACGGAAAAAAGATGCCTTAATTACTAAAACAACTCCTTCTTCCTTTTTTTTGTCTTCTTTCATTTCAGGTATTCAGGTACAAGATCAAACTGTGTGATGCTCATAAAGCATGGATGAAAAGTCCTGAAGTGTTGCAAAACTGCTCAATGGGCTTTAATTTCCCTCTCCAATCTGATGAAGTATGTCAGGTAAAGGTTGTGTGATTGGAGGTCTGCTTTACATCTGCAAAATATATCAAGACATAGTAGTTTTTGTCTGTCGAAAGCTAAATATCTAACCAGTAATGTAATGAGGGTGTAATGATACATGGATGCTAACAAGTTTCAATCAATTGCCAATTTGTCAGGAAAATGTGGCATCTCTGAAATTGCTGCACTTCTATCATGCCAATAATTAGATTCGGTTTCTTGGATGCCGAGATGAAGACTTGCTCATCTACGGACAACTTTGATATATGAAACTCTCATCTGACGCTTTGTAAGTGTGATGATTCTGAAGAAAACCATGGTATGTACTTGAATAGTTGTATAGGCGTAGAAGACAGTTTTTAGCTGTGGATGGCAGGTGTGCATACGCTAGTGGTTTGTGTAAATTTGGTTTGTGAAAAATTGCATATTTCGTCTAGTTGCTTGTAGTAAAATACTTCGACATCCCTCATTTCATCAATTAAAATCATCAATATTACTTACTCAACCTTTCTCATGTTCAATTCTCATAAAATTTTGTCTATTTAAATAGGATATTTGATAAGGTTATATAACTATAAATGCCGGATTAATGTTATATAGATTAGTTAATTATAATAATCATTGGTAGTTTGACCTGTTTACAAATATTATCCTATTAAGTTTACAAGAGAATGTATGCATGTATAAATGAGAAACAAATCTCAAAGGTGTTTGTAATCTCAAAGGGGTATTTGTAATTTATATACTTAGGTGTGGTTGACTACATTAACTTGCATAAATGAGTCAAGTTTTAGGGGTGTTACTTATAACTAAATGCTGTTTTAATAACTTGAGTTGCAATTTGATTTTAGCACGCCTACTTACCCTATGAAAAAGGTCACCATCTTTTTTGTCTTTTACCATAAAGTAGCTGTGAACGTTGGGCGACTCCTGTCTGGTTAGTTCATAGTTTTGATGGAAAATCATTGAATATTGATGGACTAAGTGGGATGGGACCACTACTCCAACTACCCCAACTTAAATACTTAAAAAACTGAAGGTTACGTTCTTTCCCTCCTGCTCATGTTTAATTAGCTTAAATTCTTACAATTAAGGAATTTATGTTGAATATCCCTCTTGTCTTCTGACAAGTTTCGATTTGTCTTGTTTCCCTGACAAGTTTCTAAAGTTTTCTTTGGCTAGCTATATATCATCTTGCTTTATTCCTACCACTATGTCGGATAAGAATGTTTCAATAGACGAATTATGTAGTCGAATGCAATTGGAAGAAGAAGAAGAAGGAGGGTTGCTGATTGAAGGTCCAGAATTAGAGGAACAAACTCATGACTTGCGTTGGTGCTTGGTTGGACGATTCTTATCCGAACGTCAAGTTAATTTCATGGCGATGAAAAATACGCTTGCTGCTATCTGGCGACCAGTTAAAGGAGTTCTTATTAAGGAGTTAGGTCCAAATCTGTTTTTGTTTCAATTCTTTCACGAATTGGACATATCACGAGTACAAACGAATGGACCCTGGACTTTCGACAACTTGCTCCTAATCACGAAACGGCTACATGTGGGTGAGCAACCATCTAAAGTCCAGTTATATCATACCGAAATGTGGGTACATGTGTACGATCTGCCATTTGGATTTATGACGGAGAAAATTGGAAAAAGTGTGGGAGATTTCATTGGCGTCTTTTTGGAATCGGATCAGCATAATTTCACAGGTGTCTGGCAAAACTATATGCGCATTCGAGTAGCTTTTGACGTTCGCACTCCTCTTAAACGTAGAATGAAAATTAAAAAGCAAGGGGGAGAATGGGTCTGGATTAATTTTAAATACGAAAGGCTTCCCACCTTTTGTTTTTACTGTGGTTTTATTGGCCATTCCGATAAGTTTTGCGAGAAATTGTTCAATAATCCTTCCATCAAGGAAGAACGTGCTTACGGATCATGGTTACGGGCTCCGAATCGAAGATAGCAGAATCTAGCCGGTTCTCAGTGGCTGTGTTCTTCCGTCCCAACGGATTATTCCGGCAAAAATCACGAATCCGATGACAGTTATTTTCCAGGCCACACACGACCAGATTATGGGCCTAAAAATCAGGAGGAAAATTTGCATGGGAAAGGTGAGAACGTGGAGCATGGGGAAGTTTCTTCCTATAACATAGGAGTTGATGGAGCGACAGTTTCTCCATCTAAAGATCTGATTTTATCTGCTGAGTTTAATTTGGCTGAAGCGGGAAAATTAAAGACACTTTTAAAGGCTGATAATAAACGTCGTCGTACAGATGATAGTAACGGCTCCACTTGTTTGAATCTAGGTAAGTCAGCTATTGTGAGAAGTGATTCTCATGGGCCAATGTGGAGTGGGCTACCCACAAAATTTGGGCCTGAACTTTGTGAACTTTCTACTGAAGATGTTATTAATGCAGAGGATCAAAAAAACTTGAAAGCGGTGGGCTCTGGACTCCGGGCCACCGAGACCAATGAGTCTTATAAGTTGGAATCGCTATAGTGGCTTGGCAATCCACGACAGTTCAAATTTATTGGACCTAGTCCAATTGAAAAGGCCATCTTTTATTTTTTTGATTGAAACTATGATACATAAAGACAACAGACTTGAACCTTTAAGAATTAAGTCGGGTTTTGAAGGTCTTTTTCTTAGTAAGTAGTATGGGACATGGAGGAGGGATTGCTTTGCTTTGGAGGAAGAAGGAATTGACTCAACTTCTAAGTTTTTCTTCAAACCATATTGATGTGTCCGTACAATTGGAAAATTCGATTGCTATAGATTGACGGGCTTTTATGGGTATCCCAAAGAAATAAGGCGTCAATCTTGAATTTTCTTCGACTTCTCGCGACTCGATCAAACCTTCCTCGTGTGTCATAGGGGACTTCAATGACTTGCTATCTGCGTCGAGAGAAGCGAGGAAATATTGAACACCCCTCGTGGGTGATTTACGGTTTTTCGTACAACAATTGACGATTGTGGGCTCATTGATTTGGGGATGCTTGGTTACCAATTTACATGGGAAAGAGGAAGGGGCTCGTCAGGTCGGATTGAGAAAAATTAGACGGTGTTTTTCTTCCCGAGTTGGTTCGAAAATTTTCCAAATTGTAAAGTTTGGAACCTCAAGCCTCATGTCGGATCATTCGCCAATTTTCCGAACTAGACAACAATATCGTGTCAAGAGAGTAAAAAAGTTCCGGTTTGAGAATGCGTGGTTAAGGGAAAAGGAATGTCGAGATGTCGTAATGCATGGTTGGAACATAGGGGATGAAGGAAATTTGATGAGTAAAATTCAACAATGTGGGGCAGAGCTTCATTCTTGGGGAGAGGCTTTGAAAAACTCTTTCAATAACCGAATCAAAGATGTTAAGAAAAGAATCCAGGCTTTTAGAGGGGGAAGAGATTCTTATTCCATAAAGGAGTTTCAGTTAGCCCAAGAACAATATAACATGTTGTTAGCTCAAAAGGAGGATTTTTGGAAACAAAGGGCAAAACTTTTCTGGCTCAAGGGAGGCGATGCGAATACGAAGTATTTTCACACGGTGGCGTCTACTCGTAATAGACATAATTCTATTTCCGGACTGCGTACTTCAAATGGAACTTGGTTAAATTGGGACAATGGTCTGGGAAGTCATATTGCGAGCTATTTTGTAGATATTTTCACCACATCAGATGTTTGCTGTGAGCCGATCCTTGATTGTGTGGAGCAGAAGGTAACGTTGGTACATAATGAAAGCTTACTTGAACTTTTTACTGAGGTAGAAATAAAGGAAGCTCTATTCTCGATGTTCCCCGATAAATCTCCGGGACCAGACGGGATGAATCCAGCTTTTTACCAGAAGTTTTGGGATATTACGGGGCCGGTAGTGGTTTCTTCTTGTTTGCATTTTTTAAATTCTTATTCTTTTCCGGAGGGTTTAAATGATACAAATCTAGTTTTAATTCCGAAGAAGAAGAATCCAGAATTTGTTACAGACCTACGCCCTATTGCTCTCTGTAATGTAATCTATAAGGTGATTTCAAAAGTACTTGCTAATAGATTGAAGCGGATTTTACCAGATATTATCTCGGAGTTCCAAAGTGCTTTTGTTCCTCGTAGACTTATTTCGGATAATATTATGGTGGCGTTCGAGATTAATCATTATCTAAAGAGGAAACATCAAGGAAAAAATGGGATTGCAGCTTTTAAGATTGACATGAGCAAGGCTTATGATAGAATCAAATGGGCTTACTTGAAGGCTATGTTACGAAAGTTGGGTTTTCATACAAGGTGGGTTGAGCTTATTATGTTGTGTGTAACGACGGTGAGATATAAGGTGCTACACGGGGATTTTGAGTCGGAGTTTTTTACCCCGGGGCGTGGATTGAGGCAAGGTGATCCTTTGTCGCCATATTTGTTTATCCTTTGTGCAGAGGGTCTTTCGGCGATTATAAAAAAATTCGAGTCAAAGGGCTGGATTCATGGTTGTCAAATAGCGAGAGGAGCGCCAAGCGTGACCCATTTGTTTTTTGCAGACGATAGTTTTCTGTTTTTTAGAGCAAATAGAGAGGAATGCGTGCGAATTCAAAGCTGTCTGGACTTGTATTCTAGAGCCTCGAGTCAGATTATTAATTATGCGAAATCTTCCATCTCCTTGATGAATAATACGAATCTGGTGATTATCCGAACATATGTGCATTGTTGAACGCTTTACTCTTTTCAAAATCATGGTTCTTATTTGGGATTGCCGTCTTTGGTTGGTCGTAATAAGAAAGAGATCTTTGCATTTATTAAAGAGAAGGTCTGGCAAAGATTACAAGGTTGGAAGAATAAAATACTGTCGAGGGCGGGGAAGGAGATTTTGTTAAAGACTATAGCGCAAGCCGTACCTATCTATGCAATGAGCATTTTTCTCCTCCCGAAAGAAAGTTGTGCTGAACTTGAACGGATGATGAACTCTTTTTGGTGGGGTAAAGGTGGAGATGTTTCTAGAGGGATCAACTGGTTGTCATGGGACAAATTATGTGCGCACAAGACTAAAGGGGGCCTTAATTTTAGACGCTTACATGAATTTAATCAAGCGCTTCGGGAAGCGACGGAGATTGCAAAATAATCGAATTCATTTGTAGCCCGCATTCAAGGCCGTATTTTTTCTTCATCCAATTTGTATAATGCGACTTGGTCATAATCCAAGCTACATTTGGCGAAGTATTCTTGCAGCAAGGGATTTCGTTTTTAATAACTGTAGATGGAAAGTGGGGAATGGTAAAAGTATTTCAGTATGGAATGATCCGTGGTTACCGGATAAGAATGCATTTGTTACTTCTCATCAATCTCATTTGGAGGAAATATCAGTTCATAATTTAATGATTTCAAATTCTTGTCAATGGGATATTGATATCATTAAAGATCTCTTCAACAACAGAGATCAAAGTTTAATCCTCTCGATTCCCCGTGTTCTAGTAGCTTGGAGGATTCTTGGATATGGACAGTGATAAAAAGGGTACCTATTCGGTTAAATCTGCGACGAGTACTTTTCCATGAGCTAGATAGCAGCCTGAATTTTGAGGACCTGTTCGACTGGAAAGGGTTATGGAGTTTGAAAATACCGGCAAAAGTTAAGAATTTGGTGTGGCGAGCTTGTCATAATGCACTACCAACAAAGGAGAGGTTAATTTCGAGGCAAGTTCATCTATCCCCGCTATGTCCGGTTTGTAATGTTGCTACTGAAACAGTTGCTCATATTTTTTTCTATTGTCCGTGTGCTAAAAGCTGTTGGAACCTAGTTGGTGTTGATGAAGCCCTTTTGGATAATTCAACTTTCCTATTCTGTGTGAATAAGCTGTGGAAGAGTTTATCTGTTGAGAAGAAATGTCAAGTGGCTATGGTTTTATGGGCAATTTGGAGTAATAGGAACCAGATAGTTTGGAAACAAAGCAGCAGGGCGCCTTCTCAGATTTTGAATTTTGCAAGCTCTACCTTATTTCAGTGGCAGGTAGCACAAGTTACAGAAGTTGTTGATTGGAATATACTTGCTGGGGATGGGGCTGTGCAATGGCAAAGACCAAAGCAGGGGTGGTTTAAGTGTAATATTGATGCTGCCTTATTCCCTACTGAAGCAAAGATGGGGTATGGTGCAGTGATAAGAGACTGGAAGGGGAAATATTTAACAGCAATTCATGGTAGTCTTGAGGGTCCTTTGCTCCCAGAAGTTGCAGAAGTTCTAGGAATGAGAGAAGTGCTTACTTGGTTGAAGCAAAACTGGTTTTCTTCATGCATTATATTGGAATCTGATTGCTTGCAGGTGGTTAAAGCATTGAGGAGTAAACAAAGGGATAATTCTTATTTTTCAGATTTAATTGTTGAGTGTCAAAGTTTGTTAGGTGATCTTCAAAATGTGTCTTGTTTTTTTGTTAAGAGATCAGCGAATATTGTAGAAATGTGTTAGCTAGAGCAACAAGTTCTTTGTGCAGTGTCAAGGAGTGGAGTTCAGTTCCTCCTCCCTTTATTTGTACTGATTTGCAGTTCGATCTGCTTCATTAATGAAATTTCTACCTTTGATTTCAGAAAAAAAAAAAAAAAGTGGGATGGGACCAATTTGCCCAAAGGCCATGGATTAGGCATTTAGGCATGGTAGCCTGGTAGGGGTTAGATAAGCTCCCCTCTAATAATACATACAAGGGTTTACTTCTAGGGAGGGTTGGGATCAAATACATAGGTCTTGCGTATTATTATTAAAAAAGAATATTAATATTGCTAAATATTCAAGCACAAATAATTTTTCTGAACAACATGATTTATATAAACATTTGCATCCACATTCATCCAGATACTCAAACCATATACAATATTAATTAATTTGTTCCAAATACAAGTTTCATCTCGATGGCAGCTAAATTATTCTCTAATATTTGCCCTACAAAAAATATTTGAGCACCATAAAAGTGAATCATTTGGTTGCTTCAATATACCATATACCAATTTTCTAATCTATGTTTTAATTTTTTTTTATGAATCAACCTACAAGAAATTCAAAGAAAATTCATTAATCCTAAACAAAAACAATAACCCGTATCAAGCTCGCAACGCGAGGGGTTCAACCCATTGGACCCATTTCCATTATTAGTTTTTTTTTTTTAAAATTCAACATTAAATCGACAAGAGTCTGCTTGATGTCTGCAAATTTCTAGCTTTATCATGTGAGGTCTAGAAACAGAATCTATCTGCCAAGCATGTGAGAGAATGTTGTTCTAAAATAATTCAGAGGTCACTGAATTGTGAGCCCGGGCCATTAGACTAGCTTAGCTCTAGGTTGTCGAAAGGCGGAACGAGAGTGGAGAGAAAGTAAGTGGGTTATTTTGTTGCATAAAAAGAACAGTATGAACGTCTGTTGTCAACTGTTTCGGTACACAAAGGTCGTGATGCGGATGTTGACACTGAAGAGCTTTATAACGTAATAAAGTGATTGATTTTTGTATTGAGATGAATGATTGTTTGATGTTTTCTGGATAATTGTTTTTGCTTTGAATTTGATAACTGTTGGATGCTTGGATTGCATTTGTGTAAGCACAAAACGTCTAAACCTAACAAAGAGTCTTCCAGAAAATGATACCTAAGATTGTTTTTAATTATAAATCCATTATAACTTCAATTTTCTGTCAACAAACTCTCATTACTAACCTAATTATTTTTATTTTCTATTTTTTGGGAGTCGGTGGGGGTGGGGTTGGGGTGGGAGGGGGTGATCATGATCCACATTGTCAGAAACTAAAATATTTCGTCAATTTATATTATAGGTTTTTAGGTTAGAGATTGAACAGTCAGTGTTTTACGAAATCCAGCCATTATTACCTTTGATTAATATATTTGAGCAACTAACTGTGTAGACCATCTTAATCATAAAATATGTGTTACTAATTTGATATTTTAAAGAACGTTTAAGGTTTTTTACTGTATATCTGGTCAACTATTTGATGTATTTAATTGGAAGTTGCCAGTCAAATATTGAAAGTTAAAACTGAAGCTTATGAATGATACAAAAATATTATTCAATTGTTCCATTTGAAGAGTGCCTTTTTCATTTTAGTGCGCACTAAAATGACAGATTATTTAAAATATATTATATTTGTTTACCAAAAAAAAAATCACCTTCAAACAATTAACATATTTACCCATTTCATACATACGAAAAATAAATTACAAAACCGAATAAAATAATATTCCAAAGATAAAATAGGAGATTTGAAAACCTCTTTTTCATTGTCTTCACCAATAAATTAGGAGGTCACCTCTTTGTTGATGTTTCGTAAATCGTCAATATCACTCCATTGACAAGTCTAAAGTTTGTAGTGTTTTATTCTCTATTTGTTACAATGATTTTATTGAGAAAAAATAAAAGTAATTATAAATATAACAAATCTGAAATACAACCAATGGTATCATTTTAATGGGACGTTCTACTTATTTAAATTAGGAAGCACGAATTGTAACAAGGCCAAATTGTCATTTCATTAGAAAAAAAAATACAAAATTAGATTGTTGACGTTCGTCTTGGATCAACAAACAAACAAACTAAATGATATGACGTGGAAATGAAATGACACTTAAAAGATTTCACAATTAGGACTAATTCTGTCTTTTTTATAAAGGGCCGAGCATGATTTATCTGGTCGGTATACGTTTTACATAGAGCTTTTTCAAGTGCTTTCTTCTATTATTCCTCTCTCACTTCTCCTAAACAGAAGAAGTCTATTTATACTTGTACCATTCCGGTGTTTTAATCATCATCACCCCTAGTTATAGAGTGGTTACAAGGGGTTATAGAGTGGTTACAAAGGGGGACACGTGTCATCTTCTGGATAGGCATGCTGACTGTGTATTTGGCATCTTACTGACTCATATTGTTATCTTGCTGAGAAATGACATATTGACTTACTTAACAAGGTATTGATCTTGCTTAGCGAATTGGTTATCTTCAGATTGTCCACTGTTGGGACCTCCGGTCGGCGTCCGAGCTTCACTTCGTGCCATGTCACCAACTCGATCCACGTCATCTCGGTGGTCCCACGTTACCGCCAGCTGAAGAGTGACGTGGCTTGATTTACTTCCAGTTAAGTTCGAGTATCATCATAGATTACATAAAAAGGTGAGTTACGAAAATATTTTACTTTTAAAGTTCACCCTAAATAATATATATATATTTAATTATGAATATTTCCTTGATATTACAAATGTATGTGGGTGTGATTTTATATTGAAAGAGTTTGGCAAGTGGCAAACGAGTAATTGAGTAAATATATATGACATCGGGTGCAGATATATGTTGCGGCTGTGACATCGTTTCCGGATAAGAAATCAAGAATAATTCAGCCCTCACCATCGTGCACACAACTGATTTATATTGGATCCATAGTCCATACCATACTTTAAAAAAAATGGAAAATTAATATTTTATATATATGACAAAAACTTGTGTGGGTTTGGGTCGTAGAAATTTTCTCTCTCAACAGCCATTAATGGCAGTTCTCCTCTTAGAAGGAGTTTTCTGTTCTCTTTCCCTGAGTCGTGGTCCCCTTTTAGGGCTGTGTTAGGGGTCCTAACCCCTTTAATCCTCCATCTCTGTTGTCCTACCACCATTGCTTCTCCTCGTCGCTCCCCTCTTCTCCGCCACCGTCTCAGTTTTTTCCCTCCACTGCACTCCCTTCTCTTCCCGCGCACCCTCCCGCCTGGTTTGAGTTGCACGGCTCCCCCTTCCACCTCCACCTTTCAATTTTTTATTTTTTATTTTATCCTTTTCCTTCCACTACTCTTTGTCCGGCATGGCCTATGCCCACTAACTATATGTCCATGCTTTCAACAAGATTCCTCCAAAAGTAACCAATCACAACCAATCTCCTCACTCCACCTGTCTTCCACCCACCTTAGCCTCTATACGCAGCCAGCTTGTCCCCCATGCATGTTTGTTTAGGTCCACCCCCACTTCCCCCGATACCGCCAACCGCTCCCCCTTCACCACCACAAACCTTAGACAAACCACGACCCCTGCCTCCATCTCCCAGCGTCGTCTCACCCCCTCGTCGTTGTCTAGTTAGAAGTGACACCCTTCCGACCCCAATCGTTCCCCCATACTATACCAGATTTTTTCCTATTAACCATATCCCTCCATGCATTGACGTCAAGGCATTATTTTTTCGGTTTCTATTAGCACCTAAGATTTTTGTTTTTTTTTCTCGCTTTCTTCTAACCGGTTCGATTCTGTCTCCTTGTTTTTTGGTGTTTTGGTGCAGTCTCAATCTCCGATAGTTGTGGTGCTAATTAAATGGAAGACCTTACGGATCGGGAAACACGAGGTTTTGTGAAGAGTACGATAACAACGCGCCCGACCCCTCGGAAGCGAAATATGGTACATGGTTGAAAGCCTCCCATATAAGCGGCCCGTAAACCATACCACCCACCCCCTCAACCACACGCCCTAACAAACAACAAACAAACACCACTCCCACACCCACACATTCGCCCACCTTGTCATCATCTCCTACCAACACCATACCAATCACATTCAACAAACACCTCCCATGCCCAACTTATCATTCCCAAACAACACAAATTTACCTTTCCTTAACACCATTGAAGCACTTTCAATTTCTACCCCCAAACAAACTACCCACCTCACGAGTGACGCTAAATCGGCCACACAAACAAACCCCCCCATAATAACTATCCATAACACCCCACCTACCCACATAATCTCATTTATAACCCCTCATAACACAAACTCAGCACCTCTCATAAAAACGACCCAGCCCGTGTCTCAAAACCAACCCTTAAACCAAGCTACCAACAATAATCCCCTTACACTTCTACACACCCCAAACACACCTACAAATATCTCGACACCCAACGAACCAACCAAAAATCAATCCACATGGCATCGAATAATGAATCGCCCCTCACCCACCACAACCGCACCCGTGAAATCAACCCCCACAAAAAGAAAACTCCCAAACACACTCCTCAAAACCCCTAACCCAACCCCAAACCCCGACAAAAAAAAAAAAATCAAAAAATCGATAATCGATGAAGTCTCATACACAAACACTAAAACAATGGATCGCCTGGAGCAGCGGCCCGAGCCCAATGAGTTGCTTGATTGGAACTGCCGAGGCATTGGGAACCTCGAATACTGATTCGTGCTTAAACGCGATATCAAACGAAAAGATCCCACTTGGTTTCTTTGATGGAAACAAAGCTTGTCAAAGATGAAATTGTTAAAGTCGAGAAAAACTGGATATGCATAATTTCTATAATGTAGATTGTGATACGAGCTCTGGCGGGAGAAAAGGCGGACTTTGCCTATTTTGGAAAGAATCGATTCAAGTAAACATACAAACCACCTCTCTTCATGCCATTGATGCTTTAATCTCGGAATCTGGATCACATGCCCCGTGGCAATTATCTTGTGTTTATGGATGGCCTGAAGAAAATCAAAAGACGAACACGTGGCTACTACTACGGGGACTCTTCTCCCAGCCGGAGAGACCATGGTTATGTGTTGGAGATTTCAATGAAATATTATTCTATCATGAAAAGATTGGGGGTCGCGTCAAGGACGACTCTAAAATTCAGATATTCCGAGATGCGATAGCCTTCTGCGGATTAGACGACCTAGGCTTTGAGGGCTTTAAGTTCACATGGACAAATAATCAAGCAGATGAGATGAACATCCAAGAGAGACTTAACCGAGGCCTGGCAAACATCCACTGGGTTAGCCAATACCCGGACTATAGAGTCGAGCACCAGACGCGAGTGGCATCGGACCACTGCCCATTATTGATATCATGGACTAAAAGGGCGACGAAAAATAGACAACGAAGACAACAACTCTTTCGGTTTGAAAAGATGTGGTTAGACGATGAATCGTGCCGACCTTTTGTACATGAAATTTGGACAAAGTCTACTGTCGAGCCATCTCCAAGGGTAATTAAATCAAAAATTCAGAATATGGGGAAATCATTATGGGCATGGGAAAAGGAGAAATTTGGAAATATAACTCACCTTATATCTGCCACCCGTGAGCAACTCCAAAAAAATCAACAACTGGTACCAAATTCGGTTAACATAGCAGCGACAAAGATTTTGGGAAAAAAATCGAAATGCTTATGAAACGGGAAGGGACGATGTAGTTTCAAAGGGCTTGGGTTAGATGGTTGAAAGACGGAGATAAAAATACCAATTTCTTTCATAAGGTGGCGAATGGCAGAAAGAGAAGGAATACAGTTGAATGGATCAAAAATGCTGAGGGTGCAGTAGTGGACGACCAGGACCAAATTGCGCAAATTATGACTCAATTCTTCCACAATTTATTTAGCTCCACAACTAGCTTGAGAATGGACGAGGCCCTTGACGCCATCGACAATAGAATTTCGGCCGATCTCGACGAACACCTCAACACCCCTTTCACTGAAGCTGAAATCACAGACGCCTTATCTCAGATGCATCCGTCAAAAGCACCTGGCCCAGATGGTATGCCCGCTTTTTTCTATCAAACTTTCTGGCCTTATATACGTTCTGATATCTCTAGAGTAATCCTTGATATATTAAACAATGGTGCTGATCCCTCCCCCCTGAATAACACACACATCGTTTTAATCCCCAAGAAAAAAAACCCAGAGATGCCGAGTGATTTCCGACCTATTAGCTTGTGTAATGTCATTTTTAAAATAATCACAAAAACTATAGCTAATAGGTTGAAAAATGTCCTCCCTCAACTTATAAATCCTAGTCAGTCAGCTTTTGTTCCTGGACGTCTCATTACTGATAATGCGCTCATAGCTTTTGAATTTTTCCATCACATGAAACACTGTCTCTCAAAAAAAAGGGGAATTTTCGCATTAAAACTAGACATGAGTAAAGCCTATGACCGTATTGAATGGGCTTTTCTCGAGAATGCTATGTTGCGTATGGGGATCGGGCCTAATTTTGTCTCTCTTATTATGCGTTGTGTGTCTTCGGTTTCTTATTTGGTGCTTACTAACGGTATCCATAGCTCCCCTTTTTACCCGACTAGAGGCCTTAGACAAGGCCACTTCCTTTCCCCATATTTATTTCTTTTTTGTGCAGAAGCTTTCTCGGCTCTTATTCGCAGAGCAGAACTCACAGGCAATCTCCATGGAGCAAAAATTTGTAGAAGGGCGCCACCAATATCACACTTGTTTTTCGCGGATGATAGCCTTATTTTTGGATGGGCAACAACAAACGAAATTGAGGTGACGAAGGGGATAATTGACACATACAACGATGCGCCAGGCCATATTGTAAATTTTGAGAAGTTGGAAATTAATTTTGGTAAAGGGGTGCCCGTTAGAAGCAATCAGTTAGCAAGACAATTGGGGCTTAATTTGGTAAAAAAAACATCTTTGTCTACCTCGGTCTTCTAGCCACAGTGGTCGTTCCAAAAAGATTATCTTCCAAACCTTACTTGATCGGGTAAGGAAAAACTCAAAGATTGGAAATCAAAAACACTATCCGTTGCTCGCAAGATGGTTCTAATAAAAAGTAGCTCAAGCAATCCCTACGTTCATCATGAGTTGTTTACTCCCCCAAAATATTTGCAAAACAATTGACTCATTAACTGCAAATTTTTGGTGGGGAAGAAAAATGAAGGAAATAAAATTCATTGGAAGTCTTGGAAATCTCTTTGCTACTCAAAAATGGATGGGGGACTCAGATTCAGGGAGTTACACTCTTTTAATAAAGCTATGCTTGCCAAACAAGGATGAAGACTACTACACGATGAGACGTCTCTAATGGCTCAAAAGCTACTCTAGAAAACCGTAGGCAAGTGCACCTATCATTTTGTAGTATAGATTATTGAGTACCGAGTGTCATTCCCACGAGGATTGTAAGTACTAATAATTACCGTCTTTTTGTTATCTAATCTAGCAATTTTCAGAGTTTTGTTTGTTAAAATGGAAAATGAAAAAATAGAGAATTTAAAATAATTGCAACTTACAATAAATCAAATAAAAGTAGATTGTAGAATGAGAAATCAAGAGATAGAAATGTGTTGAATGTAAATCCCTCTAGAATGTTTTTGTGATTCAACAAGATAAAAATACAACCATAAGCCCTTAAGCAAAAACCAACCTCTTTTAATAAAATCTCATGTTATGTGGACCGTAGAAATTCCCGATTTAAGTTAAACCCTTTCTCAAGGCGAAAAACTCCTAATCTCAAGTTGATTAACTGAAATCTCTTTCTAGTTAAAATCCCTAAAATTGCATTATAACGATTTATGAATTCCTATATTAGGTTTGACCCTAATCCAGAAGATTTATGTCGTCCTATATCTAGGATTGCATGCAACTCTTTTCACTTATATAGGTTCTTTCTCACCATAAATCTCTCAATTACCCGATGAGGAATAGATATCAAATCAATATACCGAAAATATTAACTTGAATGAAATAAACATGATATAAGTGAATCACACAAGACATGAGAATTTTATTAAAAACATACAAACCTTAATCACAAATCCATTCTAGAGTTTATTACATTCAAACACTAGGAGTTTAGCTACTCATGATTTTGACAAAAGAGTAAATTACACAAGAAGATTTAAGTATTGTAGACATGATGTACTTATCTTTCTCAAAATCTCAATGACTCCTTCCTTGATAGATGATGTTGATCCAAGCCTTCTTCTCCAATGTTGCTACAAGCTCACTCCTCCAAGACCTCTTGATCCCAATTCCACTCAAAATGTTGAACACAATGAATATTTTCTAAGTGTCTATGATGAATACACAATGAATCTCTATATGAATGAATATTACATGAATCCCCTTCCCAACTCAAACTCTTGGCTTTTATAGGCACCATCTTAGTGAAAGAACACATCAATAATGCTAACAAATGCTCCACTTCTATGGTTGTTGGTTGAATCATTGTGTGCACATTCATGGTTGAGTTGGTTGAATCATTATATTCACATGACAATACTCCACTTCCATTGGTTGAGTTGGTTGAATCATTGTGTCCACATGACAATTGAGAGAATATGGAGACATGGTGGAGCAAAATTGGGTGTTAAAGGTGTACAAAAGTGGTCAAAAAAGCTTGGTTGGTGAGTTTTTCATAAAAAAATTGCAAAAGGAAGTCCCTGACATGGCCATGTCGCAGAACACACCCTGGCCATGCTGTCTGACATGGCCATGTCGCCCAACACGGCCAGGCCGTCTGGCCGTGTTGTGGGCTGTTTTGTGCGAATTGTTTGAGTTTTTGGCTCCCGGCGGAACACGGCCGTGTTTCCTGACACCGCCTGCCCGTGTTGGACCAAAAAGGCCCCGAAATGACGCGTTTGACTTGGAATTTCGAGCATTTTTGCATCCTTAAACTCCCCGGTATGTTTTGACATGAATCCATGGTCCAAAATTCACCAAAATTAGCCCCGAATGGTCAATCTACATCAATAAAAGCACCTCGGAGTAATATGAACTATGTACAATAAAAAATTTGCAAAAATAACAATAAAATAACTCGAATTCTACTCAAATATACACATAAAACATGCATAAAAAGACCCTTATCAAATCACCTCCAACTTTGAACTTTGCTTGTCCTCAAGCAAAACTTTAAATTAAAAAGAGGGATTCAATAAATCACAACACACAAGGATTTTGTTTTTCAACACATTGAACACAAGCAATAAAGTTCTTGGCCTTCTCAACCTGTATTAACCATTCAGTAAAAACATAGTTTTGCAAAGCGATCGACTGTCAAGAAAGACCGTAATATCGTGAGCATTATTCGGACTTGAAATCATCACTCCACAAATCGATAGTTATGAACAACTTCAATTCAACAACGCCATGAAAATACAAGAATTCAATAGATCATTGTAGTTAGCCTACTAGTCATATAACCAAGCTTCTTGAACTTTATTGGAATGAGAAGTCAAGGAGTATACATTCTCCTTTTTTTTTTTTTGGGGGGACCTTTCGAGGCATTCTCCCACTAGGTTTAAATTTTGAATTTCTGTTCAAACACTCCTAAGGTGGTTTCCCATACTCATATTCGTGCCGTCGTTTTACGTAAAAGACAAACATGGGGCTCATGAATGCTCCTAGTTACTAAGCAACAACAAATAGAGGAGTATAACCTCGATTGGTCCATTTTTTTTTCTTCATTTTTTTTCTCTTTCTCCTTTTTTTTACAAGCTTGGTTTAACAACTAGTTAACCACTACTAAATTATGAGTTGTCGGACGTTCATAGTGCTAGGTATCGTCGTATATGCCTTAACACATCAAGTAGTTATGGTGTTGGAAATCTCATCAAAATTTAGCCTGAATCCACGTCAATCTATCCTAGACAATCAATTGCTTCATATTGAAAACACAAATTAACAAGTTAATATAGGTATAATTGGGCCAAGTTATTGACTAGCAAACATTTAATTTGTTAAAAAAAAATCACATCTCTTGAAAACAAACACACAAGTATTACGAAAATGTTATTGTACCCACCTCCAACTTTAAGATTCACATTGTCCTCAATATGAAAGAAAGAAATGGACAAACACACACAAAACACTCAAAAAGCAAAGAAATTAGAATGATATAAAAGAGGTGGAAAAAAATACGACCTTATTACAATAGTGGAATCGGTGTTGGGCGATCATTGGGTTGTTTTGGTACGGGACCTTCAACGGCATCTTCATACGTAATCAAAGTTAAGCAACATACAACTCGAATACCGTGAAATCTCAAATATTCCCAATTAGGACAACCAAGAAGATGTTCAAGATTTTTCTTTTTTTTTATTTGAAAATGACTCTAAGGACTTGTGATTATTTTTAAAAAAGAAAAATAAACCAAAATAAATGAAAAAAATTGCACACAAACATCGGGTTGCCTCCCGGGTAGCGCTTCGTTAACGTCGTATAGCTGGACCGTTTACCTCTACTCGTGTGGTGTATTTCGGGGATCGTTAAGACGGATAGAATCTCGATAACTATCATCGGTGGTGCCCCCAAAATAGAACTTCAGACGATGTCCATTTACCTTAAAGGTGCCCATTTCCTTGTGCGTAATTTTGATAGTCCCGTAAGGAAACACTTGAGTAACAGTGAATGGGCGGACCACCGGATTTTAACTTACCGGGAATAATCGAGTCGGGAATTGAATAGTAACACTTGATCACCCGGTTGGAATTCCCTTGTGCACTTAATGTGTTTGTCATGCCATTGTTTTGTTCGTTCCTTGTAGATTTTCGAGTTCTCGTATGCCGAATTTCACCATTCTTCAAGTTCGTTAATCTGCAATAAACGGTTATCGCCTGCACTTGACAAATCATAATTAAGCATCTTAATAGCCCAAAAGGCTTTATGTTCAAGCTCAACGGGCAAATGACATGCCTTACCATAAACGAGTCGGTATGGGGTAGTCCCTATTGGCGTTTTGAAAGCTGAAATAAGCCCAAATGGCATCGTCGAGTTTGAGGGACCAATCCTTGCGAGAGTGTCCCACCATTTTTTCCAAAATTCTTTTTAATTCGCGGTTGGACACTTCGACTTGACCACTAGTTTGAGGGTGATAGGCGGTGGCGACTCGGTGTGTGACACCATAACGTTTTAACACTTTGTCAAATTGACTATTACAAAAGTGAGTGCCTCTATCACTAATGATGGCTCGTAGAGTACCAAATCGGGTAAAAAGTTTTTTGAGAAAATGTACTACCACTCGAGCATCATTTTTAGGCAAGGCTTGAGCCTCTACCCATTTAGACACGTAGTCAACGGCTACCAAAATGTATTTATTGCCAAAAGACGCAGGAAATGGTCACATAAAATCAATACCCCAAACATCAAAAATTTCGCAAACAAGAATACCGTTTTGGGGCATTTCATTTTTTCGAGAAATATTTCCTGCTCGTTGACAATTATCACAAGTTTCAACATACCGTTTTGTGTCTTGGAAAAGTGTAGGCCAATAAAAACCTGACTCAAGGATCTTTCGTGCCGTGGTATTCGCTTGATAGTGCCCACCGGTGGGTCCTTTGTGACAATGATTCAAAATAAAGATCGTTTCAGGAAGTGCGACACATCTTCGTATGATTTGATCCGCACAAATTCGGAAGAGGTGGGGATCGTCCCAAATATAGTATTTGAGGTCCAAAAAGAATTTCTTCTTTTGTTGATGAGTCACCCTTTCGGTAGAACTTTTCCTGCAAGAAGATAATTAGCAAAATCAAAACCAAGGATTATCAATTGAAATTGAGTTCAAGGCAAAGAGTTGCTCATCCAGGAAAGAATCGTTGATATGTCCTTTGTGTTGCTTGCTTGCCGGTGTCGAATGCTCAAGCCTTGACAGTGATCGGCGGATTTTCGGACCCCATTTATCTTTGATCTCCACATCGAATTCTTGGAGTAAGAGTACCCATCGAATTAGTCGTGGTTTTGCATCATTTTTGTCAAGCAAATAACGTAAGGCAGAGTGATCCGTATAGACAATGACTTTTGATAGGATCAAATATGAGCGAAATTTGTCAAAGCGAAAACTACCGCAAGTAACTCTTTTCTCGTAGTTGTATAATTGGGTGGCGGGATTCGAGTTTTACTTGCGTAGCAAATTGGTCGGAAATGCTTATCTTTTTGTTGCCCAAGCACCGCACCTACCGCATAATCGTTGGCATCACACATGAGTTCGAATGGTTGAGACCAATCCGGAGCTACCATGATGGGAGAAGTAGTGAGTTTTTCTTTCAAAGTATTGAATGCTTGAAGGCATTCAACATTGATATGAAAGACCGCATCCTTCTCCAAGAGGCGAGTGAGTGGCCGGGCAATTTTTGAAAAATCTTTGATGAATCGCCTATAGAACCCGGCGTGCCCCAAAAAGCTTCGAATTGCCTTCACCGTGGTGGGTGGAGGCAATTTGGAAATTGTCTCAACCTTCGCCTTGTCAACTTCAATGCCCCTGCAAGAAATTTTATGTCCCAAAACAATACCTTCTCGTACCATGAAATGACATTTTTCCCAGTTAAGAACCAGGTTAGTCTCTTCGCAACGAATGAGGACTTTTTTAAGATTTGCAAGACAAAGATCAAAGGACTCCCCAAAAACCGAGAAGTCATCCATGAAGACTTCCATGATATCTTCTACAAGTTCGTCGAAGATAGCAAGCATGCACCTTTGAAAGGTTGCCGGTGCATTGCATAACCCGAAAGGCATGCGGCGATAGGCAAAAGTACCGTAGGGACAAGTGAAAGTGGTCTTTTCTTGGTCCTCCGGTGCTATCGGGATCTGAAAATAACCTGACATGCCATCAAGGAAGCAATAATACAAATGACGAGATAATCTTTCAAGCATTTGATCAATAAAAGGTAAAGGAAAATGGTCCTTGCGAGTAGCATCATTGAGTCGTCGTGTCGATGCAAACTCGCCAACTTTGTTCCGTCCGCATTGGAATAAGTTCATTCTTTTCATTTGGTACCACCGCTCATCCCACCTTTCTTTGGAACCACTTGAACTGGACTCACCTAATTACTGTCAGAAATTGGATAGATGAGCCCAACATCAAGTAATTTGATTACCTCCGCCTTGACTACCTCTTTCATGTTTGGATTTAGCGGCCGAGGTAGAACAACCGGCTTGAAATTTTCCTCCATCGAATTTTGTGAGTGCAAAGGAAGGATTGATCCCTTGAATATCGAAGATTTTCCAAGCGATGGCCTTTTATGTTCCCGTAATATTGCCAACAATCTATCCTTTTGATGAGAAGATAAATCGGAGGAAATAATTACGGGAAGTTTGGCGTTCTCGGCTAGAAATGCATACTCAAGTGTTCGGGTAGCTCTTTCGGCTCAACAGTGGTGGGTCCTCAATGGACGGTTTGTTATGCCCCACTGCGAATTTTCAATTTTTTCGAACTCTTTCTCGTTACTGTTGGTGCGTTTTCCTCCAATGCGAGTACAGATCCCCTAAGAAAGGGATTTTCATCCGCTATACCTGCACTTTGAACAATACAAGTCTCCAAGAATTCGTTAGAAATCATGCTTGGTAAAGAATTGGTTATCTCCATATCGATAAGATCAATAGCAAAACAGGAGTCATCTTTATCTATCGTATTTTTCATTGATGCAATGATTTTAAAAATGACTTGTTCATCTTCGACTCTCAAAATTAGTTTGCCATCATGCACGTCAATGATTGCCTTAGCAGTAGCTAAAAATGGACGCCCTAGGATCAAGGGGACTTCGACATCTGTATGCATATCAAGAATTACAAAATCGACCGGAAATATAAACTTATCGACTTTGACCAAAACATCTTCAACAATGCCTCTAGGATATTTAATGGATCTGTCAGCTAATTGCAAGCTCATCCTAGTTGGTTTTGGCTCCCCTAGACCCATTTGTTTGAACAAATCATAAGGTATCAAATTAATGCTAGCCCCTAGATCGGCCAATGCCCGATCAACAGTCAAATTACCGACATGACAAGGAATAGTGAAACTCCTTGGGTCTTTGATTTTCTGAGGTAACTTGTTTTGCAAAATTGCCGAGCATTCCTCATTTAATTGCACCATGGATATTTCTTCAAGCTTCTTCTTATTTGAAAGAAGATCTTTTAGGAACTTGGCATATTTTGGCATCTGTGAAAGGGCTTCAACAAACGGAATATTGATGTGCAATTGTTTAAATAAATCCAAAAACTTACCAAATTGGTCGTCATGTTTGTCCTTATGCAATCGATTTGGATACGGAATAGGTGGTTGGAATTCCGGTACCATTTTCTTTGTTTCCTTGGATACCTGTTCGTCTTTTGGTTGTATGGGAGTGGGCTCGTCCTCCGGCATCCGTACTTCGTCTAGCTTTGTTCCACTCCTTAGAGTGATTGCTTTTACTTGTTCTCTTGGATTCGGTTCGGTGTTGCTAGATAAGCTCCCTTGTGGTCTTTCGGAGATCATTTTGGCAATTTGACCAATTTGATTTTCCAAGTTGCGAATGGATGCTTCTTGGTTCCTTAAGGATGTTTCGGTGGCCGTGAAACGGGTTTTCGTTATTTGGACGAATTTGGACAGTAAGTCCTCCAAACTTGGTTTTCGCGGTTGGAAACCGGGAGGTGCAGACGAATTGGGGAGTGCGTTTGGATTAGGCTTCTGTTGACCTTGATTTCCCCAACTAAAGTTCGGTCTTGACGCCAACCTGGATTATAGGTGTTACTGAAAGGATTATTTTGAAAGGGTCGAGATTGATTACCTAGATAATCCACTTGTTCATGCGGCGGTATCGCGTGAGGGCAATCTTGGTGGTTGTGCGATCCTCCACAAGTCTCGCATGAGAAAGCTTGTTGTCGTGGTGGTTTTGGAGCTGCCAACCCGTCAATTTTCTGAGTCAGAGCTTCGACCTGTGCGGCTAGTGTAACCACCGCATCTGCATTGTATACTCCTACTGTCCTGTTGGTCTTACCTCGTACAGATTGCCATTGATAGCCATTCATGGCCATCCCTTCTATGAGATCTTAGGCGGCTCCGGGTGTTTTATTGTTCAATGTTCCCACCGCCGCTGCATCAATCATTTGCCTCGTCGATGATAGTAGCCCGTTATAAAACGTTTGGACTTGCATCCAAATAGGGAGGCCATGATGTGGGCATTTTCGCAACAATTCTTTGAATCTCTCCCAAGTGTCGTACAAGGTCTCATCGTCCTCTTGAGTGAATGAAGAGATCTCATTCCTCAATCGTGCGGTTTTAGCGGGTGGAAAATACTTCAGAAGGAACTTTTCCGCCATAATGCTCCATGTTGTGATTGTTTCCTTCGGTAAAGTGTTTAGCCATTGTGTTGGCATCGTCGGAGACTCCATTTATTTTGAAAGTATCACAAATTTCGAGGAAATTCGCGATATGATTATTTGGATCTTCGTTCGGTAGGCCGTCAAATTGAACAAATTGTTGCACCATTTGAATGACATTTGGTTTGATTTCGAAATTATTGGCTGCAACACCGGGCCTTACGATACTAGACGATGTACCGCCCATAGATGGCTTGGCGTAGTCGTACATGGTTCTTTATTGTTCATCCGCCATATCGGGATCCTTGCTTTCGTTAATATCCTCCTTGTGGTCTGTACTAATACTTTCCTCTGTGTTGCTACCGGCGGTCTCGCGCTTCCAAATTTGGCGACGAGTAGGCATGCACTGCGGTAAATAAGGAGGATAAGTATAATCCAAGACTTACAAAGATAGATACCTAGAAAGACAAATGATGAAATAATAAAAAAAATGATTAAATTAACAAAAATAAGGTGTTCTTAATATTACAATCCCCGACAACGGCGCCAAAAACTTGATGGCTCAAAAGCTACTCTAGAAAACCGTAGGCAAGTGCACCTATCATTTTGTAGTATAGATTATTGAGTACCGAGTGTCATTCCCACGAGGATTGTAAGTATTAATAATTACCGTCTTTTTGTTATCTAATCTAGCAATTTTCAGAGTTTTGTTTGTTAAAATGGAAAATGAAAAAATATAGAATTTAAAATAATTGCAACTTACAATAAATCAAATAAAAGTAGATTATAGAATGAGAAATCAAGAGATAGAAATGTGTTGAATGTAAATCCCTCTAGAATGTTTTTGTGATTCAACAAGATAAAAATACAACCATAAGCCCTTAAGCAAAAACCAACCTCTTTTAATAAAATCTCATGTTATGTGGACCGTAGAAATTCCCGATTTAAGTTAAACCATTTCTCAAGGCGAAAAACTCCTAATCTCAAGTTGATTAACTGAAATCTCTTTCTAGTTAAAATCCCTAAAATTGCATTATAACGATTTATGAATTCTTATATTAGGTTTGACCCTAATCCAGAAGATTTATGTCGTCCTATATCTAGGATTGCATGCAACTCTTTTCACTTATATAGGTTCTTTCTCACCATAAATCTCTCAATTACCCGATGAGGAATAGATATCAAATTAATATACCGGAAATATTAACTTGAATGAAATAAACATGATATAAGTGAATCACACAAGACATGAGAATTTTATTAAAAACGTACAAACCTTAATCACAAATCCATTCTAGAGTTTATTACATTCAAACACTAGGAGTTTAGCTACTCATGATTTTGACAAAAGAATAAATTACACAAGAAGATTTAAGTATTGTAGACATGATGTACTTATCTTTCTCAAAATCTCAATGACTCCTTCCTTGATAGATGATGTTGATCCAAGCCTTCTTCTCCAATGTTGCTACAAGCTCACTCCTCCAAGACCTCTTGATCCCAATTCCACTCAAAATGTTGAACACAATGAATATTTTCTAAGTGTCTATGATGAATACACAATGAATCTCTATATGAATGAATATTACATGAATCCCCTTCCCAACTCAAACTCTAGGCTTTTATAGGCACCATCTTTGTGAAAGAACACATCAATAATGCTAACAAATGCTCCATTTCTATGGTTGTTGGTTGAATCATTGTGTGCACATTCATGGTTGAGTTGGTTGAATCATTATATTCACATGACAATACTCCACTTCTATTGGTTGAGTTGGTTGAATCATTGTGTCCACATGACAATTGAGAGAATATGGAGACATGGTGGAGCAAAATTGGGTGTTAAAGGTGTACAAAAGTGGTCAAAAAAGCTTGGTTGGTGAGTTTTTCATAGAAAAATTGCAAAAGGAAGTCCCTGACATGGCCATGTCGCAGAACACACCCTAGTCATGCTGTCTGACATGGCCATGTCGCCCAACACGGCCAGGCCGTCTGTCCGTGTTGTGGGCTGTTTTGTACGAATTTTTTGAGTTTTTGGCTCCCAGCGGAACACGGCCGTGTTTCCTGACACCGCCTGCCCGTGTTGGACCAAAAAGGCCCCGAAATGACGCGTTTGACTTAAAATTTCGAGCGTTTTTGCATCCTTAAACTCCCCGGTATGTTTTGACATGAATTCATGGTCCAAAATTCACCAAAATTAGCCCCGAATGGTCAATCTACATCAATAAAAGCACTTCGGAGTAATATGAACTATGTACAATAAAAAATTTGCAAAACTAACAATAAAATAACTCGAATTCTACTCAAATATACACATAAAACATGCATAAAAAGACCCTTATCAGTCTCTCTTGGCAAAAATTCTTAAAGCTCGCTACTTCCCAAAAAGGGATTTTTTAACAGCAAAAATTGGCTTTAATTCCATCTTCACATGGCGTAGTATTTTAGCCGGACAAGAGACCCTCCAAAAGGGAATTCGATGGATAGTTGGAGATGGCAATAATATTCAAGTGTGGACCGACCCATGGCTAGCGGATAATGACAATTTTCGGCCCCAAACCAGGGACGCAATTATGGATAATAACTAAAGAGTTCAGAGCCTAATCAATTTCGAGAAGCATATATGGGACGAGCCACTCATTCGGGACACTTTCCATCCGGCGGATGCATCACAAATATTAAATATTCCACTTCGGAATTTTTTGGGGCAGGATGAATTGGCATGGCATTTTACTAGTAATGGTATATATTCAGTGAAATCGGGCTATGCGGTTACGATTCGTATGTCTGATTTTCATCGCAACAGTCCGTCAACCTCTGGCGTTTCGTCACCAGTCTGGAAATGGATCTGGAATCTCAAGGTTCAGCCCAAAATACAACTATTCCTTTGGAAGGTAGTATCAGGCATTCTCCTGTTAATACATCACTTGTTCGAAGGTCAATGGGAATCAGTCCCATTTGTAGACGGTGTGGTTTAATGGATGAAACAATAGAGCACGCGCTTAGGGACTGCCGATGGGGTAATTTTTTCTGGCGAGCGTCCGTTCTCCGCCTGGACCATCAAACAACAAACTCAAATGCCTCAATTACGGACATGATAATGGAAATCGCAAAGCTAAAAAATGAGGAAATTGAGGGCATGTTTGCTGTCCTACTTTGGACCATTTGGCACTCACGAAATCAGCTAGTATTTGAGGGAAAGGAATTATCCCACTTAGATTGCTTCTCCATGGCCAATAAATGCTACCACTCATACCGTGAAGCTAATAACACAAGCACTCCAACCTCACCAAGTTTAACAGCACCATCGAGCACAACAGATAGGCATACCCTCCCAGTTGTAACTCACATCTGTTTGGACGCGTCAATTATGCAGGGGAAAGGGACCGGAATAGGAGCGGTTTTGCGGGACCATGAAGGAAACATTCTCTGTACGATTGCCAAACATTTTCGTCAAGAGTTCGAGGTAGATGTCGCTGAGGCGCTAGCGTGCCGGGAAGCACTCATCCTAGCTCGTAGCCTTAATCACTCTAATGTGGCGATCGAGACGGATTGCCTACTGCTTGTTAATGGCATGCGCAGGCAATCGAAGACATTTCTTATTGCGGTAGCATCATCAAAGACATTAAGTCTTATTGTCCTGGTTTTTCATCCATTTCTTTTTCTCATATTTCTAGGACAACCAATGTTCTGGCTCATAATTTAGCACGTTTTGCTTTTTCTATTGATCCTAATAGCCACTATATGGGAGAGGTTTCACCTACTCTCAAACAATTTGTATTTCCACAGGCCCCGGCCTAATTTGATCGGAATGATAATTCCTTTGTTTTCCTCAAAAAAAAAAATTGTGTGAAATGGTCGTGACATAAAAAATAATATTTTTAAGCGTAAGATGTAATATCTTAAATGTAGAATGTAATACACTATCTGAATATACTTTTTAGTTGTTTAGACAATGTATTAATTTTACCTATAAATATTATTTTTTATATTAAAAAATATTATTTCATGTTTCCATTGAATGGTGCAACTGTCTTATAAGAAACATACTCTATGTATATATATATATATATACATATATATACATAAGGAAAATGTTTTGGCTACGAACATTTGTCGAAAATTGATCTGAATTTGCTAGTATTCTTATCATTTTCATTAGTTTTCTCAACTATATAAGTTATCTATTCCATGAGAAAATTATGGATTCAAGATTTCCATGGGAAAATAAATAATAGATTAAAGAAATTCAAAATTTTCAAATTCTATGGGAATTAATTGGGAAAGAGGAAAGTCCAGCTGTATAATCATTGTTCAAAATTGGCGAGTATAATCATTTTTGGAGGGATGGGTCATTTGGACTTTTCTGCATCTGCTTTTGCAGTTGACTATTAAACTGCAAATTACCCCTATCAAATGTAAAAGTTGACGGCCCTATCTGTATGTAGATATTACTATTTAGGAATATATATGGTGTAACATCTACCATAAATCTACATATAATACACGTTAGACTGTATAATTGTGTATAAATTTTTACACATTTACAATAAATCTACATTATTATGTACCTGGAGTATATTCTCTAGGTGTAGCATAGAATAAACTCTATACATATCAAGAGTTTTGGACAACATTTTTACGAGCATATTAATTGAAAGATATTTTTTCAGCAAAATGCTAATATTAATGGAGTAGAACATCCTTATGTAAGTCCAAGCGGCTACGATAATCTAGAGGGGGGGTGAATAGATTATCTCCATCTTTTCGATTTCGCCCTCTTTTTCAAACCGAATGCTCAAAGATAATAATAAGGTGCGGAATGTAAACAACACACGCGTCGATTTAAAGAGGTTCAACCCACCTAGGGCCTAATCCTCTACCACCCCAAAGATATCCTGGGATGGATTTGAAAGAAAAAGAATTTTATTAATTACCAAAATTAATACAAATTCAACTTACAACACCTTGAAGAGCACCACACTCTTCTTCAACAACACCTTTGGAGATTACCACAATCTCCCTTTGAAGATCACCACAATCTTCCTTCAACGGCACCTTGTGAAGATTACCACAATCTTCAACCTTGAAGAATACCAAATTCTTCAACACCTCAATAAGAAGATTACCACAATCTTCTTCACCTATCACCTAGATCATCCAAGTGTGTTCTTACCACAAGAACACTCACAAGGATATCTTGTGTTTGAATGATAACCAAAAATCAAGATTACAACTCAATAATGAATAATACAATTTGAGTGCGAAGTGTAATCAAGAAAAGCCTAGACCTCAAAGATGTGAAAGTGATAAGCTAGGCAATTTTACAACAAGAATAATAACAATGAAAGACCAAGTGTTTGCTTGAAGTGTATCTTGTTGTGTTGTATCTCAATTGTTGTCTTGGTTGCTCCAAAACTTCCTCTATTTATAGGAGATGATTGATCAAGCATAGGCTCCTCTTGGGGATTGAAAATCTACTGAAAAAATACAATTAAAATCAAGAATATAGCTGTTAGAAATCAATCCCACAATTTAAGGAAATGTGTCTGCTGTCAAACGGTCAGAAATTTGCTGTCAAAAGATAGGGCGACCGGTCGCACAAAAATAGACGTTAGAAGAATACACAAAAAATAACACAGGCGACCGGTCGGCCGACGTATACCTCGGCCGATTTGGCCGACCATCACCCCAACCGGTCCCCTCATGGATTTTGCAAAGATCAAGTGTTCTGTTTTAGAGATACGCCAGTGCACGGTCGACGGGGGGTCGTCGGCCGACGCCACGGCCGACGCCCTAGTCGGCCGGGTCGACCGGTCGGTTTCTCTACCGTCTCATTTCTGTTCCAAAAAACATCTTCAGGTACGGGTTGCCCTATAGAGGCGACCGGTCGACCATTTGGTGCAAATGTTGTCCAATTTTTATCGAAAATAAAACTCAAGAAATACTCCGAAAATATAGTAAAAACATTTTAAACCGATCGAGAGTATTTAGACAACATTTAGGGACCTGTTATAGGAGTAAAAACTCATTGATATAAAATCAATAAAAGTGTTGTCCATTATTAACAAAAATAAACTTGAGGAAATACTCCTAAAATATTGAAACCATTTTAAATCATTTAGGAGTATTTGGACAACCTTTAAAAACATTGTTTTGGTGATAAAATAAAATCATCAAAATTAAGATAAAAACATGTATCAAACAATCTCCCCCTTTTTGATGATTACAAACCAAAACAATTTTTACACAAACTGAGAGAGCAATTTTAGAAATGATTTTCCGGTAAAAACATTTGACCGTTTGGAAGCAAACCAAAATTTCCAAAAATATTAAAGCAACCAAGTAGGAGTAATTATTTTCAATAATAAGCACAAGCTCCCCCTATCAACAAGCACATCAAGAATAATGTAAAAGCAATTATCCATAAGCTAAAAGCTTTAGCTTTTACAATTTGTTCAAGAGCTTATAAGCTCCCCCTGTTACAAAACATCATTAAACAATAATATAAGTCCATCAAGCAACAATTGGACTAAGAACAAATCACAACTTATGGCTTTTATGAGCCATAACTTATAGCTTTTTATGACAAGCTTTTATTAGCTTCTTAGAGCTAATGAGCCAATATCCTGTTTCTCCCCTTTGGAATCATCAAAAGAATGTTAGGATGGTGGAAACACCATACAATAATATCAAAGCGCGCCAAAGGAGCGGTTTAAAAACCGTTGAGCAATTAAAGCATAATACTCCAAGGAGAATGGGAGAATTGAAACATAAGAGATCCATAGGCTTATAGTAAGCTAAAAACATGATTCTAAAAAAGATTCTAAGACATTTTGAAGCAAGAGAATCATGTAGAAGTTGAAAGTTTCATTGCGACATTTCAACAAACACCTTGTGTGCATGAAAAATAAAAGAGGTTGCATGTAGTCCTTGTAAAGGTTTTAAGCGCCAAAAAAATTTCATATCATCAATCAACCTCATTCCAAAACTCAAAAAGATCATATGCAATATATGCAACATGTGTTCATCAAATAAAAAGCTCAAAGTAGATTCTCAAGGGTTCAACCCAATTGAGATAAGCTAAGAATGATCAAGGCATTACAAATGCCAAAAATTTTGAACATCTATCAAGTAATAAGTCATATCATGTATCAAATGTCAAATGTCCCAACATATCCAACTAAGCATAATGATCAAAGCAATAAGAGAAGCACTTTTACCATCAAGTACTTCATACCAATTATCAAACAATGATTTAGAGTATTTTTACCATCAAATACTCCATGATCATCCACAAGTCATTATCAACTTGCAATTTTAACCCTTTAAGAAAACAAGCAAATATCATTAGTACAAATGAGTTTTACAAAAGTTTATCAAAATACAAAACATCATTAATGAAAATGCTAGAAAGTAAAGGAGATGGGGATATCAATCTTCGTCCGAAGAGAAGCAAGTTCCGGGTATGAGGTCCTTGATGAATTTCTTCAATTTGCCAATTGACTTCTTCAAACTAGAATTTTCCTTTTTCACAACCCGGAGCTCTTTTCTAAGAGAGGCCACATCTCTAAATGTTTCTCTTTCCACTTTGGCCATTCTCTCTTTGAGATTTAGATCTTCAACATCCAACTCGTCTTCATCTCCTTCCTCATTTTCTTCCTCCCTAATTTCTTGTTCATTTCCCACATTTTCTTCTTCATTTTCCTCTTCATTCCCCACATCATCTCCTTGTTCGTCAAACTCACCTCTTCCAATATTTTCAACCTCATTGTCATTAAAGAAATCATCCCGAGGTTGTTGTTGATGTCGGGCACGTCCCCTAGCGGCTTTGGTAGGAACCCGTGGTAAATGTCGTCGCATTCTTACCATTTGTAGAATGTTGGCATTATCAAAATCATTGTGACGAATTTCGGTATTCATTTCATTTTCCGGGTATCCCGATAAGTATAAGAGTCGGCAAATCAAATTTCCCAAGGTATATTTCTTCTTGGTAAGCTTTCTAGATTCCAACAAGCAATATACAAAAATTGCCCCATAATTTACTCTTTCTCCTCGAACAATCTTATAGGTGAGAAAGAGTTCGAGATTACTCGGAAGTTTTATTTCCTTTCCACAAACACAATAGGAGCAAATGATAGATATAATCCTATAATTTGGCGGCATTGCCGAGTATGTCACTTCGGATATACTCCTAAAAAGGTTTTCACATCATCTAGTGAAACACCGAAAATGTTATCATCCCAATGGGCGCAATCCACATTGACTACTCCATCATTTGGCACGTTAAAGTGATCACAAATATCGCCAATGTCCATGAAAAATGCCTACCATTAACAAATGTGTGAAGTTCCAAAGGATTATCTATCGTAGCATCAACAATCCACATATTTGCAAAGAAAAGTTTTATAAGCTCGTCATCATAGTGCAAACACGGATTATCCCAAAGTGAAACCCATCCTTGAATTTCAAAATAAGCTCTAATATCCGGAAATTCATCATGAAATGCTTGAAAACGAACCATACGAGTGCATGCAATTTTCTTATCATTCAATCCAATATTCTCATAATGTTCCTCCGCAAGTTTATTTAAAAATCGAAATCTATTAGCTCTGTAGGAGGCTCGTAGAGGAGTGATAACTTACTAGAGTCCCAATGAATGCTCGATTTTGAAATCCTGGCTCTTAATTCGACAATCTCCTCTTCCGTAAGCCGATTTTGATGGTCTTTTTGTAGAATATCATCTTGTTGGGGATTGGAAGAAGATTCACCCCTTTGCCTCCTTCTCCTCTTTTGAGGATTTCGTTCGGTAGAATTTCTTGGAGGTGCCATATATGTGAAGTTCTTGCAAAAAGAAGTGAATTAGCAAGAAAAATTTCAAGGATTGATGAAGAATTGAAGATAGTAGAAGAAAGGGAATGAAGAGCGCTGTTATAGGGTTTTAGGGATTTAGCTCGTCTGTTTTGAAAAGAGGACAGAATGTTTTTAACTAGCAAAAAATGGCCTGGGCGACCGGTCGAGGTATGGGGCGACCGGTCGATGTGCGGCGGCCGTCGCCCTGCTTTGGCCGTCCCAGTGATTTTTCATTTTCCCAGTTTTCCAAAATTCAATTTTTCACCCCAAAAGTTTTAAAACTTTGCAAAAATATAAGTTTGGACTATATCCAACAAATATGGGTTTTGGGAAAACATATAAATGATAAAATCGAGACTAAACACGTAGTGCCTTTTAAAAGAAAATATTTGCAAGATCAATTAGGGGCACTTAAGGGATCAAAATGAAATATCTTGAAAGCTATGTGCATAAGCATAAAATCGAGTTTAAAGAAAAATACGAGTAGACATACCTCGATGGTTTAAGAAACTTGATGACGTAATAGCCAATGAGTATGAAATATGTATCCTACACAATTCTTAGACAACATTTGCATAGAAAATACAAGTGTAGGCAAGTAATATGAGATATCAAAAAGAGCTTATGCTATAAGATTTCATAAGAGATAATAAGCCACATAAGTCTAATAAAATGCTCAAGAGTTTTAGAAAATCATGCAAGGTCTCTTTTTTTAAAAATTTTGAAACTCATAAATATATAAGAGACCTATATTTAAAAATAAATACTTGAAGATTCATTTTGCAATTAAGACACAATTAAAAGTATGCATAGATTTAAAAATAAAATGCATATACAAATGGGGAGATACGGTTTACCAATTACGCCGTTTCCATGGGTTGTGTCTTTCCCATTGTTGATGATATCTTCCCATTGAGAAGTCACTTTGTTGATGATGACTTCTCCATTTCCAAGATTGGTTACCTTCCCATGGTTGATGGTTTCTTCTTCTTTGAAAATCATCTTGTTGATGATGTCTTTGCCATTTCAAGGATTGTGTTCTTCCCTTTTTGATTATACGCTCTTCTTGGAAATTGGCTTTGTTGAGAGTAGTTTCTCCTTCTTTGATCAAATGAAACGTTCATTTGATGTTTTCTTGGTGGCATGAATTTTCTCCGATTTTTGCTTTGCCGGGTACCTAATAGCACATTGTTTTGTGGTACCCTCATGTGTTTGGGTCCTTTAAGATTAGCTTTGAGACTTTTAGGTCTCCAACAATATTTAGAGCTATTTCTAGCCCGACAAGAATTAGCCGTATGACCCTTTTGCCACAATAAAAACAAGTAATAATTCTAGGAGCATAATGACCAATATGCATAGTGACTTGATCCTTTTTCATATGATTAACAACATTAGGCTTATGATCAAGTCCTTTATCACAATTATGAATATCAACAATATTGGACATTTTATTGGTACTCAAGTTGGATTTTAATAAATCCTTTTTCATGCAATCAATATTCTCAACAAGAGTACTATTTTCTTTTTCAAGGTTTCTAACCTTGTCAAGTGTGGTGGTGTGAGCACATGATAGTGATTCATAAGAAGTAAATAAACTATCCTTATCATTTTTCAAAATATTGAATTCCTTTTTCAAATTTTTGTATCTAACAAGTAAGCTTTGGAATTCATTTTGAAGTTCATCATAATCATTTTGTAAATCACTATAATCATTTTGAATGACAATATCATAGGAAGTAGAGGGTTTAAGACATACCTCATTTTCTTCATTGATGCCCATAAAACAATATTCAACTTCTTCATAATTGGAAGTTGTAGGAGGCTTATTCCTTAGATTTGAGCTTGTATGATCTTGAGAAGTAGATGCTTTTGTTTGACTCCTTTCATTTGCAAATACTCCATAGATGGCTTCTAATTTTTTCCATACTTCATGTGCCGACTTTATTCCTATAATATGTTCATATTCTAAATTAGTAAATGAACAATACAAAATATTTAAAGCCTTACCGTTTAAGGAGATGATTTTCTTTTCTTCATCATTGAGCTTTTTGAAGCCTTTTGAGGTGTATGGTGTATCTTTCGTCGGAATGGATTCTCCATTAATGACGGTGTTCCAAATGTCAAACCCACAACCTTGTAGATAGCATTCCATTCTTTCTTTCACAAAAATTAAAATTCTTGGAATCAAATAGTGGTGGCTTGGTGGTGGAGGTGCTTGGGATAGATGAGCTTCGTTCAGCCGTCGATCGTTTCTCTTCACTCGCGATGTGAAACGAGCTTGCCAAAGAGTTTGGCTTTGATACCACTTGTAAGTCAGCGGCTACGATAATCTAGAGGGGTGAATAGATTATCTCCATCTTTTCGATTTCGCCCTCTTTTTCAAACCGAATGCTCAAAGATAATAATAAGGTGCGGAATGTAAACAACACACGCCGATTTAAAGAGGTTCAACCCACCTAGGGCCTAATCCTCTACCACCCCAGTATATCCGGGATGGATTTCGAAAAGAAAAAGAATTTTATTAATTACCAAAATTAATACAAATTCAACTTACAACACCTTGAAGAGCACCACACTCTTCTTCAACAACACCTTTGGAGATTACCACAATCTCCTTTGAAGATCACCACAATCTTCCTTCAACGGCACCTTGTGAAGATTACCACAATCTTCAACCTTGAAGAATACCAAATTCTTCAACACCTCAATAAGAAGATTACCACAATCTTCTTCACCTATCACCTAGATCATCCAAGTGTGTTCTTACCACAAGAACACTCACAAGGATATCTTGTGTTTGAATGATAACCAAAAATCAAGATTACAACTCAATAATGAATAATACAATTTGAGTGCGAAGTGTAATCAAGAAAAGCCTAGACCTCAAAGATGTGAAAGTGATAAGCTAGGCAATTTTACAACAAGAATAATAACAATGAAAGACCAAGTGTTTGCTTGAATAGTGTGTCTTGTTGTGTTGTATCTCAATTGTTGTCTTGGTTGCTCCAAAACTTCCTCTATTTATAGGAGATGATTGATCAAGCATAGGCTCCTCTTGGGGATTGAAAATCTACAGAAAAATACAATTAAAATCAAGAATATAGCTGTTAGAAATCAATCCCACAATTTAAGGAAATGTGTCTGTTTGTCAAACGGTCGAAAATTTGTTTGTCAAAGATAGAGCGACGTCCGCATCGAGAAATAGACGTTAGAAGAATACAGCAAAATAACACGGGCGGCCGGTCGACGTATACCTCGACCGGTCGACCATCACCCAACCGGTCCCCTCATGGATTTTGCAAAGATCAAGTGTTACTGTTTTAGAGATACGCCCAGTACTTTGTCGATAGGGGTCGGCCGGTCGACGTCAACCGGTCGACCCCTGCAGTCGGCCGTCGGCCGGTCGGTTTCTCTACCGTCTCATTTCTGTTCCAAAAACATCTTCAGTACGGGTTGCCCTATAGGGCGACCGGTCGACCACGAGACAGAAATGTTGTCCAATTTTTATCGAAAATAAAACTCAAGAAATACTCCGAAAATATAGTAAAAACATTTAAAACCGATTGAGAGTATTTAGACAACATTTAGGGACCTGTTATAGGAGTAAAAACTCATTGATATAAAATCAATAAAAGTGTTGTCCATTATTAACAAAAATAAACTTGAGGAAATACTCCGGAAAATATTGAAACCATTTTAAATCATTTAGGAGTATTTGGACAACCTTTAAAAACATTGTTTTGGTGATAAAATAAAATCATCAAAATTAAGATAAAAACATATATCAAACACCTTATTCTACGAGCATGCATCATAAGCACGAGTCTTGCAGGACTATTCAATGTCTCATCTTGAAAATCCATCGACTTGGAACCAGTTTAAGACCAAAAACTTGGGTCATATACTCATATTCCATGATCGTCATACAATGTACAATCATATCTCATAGCTATATTTGGTCTAAAAACTTTATCAAATGTGCATTTAATTATAAAATGCTAAAACATAAGATTAAAAAAAATATCTTTCAATTAATATATTCTGATTTAAATAAGTAAACCAGATGTACCTGACCTAGGGACCCACAAAGCGAGGTGAAGTGTGTTCCACGAAGTGACCCGGCCAAGGATCCCCAAAAAGCTAGGTGAGGTACTTTGTTCGAGGGTACTGAAAGCAGACGCACGTTAGGCTAGCCGGGATGGCTCCCAGCTAAGGCCCTCCGATGCCTAAGTCAGAATCAGGTAGTTGAGGTACTTAGAAAGCTAAAGAGCGAGGTAATTTAGAATAATGACAAGTTACCTTTTACCTTGAATTTCGTGCCGTATTTATAATCTTTTCACCGGGTGAGGCGGATCACCGTACACGTGGCGCCCGATCGACGGTGTGTGGCTCGCGGGCGACCCGACCCGGGCATTCGGGTCGGGACCCATATAAAAAGCCGCGGATCCTGAGGGTATTTTGGTAATTTTGTGAGGCGAGGTCAAGATGGTCAACTCGACCTAGGTGAGGCTATAATGGTAATTTCCACATCATTTACTCCCCCAGTTACTTTAGTAATTTATTGCTGAAGTGACTCGATTCAGGTCCCCGCATGCGAAGCGACGAAGAGCCCAAGTCGTTGAATTTCGAAAAGATCCTCCAATCCGAGCCATTGAATTCAAACAGCCTTTTGATCGAGACCGTTGATTTTCCCGCCCTTCTTCCTATATATATAAGATGGTTTTTCAACTTTCACTTTTTACATTTCTTATCCCGGATCACCTCGCTGCTCAGCTCGCTCGCGACCTAGGATCTTGACTTCGTGCTCCTCCACTTCACTTGACTTAGAGGTAGGTTCTCTCTCTCTCTACTCTAAATTTTCTTATTCTCTTATGGCGACCTCTCCTCCGTCTACACGGCCTCCTAGCTTGCGGTCGAACTCTGGTTCGTCCTCGAACTCGGGGTCGTCTGACTCCAGCTCGTCTTCGAGCTCTTCTACTTCTACTAGCGGGGCGACCCCTAGTCCCCCTCCTCAAGATAGGGCATCCCGCGAGGCCACCCCCTCGGACGACCTGGAACACATCGCCCCCTAGGCTTTACTTAGGTCCCGGGTCTCTGTTCACAATGTAGGCACCATTAGGAAAAACTTCTTCATCCCCGTTTCGTACCAAATCATAATTCCTAATGCTAGCGATAGAATAGACAAGCCTCCACCTCGCTGTCTAGCCTTCCACCTTGCTAGCCTCGAGGCGGGCCTTAGATTCCCTTTGGCTCGCCCCGTTGCTGACATTTTGAGGGGGCTCGATGTTTGCCCCGCCCAACTCGTCCCAAATTCCTACCGTCACATTGTAGGTTTTATCATTTTAATGAAACATTTTGGTGAGGCCGCCTCGCTTTCTCATTTTTGCGAACTATATGCCATCAATTCTTCTACCACTACCACGAACTCCGAATTCTTTTACATCTCGCCTCGCACCAACTGAAAATTTTTACACCGGGTTCCTTCCTCGGTGTGGCCTTGGAAAGATAGGTTCGTATTCATTCAAGCCCCTATTGAAAATCCTTGGGACCTACCTTGATTGGAAATCGGGCGGCCTCGCCTTCGAGGCCTCGCTTCCTGTTTCTTGGGAACCAACTTCATTTCTATCTGCGACCAAAGATTGGTATGAGGTGCTGCGACCTCATTACCGAAGAGGTTCTATCCTCGTCGGCCTTAGCCCCGCTCCTCGCCATGAAACTCTGACCCTCGGTAATATATTTCTTTTTTATTTTTCAGTTCGCCTATCATACTTTGTATTGATGCCTTTTGTTTTACTCGTGCAGATATGGCGGTCCGATCTGCCGTTCTTGATAAGGCCCTCGCCAACAACAAAGAAGCCCTGCTAGCTCGCAAGCGAGCTCGACAAGAGGTTGCTGCGTTGGATTTGCCGCTAGGTGTGGCCGTAGCTTCGACCCCCATTGTGACCGTAGCCGTCGACCCCGTCCCCGAGGTGCCTTTGAAGAAAGCTGGCAAGGCCTCGGGTAGCAAGTCGAAGGAAGAAAAAGGGAAAGCTGTGGTCGAAGGCTCTGTCCAGAAAAAGACTAAGACTCGCAAGGCTAAGAGCTCGCCTGATTCAATGGATGTCTCCCCTGGGATGCGGGCTCACGACGCAAGCGAGCCCACCGATGCGAACCTTCCGACCGTGGATCGGATGATGATGTGGCTGAATCGAAGTGAGTCTCATCTTCAGGCCCAACGACTTGCGGCTCGCGAGAAGGCTCCCGAGCTTATGCCTTGAGCTCGCGAGCTCTCCATGCCTCAAATCTTGTTCCCAATCGAATATCATCGCGGAGCTCGGTCCTCGAAACGAACCCTGGGGAGGACTCCTTTGAATTGTACAACTACACTACCCTTCCCGCCGATCAGTTCGCCTTGATGACCACTGAATTTACTCGCATCGAAGAGCTTGCAGCCCATGGCATCATGTCGGTATGTGGTTTCTTTTACATTATGCAACACTTTTGCTTCGGTTTTTTACTTCGGTTCGCCGCCCTTTACTTTGCTGTTTTTTTTTTTTTTTTTTTTTTTTTTTGTAGCTCTCTGCCCTGTTGCACCAAATGGCGCTTCGCGGTGCCGATTGGAAGCATCAGAACGAGGTGTACATCAATCAGCTGAGCGAGGTCCACGCGAGGCTCTGAACTGCCGAGGCAGATAAGGCAAAAGCCGTTGAGGAGGCTCGAGCCGAACTCCTCAAGGAAGTATCCGATTTGAAAACCCAACTTGCTTCGTCTCAAAGCGAGCTCAAAACGCGCGAGGTGCAACACGCCAAGGAGGTGGCAGATTCTTTTGAGAGAGGTCGGAAATAGGGTCTCGAGGAATACCTCTCATCTGAAGAGCATAAGGCTTCGCTAGCCTCGTCTCGCCTCGCTAGAGTCCAATCTTTTCTTCAGTCCTCCTCCTGCGAAAACTCGTAGCCGAACGAGCCGTGGTGTACCTTTTCGACGGCTTCGAACGATGCCGTGAATAGGGAATTAGGAAGGGGGCTTTCAAGGCCGATTTCGACCCCGAAAAGCTTGACCCCTTTGAGAAGGATGAGCCGAAGGCAGACGTCGCTGAAGGCGAAGGCGAAGTTAGCAGCTCGCGTGATGTGGAAGTCATCAACGAGGTGGAGGAAGTTGATGAGTTCACCGAGCTCGTGAAGCCCCTTTTAGCATCGTAGGGATCATTCATGTAAATAACTGACGAAGTATTTAACTTAATGTACTTTCATTGACGATTTCATCACCTACTTAATGTACTTTTGAGCTTACTTCGCTTTTGGGATATGGCTTTTACATTACCTCACTTGTGTGTCATTCATGTAAATAACTGACGAAGTATTCTCTTTTTATATGTTGTATACACTTTACTTCACTCCACTTTTTTTTTTTTAGCATCCCTTGGGTCCTAGGCTTACTCGCGAGGCTAGGTCCCTGGGCGAGCCTAAGTCCCTTACTTTGCCAGCCCAAAAGGCTACTTATAGCCTAGATCCCCCTAGGGGTCGCCTAGGGCGCTTACGGCCTGGGTCCCTCGTGGGGTCGCCTAGGGTGCTTATGGCCTAGGTCCCTCGTGGGGTCGCCTAGGGCCTGCTAGCGTTTTAGGGGGCTTAATCTTGCGAGCCTAGGTCCTTTGTTGGGACCATTGTGGGCTTTGCCCGACTAAAAGGGAGCTTATGGCCTAGATCCTTCGTGGGATCGTCTTGGGCCTGCTAGCCTTTTAGGGGGCTTATCTTGCGAGCCTAGGTCCCTTTGTTGGGACCATTGTGGGCTTTGCCATCCTAAAAGGGAGCTTATGGCCTAGATCCTTCGTGGGATCGTCTTGGGCCTGCTAGCCTTTTAGGGGGCTTATCTTGCGAGCCTAGGTCCCTTTGTTGGGACCATTGCGGGCTTTGCCAGCCTAAAAGGGAGCTTATGGCCTAGATCCTTCGTGGGATCGTCTTGGGCCTGCTAGCCTTTTAGGGGGCTTATCTTGCGAGCCTAGGTCCCTTTGTTGGGACCATTGTGGGCTTTTCCAGCCTAAAAGGGAGCTTATGGCCTAGATCCTTCGTGGGATCGTCTTGGGCCTGCTAGCCTTTTAGGGGGCTTATCTTTAGTGGTTCGATTGCGACCCTGAAACACTAAGCAAATTTGTGCAAAAAGGTAAACATTGCAGGTGAAATTCCATCTTCTTTCATTGATGATAGTTTTTAACATAAACCTCCAATTCTTCCAAAATTAAGCTAAGTACATAAAGTAGATTAGTTATGCGACATCAAGTATAGAACCTCCTTAAGTTATGAATGTTCCAAGGCCTTGGGAGCTCCTTTCCTTGCATGTTTTCTAGCCTGTATGTTCTCCTCTTCAACACTTCAATTACCTTAAAAGGTCCTTCCCAATTTGCCTCCAGCTTCCCCACATGTTTGGACACTTCCACTTTTTTGAGCACTAGATCCCCTACTTGAAAGCTTCGCTCATGAACCCTTTTGTTGTATGCATTTTTCATCCTTCCTTAGCCGCTTGGATCGAATAAACGCTTTGTCTCGCTTTTCTTCAATGAGCTCGAGCTCGAGCTCTCTAGCTTCCCTATTGCTCTCGGCTCGTCTGCGAGCGACCCGGCGAAGTTTCTCCAATTTCCACCGCACGACACGATCGCCGACCCATACACTAAACGAAGGCGTTTCTCCTCCGAGGTCCGTGGGGTCGCTCGATATGCCCACAGGACTCGTGCAACTCGTCCACCCAATACGACTTCGCTTCTCTAGCCTCATTTTTAGGTGTTGTAGAATAATTCTATTTGCGACCTCGGTCGTCCATTTGCTTGAGGGTTTCCCACATTTGTAAAATTTTGCTTCACTTTATATTCTTCACACCACTCCCTAACCTTCTTTCCTTGATGATATTAAGATTCTGGGAGCCCCATACCTACATGCAATATTTTTCCACAAGAAATTCATGACTTCGGTTTCGATATCTTGGCCACTGCCTCGGCCTCAATCCACTTAGAAAAGTACTCCACCGCCACAATGATAAATTTCTTCGAGCTCGGCCACTGGGAAGGGACCCAAGATGTCGATTCCCCATTGATCAAAAGGACAAGCAATGGGGATTGTTTCCAACTGGGTCGCTAGTTGGTGAGTGAGGTTCGCGTGGAACTGACACTTCACACATTTTTTAACAAACTCCATTGTATCCTTTGCTACAGTCGGCCAAAAGTAACCTTGCCGGATCACCTTCTGGGCGAGTGCCTTCCCACCTGAGTGGTTGCCACAATTGCCTTCGTGAATCTCCCTCATTATATATATCGCCCTCTCCGGTCCGAGGCACTTTAGCAATGGTCCTCCTCCTGATCTTTTATACATCTCATTGTCTATCATTAGGAACCGGGACGCTCTAACTTGGACCCTTCTAGCTTTTATTGGGTCCAACGGTAAAGCTCCCTTTCTAGGAAATTTTTCAAGTCTTCCATCCAATCGATTGGGGTGTCAATTGCACAAACCAGCGCCTCGCTTGGATACTGCTCGATGGGACCTTCCTCCGCTAGCGAGTTGGGCTGCGTCACCACCAACACGATCACCTTCCTCGAATTACTCCCACTTACGCACTTGCGGCGAGCTAGCTGAGCATCGCTTGCTCATTTTCACCTCTTGGGATCTGCTGTAGCTGAAAAGATTCGAACTTTTCCATCAACCGCTTCGCTTTCTCCAAATAGTTAGCCATAGATCGATCCTTGGCCTCAAACGAGCCTTCAACTTGCATTGCCACCAACTGGGAGTCAGTGTAAGCTATCAACTTCTTCACATTGCACTTCTGTGCCATTTTTAATCCCGCCAACAGCTTCGTACTCCGTCTCGTTGTTTGTCACCTCGACCGTCGAGGCGAAGTGCCACTTCCACCTCGAACGAGCTAGGCTTTTGTAATAATATCCCGCTCCGCCTCCGGTAGCCACCGCGACCCATCCACATGCAAGAGCCATGTTACTTCCTCTTTTTGAACCTCATTTTCCGACCCACTTGCTTCGTTAACGGCACCAGACTTGAGCCTTCACCGCCGTTTTACTTTGATATTTAATATCAAATTCCCCCAATTCCACAGACCATTTCACTAGGCGACCTGACAACTCCGGTTTCTCTAACACTTGTCTCAGTGGTTGATTTGTGAGGACAATAATCTGATGAGATTGGAAGTAAGGTCGCAACTTCCTAGCTGATACTACCAAGGCTAGAGCCAGCTTTTATGTCTCTAGGTACCTCTTTTCAGCTCCCTGTAACAACTTGCTCACGTAGTAAACTGGGCGATGAACTCCCTCTTCGTCTCGCACCAAAACAGAGCTCACGGCTCGCTTCGAAACTGCTAGGTATAAAAATAGAGCCTCTCCTTTTATAGGTTTGGATAGTAAAGGTGGAGACATAAGGTATCCTTTCAAATCTTCGAACGCCTTCTCGCATTCCTCCGTCTATTGAAAATTTTTCATGTTTCTCAAAGTGTTGAAAAAAGGAAGATTGCGATCAGCTGACCTCGAAATGAACCTGTTCAACGAGGCAATTTTCCCTGTGAGCTGTTGTACTTCATTGACCGTTCTAGGTGAACTCATTTCCATTATAGCTTTTATCTTCTCTGGGTTCGCCTCGATCCCCCTCTCATGTACCATGAAGCCCAAAATTTTCCACCTCGCACTCCGCAGTGCACTTCACGGTTCAATTTCATACCATAGGCTCGCATTATTTTGAAAGCCTCCTCAAATGCTCAAGGTGATCCTCTTCCACCACACTTTTTACCAACATATCATCAACATACACTTCCATTGATTTGCCAATTTTCTCTCTAAAACATGAGGTTGACTAACCTCTCGATAAGTAGCTCCCCGCGTTCTTTAGCCCAAACGGCATTACCATGTAACAATAAACTCCATTCTCCGTCTCAAACGAGGTCTTATCCCTATCCTCCTCCGCCATAAAAATTTGGTGATATCCTTGGTAAGCATCCATCATGCTAAGCAAGGCACATCCTCATGTAGAGTCCACCAACAAAGTCGATGCGAGGTAGGGGGTAGGGATCCTTGGGGCATGCCTTATTCGATCCGTGAAGTCGGTGCACATCCTCCATTTGTTGTTAGCTTTGGGCACTACAACTACATTTGATAACCACTCGAACTCGAATTTCCACAACATATCCCGCCTTCCAATAACTTGTTCACCTCGTTTTCTATAATTTTGTTTCTTTCGCTTCCAAAACTTCGCTTTTTCTCCTTCACCGCCTCGCTAACGGATCCACATTCGATTCGGTGAACCATCACCTCGGTCTATGCCTTGGAAATCGACGGTTTCCAAGCAAAAATGTCCACGTTCTCCCTAAGAAATCGAATCATCAACACTTCTAGCTTCGAGTCCATTTGCGACCTATCTTAGTGAACTTATCCGGGTCGCCCGGTTCGAGCTCAATCACTTTGTCTTTGCTCCGTTGGCTCAACCCTATACTCCGCCATTGTCCTAGCTTTTTTAACCTTCTCCTTTTCTTTTTTACTCACCCACCTCTTCTTCGTGTTATTTGCTTTATAGTCCTCACTTCTCTCTTTCCTTCTTCTTTTTTAGGGAAACGTTATAGCATTCTCTAGCCGTCTTCTGATCGCCTCGTACTTCGCCTACCCCTCCTGCTGTAGGGAACTTCATCTTCAAATGATAGGTGGACACCACAGCTTGAAATTGATTCAGTCCGGGTCGCCCCATGATCACATTATAAGCAAATGGGGCGTCTACTACCAGGTACTTGATCATGATTGTCTTTCGGCACGGCGCTTCGCCTAGCGAGGTGGGGAGATCAATGGTTCCTAGGGGAACCACTTCGCTTCATCCAAACCCCATCAGCGGAGTGTCAACCGGACGCAAGACAGTTACATCTAGTTCCATCTTCCTCAACACATGCATAAATAATATATCCGCCGAGCTCCCATTGTCCACTAAAACTTTTTGTACAGCGAAGTTGGCGATATCCATCGTGATAACCATCGGGTCGTTTTGGCTTCGACCCCCCCACGAGGTCACGACCATCGAATGTAATAGGGCTAGAGTTTTTGGACGCTCATGACCTTTAGTTTCCTCTTAGAATCATGAGTGAGGTTACGCGCATGTTTCCTACTTGCACTCGAGAATCACCTTCACTAGGACCTCCTCGCTATCATATGTATAACCCCCTGCGAGGCAGGTTATCTTCTTCGTGATTTTGCCTAGGCCTAGAGCGTTCCCTCGGGCGTTCTTGCCTATGTCCGGCCTCATGGCGACCTCTCGACCGGCTTCGCGATTTGCGAGCCGGTGATCTTCGCCTAGGGTCCCGGTTGGGTCCTCCCCTCGTTCTTCTTTCAAAACAAAATTTTGTAAGTAACCTTGTCAATGAGCCTTTCAATCTCATCTCGCAATTGAATGCAGTCCTCGGTGTCGTGGCCATGGTCCTTGTGGAAGCGACAATATTTATCCATATTTCTTCGACCCGAAGTCGTCTTCATCTTTTTTGGCCACCTTAGCATATCGGTTCGCTCAATGGCCATTAGGCGTGACTTTGCGTTCAACGCAGTATATCTATTCTCGCCCATTCATTCGTCCGGGCGATCTTGATGCGGACCTCGGCAGGCCTCTCTCGACCCTAAACCGAAGCCTCTCTCTAAGATCCCTCCCCTCGCGTGGAGCTTGAGCAACTTGGGACCACTCCTGGTCTTTAAGGGCATTCATCTCCTCCTCTTGTATATATTTACGGGTCACTTCCATTAATCGCTCCTTATCGACAAAGGCGGTTCGCGAGCGAGCGCGATGCTAATGGTCTTTTTTTGCAATCCAAGGATAAGGATATTAGTCATCATATCGATTCGCATATCTTGTACCTCCAATGCTTCATCATTGAACCGATTTATGAATTCCCGAGCGACTCTTTCACCCCCGCCTTATAGTGAACAAATGCGGTGACCTTCGAGCTCGCTTTTTTGGCTTGCGAACTGGTATAAGAACTTTCGAGCCACTGTTCATAAGAAACCACAGTTCCCTAGGTAATCCCATGAACCATTCTGCGCTTTCGTCGGCGTTGTGATGAATATTCGGCATTCATGGCATCCGATCGCCCATACAATTGCATCACGTGGTCGAAAGCGGTGAGATGTTCCCGAGGGTCCCTATTCCCATCATATTTCGGAGATCGGGAAGCTTGAAGTTCGGGCGTGACCACCTCGGCTAGATCTCGGGAGAAAATGGAGATCCCCTTTTCTCGCAAGGCGGATGTTACAGACTCCTCCGCCTCAAATCATCCGGTTAATTGTCGAGTAACATGCTCGATTTGTTCACTCGGTTCGTGTATGTCTCGTGGCTTATTGGTAGTTCGCCCACGACCTCCTCTGTCTCTCCGGTGGCCCGACGACTACTAGCCACCTCTTCCAAATCAACTAAAGACTTCGTTTGGTTTTCCCACATTCCCCTTCCTCGGGGGGACCTCGTGGAGGGGCCTCCATAGCCTTCTTCGCCTTTCTTTCCCTATCCTCCAACATTTTTTCCAAAGATTTTCTCAAAGTCACTAGCCTTCATGTGAATCATCCGCTCCTCCTCCCGAACGAAAGATGGCCCCGAAGTGAAGCGGGCGGGTGATGTTTCTGGGGAGGGTCCTCAACGACCCCCGAGGTGTCTTGGGACGCATGCTTAGGTGTTTCCAATAGCTTCCCCGGTGTCTCACTCCATCTTTAGCTAGACCTCTTTCCCACGTGACGCGCCAATCGATTTAAATAAGTAAACCGGATGTACGACCTAGGGACCCACAAAGCGAGGTGAAGTGTGTTCCACGGCGACCCGACCAAGGATCCCTAAAAGCTAGGTGAGGTACTTTGTTCGAAGGGTACACAAAGCAGAACGCACGTTAAATTTGCAAGGGATGGCTCCCACTAAGGCCCTCCGATGCCTAAGTCGAATCGGGTAGTTGAGTTGAAAGTCTTAGAAAGGTAAAGAAATGAGGTAATTTAGAATAATGACAAGTTACCTTTTACCTTGAATTTCGTGCCGTATTTATAGTACTGTTCACCGGGTGAGGCGGATCACCGTACACGTGGCGCCCGATCGACGGTGTGTGGCTCGCGGGCGACCCGACCCGGGCATTCGGGTCGGGACCCATATAAAAAGCCGCGGATCATGAGGGTATTTTGGTAATTTCGCGAGGCGAGGTCAAGATGGTCAACTCGACCTAGGTGAGGCTATAATGGTAATTTCCACATCATATTCCGAATAAGATTGCATTTACATAAAGTATAAAAGCGACCAACAATTGGCTAGTCAATCACTACTCTAACAAAATAAACCTGCTTAGTGCATCACAATCACATACCTTCTAGACCTTCTAGTATAAATGAAAGGGACTTTCTCCTATTCTTATTCCAACATCATAATTCATTAGTAAAACTTCATTGTGAATCTCATTGAAAAATGGGTCCATTGTCATTTTCATTGTCAAAACCAAGAAATATTAGCTAGGCAGAAAGGTATCTTCTTCTTGACTATAATGTGAGGCAGTAAGTTATCTGTCTATTTTCACGATTATTATCGTTCAACAACGTGTCCGGAGTGACTGGTTTAATTGTATGTAGACTAAAATGAGGAAAGATTTCTTCGAAAAATAATCTAGATGCTTCATTTTCAATTTTAGGTGATTTTTAGAAGATAATTTGTTAACGATTCTTCTATAACTATAACTCGAGACTTTTTTGCAACATTTTCATTTTAGCACGCAAGATTTTTTACTATGCACAGATTCATATTTTAGTATTGCGCATTCTTATATAATTATTAAAGTTACTAAAAGCGATTCAAACCAGAAAAAGAAAAAAGAATTACACGGTTATTGAATGTTCGCAAAAACTTCTGCTTTTAGAAGAAGTAATTTATTATAGCAGAAGTAGAAGTAGTTGAGAATCTGAAGTTGATAATGTTTGAAAATAGAATTAAAAGTTGAGAATGAGAAGTTGAGAGTGTTTGGTGAAAAAGTAGTAAAAATACTTATTTATTTATAAAATTCAAATTAGAAGCAGAAGCTGAATCTAAAACACCCATTTCTCTACTTTTAAATTCTGATTAAATGAAGCATAATTAGAAGCAAAAATTGGTATATGCAAACATTAAAAACAAGTTTTTAAGCAAAAAAATAAAAAGCACTTATTTTTAGTATTTGCAAACACTCCCAAATTTATTGTTTGCAAATTCTAGAAAAAAATGATTTTAAGTTTCTAGTAGAAAAAACAGTTATTTTTTCTTCCTAAAATAGAGAAGCACGTTTTGTTTTTCAAGTATTTGAAAAACTCCCATAATGGTGTACCACGAGGTCCACGATCTTCCTTGATAAATGGTATAGCCGTATAGGTAACTTCAATATTTAAATTTCTAGATTAGGAATTAAAAACTGTTTAAAAGCAAACTCTAAGTACTTTTTCCTTCTACAATTTTTTAAACTCATTTTCACTTTTTTTTTAAAAAAAGAAACAAAAAAGAAAAATATGTTCATAAAGATCATACTTTCGTTCTTGATTATAATTTGAATATCTTACTATTGACCGCTCACACGATATAATTTGAGATATATTTGATTGTCATGCTACTCTATTCCCTTGATATTTTCTCCAAAAAAAAAAATTCTATTATGTTAGCACAACTATAATCCCATTTGAAATTGTTATGCGTACCAAAAAAAATATGTAAATATAATTCTCAATTATTGTAGAGATTTTTTTTTCCAATTAATGTCCAATTCCAAAAGAGTAAAAGGAAACACTATAAGAAAATTTCAGTTTATCGACATAAATGATTTTGTCCCTAAATTTTACAGTTACCTACAGAATAAAAAATATTATTTCCCCCCAAATTATACCGACAAATTACCGATAGATAACCGACATTTTTTCAATTTACCGACAGATTTTCTGTAGGTATTTACCAGCAGTTTTAGATTCTGTAGGTAAATATTTTACCTACAATAATTTTACCTACAATAATTTTACATACACTTTAAAATTTTCTTAATACTTACCTACATATTTTTCTGTATGTAAACTGATTTTTTCTTGTAGTGAAAATTGCATTTTTTTGTTCAATGTAATGGGCCGATAAGTAAAATAAAAAAAAATAGTGATACAAGAAAAATTATTGAGTGGAGAATGGGCATGCATGTATTAGGGCAAAAAGTAAAAAGTAAAAGAATGAACTGAGTAATATATATGTTTTGCATTATCATTGACAATTTAATACGTTGTAATGTTTACTTTAATTAAAGGTAGTGCTCAACCTTAAATTTTCGTAACCTGTAATGTTGCAAAATAAATAAATAATTGCAATATTCATTAATCCTTTGCGTTTTCCTTTATGGGGAGATTTTTTTTTCTTTTTGAGTACATATCCTAGAATGGGAGAGGTTGATAGAAACCGAACTCCAAATTTTTGGTCTAGACCTAATAGTGTTAACCACTCAATCACTATATAATTTTCTACTTCTAAATACTTTCTGTGTAACATATTGTTCATTTTCTCCAAGGAAAAGAGAAACATAATAATATTCAGCATGAAACAATTTGTACGTAAGAAACCAAAGCTCAATTTAACCGGAAGGAACTTCTGTTTCAAAATAGTTTTTCACTCTTTATTTCACCGTACCGATGACAGAGACACATATACAATTTCCAGTTAATTTTCAAGCATAAATTATGGGTTTCATATAAATTAATTTTTATACACCTGGTAATTTTTCGTGCACCATATTGGAATATAGGATCCCATCCGCAGAGGGGTTCAAAAAAGTATGTTCCAAATTGTTGTTCCACTTCATGTTCTATTCATCTATATGAACAATACGTGTAAATATATTAAACAATCAAGAACTCATGATTATCTCACTGTCATGTTTGTTTATCTGGATGAATGGAACATAGAATACCAGTTTAATTGGAACAAGAAATTTGTTCCCTTTTCCGAGGTGGTGGAGTCTTAGGAAACCATTGTAGATGTGAAAAGAAAAAGAAAAGTTTCAAATGAGACTTAAAAAGTAAGAAAATTATGTATATATTATTCAAATAGCTTTATTGAAAACTAGTGATTTCACAAAAACATTAATGTAAAACAACAACAACAAATTAAGCATTTTTACCACTATGTTGGATCGGCTCTATGGATCATATTACACCATTGTTTACGGTCAAGTGCATTATTTCCATCTAGAAAATTTGGATAACCCTATTTGAAAGATCTTATAAGCTCATACATCCTATAAGATATTTCTTGAGCTTATAAGATATTAGATTTTATTTTAAGAATAAGTCGCTAAAGTGTTTGGATAAAATAAGATGGTGCAACTTTTAAAATATTAGTAATGACAAATTCGTAATTGAAATAGTCAAAATTAAAGGAGAATATTGAAATAAGATCATTTTTTGAAAAAAAAGTAGGAATTCCCAACCTTTTTTGAAAACAACTTATAATCTCCCTACATCTTTATTTTAGGAGTTTGAGTTTTTTTTTTTGAAAAAAAATTATCAAACAAATTTAAACAGCCTATAAAGCTCACAAAAATCTTATAAACTCTTAAAATAATATATTCATTTCTGGTATAGACATAAAAATTTTTGGCGTCCATTATTATTAAATAAGAAATTCAAAAAAATATCTTGGAGTCTGAAAAATTCCTGTCCTAAAAGGATATTGATATGGGAGAGTGCAGTTCACGCTCTTGGGCGATGCCACGTCAGATGTAGAAAGGCATGGGAAGGGGTGATGGCCCCCGCTGCAAACGCATAAAATTGTGTGTTTATCCACAATAAGAAGTATTATTCATCTCAACAACAACTACGTCACTCTCACGCATATACATATATTCATTCTTGTGTATATATATACAGCTAAAGCAAAACGGGCCTTTTCATCTAAACCATACTCACGCTATCCCCTGCTTTACCCTCTGCGTACACAGTACATATCCTTCCTCTCTCTCTCTCTCTCTCTCTCTCTCTCTCTCTCTCTAACCAATCGTCGAGATTTTCTGAGTATTTAACTCCTTTTTATTTTTCACATTGAGAACGCTTCCATCTCCTTTTTTTTCTTGAAAAAGCTGCATTTTATTTCCTTTTTGCTTTTTTTGCTCTATATATCCAAAGGGAGTCATCGAAATAAACATATTAAGAAGACTCTTTTTCACATCTCGGTATGTATCTTATATTTGTTCTTGACTCCTTCCTCGCTTTATAAACTCTTTTTGGACCGTTTTGATATTCTCTGTGTGTGTGAATGCCTAGAGGTTTATGAGATTTTTTTTTAAAAAAAAAAAAATGGGTTTGTGCGATGAGAAATAGATTTTAAAGTTCGTTTTTATAAACGCGCGCCTTAGCTTTCACCAAGGAGCCTGAATTTGATTTAGAATTCAGAATTTATTATTATTATTAAATAAAAGGGCTGTGCTATTTTCCTTCACTTTGTAGAGTGATGAGTTATGAACTGTATATGGGGTACTCATCAGTTGTTTCAGTTCTAAATTAGAGGAGGGTGTTATTGGGAACTAGTCTTGATATGATCTTCAATTCTACCTGTTTCTGGGCTGTGGCCATTGTTATCTGATACCTCATATTACGTTTCAGACTTTTTATAACTCGATTTGGAATTTAAAAGCCCTGCAATGGAGAGAGAGAGAATTTAATTCATAAAGAGAAAATTCCTTTGAGCTTGGATGCAAAATTGAGTATTTCAGCTATTGCATGATGTTCCTCAAACATCTTCATTAATAATCGTATCGTTTTCCATGACTTATTCCAGTTTAGGAGTGAGGATTCAATGAAAATTTTCTCGAATTTTATTTCATGGTTGATCACTTTGTTTTGCTCTGTCATTCAAAATATATTATCGATACGCGTTGATACTTTGATTGATTAGGATAAAGTCATAAAGGGTAGGGTAGGGGAGAGATATACTGATTCTTAGAGTATACAATTTTATAAATCATCGGATCTATTCGTTTCAACATTGTTGTTATAAGTATTTTTATATAAATAAAAAATAAATAAAACTGATGCCACGATGTCTTATGGAAGTCCCTTAATCGAGATATGCTGGATTCTCATTAGTTAATCTCCTTGAAAGTACCTCCTTGATTTATCCAACTGATACTTAAGGATTTATTATGCAAATGATATTGTTGTTTATCTACACTCAAAATATTATTATGCCTTGTCTATATGGTGTTCACTTATTTAATTCAAGGAATTATGTAGTTGGTTGGGAGCTAGGTTATATAATTACCAAGTAATGTTCTGCAGAAACTGTGGATGCTTTTATTGTTGAATTAGTGTTCTACAACAGACTTCTCTCACCTGTTATTATTTTTTGAAGAGAATTTAATATTAGAATTGGAGGATAGGAAATCAGATTTATTTTTAATTGGCTTTTCTGGCTTGTCCAGGATTGTGAGAAGTTGATTTTTCACGTTACGATGGTGGGTAGCAACTAGCAAGTGAATTAAATATTTGCAGTTGAAGGAACCTATTTGTTGTAGGTCACATCAACAACTCGTCCTTTCTTCGCAACTTGGACCAATTCTATAGATCTCTACTTGGCTTTTAAGTACTTAAGGGATAATTACAAAACCACCTCTGAGGTTTGAAGTAATTACATAAAAACCCAGAGAAGATTCAACATTACAATAATTCCCTGAGGTTTGATTCTTTCTTAAATGTAAGGGGGTAATTGTAATCTTTTTACAAATGTAAAGGGGATGTATAAAATGTTTTTGCTTATGAAGAGGCAAAGTGTAATATATAATCAAACCTTGAGATTTTTGTAATTTTCGAAACCTTTGGATTTTTTTGTTATTAGCTCAAACCTTGGGGTAGTTTTTGTAATTATCCCAATACTTAAGCATATAAATGGCTTCTCCTCCTTTAACACTACCGTATATGTCGAAACAGACACGGGACACATTTCTCACCTTCCTTGTAAGTCTGTCAAATTGGCATTCCTCTATGTCTGAACAAATTTAACAGTTGCAATTCGACTTCTGATAGTGGTGTATTGAGATATTTTAATCTTTTATTAACATTATTCTTTTGGTTGTCTCATCAAAATCCATGTTTTGCTCTTCTATTGAATGTGCCTCCTTTGCCTCTTAATTTATTATGGGCTTACCAATCTTCTTCCTTCATGACAGATTTGTTCAGATCCATGGAGCAGTATCTCCAAGGTGCAGCAGTACACGGTGATTTCAACGAAGATCAGAACTGGAAATCCTTGACGGCCACACACGATCAGCCCGAAACTAATCCATCCGCCGGCTTCGAGTGTAACATCTGCCTGGACCTTGTGCGAGACCCAGTGGTCACATTCTGCGGGCACCTCTATTGTTGGCCTTGTATATACCGTTGGATCAGTTTCCAGGATGATGATGCCTCTCCGAAAATCCCGATCATCAGAAGCCTCAGTGTCCTGTTTGCAAGAGAGATGTATCGGAAAAGACTTTAATCCCACTCTATGGTCGAGGTCAAACTACAAACACCTCCTCTAAAGAACATTCACATCTTATACCACAAAGACCTCCTAGTCCCAGATGCGGGGCTAACTTGTTCTTACCAAATACGATCGACAGTCATCGAAGTTACGCGCAACCGTCACGACCGTATCATCCAGGCAATTATAATTATACGGCTTCTCCAATGCTCGGCCTTGGTGGCAGCTCATCGACAAATTTGGTCGACCCGATGATCGGGATGTTTGGAGAAATGGTTTACGCTAGGATATTTGGGAATTCGGAGACGACATTGTATACGTATCCGAATTCTTATCGTTTGGCAGGTAACAGTAGTCCGAGGCTTCGAAGGCATATGATGCAAAGTGATAAATCACTCAGCAGAGTGTGTTTCTTCCTTTGTTGCTGTGTTGTGCTGTGTCTTCTCCTGTTCTGAACAATTGCGTTTTCTTTTTCACTCTTTCTTTTTGGTTTACTGTACACTTGTAAAGATTGTGTACTAAATGAGCCAGTACAAAAACTCGGCGCCATTATAATGTATAAAAGAGTTTATTATTATTGGCCTTGATATGTATGAGTTGGTACTTTGCTCTGCCTAATTCTAGCATTTGTATTAGGCTTAATTACAAAATCACCCATGAGCTTTAGCCTAATTTCGAAAAACCACTATTTTCTATTTTACAGATTGAACCCTCAAAAGGGAGTAGTTGGTAGGAAAAGCCAAACCTCATAGTAGTTTTTGTAATTATCTCTTTGTATTATTTATCCAAATACATTGCTGGCAACATATTTTTTTTTTTTTTTTTTTTTTTTTTTTTTTTGATAACTGGCAACATAAACCTCTACTGCACTGAAACTACACCAACTGCGAACAGATTGCTGGCAACATATTGGTGCACTGAGAACATGGTGGTGGAAATGTTGTGACTGCTAATTTTATCTGCTGAAGTTTGGTTATTATCTATATGTTGAGATGGTGGAAAAAACCATGCCTTTCGTACATGACAATAAAATTTTGTTATTTTTATGTTGAAAAGTACAATTGGGGTGCTGCAACTTCTAAATGAGAAATATATTATATAAAGCAGGGGGTCCATGAGACGCCGACTGAAGTAGTTGTAACCATTTCATTTGAAGGGCTATAAATGGGAGTTGCTATTGAAGAGATGGTATGGTGTGCTCATTGTCAACTTGTGATAAGTGGTCCTCGTATTGTGGTCTTGCAAGTCATATTAATAAAGATAGAGGACCAAATTTCTAATTTTCCTTTATTATAGATGGCTCTAGAGAACTTTTAGGAAGAGCATGGGGTGGGGATGGGTATGTTATTACTTATTAGGGATGACAATGACACTAGTTTGTGACGGGCCATCGGACTTGTAACTTGCTTCATCCGACCTCAATTTAGAACCCGTTCAGTCTTGGACCTAAAATTGGCGGGTTAAACCAGTTGTACCCGCAAACTTTAATTTTTATTTTGTTTGTGTTGATTTATATTTAGCAAAATCAATAGGTTTATATACACACAAAAACAACGCACGTAAAATATCAAGAAAATACACAATATACATTGGGACTTTTATATTTTTATTTATACACAACAACCAAAATATAATATGAAATATGAAATATTTTAATGTGAAAAAAATATATTTTTGCAACACAAATACACAACATTAAAAAAGTAATTTATCTCTTAACTAATTATTAGTTACATCAACTCAAAAAAACATAAATAATATATTTAAATATTTTATTTAAAAAAATAGGAAGTATATATAGCGGGACAGGTCCAACAACAAAATTGTTATCCACCCAAAACCCGTTAAATTTTCAAAATCGAGACATGAGACCAGCCTTAAGACCCGCTCGATCGGGTTGGGATCGACCACGAACAGGGCGGGTTTATTACGGGTTCGAGTGAGGTGTGTTGACGTGTGTCTTGGATCAACAAACAAACTAACTAAGTACTATGACGTGGAAATAAAATGACACTCAAAAGATCTTTGAAACGGGACTAATTCTGCCTTTTTATATATCAAAGCCGAACAGGAGATGTCTGGTCGGTTTACGTTTTACAGATGAAATTTTACAAGTGCTTTCTCTTCGAATTCTTGCTCTCTGTTTCTAAAAAACAAGTGATACCTATTTATACTCATACAATTAGTGTGCTTTAATCATCATTACACCTAGTGATAGAGTGGTTACAAGGGGGTACGTGTCCTCTTCCGGATAGGCCTGCTGGCTGCGTATTTGGCATCTTACTGACTCATCTTACTAACTTGTTGACAAGTGGCATCTTGACTTGCTAAGCAAGGTATTGACCTTGCTTAGAGAAGTGGTTATCTTCGGGTCGTCTACCATTGGAGCATCGGCGGCCAATCGAGACCGTTTTATGCCACGTCATCAGCTCGGCTGACGTCAGCTGTTGACGTCATCGGCTCGGTCCACGTTATCTTAGTGGCCCTACATCACCATTAGCTGAATGGCCACGTATATCAATTTTCTTCCAGTTCGGCTCGGGTATCATCAGGGTGTGTGCATTACATGCTGAATTTCAACTCGTCCTATGGACATCCTATATTTATTATTGTGCTTAAGAAGGTAAAATTTAGATGAGGCGCATTCATTCCATTGATCAAGGGGAAATTAAAGGTTGTAAGGAAAAAAAAATGAGCACTATAAATTTATGTTAAAATGACCCCTTAAGAGTGTGGTTCAAGTTTTTTAAAATATATATATATATATATATATATATATGTTGTCTAGAAGAACTTTTACTGTACAGATGTACTTGAATTATTATTTGGATTGAACATAGAAGGTGTATAGTCATCCTCATGTCCAAATTAAAGCCATCAACATCAAGTTCTTGTAATTGTCACTGTCAGTTGCTTAGTGTTGGCGGTGGCGGTGGCGGTGGTGGCGGACATGGTGGCGGCTATAAAGAATGATGGATGAGGCCACCTTGGTTGGCCTGGTGCTCTTGTTATTATCCCCTTGACCTAGGATAATTCCAATCAAGCCGTCAAGATTGGCATAATAAGATAGAGTAAAATTTGTTCCACCTTTTCTTTGTTAGAATATTAGTTCATGACGTGCAAGGATTGAAATACTGTCATCCACCAATTGGAATTGGGCACTTAATGTGTCCCTTGTAAATTGGGTGATTTTCTACTTTGAGTGGATTAATGGGATACCAAGTAAAATTAAAATATCAACAATTAAGAGTTAATAGCAATTAGTAATACTAGTCTATGATTTTTGACATTTATATTCAACTAATCAGTGAAAATATATTTGGTTATAAAAAAAAAATTAATGAAGAATTTGTAGGTGAACATTAGAGGATATATTTGGTTTAGTACGTTTTGTTTTGAATTTTTTATTGAAAAATATGATAAGATGATAATTTATATATATAACAAATAAGTGGTGGGACCCACTTAAGTTATAATGTTGGAAAAATGAGATCAACATTGTACTTCAATGGTAGAGGTTTGTACTATCAGCACGATAGTGAGTCTGACTCTCAAATACAATGTAAGATTAAAATAGTATGTGGTGGTTGTATTGGTTGGGTCTCATTAGTGTAAATGTGTAATATATGGTTCAAAATTGATTATATAAGTATGAAAATTGAAAATATGGAGTTGACATAGAAAGTAATGAGTTGGAAATTTGATATTTCTGATGAAATTGAGTAAAACAAAAATGATTTACACATCTCAAATAGTAAAAAGCGGTGTGGTGTGGTTTGGGGGGGAATTCAGTGAGATGGAACAAACATATAAGCAGGGACCGATCCAGAATTCTATTATAATGGGGGCACAACATTAATACAATTAGTCTATCGAATTTTTGGTCATTTCTCGATAACAAAAATATTTTTTAGCTGTATTTTTCTAAAACATGTTGTTTAGTTTTTTTTAGTTCAATTGCCCACTTCGTCTTTTTTTCTTTTTCTCCGGGATATGTGCGTTTCTCGAGACCAAAAATACGGGATCGAGACTCGTTTCTCAGTACCGAGATATGTACCATATCGACTTTTTGAAAAATAGTCAAGTACCTCGCCAAAGAATATAAGAAGGATATGATCATCAATATTTAGTCTATTTGGTTAAAAAACCATGTTTTAAAAAAACATGGCTATTTTTTATTTTTACAAATCTTAAATGGCCAGTATGACATATTGTCACTTATATAAACTATATAGAGATAATTAATGGGTGCACAATTTATCTATTATATATATATATATATCTTTTTTGAAGAAGTGCACAATTTTTTTTTGAATTTAATTAATATATAGATTTTCAAAATAAATAATAATATATAGAAGAAAAGGAAAATAGTTATGGGGGCAGGTGCCCCATAACAGGAGCTATAGCTCCGTGATTGCATATAACTATATAAGCCCTAGGGGCCGATGTAAAAGTAAATTAAATTAGTTTTGAATATTTATAGTTAGCTTAAATCAATGTTGATGACGCCTGAGCTGAGCTGAAAGAAAATTAATCAACGTCAACAATACAACACATGCCCGAATGGGCCCCCCTCGGGGGAACGTCAACAGCAGTGCCCAGTGACACGTCATGAGTTGGGCTCGCCCACTCTTCAAGCCCAACCACAACACGATTTCCGAGCCCCGACCCCCCAGAGCCCAAATCTTGGCGGGAAACGCATACGCGACAGATTCAGAAAAATAATCATTTGCCCATACTTGCCCATACTTAGTGCTCTATTAGCACAAGAAGCCGCCACGTGTCACAAGGTGATCAAGATGAGTCACCAAGTGGCAAAATTTGGCTGACATGCACGCTTAGGAGGGGACATGTGTCCTTTTTCAAATTATTTTACTAATTAGTGCAAAGATGACTATTGAAAACCCATTACTAGAGGGTATAAAAGCCTCATTTAAGAGGAAAAAGATAAGAAAGAAAAATAGAAAAAGGCACTGTAAACGTGTTCTTGTAAGAAAGACCGACCCCAATTTCCGGTTCGGCATTACGCTAAAAAGATAGAATTAGCCATAAATAAACGCGTATTACGTATACTTATATTTCCACGTGTTAAATCTCTTATATATTTTGCTTGTTGACCAAAACGCACGTCAACAAATGTATTAGATGCTGATATAATCAGTAAATTCAGAGTAAGGCACTTCCTATATCCCAAACTAGAATGGGACATAACTCATAACTCATAAGCACATTCTCGTCTAGAATTTTCAAACAGAAGTTAGAAAAATTCAATTCCCTTTGGCTTTCGGTAAGAAAGATATGGGGCCAAATTAAGGAAGAATGACAGATAATATTTTCAAACTTTGAAGAAAAGGCTAAGTTGGGTGCTGAGTCTCAGTTGGCCAACTTCCATAGAAATTTCATTACTTGGGAATAAAGAAGTGTATTTTGTAGGATCTTGATATTTGAGTTAGTTTGTATTTTTGGTGACCAAATTATTATAGTTAATTTGAAACCGACAAAATAATTGAATCCACATTTAATACTTCATGTATGGATAAAGAATAAGTGACCCATTTTTTGTTCCATTTTATAAAAGAAAGTACACTTTGAAACAATTCCAAAAGGAATATATTTTTTTTCTAGAGGCCAAGAAAGGACAATCTATATGAGCTTAATATTATGCAATTTTTTTGATGATTAGACTAATTAAAAAATGTGTGAACAACCCATTTTCTTTTCTTCATTTTTTATGCGATTCCCTGTTACGAGTCAGGAAAAAAGATATACAAACCTGTTGGGTATCTATCTGCCTCAATAGATTGATACACGAAGTATCAAAATGAATTACAGACTCAATCGAACCTATTAATACAAATATACTCTAGACTCGAATGCAGAAAGTAAAGTACAAAAGAGGAACTAAAAGTTACAAGTAAAGAAAATATAACACTAAGAATATAAAGGGATAAAATCCTAGAAACCGAATATAGAATAGATTCGGCTTAGTACCAGTTTTTCCCAAAGAACCACCACGGTAAGTCACCAGAGAAATCAACAGAACACCAAAGACAAAAAGGACCACAAAGTCTTCCACAAAACCTCACGAAAACCCAGATCTACACCCAGAGACCCAAGGAGAAGCCCGAATCACCAAACCCTAATCTTCCCAGAAACCCTAGTTTTGGCTCCAACCCAGTTCGTCCACAAAGGAAGTGAACTAGAGAAGAAAACACTCAAGGATGTCACAAACATTCAAGATTTCACAGAAACTCCGATGAGAGATCGGACTTCACAGTGAAGATGAACAGAAGAAGATTCGAGAGAGTTTAGAGTGAGAGAAATAAGAGAGAGAGTGAAAAAACCACAGAATGAGGATTAGGGTTCGGATGGGGCCATTTAATAGTCCGGATGAATGGCCATGATCAAGGGGCGATAATCAATGGCTCAGATTACACATGAAGGATCCGCGGACATATTAAACGGGTGCCACAGTCCGAACCCATGACCCGGGTTACTCAATGGGTATAAGAAATGGGCTGGAGGCTTTGTGTTGCATTTGTTGGGTCAACAAACATAAGACATGAGCCAAGCCCTAAAGCTAATGGGCCAATTACTCAACAATCTCCACCTTTGGCTCATTGGATTTTATTAGACAAACCTGGGAAAAATTTAAACTGGTCATCATCATCGCCAGAGTGCCTACCCAGCACATAGCTAAGTAGTGTTTTACCATAATAAGCACTGAGCTCATTATAGTACCAACAAACGCTAAGTAAGTTGGTTTTTGTGTTAGACTAACACAAGCACAAGACAAGCATTAAGTCCAACAGTTTTGGACTTACAAGCAAACACAAAGTAAGCTTTGTAAGCCCAGGGTAATCACCAAGGGACATCCTAGTTTCCAGTGTCAAAATTTAGGATTTTTAAACAAATTTTAAACTTTGATAACGGTAGACACTTAGTATCCATATAAGATGGATTATAATCAGATGCCACTTTTTTCAAGATTAACCAAACCTTTTGAAACAATGCCTCTTATGAAATGAAAACGTACATCAATATGTTTGGTTCTATCGTGAAAAACTGGATTTTTGCAAAGTTGTATACCAGATTGAGAGTCAGAAAATACAACAACTGTTTGTTTTAGAAAACCAATTTCAGAAACAAGTCCTTTTAGCCATAAGGCTTCTTTTAAAGCATCAGTTACTGTTACATATTCTGATTTTATAGTAGACAGAGCCACAATATGTTGTAACTGAGATTTCCAACTAATAAGAGCCACACAGAGTGAAAACATAAGATGTTGTTGATTTTCTGTTATCTTTGTCATTAGCATAGTCGGAATCCACATATCCTTTTAAAACAACACCATTTCACACTTAGAAAATTTAAGGCAATAATCAGTTGAATGTCTAAGATATCTCAGTAACCACTTCAAAGCATTCCAATGCACCATTCCACGATTAGACATAAATCTACTATAAGGCAAGAAACATCATAAGCAATGTCTGGTCTAGTACTGACCATTAAGTACATAACAGATCCAATGGCATTAGCATAAATAATGTTTTGCATAGAAAGAATTTCAGAATCAGTTTTAGGGGACTGATCCCTACTTAACACAAAGTGAGAAACAAGTGGGGCATTCACAGATTTTGCATCACTCATAGAAAACTTTTGTAAAACCTTTTCAACATATGAAGATTGATGAAGATAAATCACTGAGTTATTTCTATCCCTATCAATGTTCATACCAAGAATTTTCTTAGCATCACCTAAGAATTTCATATCAAATTCAGCACTTAAGCAGTTTCTCACATAGTCAGCAGTCTTAATGCAAGGACCAGTCAAAAGCATATCATCAACATAGATCAGTAAGAAGACAGGGGACTTAGCATCAAGTTTGAAATACAAGCAATGATCAAATTGACTTCTACAAAATTTCAAATCAAGCATACACTGGTTAAATTTCTTATTCCACTGTCTAGGTGATTGCTTTAATCCATACAAAGACTTTTCAATAAGCACACATGGTTTGGTTTGGTTTTATCTTCAAAACCCTCAGGTTGTTTCATGAATTTGTTTCTTCCAAATCACCATGTAAAAAAGCAGTTTAAAATCAAGTTGTTTTAGTTCCCAATCAAACTGAGCCACTAAAGCTAGCATAATTCTCACAGTTACAAACTTCACAACAGGTGCAAAAATCTCAGTGTAATCATGATAATCATGATAAGGGTCTTTTTATGCATGTTTTATGTGTATATTTGAGTAAAAATTGAGTTATTTTGTTGTTAGTTTCATTAGTTTTTGATTGTATATTGTTCATACTACTGTGAGGTGCTTTTATTGGTGTAGATTGACCATTCGGGGCTAATTTTGGTGAATTTTGGACCATGGATTCATGTCAAAATATACCGGGGGGTTTAAGGATGCAAAAACGCTCAAAATCCCAAGCCAAACGCATCATTTTGGGGCCTTTTTGGTCCAACACGGGCAGGGTGTATTGGGCAACACGGTCGTGTTCCGCCGGGAGAAAAACTCGAAAAAATTACACAAAACAGCCTCCGACACGGCCAGGCCGTGTTCCCCAACACGGTCGTGTCCAGAGACTCGGCCTGGCCGTGTTGGGAAGCACGACCATGTTATCCTGACTTCCTGCACAATTAAACAGCATGGCCTGACCGTTTTGGGCGACATGGGCATGTTCGGATCACTTTCCAGCATCAATTTCTGGTGGAATTTGTTAAAAAGTCATCTACCAACCTTTTTGACAACTTTTGGGCACATTTACACCTCATTTTGTTGCATTAATTCATTACTTTCCTACTTGATCACATGGAAATAATGATCTTAACAACCCAACTCATGAAGTTGAGCATTAAACTATCAAAAGATAACATTATTAAGGAATACTTTCTCCAAAATAATGTCTATAAAAGCCAAGAGTGTGGGTTGAAGAATATATTCATTGATATACATAGAAATCAAATTTTAGAGATGAAAGTTCATATTTTGGAGAGGAGAAACACATATTGTGGTGAGGAAGAGAGTTAGAAGGCTTGGATCACCATGGGGAGGCGCTAAGGCACAAGGATTGAAGATCGCTCGGAGAAGAAGATGAACTCCACCACTTCATCATCATACTTCCAACAGGGGAGTCTTATGTTGGTTTTGAAAGTTTTAACTTCAAGTATTCATGTTGATTTCGAAAGAAACTTCTTGTTTAATTGTTGTTTTCATTCTCAAATCCATCATGAGTTAAATCGCTAGTGTTTGAATGTGATGAACCCTAGAACTTATTTGTGATTATTGGTTTGAATGTTTTAATATATTTTCTTATGCTTTTATGCGAGTCGCTTATGTTATGCTTGTTTATTCGAATTGGTATATGCGCAATATTGATTTGAAATTTATTTTTCACCGGGAAATCGAGAGATTCATGTGAAATAGAACCAACATAAGTGAAAGAAGTTGCATGCAATCCTAGATATAGGACGACATAAATCTTCCGGATTAGGGTCAAACCTAATATGGGAATTCACAAATCGTTAATGCAATCTTGGGGGTTTTAACTAGAAAGAGATTTCAGTTAATCAACTTGAGATTAGGAGTTTTTCGCCTTGAGAAAGGGTTTAACTTAATTTAGGAATGCCTACGGTCCATGAAGCATGAAAATATGTTAAGGGATGGTTAAAATTTAAGGGTTATGGTTGTATTAACTTTGGTAAAATCACAAAGACGTTCTAGAGGGATTCATATTCAAGCACATTTATATCCATCATCTTCTAATCCGAGTGCATCTAATATCCTTTGTGTTCTTAGTTGCCTCTTCCACTTTTATTTGCTTTCGTTTATTTTTATTTTTGCAACAAACTATTTGGTGAATTTGTAGGCTAGATAATAAAAAGACGATAATTACTAGTAATCATAGTCCTCGTGGGAATGACACTCGATACTCGCTTAGCTTTGCTATAAATGATAGGTGCACTTGCCTAGGCCATTTTTAGGAGTAGCTTCCGAGCCATCAAATCAATTCCTTCTTTCTAAGTAAAACCTTTTGCTACTAATCTAGCTTTGTATCTAACACCTTCATTTTCTTGTTTAACTTTAAACAACCATTTACAATCAACAACAGAACAATTTGCAGGTTTTGGAACAAGTTCCCAGGTGTTATTAACATACAAAGAAGTCATCTCATCTTGCATAACACTTAGCCATTTCACAGAGTTAACATAATTTACAGCTTCAGAGTAGATTTTAGCCTCAGATTTTTCAAATGATTCAAACACAGAGAACACATAAGAAGTTAAGTGAAAATCAGCAAACTTATTTGGAATTCTAATGTTCCTTCTAGTTCTATCTCTAGTTAACACATAGTCATTCAAGTTATCATTGTCAGCATGCTCATTATTCAGTTCAGTGTCAACAAGAGGGAATTCATTATGCACATTGTCATTCACATTATCATGCAAGTCAGCATTATCATCCTCAATATCATTGTGCACATCATTAGCATTCACATTATCATGCTCAGCATCAATTATATCAGGGTTATCATTCACAAGTAGAAGGCACATTAGAAAGCTCCACCTTATTAGGAGTAGTGGGGTTTTGAGTTTCAGAAATATTTTTAGTAATATCAAGGCAGGGAAACTCATTTTCATTAAAGACACATCCCTGCTGATTAAAACTTTAAAACCATTTTCAGATTTGGACCACAATATGTACGCTTTGACCCCATCAGGGTATCCCAAAAAAATACATTTTAAAGATCTTGGATCAAGTTTGTCAACCTTTTGGTGGACAAAGACTGAACAACCAAAACATTTTAAATTTGAAATGTACACAGGTTTACTAGACCAAACTTGTTCAGGATACTTTCCATTCAAAGGTACAGATGGGGATCTATTTATCACATAGGCAGTTGTGTGAATAGCTTCACCCTAGAACTTTTTGGAAAATCCAGATGTACTTAACATACTTCTCACCCTTTCCAAAAGAGTTCTGTTCATCCTCTCAGCAACCCCATTTTACTGAGGGGTGTAAGGCACAGATTTGTGCCATACAATGCCTGATTCAACACAAAGTTGATCAATGGGTTGGTTACAGAATTCCAACTCATTTTCAGTTCTCAAATACTTAATCTGTTTTCCAATCTGATTTCTATCAAGGTTTTCCAATTTTTAAGTTTTTCAAAAACATCAGACTTGCTTTTCATAAGAAATACAAACACTTTTCTTGAAAAATCATCAATCACAGATAGAAAATATATGTTCCCACCATGGGTAGGAACACTAGTTGGACCCCAAACATCAACATGTAAGTATTGAAGTATATCAGTGCAAGAAAATTGTTTTGGGTAAGAGGAAGTAGGGAAGCTAACTTTTTGTTGTTTACCGAAAACGCATGATTTACAGAAAGGCACACAAGTAAGTTTATCATTACCAAAACAACCTTCTTTATGCAACAATTCGAGTCCTTTAGAACTTATGTGACCAAGCGTTTTATGCCAAAGTTCAGTTTTGTCATTCACAGAGTTCAAATTGGTCACATAGTTCACATTACTCACAGAATTTTGCATGTAGGGAACAGACTCATCATAGAAAACATACAAATTTCTTTTCTTTTCAGCTTTAGCAATAATAAAGGAACCTTTCATGATTTTCATCAAACCCTTACCCCATCTTCCCTCATACCCATCATGCTCAAGCATAGCACAAGAGATCAAGTTATTAGACAAATCAGGGACATGCCTTATATCATTCAGAGTCAAAACATAACCAGAATTAAGTTTCAAACATACAGTACCAACACCAATAACTTGACATTTTTTATCATTAGTCGTGGAAACATATCCATTTTGCACAGGAGCATAAGAAGCAAACATGTGTTTGAAAGGTGTCATGTGAAATGTGCATGCAGAGTCAATAAGCCAATCATTTTCACAGAAAGAATTTGAAGGCACAACATTCACAGAATCATGCAACTCATGCACCATAAACACATCACCCATATGATCATTGCCAATTGTCAAGTTCACAGAATCATTGGTTTGGTTCTTGTTATTCTGATTATTGTTTTGATTATTGTTATGGTTATTCCTGGGTTTAGTACATTCTTTTATGTAATGGCCATGTTCACCACAGTTATAGCATTTTCTATTGTTTTTAGGTCAGAATCGGACCTCCTCTTTTTTCTTTTTTCTACCAGAATTTTTGTTGTTGTTGTTCCCATTTTTCCTGTTTTTGGTTCTATCCCTGACATGCATAACTTTCCCTGACCCCTGATCATTCCCCTTAGATATTTTCAGATCTAATTCCTTACTCTTAAGGCCATTAATCACAGTCTCAAGGGTAATAGAGTCTCTACCATACTTAATGGCAGATTTCACATCAACATAGGAATCAGGAATAACATTCAGCAACACAATAGTGGTATAATCCTCAATGTTTTTATCACCAGTGAGTTTGATATCTTGTATCAATTTTGTAAAAACATCCAAGTTCTCATCCATATCCTTAGTCAAATCAAGTTTAAATCTGAAAAACCTTTCTAGTCGAAAGAGTTTTAAGGTTAGGGAAGTTTCAGTATAAAGTTCTTGCAATTTTTCCCAAAGAGCCTTGGCAGATGTTAATTTGCCAAATTTTCTCAAAACAACATCAGAAAGGTTAAGAATAATTGATGAGTAAGCAAATTCATCAAGCTCAGATTTTATTTCAGCAATATCTTTATCACAGTACTTTTGATCATTAGCTTTAAAACATTTATGCTGAATTAAAATCCCCTTCATTTTTTGTTGCCAAATAGAAAAATCACTTTTCCCATTAAATGGTTCCATATGATAACCAGATGCACCAGCCATATTCACAGCTAATGCCATTGAGTATATCACAAAAATACAACACAATAGCAAGTATCACAATTATCAAATAGAACAGCAGAAGCACCAAGTTGGTGGACCACACAGAGTCCAATTTAAATGACAACAGAAAATAAGAGGCAAGTAAAGGACCACACAGCACAAAGTAAAGTAAGCAAGAAAAGCACACAACACCACACAGAGTCCAAGAAACCAAGATTAATAGAAAGGATTTAAAACCAGGTGGATCCCCTTCGTACCTCAGGACCACTGCACTCAAGGCATAGGATCAAGAGGCTTATGCTTAGGGTTTCCCTAAACTAAGTACTGAAAGTAAAGATAGAGAGAAAAACGAATAGAGAGCCTTACAACCAGGAGTTTGTCCTGGGTTCTCACCACAACCAAATACACCAGGGAGCCAACAGATCATCAAGAAGCTCAATAACCAGAAACACCAACCCACCAAGAGGCAGCTAAGTGCTCTGATACCATTGTTGGGTATCTATCTGCCTCAATAGATTGATACACAAAGTACCAAAATGAATTACAGACTCAAATGCAAAAAATAAAGTACAAAAGAGGAACTAAAAGTTACAAGTAAAGAAAATATAACACTAAGAATATAAAGGGATAAAACACTAGAAGCCGAATATAGAATAGATTTGACTCGGGACCGTTTTCCCAAAGAACCACCACTAAAGTCACCGAGAAAATCCATGAGAACACAAAGACAGAAAGGACCACAAAGTCTTCCACAAAACCTCACAGAAAACCCAGATCTACACCCAGAGACCCAAGGAGAAGCCCGAATCACCAAACCCTCATCTTCCAAAAAACCCTAGTTTTGGCCCCAACCTAGTTCATCCACAAAGGAAGTGAACTAGAGAAGAAAACACTCAAGGATGCCAGAAACACTCAAGATTTCACAGAAACTCCGATGAGAGATCGGATTTCACAGAGAAGATGAACATAAGAAGATTCGAGAGAGTTTAGAGTGAGAGAGATAAGAGAGAGTGAAAAAACCACAGAATGAGGATTAGGGTTCGAACGAGGCCATTTAATAGTCCGGATGAATGGCCACGATCAAAGGTGATAATCAACGGCTCGGTTTATACATGAAGGATCCGCGGACATATTAAATCAAAAGCGGCATCCAATCCATGACCCGAGTTACTCAATGGGTATAAGAAATGGGCTGGAGGCTTTGGGTTGCATTTGTTGGGCCAACACACATAAGACATGGGTCAAGCCCTAAAGCTAATGGGCCAATTACTCAACAAGACCCAATTTATAATGTTATGTATTTTTAATATTAGAACTTCAATTCATAACATAATAAACAACATCTAAATAAATAAGGCACAAGCTAGAATGAAACTCTCGAGACTTTATTAACTTTTTGAATCAAAATTAACAAAATAAAGGTAAAAAAATTAATTGCAAGACCATAGTATAAGTAGCAAATTACTCATATATATACATATATATATACACTGGTTAAATAACATGTTAGAGTAATTTGTTTCCCTTTTTCATGGTCCTTTGGTCGACCTTTTTAATGATGAAACTTTTTCATTTATGATGAAAAGTCCAAATACCCTTAATTGGAATATTCGTATATATATTTCTTATATTAAAATTTTCTTTTAAAAATGTACTTAAAAATAAAATGTTATTGTAAGTATCAAAGCTATATGAGCAGTTCAACTATTCAATGAACTTGAGTAGAGAAATATATATACATTAAAAATGTATAGGTAAAAATCAATAAATAAATTTTTTTCTTTGTTTGTTTTTAGTCTTTTCTATATTGTGGATGTATTATGACAGCCAATGATTGGTTTGACATGACTTTATATTATTCTTCTTCATTATAAAAATGCATTTTAATAAAAATAATCAATTAATCATTTGAGGATGGAGAAAGCAAAGGATAGGATAGCAAGCTGCCAAAGATAATATATTTAACCACCGGGGATAGATTTATTGATAAGGTTATGAATGGTTAAAAAAAAAGCAAAAGAAGAAGAAGCTGGCAACGTGGAATCCATTCAACAACAAGAAAACCCCATTTGTCTTAGATTCTCAAAAAAAAAAAAAAAAAAATCCCTCACTGGCATAACGGCGTGATTGGTATATGGGAATGGGGTAGGAATGGAATGATTCGTTTCATTTCATTCACATTCGCGATATGATATCTTTAGTAATGGAATACTCATTCCCATGGGAATCCTTATTCCCAAAAGTAAGGGAATGTCCATTCTCCTCTCCCCAATGGGTTTAACTATTCTCAATCATCAAGAATGACTCAAATTTTAGTTTTAATAAAATTATCTTTCTATAAATGGCTAAAAATATTGGATATAATATATATTTTCGAAAAGTAGTGTTATAAATAAAAAAATTATTTATAATTTAAATATAAGTTATATTTAATATTTTAATAAATCATAGTCCATTTCTATCAATATTCAATAGTTAAATCAAAATTTTGATATAGAATTCTTTTGTTGATTTTCTATTTTTTCTTATAAAAATAGAGATAATTACAAAAATACCCCTGAGATTGGGATAATTACATAAAAACCCAGAGATTTTTTAAAATTACAAAAATCTCTTGAGGTTTGATTATGTCTTACATTTTCCCCTTCATAAGCAAAAAAATATCAAAACCCCCCTGATATTTATAAAAATAATATAGTTATCCCCTTAAATTTAACACATAATCAAACCTGCTTGGGGTTTTTGTAATTTTAAAATATCTCCTGGATTTTTTTTTGTAATTAGCCTTAAATCTCAGGGGTGTTTTTATAATTATCCCTAAAAAATATTATATAAAATATTTTTGATATCATAGATATAAATCTATCTATATATATATTATTTAGCACACATTAAAATAATCTTATATCAATTTACGAATAACATATTTAATAAATTTTATTTAAAAAATCTTATTTAAGAGAATTTGATACTTTAAAATTATTTTTCTCAATTACTACCATTAATTTATAATTACCAATCAAGGTATTTAAATCAAGTAAAAAATCGACATCCATTCATTTCTCTATTCCTTGTACATACCAATCATAAGAATAGTAATACTACATCATTCCATTCCTAATTTTATTCCATTCCTAAATTCATTCCATTCCAACCTAATTCCATTCATTCATACCAATCATGCCGTAAGTGCCTCCACTGCCCCAATTGCCCTTGTCTTAGAGCTTTGTAGAGAAAGTGAATCGCGGAATATCCCTCAACAAGTCAGGGTCCTATTAGATTCTCTACTTGTATTAGATATGTTTAGAGCTCGCAATTAGGTCGGGTCGAGCTGAAATTCTATCGGGCCAATAATTTCAAGGCTGATTATAATCCATCTAGTGTATTTTGCCTCGAGCCAATCGGGCCATTGGACCCATTAGGTCGGGCCAAAAAGCCTCGATCCTTTTCAGACCCTGCAAATTCATGGTCCAACTTGGCCTTATCGTTGAGCCGGCCGAGCCAACCTATGGATCAGACCCAAATTACTAGCTCTAAGTATGTTCTTATAATATGTGACTACTAAGATTTATGTATTATCTATATAATATAGAAAGAATTGTTGGAATTTTACAATAACAAATATAAAATTCATAAATCATCCTAGAACATGCAGAATAATTCTAGAATAACACATCATACTATAATCATCAAAGATTAATGGAATAATCGAAATACCTGGATACATCGCAAGATCTGTATAAGAAATACCTCAATTGTGGATCTCCTATGAACACGAACACAAGCATCTATCGATCACGAATGAGGTTTGGTTTCATGGCCTTCCTCAACTAAATCTCCGGATTCCTTATGGGACTTTCGTTTTCCATCTTAATGGGGAGAATAGAAAACTATGTGCGATTTATTATATTGGGGACCATAACCATCAAGTTCTTTATATAGGTATCAAATTAGGGTTCCCATAATCCCCTAAGTTGAATCCTATTAGGTATCTACTCTTTGTTTCCATATCAAATTCAGTTGCCTTAGGACTCCACTGGATTTAGATCACTTAATTAGTACAATAATAATTAAATGACAAATATAATTGTAATTAAATATGTTGCCCATATATTAGGAATTAAATAATTCCTAACAATCTCCCACTTGGGCTACATATTGTTCCATAAACAATTATATTTCCTTATGTGCACAACTGTATGTCATTTATTCTTTGACTCTTTCGCAACTTTGACAACCTGGTCCATCTCTTACACTAGCAATGAGACTATCCCAATTTTCGTCACATTCAATATCGTGACTCAATCAAGATAATTACCATAATAGTACACTCAATGACATAGATCAAATATGGTGAGCAGCATGGAAATATCATGCAATGTGATCTTAATCATGCATATTTTCAACTGATCCAACTTTAGTCTTTAATGATATCAATCCATATGCAATGTAAAACATCACAAATAAACACAAAATTGAGTTCAGAAAATAGAATAACCATCAACTATTCTGCAGAAAATCAAATGGTCCAAAAGCTGAAACTAAATACATAGAACATCAACTCCCACTAAACTAAGGTATGATCCATAATAACACCCATATGAGCAATGCTCGTGAAAGTCTTTATATGTTAATACATTAGCTAATGGATTTTGCTAGCATAAGATTCATCTTTATATGTTCTATGAAAAAACAATTGTCTATTCAGAACTCTTTCCTTAACAACAAGAAACTTGATGTATCGACATCGGAGAGCTTCTGTTGATCGAATATGGAAAAACCAATTTATTGTCACATTTATCTTTACTGGTAATTCAATACCATTCTTAAGATGCATTCTTATGACAATAATTCTCAACCATATCCATTGATAAGATGCCCCAAAATAAGCTAGAACGTAACTGCTATTATTAGAATGAACTATGAGTGACTGCTTGGCACTCTTTCCAATATAATTCTTTCAATTAGCGGTTAAGTATAGCCAAAATTAGATCGTAACTATATGGGCATTATGTGAAATCGAAATCAGATCACTGAACGATCTCTATAAAGATCCGATTTTCGATAAGTGAGAATAAAATTCTTTTGTTCTCTAAGAACACTTTATAAACCCTTTATGACTGCTTTCCGGATGATCCGTTGTACGTTGTATCCGGATATGTACATACTTAAGCATACAAAAGACTTCCTAACATAAGTAGTTTTTTGCATATCCTTAACTTTGCACTCATTCTTAGGGCACCGAATGAGTGAAACTTAATTTGTTTAGTAATGGAATTCACTCCCACTGAACCTACGGTACGTACAATTATCAGCCTTATCTATCTCATCGCCAAATAAAGAAATAACTTTATGATAATTGTAACACCATAAATGGAGAGCTAGCTCAAACCTAAATGAGCCAAAATATTATAATGATTCTAAAGAGTCTTTCAGTAAACCGAAGAAAAGTCTCTTTATAATCATCTTCCTTCTGATAAAATATTTGACTAGTAGACATATCTAATATCTCTCAACATTGCCCTTTTTGAATCTCTTGGGTCTTAAATATTCATTTATGACCAATGTGTAAGTCCAAGCGGCTACGATAATCTAGAGGGGGGTGAATAGATTATCTCCATCTTTTCGATTTTTCCCTCTTTTTCAAACCGAATGCTCAAAGACAATAATAAAGGTGCGGAATGTAAACAACACACGTCGATTTATAGAGGTTCAACCCACCTAGGGCCTAATCCTCTACCACCCCAGTATATCCGGGATAGATTTCAAAAAGAAAAAAGATTTTATTAATTACCAAAATTAATACAACACCAACTTACAACAACACCTTGAAGAGCACCACACTCTTCTTCAACACCACCTTTGAGATTACCACAATCTCTTCTTGAAGATTACCACAATCTCCAACGGCACCTTGTAAAGATTACCACAATCTTCAACCTTGAAGAATACCAAATTCTTCAACACCTCAACAAGAAGATTACCACAATCTTCTTACACCTAACACTTAGATCACCCAAGTGTGTTCTTACCACAAGAACACTCACAATGATATCTTGTGTTGAATGATAACCCAAAAATTCAAGATTACAACTCGATAATGAATTATACAATTGAGTGCAAGTGTAATCAAGAATAGCCTAGACCTCAATGATGTGAAAGTGATAAGCTAGGCAATTTATAATAAGAATAATGACAATAGAAGACCAAGTGTTTGCTTGAGAATATCTTGTTGTGTTGTGTTGTTCTCTCTTATTGTTGTGCTTCAAATCTTCCTCTATTTATAGGAGATGATTGATACTTGCTAAGATCCTCTTGGAATCGATATCTACAAAAAATTGCAATTAAAATCAAGATTATAGGCATTGTTAAAAATCAATCCCACAAATTAGGGAAAAGTCATCACGCACAACGGTCAGAATTTTCTTTGGCATCAAACTTGAGGAGCGGTCGTCGCGCAAAATAGACGTTTGAAAATGAGAATACACATTTACAGGCGGCCGGTCGACCACTATGCCCGGCCGGTCGAGCAAAACCCAAAAACGAGTCCAGAAGTTCTTTTGAAATTGCTCCCAGTGCACCGGCGACACCTTGGCCGATCGGTCGATGCCCCGATCGGCCATTGGCGACCATACTCGTCTACCACCCTGTTGACCGGTCAACCAAACTTTTTTTCAAAGAAATAGCTTATTCAACATTTTTCACAACTTTCAGTGCGGGATGCCCTATAGGGCGTACCGATTGGCCTCAAAACAAAAGTGTTGTCCAATTTTATATCGAAAATAAACTTCAAGAAATACTCCGAAAAATAGTAAAAACATTTTAGACCGATCGGGAGTATTAGGACAATATTTTAGAAACATTGTTTTGGTGTAAAAACACATTAACACAAAATCATCAAAAGTGTTGTCCAATTTATATCGAAAATAAACTTGTAGAAATACTCCGGAAAATATTAAAACCATTTTAAATCATTTAGGAGTATTTGGAAAACCTTTAAAAACATTGTTTTGGTATAAAAACAAAATCATCAAAATCATGATAAAACCATTTATCAAACAATCTCCCCCTTTTTTATGATTACAAACCAAAACAATTTTAACGAGGTCGATTTTGAAAACAAAACATTTTTACCGGTAAAAAGGAACTTTCCGTTGTGAGCGACAACATTCCACACAATATAATCACAAGGATGGGAGTAGAGATATTAAACATATATAGCAAAAGCTCCCCCTATCAATATGCACAACAAGAGTAATGTAAAAGCAATCATCCACAAGCTAAAAGCTTAGCTTTTACATATTGGTCCTAAGTACAAGAGCTTGCAAGCTCCCCCTGTCAACAAAACATCATTAGACAAGTGTATAAGTCCATCATACAACAATTGGACTAAGTATAATGCACAACTTATGACTTTAGGAAGCCATAGCTTATAGCTTCTATTGTTTAGCTTAACTTAGCTTTTATGAGCTAATGAGCTTATAACCTGTTTCTCCCCTTTGGAATCATCAAAAGAATGTTAGCACGATAAAAACATCATATAATCATATCAAAGTGCGCAACTAAACCGATGTATCGAGCTATTTGAACAATGAAGCTTATAGGCCAAATGGGAGGGAAAAGTCGATCATACGACTTGTAGAAGCTTATGAAAAATCATTTGATTTGCAAAAACATGATCTCTATAAATATATGAGACTTTTGAAATCGAGAGAATCATGTAGGTGATGAATTTTTCAACGAGACATTTTACCGAACACTTGGCGGGCGTCAAAAATTGAAGAAGATATATATAGCCCTTGTAAATGTAATCAAGCCAAGTTTTTCATCACGAAAAGCAATTTTATACATATCCTTCATCAACAATCAATAGCCTCATCACAAACATATATAAGTTTCATCAAGAAATAGACATTTAAACCAAGTTCTCACGGGTTCAACCCAATTGAGATAAAGAAGTAGAATTCTTACCATTAAATCGGTAAAGACGAGCAATGATGATGATAATCGAGCCTAAAAACATCCAAGATATGGAATGTATGCAATAAAACACATTTGAAGTGAAATGTGTGTGAAATTGACGAAGGGGACGAAAAATGGCAAAAATGATGTAAAATGACTAAGGCATTGGACAGAACGGTTTTTATCCAAAAATTAGCTTAGGGCGACCGGTTGCTGTTGAGGGCGACTGGTCGACGTTGAGGGCGACCGGTTGCCCTCAACCCCTTCAGCCCATTGTCTTGCCAATTTTTCAAAAATCCGAATTTTCAATCAAAAATCCAATTTTTCGCCCCTAAGTTTAAAAACGTGCAAAATGCAAACGTAGACCTCATTCAATATACATTATGTCATAATCAAGCTCGAAATGGAGTAAAATACTCGGTGGTTAATGATTAAAAATCCGCGAGTTATCCTTGACACGAAATTAAACACATCTTCAAGTTTTTGTTAAAACATGCAATCCCTTAAAAAAATATCGAATCTTAATATGATTAGTTCGATTATGACGAACCATATTTTGAAAAATAAAATCTACACCGGACTTGTTATCTCGAGAAATAATAATGTTTTAAAACTTTGGATGAACAAGTCATAAGAAGAAGTGCCTTACAAGTATTTGAGAATTTCTTTTAACGGCACTTCAAAGAGATTCGTTGGGATTGTTTTAAGTCGAGCATATAGACATAAGGCATATAGAATGTCGAGTCTAAGGAGTAATAAACGAATGAACATACCTCGAATTCGTTTGTCAACCAACATGCCTACCTCAACCTTTGTCAATTTTCACATTTGTGGCCATATAGGTTGAAATGGTTCTTTCTTCTTCAATGCCTCACTTCTTCTTTTGAGTGTGGAATATAATCACCTTCTTGGCATTGTTGAACTTGAATTCCAATGATCAAATTTGAGCTTCCTCATCATGATCATCTTAGGTTCACCTTGCATTGACTTGAAAAATATCTTGCACAAATATTTATTAGTAGCACCACAAATATTATCAACATAAAATTGCACAAGTAAATAACCTTGCCCTTTTTCAAAACAAGAAGTGTAGTATCAACTTTACCTTTTGTAAAATAATTTTGCAAAAATAGCTAAGTCCATCAAACCATATTCGGGGTACTTGTATCAACCGTATAAGGCCATTTATAAAAATCATTTGGCCAAAAAATTTTAAACTTCGATAGACTTCTATTTGAATAAAACCGTTTAGAAAATTGGATTTAACATCCATTTGGTAAAGCTTGAAATTTTCTCAAAACAAGAATGGGCAAGTAAAGAGCAAATAACTTCTAAATGTGCTATGAGTGCAAATATTACATCAAAATCATTACCTTTTTCTTGACAATATCATTGAGCTACTAACCTTGTCTTGTTCATCAAACTTGTTGCGAAATATCACAAATTTCTGCAAAATCTTAACAAGATATTTTGCACACGAGCATAGTAATATCGAATAATAGATACACTATTTTAAGCACCACATACTATGCATCATCAAGAGTCTAATAAATTATTCAAGTTCAAATAATCTTAAGAAAGCTACATAAGGTCTATTTTGAAATTTGACAATAAGAGAGTACATAGTTGAGACCTCATTTACAAGAATCATTTGAACAAGAGTTGACAAAGTAAATATGTGCAATCAAATATCAAATAGTGCCTTTCAAAAAATCTAAAAATCCTCTTAATGGCACTTGTATGAAATACTATGAAAAACAAGCACATAGGCATATGGCAATACATATATCGAGTTCTATAAGAGTAAGAATAACACAAGTAAACGTACCTCGATAATTTATGCCTTTCTTGACAAATAATGACGTAAATGACCATTTGTGAAAATATGTAAATCCTACACAATTCTTAAAACAAGTCTAGCACAAATCATAATGATAAAAGTGTAGGCTAAGAGATATCACAAGTAAGCTCATGCCATAAAAATCCATAAGAGATGATAACACACTTTAGTCTACAAAAATGCACAAGAGTTTTAAAAACATCATATAAGGTCTTCTTTTTCAAAATTATTTTAAAAGCACAAATATATATTAAAGACCTTAATTAAAAAATAAAAACTTGAAAACTCATTTTGCAGTTAAGACACAAATAAAAGCATGCATAATAACAAAATAAAATGCATATTTAAATAGGGAGATACGGGTTACCAATTACGCCATTTCCATGGGTTGTGTCGTTCCCATTGTTGATGAGATCTTCCTCTTTGAAAATCATCTTGTTGATGACGTCTTTGCCATTTCCAAGGATTGTGTTCTTCCCATTTTTGATTATATCATTTTCTTGGAAATTTACTTTGATGAAAATGTTTTCTCCTTTGATCAAATGAATTGGTCATTTGATGTCTTCTTGGCGGTATGAATTTTCTCCGATTATTATTTCACCGGGTACCTAATACAACATTATTTTGTGGTACCCTCAAGTGCTTGGGTCCTTTAGGATTAGCTTTGAGACTTTTAGGTCTCCAACAATAATTAGAGCTATTTCTAGCCCGACAAGTATTTACCGTATGACCCTTTTTACCGCAATAAAAACAAGTAATAATTCTAGAAGTATAATGACCAACATATTTAGAGACTTGATTCTTTTTCATATGATTGACAACATTAAACTTATGATCAAGTTCTAGTTTGAATTATCACAACAATCAACAATTTCATCCCAGACTTTCAAGTTGGATTTAGATAAATCCTTTTTCATGCAATTAATATCCTCAACAAGAGCACTATTTTGTTTTTCAAGGTTTCTAACCTTGTCAAGTGTGGTGGTGTGAGCACATGATAGTGATTCATAGGAAGTAAATAAACTATCCTTTTCATTTTTCAAAACATTGAATTCCTTTTTCAAATTTTTGTACTTAACTAGTAAATTTTGGAATTCATTTTGAAGATCATCAAAATCATTTTGAAAATCACTATAATCATTTTGAATGAAAATATCATAGGAAGTAGAGGGTTTAAGACATACCTCGTTTTCTTCTTCGATGCCCATAAAACATTGTTCAACTACTTCATAGTTGGAAGTTGTAAAAGGCTTGTTCCTTAGATTTGAACTTGTATCCCTTTGAGAAGTAGATGCTTTTGTTTGACTCCTTTCATTTGCAAATACTCCATAGATGACTTATAATTTTTGCCATACTTTATGTGCCGATCGAATTCCTACAATATGTTCATATTCCAAATTAGTAAGTGAACAATACAAAATATTGAGAACTTTACCATTTAAGGAGATGGTTTTCTTTTCTTCATCATTGAGCTCCTTGAGAGATTTGGAGGTGTATGGTGTGTCTTTCATTGGAATGGATTCTCCATTGATGATGATGTTCCAAATATCAAACCAGCAACCTTGTAAATAGCATTCCATTCTTTCTTTCCAAAATATATAATTTTTGGAATCAAATAGAGGTGGCTTGGTGGTGGAGGTGCCAGAAAGTTGAGCTTCATTCGTAGCCGACGATCGTTCCTCTTCACTCGCGATGTGAAACGAGCTTGCCAAAGAGTTTGGCTCTGATACCACTTGTAAGTCCAAGAGGCTACGATAATCTAGAGGGGGGTGAATAGATTATCTCCATCTTTTCGATTTTTCCCTCTTTTTCAAACCGAATGCTCAAAGACAATAATAAAGGTGCGGAATGTAAACAACACACGTCGATTTATAGAGGTTCAACCCACCTAGGGCCTAATCCTCTACCCCAAAGATATCCGGGATGGATTTCAAAAAGAAAAAAGATTTTATTAATTACCAAAATTAATACAACACCAACTTACAACAACACCTTGAAGAGCACCACACTCTTCTTCAACACCACCTTTGAGATTACCACAATCTCTTCTTGAAGATTACCACAATCTCCAACGGCACCTTGTGAAGATTACCACAATCTTCAACCTTGAAGAATACCAAATTCTTCAACACCTCAACAAAAAGATTACCACAATCTTCTTACACCTAACACCTAGATCACCCAAGTGTGTTCTTACCACAAGAACACTCACAAGGATATCTTGTGTTGAATGATAACCCAAAAATTCAAGATTACAACTCGATAATGAATTATACAATTGAGTGCTAGTGTAATCAAGAATAGCCTAGACCTCAAGGATGTGAAAGTGATAAGCTAGGCAATTTACAACAAGAATAATGACAATAGAAGACCAAGTGTTTGCTTGAGAATATCTTGTTGTGTTGTGTTGTTCTCTCTTATTGTTGTGCTTCAAATCTTCCTCTATTTATAGAAGATGATTGATACTTGCTAGGCTCCTCTTGGAATCTGATATCTACAAAAAATTGCAATTAAAATCAAGATTATAGCTGTTAGAAATCAATCCCACAAATTAGGGAAAAGTTCATCTGCACAACGCAGTCGAATTTTGTCAAAACTTGAGGGTGACCGGTCGCGCACAAATAGACGTTTGAAAATGAGAATACACATTTACACGGGCGGCCGGCGATGGGGGTCCGACCGGTCGACCACATGCCCACCGGTCGAGCAAAACCCAAAACGAGTCCGAAGTTCTTTTGAAAATTGCTCCCGTGCACCGGCGACACCCGGTCGGCCGACGCCTTGGCGACCATACCGTCTACCACCCTGTTGACCGGTCAACCAAATTTTTCAAAGAAATAGCTTATTCACTGTTTTCACAACTTTCAGGTGCGGATGCCCTATAGAGGCGACCGATTGGCCTCAAAACAAAAGTGTTGTCCAATTTTATATCGAAAATAAACTTCAAGAAATACTCCTAAAAATAGTAAAAATATTTTAGACCGATCGGGAGTATTAGGACAATATTTTAGAAACATTGTTTTGGTGTAAAAACACATTAACACAAAATCATCAAAAGTGTTGTCCAATTTATATCGAAAATAAACTTGTAGAAATACTCCTAAAATATTAAAACCATTTTAAATCATTTAGGAGTATTTGGAAAACCTTTAAAAACATTGTTTTGGTATAAAAACAAAATCATCAAAATCATGATAAAACCATTTATCAAACACAATGAGTTTCACTTCTTTATGCAATTTGATGAGATTCATAATTATCAAAGTCGTCCATGAATTTCATCTAGTTTTGAGGTTGTTGAGTTTGCCTTTTAGAAGTAACTTCTATATCCTGGACAGAGAGTCCTTCAAAATTATTTTGATGATCCAACTTTGTATCTTGTCAATGTTAGGATAGAAACCTAATCATTGCCAAGTGCAACTATATGAGGAAATGAAATTCCTCGTCAAAGATAATGTCTTTAACTTTATCTCCCACTCAAACTCAACTTCCTCAAAAAAACACTTTACATTCCATTCAAAAAAACCTTATAGAGTATCTAACAAAGCAACAACTTACAGCTCATGAGTCCAGTTTTCTTTTATAGGCCAAGAGACCTTACCTTATTGGACAACCCCAAATATGCACTTGTCTAAAGTTAGACTTTTACATATTCAAAATCCTTAAAGGATTTTAGTTTGCTACCGCTTAATTTAGAACTCTATGAACACTAAATGTTGCAGTCTTAAATGCTTCTCTATCAGAAACTACGACGAAGAAAAATGACTAGTCATATTTCTTACCATGTCCTTAATTTTACTTCAGGTGTTTTGTACCATTAATGATAATGAACCAAAATTTTTGATATATAAAGAGACAAATTTGCAATTTCCATATGAACAAGATTAACCAAATTTACTCAAAATGGAAATAGAGATTAATGATAATATAAGTCCATATAGCCTCACTTGTCACTGTTTTGCCATAGCCCCAACATAGATGTATCTTCCAACATCTCTTGGCTATCGACTTCACAAACGACCTTGCATTAATATATTTTATGTGAGTAGTAGAACTATAAGTTACCCACCAAAAACACGTAAAGGTACAAAACTCGACTAGCAGAAATAAACTAAATTGAGAAGCAATTTATTTTCAGATATCCACCACCTTTCTTGCAAAAGTAATATCTAAAATCCTTATCCTTTTTCTTTTGCATTCTAATTGTGAAGTCCCAACTGCAACTTCATTTCTTTATTCTGAGGGATAGTTTCTAAATGAGTACTTAAAGTCTTTTCCCACTCAAACCTTCTTTTCTCGCTCGATAAGACATAAACTCATGGAAAGTCCATTGTTTTGTAGAATGCTGTAATTAACTAAAAAAAGGTCTTATTGGGCAGGAAAAGAAACAATACCATATGCACGAGCAAGTCCTAGACAACTCTGTCTTTAGTACTTTAAGTTTGAAAGTGAGATTGAACGTTCCTAATGTACTCCCTAATGTTCTACTTTTCCTTAGTGAAACAAGATTAATCAAGAAATTAATATATTTCAACAATCTCTATAGAGAACCTTTTATACTATCCACCTCAGATATAAAGCCCTAATTGTAATTCTGAAATAGTGACACAAGCACTTAAATGGACACAATATTTGTTTGATACATGTTTTTATCTTAATTTTGATGATTTTAGTTTTACACCAAAACAATGTTTCTAATTGTTGTCCAAATACTCCTAAATGATTTAAAATGTTTTTACTATTTATTCGGAGTATTTCTTCAAGTTTTATTTTAGATAAAATTGGACAACACTTTTAATGATTTTATGTTTATAAGTTTCTACTTCAAAACAAAGTTTCTAAATGTTGTCTAAATACTCCCGATCGGTTTAAAATATTTTTAGTAAATTTCCGGTGTATTTCTTGAGGTTCATTTTCAACTAAAATTGGACAATATTTCTATCTCGAGGTCAACCAGTCGCCCTATAGAGCAACCCGTACCTGAAGATGAATTTTGGAACAAACAAATGAGATGATATTAAAAATGGCCAGGTCGACCGGTCGACCAGGGTGTCGACCGGTGGCGTCGACCGATCGACATCCCTATCGACCGGTACCTGGGAGTTAGGTTTTGAAACAGAACAATTCATCCTTGTTTTATCATTGAGGGAGATCGGTTGTGGTAGGGGACGACCGGTCGAACCCTACGTCGGCCGGTCGCCCCGTGTATTTTGTGATATGCTCATTTCAAATTCTATTTCTGTGTGACCGATCGCCCTCAAGTTTGACAGCAAATTTCTGACCGTTTGACAGCATACAAACTTTCCTTAAATTGTGGGATTGATTTCTAACAGCTATATTCTTGATTTTAATTGTATTTTTCTGTAGATTTTCAATCCACAAGAGGAGCCTATGTTTGATCAATCATCTCCTATAAATAGAGGAAGTTTTGGAGCAACCAATACAACAATTGAGATACAACACAACAAGATACATTCCAAGCAAACACTTGATCTTCATAGTTATTATTCTTGTTGTAATTTGCCTAGCTTATCACTTTCACATCTTGAGGTCTAGGCTTTCAGTTCTTGATTACACTTGCACTCAAATTGTATTATTCATTATTAAGTTGTAATCTTGATTTTGGTCATTATTCAACACAAGACATCCTTGTGAGTATTCTTGTGGAAATAATATGCTTGGGTGATCTAGGTGATAGGTGTTTCAAGAGTGTGGTGCTCTTGAGGTGTTGAAGAATTTGGTATTCTTCAAGATTGAAGATTGTGGTGATCTTCAAAGGTGCCATTGAAAGAAGATTGTGGTAATCTTCAAAGGGAGATTGTGGTAATCTCCAAAGGTGGTGTTGAAGAAGAGTGTGGTGCTCTTCAAGGTGTTATAAGTTGAATTTGTATTAATTTTGGTAATTAATAAAATTCTTTTTCTTTTTTTGAAATCCATCCCGGATATACTGGGGTGGTAGAGCACGTAGTCCCTAGGTAGGGTGAAGCTCTATAAATGGATGCGTGTTGTTTACATTCCGCACCTTTATTATTGTCTTGGCTTGTTTTGTTTGAAAAAGAGGGCATAATCGAAAGATGGAGATAATCTATTCACCCCCTCTAGATTATCGTAGCTGATTGACTTACAAGTGGTATCGAGCCAAACTCTTTGGCAAGCTCGTTTCACATCGCGAGTGAAGAGGAACGATCGTCGGCTACAAAATGAAGCTCACTTTTCCCAAGACCTCCACCACCAAGCCACCTCGATTTGATTCCAAAATTTTACATTTTGGAAAGAAAAAATGGAATGTTTCTTACAAGGTTGCGGGTTCGATATTTGGAACATGGTCATCAATGGAGAATCCATTCCGATGAAAGACACACCACACACCTCCAAAGGCCTCAAAGAGCTAAATGATGAAGAGAAGAAAATCATCTCCTTAAATGATAAAGCTCTCAATATTTTATATTGTTCACTTACCAACTTGGAATTTAATCTTATTGTAGGAATTCGATCGGCTCATGAAGTATGGCAAAAATTAGAAGCCATTCATGAAGTATATGCAAATGATAGAGCAACTCAAAAGCATCTACTTCAAAGGGATACAATGTCAAATCTAAGGAACAAACCTCTTACAACTTCCAACTATGAAGAAGTTGAACATTGTCTTATGGGCATCGAAGAAGATAACGAGGTATGTCTTAAACCTTCTACTTCCTATGATATTGTTATACAAAATGATTATAGTGATTTGCAAAATGATTTTGATGACCTTCAAAATGAATTCCAAAGTTTACTTGTTAAGTACAAAAATTTGAAAAAGGAATTCAATGTTTTGAAAAATGATTAGGATAGTTTATTTACTTCCTATGAATCACTATCATGTGCTCACACCACCACACTTGATAAAGTTAGAAACCTTGAAAAAGAAAATAGTACTCTTGTTGAGGATATAAATTGCATGAAAAAGGATTTATCAAAATACAACTTGAGTACCGATAAAATAACCGATATTGTTGATGTTCATAGTTGTAATAAATTGAAACAAGGACTCGATCATAAGCCTAGTTTTGTTAATCATATGAAAAGAAATCAAGTCCCTATGCATGTTAGTCATTATGCTTCAAAAATTATTACTTGCTTCTATTGCGGTAAAAAGGGTCATACGGCTAATTCTTGTCGGGCTAGAAATAGCTCTAATTATGTTTGGAGACCTAAAGTTTCAAAGCTAATCCTAAAGGACCCAAACACATGAGGGTACCACAAAACAATGTCATATTAGGTACCCGGCAAAATAATAATCGAAGAAAATTCATACCGCCAATAAGACATCAAATGACCATCTCATTTGATCAAAGAAGAAGACATCACCAAAATGACTTTCCAAGAAGGAAATATTATCAACAAAAGGAAGGATATAATCCTTGGAGATGGAACAATAGGAGAAGCTATCATCAACAAGGTGATTTTCAAAGGGGAAGATATCATCAACAATGGGAACGACACAACCCATGGAAATGACGTAATTGGTAAACCGTATCTCCCTACTTACATATGCATTTTAATTTAGTATGCATGTTTTTATTTGTGTTAAATTGCAAAATGAGTTTTCATAATTTTAAAATTAAGGTCTTCTATATATATTTTTATTTTTAAAATCCTTTGAAAAATGAGACCTTACATATTGTTTTTAAACTTTTATGGATTTCTATAGCATAAACATTTTTATTGTGATATCTCTTATTGTTTGGACTACATTTGTGCTATTATATCTAGTGCAAAATTTGTTTAAAGTATTGTGTAGGTTATATATCTCCTATTCATTGGCTATCGTCTATTATTTCTTCTAAAAGATTCTTAAACCATCGAGGTATGTTCACTCGTATTATTCTTAGAACTCGATATTTTGTTCTTGTATTGTTTTTGCACTTATCTTTCAAAACTATTTCATCTCATCCCCTTTAGTGCCACTAAATGACTTTGTGATTTTTCTCAAAAGGGCACTACTCGAAAAATCTCATTTTTCTCGTATATATGTTTTCTCGTAACTCATATTTGTTGGATTTAGTCCATAATTATCTTTTTGCGAAGTTTTAAAACTTTTGGGGTGAAAAATTGTATTTTGGAAAATTCTGGGGTTTGGAAAATTGCACTGGGACGGTCAAAGCAGGGTTGACCGGTCGCCCTGCACGTAGACCGGTCGCACCCTACCTCGACCGGTCGCCCATGCTTAAATTTTGGCTTAAAACGTGTCTGTCTTTATTTCTCAAACAGAACTCAGAAAATCCCAAACCCTCGTTCAACAGCGATTTTTTTTTTTTTTTTACAAAATCTTCATTTCTTCATCAAAACTTGTGATTCTTGTTGCTAATCCACTTTATTTTGCAAGAATCTTACAAATATGACACCTCCTAGAAATTCTACCGGTCAAAATCCCACTTCCAAGCGAAGAAAGGGCAGAGAGGGTTCTTCGAGAAATCGGCAAGATGAAGCCGAACAACGGAATATTCGAGCTACCCAAAGGAGTGTAGCTCAAGAACGTGATGATATTCAAAACCCGGTACTCTCCAATCCTCAAATTGCCGAACTCCGTGGGACGATTTCATTCAACAATTGTCGTTGGGCAAAAAGTAAGAAACCTTTTATACCTCAAGCTCCTTGCTCTAATAATGTTTTAGATTTTATCAACAAATATACGGAGTGGTACTATGAAAATTTGAACATGGGTGCAAAATCGATAGCTTGTACGAAAATTTGTCGATTTAATTCATTTTCAAATGAGTATCCTACTATTAGAGGATTTTTTGAAGAGCAAGGGTGGATGTACTTATGGGAGCATCTTTATGTTTTATATGATGATGATGTGATTCTACATTTTTATGCCAATATGTGGGTTGAATATGATGCTCAAAGGAAGCCTCTTGCTTTGAATTTGTTTGTAAGGGGTCGTCATTTTAGATGGACTCCTAATGACATTTGTCGGATTTTACATGTGCGAGAAGGTGGTTGGGATTATTTTGCTTGTGCTATTTGGAATGATGATATGTTGGGTGTTTCTATGGAAGAGGTTAAGACCTATTTGGGCGTTTGGCCAAAATATTCGCTATTGGCCATGACTCTTGAGCACAGGATTATTTCTGTTATTGTCGCCATCAGATTGTGGTAAAGCGGGCAAAATGCCTAGCAATATGGATTACTTTTTGACTTATTAGATTGCTAGAAGAGATCCGCTTAATTTTGGCGCAATACTTATTCAATGCTTGATTGAGTCTATCACACAAGGAAATAAGAAGTTTGTCATGGGCAAATCCAATCAGGGCTACCTTCTTCGGAATGCGATTCGGAGGTGTTTCAAAATGATTTTGACATTGACAACATCTCTCAAATGGTCCACATGCGAAATAATATGGATATCCGCCCAACTAAAATGGCTAAAGGAAGAGGGCAAGGTTCTACATCTGAAAATCCAAACAACTTCTTCGATGACGCCGGGTCGAAAAGAATGGCGGGTGACGGGCGAGCAATCCGGAGGGTAATACCGGTGCTCAACCGTCTAGGAGCTACACGCAAGCCGAATTTGATGAACTTAGAGCATATCATGAAGCTAAATATGAGGCTTTGGAGCAAAAGACCTCAAAAATGCAAAAATCAATCGGCAAATTGAAGAAGTTCATTAAAGAACTCATCCCCAACGCATGTTTCTCTTCTGATGAAGAATGATGAGCCTATCACTTTACTTGCTTTTCTTCTTATGTCATTTTATTTTCTTGTAATGAACTTGATTTGTATAACTTTCTTTTTCTAATGACATTTGCTTGTTGTTTGTTGAAGGGATAAAATAGCAAGTATGAAAATGGCTTTTGGTTGATCTTGATTATGGTATTATTAGAGTATTTGATGGTAAAAATACTCTATTTGGCATTGTTTGATAATTGGTATGAAGTACTTGATGGTAAAAGTGCTTCTTTTAATTTTTGCTTAAATGCATTTGTGATGCCTTGATTATTTTGTTTAGATGGATAATTTGGGACATTTGTAATGTCTTATATGCATTGCTTGATGATGTGAGCTACTTGATGGTTCTTTAAATTTTTTGCTTGTTGGCATTCGTAATGCCTTAATCTTTTTGGCTAGAACTATCTCAATTGGGTCGAACCCTTGAGAATTTACTTTGTCGGGCCTCTTATTTTGTTGTATATATGTTGAAAAAATTGCTTTTGGTGATGGTATGAAAAACTTGGCTTAATATCTTTTACAAGGGCTATATACACCTTCTTTTATTTTTAACGCCCGCCAAGTGTTCGATCAAATGTTTCAATGAAAATTTCAAATTCTACATGAATTTCTTGCTTTAAAATGTCTTAAATACTTATTGAGATCATGTCTTGGCAAACAAAACGAGCTTATGGATTTATCATGATGTATTTCTCCCATTTTCGGATTATAAGCCTAAAATTTTTCAATGGTTGATAAATCGTATCTTTGGCGCACTTAGATATACTTGTATGATGTTTTTATCATTATAACATTCTTTTTGATGATTCCAAAGGGGGAGAAACAGGAAATTGGCTCGTTAGCTCAAAGAAGCTAATAAAAGCTCGATATAAAAGCTATAAGCTATGGCTTCTTAAAGCCATAAGTTGTGGACTATACTTAGTTATATTGTTGTATGATGAACTTATATACTTGTCTAATGGTGTTTTGTTGACAGGGGGAGCTTCTAAGCTTTTGTACTTAAGTACAATTTGTAAAAGCTAAGCTTTTAGCTTGTGGTTGTTTATTTGAACTATACTCTTGATGTGCTTGATGATAGGGGGAGCTTTTGCTTATTCTTGAATATATTCACTCCCTTATTTGGTTGCTTATGTATTTTGGAAATGTTAGTCGCTTCTAAACGGTTAGATATTTTTACCGGAAAATCGTTTTAAAAATTGTCCTCCTAATATTTCTAAAAATTGTTTTGGTTTGTAATCATCAAAAAGGGGGAGATTGTTTGATACATGTTTTTATCTTAATTTTGATGATTTTAGTTTTACACCAAAACAATGTTTCTAATTGTTTTCCAAATACTCCTAAATGATTTAAAATGTTTTTACTATTTATTCGGAGTATTTCTTCAAGTTTTATTTTAGATAAAATTGGACAACACTTTTAATGATTTTATGTTTATAAGTTTCTACTTCAAAAAAAAGTTTCTAAATGTTGTCTAAATACTCCCGATCGGTTTAAAATGTTTTTACTAAATTTTCGGAGTATTTCTTGAGGTTTATTTTCGACTAAAATTTGACAACATTTCTGTCTCGAGGTCAACCAGTCGCCCTATAGAGCAACCCGTGACCAAGATGAATTTTGGAACAAAAAAAAAATGAGACGGTTTTAAAAATGGCGGTCGACCGGTCGACCCAGGGTGTCGACAGATGCGTCGGCCAGGTCGACATCCCCGCCGTCGGTACACTGGAGTTAGGTTTTGAAACGAAACAATTCATCCTTGTTTTATCATTGAGGAGACCGTTGTGGTGGGGAACGACCGAACCCTACGTCGGCCGGTCGCCTGCAGTGTATTTTGTGATATGCTCATTTCAAATTCTATTTAAATGCGACCACGTCGCCCCAAGTTTGACAAATTTTCGACCGTTTGGCAAACAGACAAACTTTCCTTAAATTGTGGGATTGATTTCTAACAGCTATATTCTTGATTTTAATTGTATTTTTCTGTAGATTTTCAATCCCCGAGAGCAGCCTATGTTTGATCAATCATCTCCTATAAATAGAGGAAGTTTTGGAGCAACCAATACAACAATTGAGATACAACACAACAAGATACATTCCAAGCAAACACTTGTTCTTCATAGTTATTATTCTTGTTGTAATTTGCCTAGCTTATCACTTTCACATCTTGAGGTCTAGGCTTTCAGTTCTTGATTACACCTGCACTCAAATTGTATTATTTATTATTGAGTTGTAATCTTGATTTTGGTCATCATTCAACACAAGACATCCTTGTGAGTATTCTTGTGGAAAGAATACGCTTGGGTGATCTAGGTGATAGGTGTTTCAAGAGTGTGGTGCTCTTGAGGTGTTGAAGAATTTGGTATTCTTCAAGATTGAAGATTGTGGTGATCTTCAAAGGTGCCGTTGAAGGAAGATTGTGGTAATCTTCAAAGGGAGATTGTGGTAATCTCCAAAGGTGGTGTTGAAGAAGAATGTGGTGCTCTTCAAGGTGTTGTAAGTTGAATTTGTATTAATTTTGGTAATTAATAAAATTCTTTTTCTTTTTTTGAAATCCATCCCGGATATACTGGGGTGGTAGAGCACGTAGTCCCTAGGTGGGGTGAAGCTCTATAAATCAACGCGTGTTGTTTACATTCTGCACCTTTATTATTGTTTTGCCTTGTTTTGTTCGAAAAAGAGGGCATAATCGAAAAGATGGAGATAATATATTCACCCCCCTCTAGATTATTGTAGCCGCTTGGACTTACAATATTGACATATATTTAACTTTAAGCAGACAATTAATATAGAGAACAAAATAGTATTACTCACAGTTAATATTTATGTCATATCATAAATAAGATATGGGCAAGTAAACCAAATGGGGACCCATGACAAGGAACCTAGTACAACATTAATCTACATCAAAGGACAGAAAATTAATTGTAAGTGGTAACCTTGTTGTAATGATCAAGTACTGGCAATAAGTTCTGTCAAACAAAAGTCTATCGAAGGACGGACTTATGCCAACATAAAAAAACTATATAATCATCACATACTTATCATCACATGTGCGTTGTTATTCGGCCAAACTGTGTCAAGCCGAAAGGCCGATCACAGTCCGCATAATTAACTCCACACCATCTATGTAATTTCAATAAAGTTGCTCTCCACAACAGAGGTCAAGAAGGCAACATGTTGCTTTGATTAACTTATTTAAGATTACTAGACCAATTGAACAAGGAAAATTAATAATTTCTCAATTGAACAACGTTACACACCGCCCCCTATTCAATATAAAGATTTAAAGTCTGAAAGCCAAATTATACATTAAATCCGCCTTTATTTATATTTAAAGCCTAGGGAACCAAATTAGGCAACAAATCTAATTTTAGTTAAGCTTAAATCCAAATAGTTTAATTTGAATTTAAAGCCCAAAATACTAAATTGGACCAAAATTCAATTAAGTGAAAAAAATCCATTATATTGAACCTAAAATAAATTAAGCTCAACATAACCTTTAGTTGGGTTTAAGCTAATCAACAACCTTGGGCTCCAAATTTAATATCAAGATAGATAGACCAAGTAAATACTTATATAGGGTTCTAACCGAGTTTAGGTCGAATTCTTTACGAATTAAATTTGAATGAAATTCAAAATTAATCCAATCATTACGGGTTAAGTTAACCCCTTTAAAACACAACGCCCTAATCCCAATTCAAAAAATCCAAATTTTCCTTATATGAATTTTAAGCCGAACAATATAAAAGCCAAAATTCAAACCTTATAGAGATTTTAATATCTCTAACAAAAATTAATCCGAAACTCTTACTTCAAATTTGATTAAATGAAATCGGGTCTAATATCAAATAAATTTGAGCCCAAGAAAAATTACAACTTTATATGAACTTAGTCCAAAACCAATTTTGAATTTAAAGCCTGAAAACCAAAGTAGACTTTAAATTAACTAAAGTAGATATAAGACCCATAGAACTAAACTAGGCCAGTAATCTAACCAAAATAGACCAAGTTCAATATCCAAACTTTAAGCTAAAAAATCATACCATATAATTTGAGCCAAAACTAGACATAAATCCAAACATCAAATTTAAGCTCAAATTTATATTAAACTCAATACTTTAGCTTAAAGAAGGACTCAAACAAAAATAAAATATAATAAAAGCCAATATTTAATTTTATTTAAAGTGAGTCCAAAACATAAATTGTTAATCCCTTATTTGATTTAAAGCCTGAAAACCTAATAGGCTCTGAAATCAACTTTAAATTGGGCCCAAAATTCAAATTAATTTAGACTGAAAATAAAAGGTTCCAAAATTTTCAACGAAAGCCCAATAAAATATTACAAAAAGTGAGCCAATTTATTAACCCCAAAAATAAACTTAATGTTGATTATATAACTATTGTCTAAAATCTAAATCAATCAGGCTCATCATTGAAAAACAAAATAGGCACAAAAAGATTCATTAATAACATGACGACCCATCTAAAGTTTATTCATTGAAACTTAATCACCAAAAAAATTAATCTGGTAAGATTTATTCACAGAAAAGGCCAAAGAAGTTTTAATCTGCAATTAGGCCCCCAAGAAAACGATAATACAAAAGAATTATCCCAAATCCCTAAAATTGTAACCAAAAGGCCATCTTCCCCAAAGTTCTAAATACCAATCACGTCGTTGGACGATGCATCGGCAAAAAAACGCAGGGGAACTCCATCTGGTGCCGCCCAGCCACCTCCCCATCACTAGTACCGCGAAGGCCATCGACCACCGGCCATCCGCCACCGAAGCGAAGCCGAACCGGCCCATCTCATTTAATCCATAAAAAAATCTCGTGGTTGGATTTCCAAGAATCAAGTTCGAACCAAATGTGGGTTTTCAAAATTTTCAGATTTTGCCTTTTTTTAACAATCAGAAAATTCAACAGTAAACCTCAAATCCCCAACTTTCAATTTCGCAGATTCGAACACAGACGGATTCATTACAGAATGGCTTACTCAAATGACAGAAAGTATATTGGGCAAACCTGAATCCTCAAAATCATTAATAAACTTCAAGTCCCCATAGCAAAATACTCCATATTCGTGTACAGATGCGTGTACTCAAGATCGAATTCTTTTAAAAATAATTATGAATTCGAAAAACAGGATCGTTAAAATACGCAAGGAATTAAACACATAATAACCAATCTTAATTTCACACATAAATTCAAAATTATGTATGAATCGTAAAATATAAAAAATATAGATCCAAATAATCACACAAATATTCCATAAATCCCAACAATTAAACAGTGATGATTGCTCTGATACCACTTGTTGGAATTTTACAATAACAAATATAAAATTCATAAATCATCTTAGAACATGCGGAATAATTCTAGAATAACACATCATGCTATAATCATCAAAGATTAATGGAATAATCGAAATACCTGTATACATCGCAAGATCTGTATAAGAAATACCTCAATTGTGGATCTCCTATGAACACGAACACAAGCATCTCACGATCACGAACGAGGTTTGCTTTCATGGCCTTCCTCAACTAAATCTCCGGATTTGTTATGGGACCTTCGTTTTCCATCTTGATGGGGAGCATAGAAAATTATGTGCGATTTAGTATATTGGGGACCATAACCATAAAGTTCTTTATATAGGTATCAAATTAGCCGATAATCCCCTAAGTTGATTCCTATTAGGTATCTACTCTTTGTTTCCATATCAAATTCAGTAGCCTTAGGACTCCACCGGATTTAGATCACTTAATTAGTCCAATAATAATTAAATGACAAATAGAATTGTAATTAAATATGTTGCCTGTATATTAGGAATTAAATAATTCCTAACAAGAATGACGTTTTGTATTTAAAAATTGGTAGTAATTTGAATCAAAACGAAGAATACAATATAAGAATCACATATTATAACTATAAACACAATAAACAAATGAAACTTTTTCGATCTTTAACTGCGATTTGATGTGGTTACTTTAATTTATATTTATCTTCTAATTTTCATTAATTAATCCAACTTATTTATTATTTATTGCTCTTTATTGCAATTATTTGGATTACTGATTAAGTAAGCCCAACTTATTGGTCCACGAGGCCCAACTCATTAAGCAAGGGCCAGGCAACCCAAAGTGTCAGGTATAAATAATCCCTTCATTGTCATTTACAATGTACACAAAAAATAATCTTTTTTTTGCACTAGTTCTTTTGGATTATCTTAAGAAATTCTTGCTAACTTAAGCATCGGATGGACTTTCCTGAGATAATTTTAGGAGCCATCTCACTATTCATCGTCATTGCAAAATAGGCTAGCCGAGGTTAGCCAGCATAGCAGATCAAATGAACGAATAATATGTTGGGAAATTTATTGCTAAGATTTTGATGAATGCCATGTAAAACTTAGACTAGAAAGTTGGCACCCCATTTTCCTTGTAATTCTTATTGTAATAGATAGGGTTGTATAAGCTGAGTCAAGTCAGCTATGCCTGGAAATGCAAAAAGTCAACTGAAGATGTGAAGTGAAGAGTCCGCTGAGGAACAACTGAGTATGGCCAAGAAAGAAGACCAAGGACTCGACTGAAGGAGTATCGGCTGTGAGACAGCTGTGAGAAGAGTCAGTTAAGTCAACTCAAGAAGCCAAGTCAAGTTGAAGTGATAGATGAGTCTTTCAATCATTGGAGCAGACTCAAGTCACCTGGGAAAAAGACAGCTGCAAAGAGGAGTTAACTGAAAAGAATCTGTTGCACAAAAGTCAAGAACATTACTTAAACAAGCAATACTTCCATGTTGCCATGTCTTAAAGTGCTCAGTCCTAGAAGCGTGCAAAAGGAATAAACCAATGGGAAGCACTGCACCTCGTGTCAGAACCTGAAAAGCTGGACATTCATTTAATACTAGGAAAGGTCTACATCTCAAGATTGAAGACCAAGAAAAGACAAGCCAACGAACACAAGTGACTTTTGAAAATCAGCCTATCTCTTCAACGGGCAGATTTTTGAAAGTTCACTATAAAAGGCTGAGGAATCACTTTGAGAAAAGGTTACCTTGCATACCTGAGATGACAAGCATTATTCATACTGTAACCTTCAAGATATTCTCAAATTATTCAAGCAAAATCCTCAAGCCTAAATCTTGAAGGAAATCGATCCAACACTAAGCTGTGAAGGAAAGACAACATCAAACTGTTGAAGAGAAATCTTTTGAAGAAGCAAAAGGGGTCTACTTTCCAAAGAGGATTGTAGAAAGGTTCAAGGTCGAACCAATCTCAAGTTATTGGAGGGCTTCATGATCAAATTCAAGAAGCTTGAGAAAGTGAGCTGAAGTAGCAAGGCAAAAATGTGAAGAAGCTGAGTCGGACGAGAAGCCAGCTGAGTGATCAAGGCATCTCCAGACTGAGTCCCAAAGGAGCAAGTCAGCTGTGTGACCAAGACTTGTATCTGGACTGATAACCACTTTGTAAATCGATAATTACCTAGTGGATTCCTCTAGGAGTTGGAGAAGAGAGGAGTAGAAGAATTACCCCATCTTCGAACCTCTATAAAAATTATTGTGTCATTTACATTTCAGCATTTTATTTCTGCATATCACTTTATATCTGCTGATAATTTGCTATCCAACTGATAAGTAACTAAGTGCTAAAATCAAGTGTTTAAAACAAATCAAATCAAATTTCAAGGGTGTTAAGTCTTCCGCTGAAAATCTCATCACAGCCAAGTTAAGGTTTAGACTAAACAACTGAGTTACTCTATCAATAGCTCAATCGAGTCCGTTGAGTGGCTAACTCTGCTGGTTAACTAACTTAGTTGTCTCACAAGGACTTAGCTGTGTATTTAACTCTGTAATACTTTAAAAGGACTAAAATCGAAAAGTTAGTAAGGTTTATTCAACCCCCCCTTCTAAACCCTACTCACACCCCTTGGGACCACCAAGTGGTATCAGAGCGGTTGGTTCATTGAGCCTTCCGCATTGGTTACTGAACTAGATCTCCAATCTTTCAAAGAAGTTTTTAACACTTGCTCTTTCAAAAGTTATTTGTATTCAGCAAAGTTATTATCATGGAAGCAAATTTGACACGCATTCTTATGTTCACTATTGAGGAATTGATGACTGGAAAATTCGTATGCAGGCTCATCTATCTCTTTGCATGATGAAATGTGGATAGTGATAGAGGATGGGCCACTTCAAATACTTTAAGTGAACACAGTTGTATAGAGAGCAGCCGCAGGTGAAGGAGAGGAAGATGCTGCTGAAGCAAGACCAACCCTGGTTGAGAAATCAAGGGCTGAATGGACAAACGAGGACAGAAGAAGATACAACTTGGACAATGTGGCCAAGGACATACTTTACAAAACCTTGGACAAAGCAATGTTCAATAAAGTCAAATCTTGTCAAGCTGCAAAACAAATCTGGGATAAATTAACTTTAATTTGTGAAGGATCTGAGCAAATTAAAGAAAACAAATTGTCCGCTGCTGTACAAAAATTTGAAAATTTTAAAATGCTTGCAGGTGAAACCTTGGATCAGTTGGATGCTCGATTCACTGAGATCACAAATGAATTATCCGCTCTTGGGAAAGAATATACACAGAAGGAAATGTGTATGAAGATTCTGAGAAGCCTCCCAGCTGAATGAGAAATGAAGGTCATGGCCCTGAGACATTCAATGAACCTCACAACCACATCCAAACATGAGCTATTCTCAAACCTCAAAGCCTACGAGTTTGAGCTGAGAAGAAAGGATCAAGAGGAGACAGTTGTACCCAAAACAGCTGCACTTATAGTCAAGGATGGGAAGAGAGCTGAAGTCAAGGAAGCCATTGACCAGGAAGAGATTGCCCTTATGGTTAAAAGATTCAACAAGTTCTTCAATAAGAACTATAAAAGAAACAAGGATGAATCCTCCATGAGACATTCAGCTCCCTCCAAGTCAAGAGAAGATAGGCCACCCAAGAGAGCTGAGCATCAAAAGGTTGAATATCTGAGAGCTGAAAAGCCAAGAACAGAAAGAGCTGATCAAAGAGTTAAGAACCTGTGTTGGAACTGTAGACAACCAGGACACTTTGCTATTGACTGTCCATATCCTGTAGTCAATAAATACAGGAATGAAGAAGAAAGAAGAGTCTTCAGAGAAAGAAGATAGGAAAAGAAAAAGGCCATGTTGGTGCGCAGAGATCACGAGACATCTAAGTCCAAAGAAGCGGTGGACTCGAGAGTAGTAGTGAAGTGACTACTCAAGTGATTCTAAAGAAGAAGCATTGATCTGTCTAATGGCTTAAGAAGAAGATCAACCTGACTAAGAAGATGAGGCACATTCTAACTCATCTCACTCAGATTCTAGTGATAGTGATTGTGACACACACACTTCATCACCCACTGATCTTTATGATTCATTAGGCAAAATGATGAAAGATTTTAAGCACATTAAATCCTCACACACACTATTAAACGAGGAAAACGAATGCCCATTCAAAGCCAAACTCACAGCTGACTAAGGAGCTGAGTACTCTAAGTCACATAGCTGATGAGAACAAAGAGCTTAAGGCTGAAAATGCAAAACTAATAGCAGAAATAGTTGTTATAGAAAAGAGAGAAAATGATCTCAAGAATGTGATTGCATCATTTACAAAGGCATCTAAATCACTGTATGACCTTATTTTGAGCCAAAAAGAGTGTGGAGATAAGACAGGCATAGGATTCAATTCCTTTGTGCACAGTCAAACTTCCAGAGTGATTTTGGAAAAAGAATCTTCAAGTAATGAAGCATCTCAAAAATCCAAGACACCAAATGTTGCACCCACATTCACTCCAAAACACAACCACAAACAAATTGGCCTTGGATATAAAGGAAAAGGAAAATAGCCAGTTGAGTATGCTGAGAGGACAACTGAGAAGAAATCCAACAGAACTCCAAATAGGAAGTACTCTGTGAAGAATAAACAGAGCTACCAAAAATCCCAGAAGTTTCTGTTAGTCCAAGTGGCTACGATAATCTAGAGGGGGGTGAATAGATTATCTCGGTTTTTCAGATTTTGCCCTTTTTTTCGAAAAATTCAAGCAAAGACGAAATCCTATGTGCGGAAACTAAATAGCACACTTTGATTTAAAGAGGTTCAACCCACCTAGGGCCTAATCCTCTTCCACCCAAATATATCCGGGATGGATTTCAAAAAGGAAAAAAAAATTTATTAATTACCAAAATTAATAATACAACACCTTGAGAATTACCACAATCCTCTTGCAACACCTTGAGGATTACCACAACCCTCTTACACCACCTTGAGGATTACCACAACCCTCTTACAACACCTTTGAAGATTACCACAACCTTCAAACACCTATCACCTAGATCATCCAAGTGTATTCTTATCACAAGAATACTCACAAGGATGTCTTGTGTTGAATGATGACAAAAAAAAACGATTACAACTCAATGATGAATGATACAATATGAGTACAAGTGTAATCAAGAATTGAAAGCCTAGACCTCAAATATGTGCAAGTGAAAGTGCTAAGGCTAATACAACAAGATATATGAAAGTGTTTGCTTGTTTGCTCTTTGCTTGTATAGAGTGTTGTGTCTTGTTGCTTTAATGAAGCCTCTATTTATAGGAGAGGTCTTGGCTTTGATTTCCAGATATAGGCTCCTCCTTGGGGAGTGATTTGCTGCAAAAGAAACCATTTAAAATCATCAATATAGCTGTTAGAAATCAATCCCACAAAATAGGGAAAAGTTGTCTGAAAATGCAATGGATAGTTTGCTGATAAAACAGGGGTGCGACCGGTCGCGCAGAGATAAGATTGAAATTGAATTTCTGCAATTTTTACACAGGGGACCGGTCGGAGGGGTGCAACCGTCGCCCTTGATGTTGACCGGTTGGGGTTGATAAAAATATAAGAGAAGGAAGACAAAAGAGGACTCCCAGTGCAGTCGCCGGGTCGGCCGTCGCCTCCCCTTATTTTTTTCTACGTCCTTTTTCCCTGTTTCAAAACTCAACTCAGTGCGGGTTGCCCTATAGGGCGATCGGTCGAGCACGAAACAAATGTGTTGTCCAATTTTTATCAAAAATAAACTCCAAAAATACTCAAAAAATAGTAAAAACATTTTAAATCGATCGGAAGTATTTAGACAACAATTAGGGACATTGTTTTGGTTTAAAAACTCATTTGAACAAAATCATCAAAATCATGATAAAAATATTTATCTAACAAACTCCCCCTTTTTGATGATTACAAATCAAAACAATTTTCTCGAGGACGATTTTGAACACAAATAAATTTTTCGGTTTTACGAGTGAACTATCCGTTAGAAAACATTTCATACAAAGCTCCCCCTATCTATGAGCATATCAACAAGAGATATTGCAAAAGCTAGAAGAACAAGCTATAACAAGCTTTAATAAGATGCACAAAAACATCATAGGCTACGAAGCTCCCCCTGTCAAAATACTATAATCTTTTGCAATTAAGTCCATAATACAAGCCATGGACTAGGTATAATTGGCTTTAGGAAGCCATAGCTTATAGCTATTATTGCGAGCTTTTATTAGCTTCTTTTAGCTAACGAGCCAATTTCTCTGTTTCTCCCCCTTTGGAATCATCAAAAAGAATGTTAGGAAGAAAAAACATCATACAATTATATCAAAGTGCGCCAAAGAAATGGTTTATCAACCATTGAACAATTTAGGCTTAAAATCCAAGGAAAATGGGAGAAATGTATCATGAAGAGTTCATACGCTCGTTTTATTTGCCAAAACATGATCTCAATAAAGATTTAAGACTTTTGGAAGCAAGAGAATCATGTAGAAATTGAAATATTCATTGTGACATTTCATCGAACACCTTGTGGGGGTAAAAATTAAAAGAAGTTGTATAGAACCCTTGTAAATGAATCAAGCCAAAAATTTTCATCACCAATTCACATCAACCATTATACAATACAATATAACAATCAAGCTCATCATGATCATAATATAATTTCATCAAAAAATATACAAGAAAGCCACAAGCTCAAGGGTTCAACCCAATTGAGCAAAGAAAGAAAAATTCTTACCATCGATCGGTAAAGATGAGCAATGATGATGATAAACATGCTATATAAGGGCCAAGACATGAATTGAATGCATGAAAATCAATTTTGAGTGAAATTTGTGTGAATTTGGCAAAGGGGACGAGAAATGGCAAAAATAAGTTAAAATGTCGAATGCTGAAGACAGAATGGTTTTAATCCAAAATATAGCTCAGGGCGACCGGTCGACGTTGAGGGCGACCGGTTGCTCTCAACCTCTTCAGCCCACTGTTTTGTCAAGTTTTTCAAAATCCGATTTTTCAACCAAAAATCCGATTTTTCGCCCCTAAGTTTTAAAAACATGCAAAATGTAAACGTAAACCTCATTCAATATGCATTATGCCTAACCGAGCTCGTATGGACGCAAAAGTCTCGGAAGATAGTGGTTTTGTAAAAATGTCTGCTAATTGATCTTGAGATGGTACAAAAGATATTTCAATTTTTCGTTTTGAAACACAATCCCTTAGAAAATGATATCAATCTCAATATGTTTAATACGGTTATGAGCAATATTTATAGCGGATATATTATCACAAAAGATAGGTACATTTTCAAAAGAGCATTTGTAATCCGCTAAGGTTTGTTTCATCTAAAGAAGTTGAGTACAACAAAAAGCGGCGGAAATATATTCGGCATCGGCCGTTGAAAGAGAAACACAGTTTTGCTTCTTTGAAAACCAAGAAACTAGGCAATCGCCTAAAAATTGACATGATCCGAAAGTACTTTTCCGATCATCAATATTTCCCGCATAATCCGAATCGCTATAACCTTTAAGAGAAAATTTTTCATTCTTTGGATAAAATAGACCATATTTAATAGTGCCTTTCAAATATCGAAAAATCCTTTTAACGACACTCATATGAGATTCTTTGGGATTGCTTTGAAAACGAGTACAAAGGCATACGACATGAAGAATGTCCGGTCTACTAGCGGTTAAATAAAGTAAACTACCAATCATACCTCGATACTTTGATTCATCCACGGACTTGCCTTTTTCATCTTTGTCAATTTTGACATTTGTTGCCATGGGAGTATAAACGGTTCTTCCTTCTTCAATGCCGAACTTTTTCAAAAGTTCTTTTGTATATTTTGATTGCGAAATGTATATGCCTTCTTGGCATTGCTTAATTTGGAGTCCAAGAAAGAAGTTGAGCTCCCCCATCATACTCATCTCAAATTCACCTTGCATCAACTTAGAGAATTTCTTGCACAAGGAATCATTAGTAGCACCAAAAATAATATCATCAACATAAATTTGCACAAGTAAGCAATCTTGCCCTTTTTCAAAAAACAAAGAGAGTTGTATCAACTTTACCCCTTATAAAACCATTTTGCAAAAGAAAAGAGCTAAGTCTATCATACCATGCACGGGGTGCTTGCTTTAAACCATACAAGGCCTTTTTAAGTTTATAAACATCATTAGGCCTAGAAAAATTTTCAAACCCCGGAGGTTGTTTTACATAGACTTCTTCTTGAATAATACCATTTAAGAAAGCGGATTTAACAATTTGGTAAAGTTTAAAATTTTTAAGACAAGAATAGGCAAGTAAAATACGAATAGCTTCTAAACGTGCTACGGGTGCAAAAGTTTCATCATAGTCAATACCTTCTTGTTGACAATATCCTTGAGCTACTAACCTTGCCTTATTTCGAACAATGTTGCCTTGATCATCAAGTTTGTTCCGGAATACCCATTTTGTACCAATAATAGTTAGATGAAGGACAAGGTACCAATTCCCATACATCATTTCTTTCAAATTGATTCATCTCCTCTTGCATCTCTAAGAACCAATCCTCATCCTCAATAGCCTCCTTAGCATTTTTAAGCTCCTTTTGAGAAATAAGAGCTTTCTCGGCAAATTTTCTCCGGGTCATCACTTTGTCAAGGGGATCACCAATAATAAGATCTTTTGGGTGATCTCCCTTAAATTTTAATGCAACGGGAAGATCCGAAGTATCACCTCTATCTTCTTGAGGAACATTTGAAGTGGACGATTGATCATTTGATGTAGACGGTTGATTATTAACTTGAACAATTGGTTCAATAATATCCTCTTCATCACTTTCATCATTGGGTATTCTTTCAACACCCGAAGCCTCATTGAATTTGACATGGATGGATTCTTCAACAACCCCACTAGTCTTATTGTAAACCCGATATGCTTTGCTTTTTGTTGAATATCCCATAAATATCCCTTCATCGGCCTTAGGATCAAGTTTGTCCAATTGATCCTTGGTATTCAAAATAAAGCATTTACAGCCAAATATCTTGAAATAACTAATATTTGGAGTTCTACCTTTCCAAAGCTCATATGGAGTTTTATTCATTTTAGGACGAATATAAACTCGATTAATAACATAGCAAGCGGTACTTACGGCTTCAGCCCAAAAATATTTTGGAAGTGAAAATTCATTGAGCATGGACCGACTCATCTCTTGTAGTGTCCGATTTTTCCTTTCGGCTACTCCATTTTGTTGAGGTGTCCTTGGAGCCGAAAAATTATAAGCATATCCCTTAGATTCACAAAAGACTCTAAATTCACCATCAAATTCTCCACTTCGATCGCTTCGAATAGAGTTAATAGTATCTTCCTTTTCATTCTCAATAAGTCTACACAACTTAACAAACTCATTAACGGCATCGCTTTTATTAGTAAGAAAAAGAGCCCAAGTATATCTAGAATAATCATCGACAATAACGAAAGTGTAATGTTTTCCACTTAGACTAGCCGTACCAATATCCCCATACAAATCAAGGTGAAGCATTTGTAGGGGTTTGGTTGTGGAAATTTCATTTTTGGGCTTAAACTAGTTAAATCATTATTAGCGACTAAACAAGAAACATTTTGACTAACCAAATCACTTGTACAAATTTTGTAAAGATTGCATTTTCTATTTGCTTCACAAATAATTTCTCCATTTTTAAGAATAAGGTATTTTTCTTTATTGAAAAAAACATCATAATTTGAATCACAAAGTTGGCTAACACTTATCAAATTAAACTTAAGCCCTTCTACTAAAAGAACATTACTAAGAGAGAAAGAAGAGTTACCAATTTCTCCATTTCCAAGAATTCTTCCTTTGCCATTGCCGAACATGACCATACCCTCTTCTTGGAGCTTGATGTTTGTAAAAAGTTCTCTCCTCCCGGTCATATGGCGTGAACATCCGCTGTCCACGAGCCATTTTGAATCTTCCATTGTTGTTATAGCCCCTATTACATACAAAAGAATTTCTTTTAGGTACCCTATAATTTTGGGGTCCATGGGGGTTAGTCTTTAGACCTTTGGGTCTCCAAACATGTCTAGAGCTATTTCTCAATTTGCAATTATTAGCATAATGTCCAACTTTGCCACAATAAAAACAAGTAGGAGTATTAGAACTACTAGCACGTACAAAAGTCGGACCTTGGTTATTTTTCTTAAAAACACTTTGAAATGGCTTATAACCAAGTCCCAATTTGGAATGCTCACCTCTTTGTGCATCTAAAATTTTTGTGACTTTATTCGTGCTTATGTTGAAACGATGCACATCATTTTTCAAACATTCAATATCTTTTGTGAGCAATTCCTTTTCGGTTTCAAGAGAGTGAACTCTAGTAAGAGTAAGTGTATGAGCTTTGTCTAGAGATTCATAAGAGATAAATAGTTTTTTCTTTTTCAACCTTAAGCTCCTTATGCTCCTTTTTCAATTTTTTGTATTTAACAATTAAATTTTGGAACTCAATTTGCAATTCATCAAAATCACATTGCAATTCATCAACTATGGAGGAGGTAGAAGAATTAGAGTGTACCTCATTATTTTCATCGTCTATGGCCATGAGACCATGTTCGGTCTCTCCTTCCTCGTCGGTTGTTTCGAGTAGTTCATCCCACGTTTTGACCTCCGCATTTAGAGCCTTTTTTTTCGTGAAAGGCTTCTTTTTCTTTTGTTCCTCTTCATCGAGTTTTGGGCAATCGGCAATGAAGTGCTCGGGTTTTCCGCATTTAAAGCAAACATTATCTCTTGGTTTTCTTGCTTTATTTTTATTCACAAATTTTGCAAATTTTCGAACAAGTGCGGCCGTCTCCTCATCATCATCATCATTATCATAGTATGCATTATTAGAAGAAAAAGCAAGACCTTTAGGAATACTTTGTATACCCGATTGATTTATGGATGGTTTGGAATTTTTCCTCTCCTTGAGATATACTTCATAGATGAGGAGGTTTCCAATAAGCTCATCAAACTTGAGTGTCTCAAGATTTTGTGCCTCCGTGATTGCCGTCACTTTTTCGGACCATGAGCCGGGAAGAGCATTCAATACCTTAGTCACCTTGTCTTCTTCGGAGATGACTTTACTGAGGGCCACAAGAGGATTGACAATATTGTCAAGCCTTTCCACCATCTTGGAGATATTTTCACCATCATGCATGTTAAAGTTTTCAAAGTCTTTAACAAGCATGGTCTTTCTTGCTTGCTTGACCTTCTTGGTCCCTTCATAGATTGTCTCCAATTTTTCCCAAACCTCATGTGCCGACCTTATGCCTCTTATGCGATTGTACTCGGTGGCGGTAAAGAGAACAATGCAAAATATTTAAGGCCTTACCGTTTAGAGAGAAAGCCTTTTTGTCGTTTTCATCGAACTCCTTGAAAGGTTTAGGAGCCGAGGTGCCATCCTCCGATTTCTTGGTTGGTTGATCAACTCCTTCAATGACCACATTCCAAATGTCGAACCCGCACCCTTGTAGGAAGCACTCCATACGGTCTTTCCAAAATGCGTAGTTGTTGGCGTCGAATAGTGGTGGCTTGTTGGTGGAGGCGCCGGTGGTGAGATAAGCATCATTTATAGCCATGGATCTTTTCTCTTTCCTCTTTCCTCTTTCCAGAAGTTTCTGTTAGTCCAAGTGGCTACGATAATCTAGAGGGGGGGTGAATAGATTATCTCGGTTTTTCAGATTTTGCCCTTTTTTTCGAAAAATTCAAGCAAAGACGAAATCCTAAGTGCGGAAACTAAATAGCACACTTTGATTTAAAGAGGTTCAACCCACCTAGGGCCTAATCCTCTACCACCCCAGTATATCCGAGATGGATTTCAAAAAGGAAAAAAAATATTTTATTAATTACCAAAATTAATAATACAACACCTTGAGAATTACCACAATCCTCTTGCAACACCTTGAGGATTACCACAACCCTCTTACACCACCTTGAGGATTACCACAACCCTCTTACAACACCTTTGAAGATTACCACAACCTTCAAACACCTATCACCTAGATCACCCAAGTGTATTCTTACCACAAGAATACTCACAAGGATGTCTTGTGTTGAATGATGACCAAAAAAAAAAGATTACAACTCAATGAGGAATGATACAATATGAGTACAAGTGTAATCAAGAATTGAAAGCCTAGACCTCAAATATGTGCAAGTGAAAGTGCTAAGGCTAATACAACAAGATATATGAAAGTGTTTGCTTGTTTGCTCTTTGCTTGTATAGAGTGTTGTGTCTTGTTGCTTTAATGAAGCCTCTATTTATAGGAGAGGTCTTGGCTTTGATTTCCAGATATAGGCTCCTCCTTGGGGAGTGATTTGCTTTATAAAAGAAACCATTTAAAATCATCAATATAGTGTTAGAAATCAATCCCACAAAATAGGGAAAAGTTGTCCAAAATGCAATGGATAGTTTCTTGATAAAAGCGAGTGCGACCGGTCGCAAGAGAGATAAGATTGAAATTGAATTTCTGCAATTTTTACACAGGGGGACCGGTCGGAGGGGGGTGCAACCGGTCGCCCTTGATGTTGACCGGTTGGGGTTGATAAAAATATGAAACAGAAAGATCAACCAAAGAGGGACTCCCAGTGCACGGTCGCCCAGGGGTCGACCGGTCGCCCTCACCGATCGACCACCTGGTCGACCGGTCACCCTCCCTTATTTTTTCTACGTCCTTTTTCCTGTTTCAAAACTCAACTCAGGTACGGGTTGCCCTATAAGGCGATCGGTCGAGCCTGAAACAAATGTGTTGTCCAATTTTTTATCGAAAATAAACTCCAAAAAATACTCCGAAAAATAGTAAAAACATTTTAAATCAATCGGAAGTATTTAGACAACAATTAGGGACATTGTTTTGGTTTAAAAACTCATTTGAACAAAATCATCAAAATCATGATAAAAACATTTATCTAACAGTTTCATCAAAGAAACTCATATGACGGGAATGGTAGAAACTACCCAAGCCAAGCTGATTGGAATAATGTGAAATATCAGCAAAAACTTATGGAATATAAGCCCAAATGGCAAAGGCCTAGAACTCAGCAAAGGCCATTGATTAGTGTAAAATATACGTGAATTTGAGGGTTTAAAATGATATATATTTGATGCATTTGCACGCATATTTAGTGTGTTTTGCTTGGTTTCCCTTGTTGGGCATGATACTGCGTACTCTTGTGAATTTTGAAGAAAATGGAGCTAAATTGGATAAAAAAAGATATCATGTTCCAAAGTATAGGTCAATAGCTAATATACGAGCAAAAATATGAAGAAGAGAAGCATGGAAAGTCAAACAAAAGGAATTTTCCTTCAAAAAACGTCAAAACGCGCTAACAGTTTCTAGCACTAGCACGGTTTAGTATTTTGGCCATACCTTCCTCTACAAAATTGATATTGAGGTTATTCAAGTTGATATGGAAAGCTAAAAGAAAGATCTACAACTTTCATGAAGACCCCGAGATCAAATTCCGATCTCACGACCCGGACATCTGGGATTACACGGGCGTGCGACGTAACTGGGGCTGAATTGGTCTCCTTTTCCTACTCAAACTCTGCAAGTGACCTCTCCAAGCATCTATAAAAGGGGCCCAAGGCTATGCACGAAAATTCATCCATCAATAAATCATTCCATACAACACTCTCATTCATAGCACTTCTATACTTTAGTTTTTTGGTATTTTTCTCTTGTTTTCAACATTGGGATTGCTTGGATTCTTCCCCTTGAAGTTATTTTTGCCTCTTAATCAAAGCGTAAGATTTCTTCATCTCTTTTGTTTGATTTTAATTGTTGGGAGATTATTATTATTGCATGATCATGTTTATGATTGTTTTCTTTCCTTCAATTGAGATTATGATCCCATCCCCATGCATGAACTAATTTCCTTGTTCTAGGATTAAGATGATTTGATTCAAACAAACAAACATGAGTATTGATTAATTGATCTACTTTCCTGGATAAATTGCTTTATTTGATAATTGATTGTCTGATCAACTTTTGATTGTTTTGGGGGAATAATTGAGATCGAGAGAAGATATTATTCATGGACTAAATATTATTCAGGGGGTTAGATATGAATCAGAAATGTATTATCTAACCCTAGGTTTAATGAAAATAGCAAATTATGTTGGGATAGCCCTAATGTCTGTGAATACGAAAGTTATCGGACCTAGGCTAGTTTTTACATGTTTGTTATATTTGTTAACCGCATGATCAATTAATTGGTATTCTGCTTGCAAGTTTGATGAGATGAATCCATAATCCTAGACCTTCTTCCAATTTTTTTTCTCCAAGTTTATTCGTGCTTAGTTTTAGTTCATCTTTTTAATTTTTTTCTTTTATTTTCTGTCTATTGTGTTGCATAATAATTATTTGTCGGCTAAGTCTTCCTTGAGAGACGACTTGTGGTTAACTTGCTACCCTACAATTGATCTCGTTCTCTTGCGAGGATTGTTAGGCTTTTATAGGTGTTTAGCGGTCGAACAAAATTTTGGCGCCGTTGCCGGGGAAGGCTTTAGGCGTAATAATTATTGTGTCTATTTTTCCGTATTTCTAGATTAGGATTCTTTTTATTTGTCTCTAGTTTAGGTTTATTCGTCAAGTGCGTTTGATCTGGTTTTCTAGTGTGGTTTATACAAGCACCAGGTATGGCGACTAGTTAAGAGCAACCACCACGACCCACATTGGAAGAGAGCTTGAATTCTTTTATTCAAGTTAGTCAGCAAACACAAGAGTTGAATAACAGACGGTTTGAATCCTTGGAGGCCTCTCTTAAGCGACTTGCGACTCAAGTCGGCCAATTGGCTACGCAAGTTGGTGAAATAGCTCAATATCTTGTCAAAAAGGACTCGTTGCCTTGTCAACCAGCGCAAGCTCAAGCCGTCACTAATCTTGAAATTGGTTTTGCTAAAATTGAAAAGAAGGAAGATGCAAGTGAAGAAAGCACGAATGAGGAGACAAGTACGGGATCGTCCTTACACAAAACTGACAATCCTTACAAATTTCCTAATCCATCCCCAAATCCACCCCCAAAGCAACAAGATCCAGGTAGTTTCCTCATTAATATTACTTTTGGGAATGGTAAGAATGTCGCAGGTATACTTGATCTAGGAACTGGAATAAACCTTATGTCTTACTCTATATTTAAACAATTAAATTTAGGGAAATTGAGATCCATCAGATTATGTTTGCAACTTGCTGATGGGTCACTTAGGTATCCTAAAGGTATTGTTGAAGATATTTACGTCCAAGTAGGTGGTCTTAAAATTCTCATTGATTTTGTTGTCTTGGATATGGGAAAGAATAAAGGTAATATTAAGGATCATACCATTTTGTTGGGTAGACCATTCATGGCCGCCACTAATACTATAATAGATGTCAAAAATAGAAAACTAAGCATGAATGTCTTGGGAAAAACTGTAACGTTTTTAATTTTTGATATAGCTCATGGTCCTGCTTGTGTTTTGCCTGATAATTTTATTGTTGACTTTGTTGATTCTGCTGTGAAAGATATCTTGTGGCAGGAACATAATGAAATTCAACCGGATAAAAATTCCAAGGTAGTAAAAAAGGTCTTGCTCGATGACCCGCCATGATTTTTTTAGCTGATATCGTCAAGCTAATGTCGTTAAATAAGCGCTTATTGGGAGGCAACCCAAATTTTTCCCATTTTTGTTTATTATTTTTTCTCTTATTTTCTCTATTAACCGTATCTAATGGTTTGTTTGAATTCTTTTTCTCTTTCTGTAAGTATAATAGTTATTAAATAATAATTTTTTTTCTCAAAACAAAAAACCAAAAAAAAAAATTAAAAAAAAAAAAAAAAATCTGAAAAAAAAAGGATTTTTTTAAATTAAAAATAAAAAAAAAAAAAAATTTGAAAAAAAAACAGACGCACACAGGCATATGGACGCACGCGACCCAATCGTACGATCTATTCTTTCAGTTTCCAAATTGACGGGCGAGCTCCCGGCTTCATCGGAACTATCCATATAAGTATTTATTACGCATTCCTCTTTCTTTTGATAATTTTCTCATATGTTCGGGACGAAACATATTTTAAGTTTGGGGGGTTGTCAAGAATGCGTAATCTAGTACTGTTGCATTTTGCATTGCATTTAGGACTGCATGTAGAAGCACTTGCATTGTTAATTTTCGAAAGAAAAAAAACTCAATTTTTTGTTTATTTTTTGTTTTGTTGTTTTAGCACATTTACCGCTTTAGCACGTTTAATTGCTTTTGTGTGTGGTTTTAATTTAGTTTTTATGCCCAACTTCCTATGATTGTACTATGAATATTTTGTGGTATGGGATAACTTACTTGGGGAATAACATAATAAATTCTTGGGAGGAAAGTTAATCATTTGTTTGGCATGTGTTAAGAAAATTGGGTATTTGAGCATGTTGCGAAAAATAAGCATGTGAGCTTTTGTGCCTTAAACTGCTTTATATTATGCAGACTTATTTTTTTTTTCCTTGAGTGTGTCATTCATGATTGATAGAACTCTAGAACTTGCTCTGGTATCTTCATCAAAGTCATGTGTGTGTGTGCAATTTTTGAAAATGATCTAAGGCCATCTTTGTTTAGCCTACTTAGCCTAAAAGGCCTACCTATGAACTCATGATGCCCTAGTTAGCCAATTTTGAGCCAAAACTTTTATTCTGAGCCACATTGATCTTTAAAATTTACATGTTTTTATCCCTAAAATTTCTTGAGCTTATAGAAAATGAATAAGTTTGTGGGAGATGTGGTGAAAATTTATGAAAAGGAGAAGTTAGCAAAATAAAGAGGGATGAGCAGTATCTGTGTAAATAAAAAAAATACATGAAGCTCGACCAAAAAAATAAGAAGAATAGAGAAAATCGAGCAAAGCAAAAAAAAAATTCTGAAAATTATGAAAAATGAGAGCTTGAGGCTAAAGAAAAAGAAATAAAGGCAAAAAAAGGCCAAAGAATGAAAAAAGGAGAAATAAGGGTGGAATTGAGTTGAAAAAGAAAACTGATATTATGTTGAAATTGGGTTGGTGAATTGCAAGTCTGTATGCTTAAATTCTATTTGCTCAAGTCAAGTCACTTAATCCAAATTTCCCTCCCCTAACCAAATAGCCTACATTACAACCAAATGAAAAGTCCTTTTTTTCTTAGATTGTGCACACAAAAGTGGTTGAGATGTTAGACGATTTGCAAGCCTATGGTAGTTCTACATTCACTGAATTGAATTTGAGCGTAAAGACTATCCATACACTTTTGAGAGTCGAGTGATACACTACCTACTTGTGAGTCGCGATGTCGAATACCCAAAGAGAGTATTGACTATGCCGAGTTTATGAATAATGACTTCTTGATAATGAATTACACGGTTTCCGTGAGTATGGAGTCGAGTGCTATTTAATGTTCATAGTGTTTTTTGAGTGTTCGTTCATTTTTACCCCTTAAATTGTTTTTCTAAATTTGCTCGAGGACGAGCAATGCTTCAAGTTTGGGGGATTTTGATTAGTGTAAAATATACGTGAATTTGAGGGTTTAAAATGATATATATTTGATGGGTTTGCACGCATATTCAGTGTGTTTTGCTTGGTTTCCCTTGTTGGGCATGATACTGCGTACTCTTGTGAATTTTGCAGACAATGGAGCTAAATTGGATAAAAAGAATATCATGTTCCAAAGTATAGGTCAATAGCTAATATACGAGCAAAAATATGAAGGAGAGAACCATGGAAAGTCAAACAAAAGGAATTTTCCTTCAAAAAACGTCAAAACGCGCTAACAGTTTCCAGCACTGGCACGGTTTAGTATTTTAGCCATAACTTCCTCTAAACAATTGATATTGCGGTGATTCAAGTGGATATGGAAAGCTAAAAGAAAGCTCTACAACTTTCATGAAGACCCCGAGATCAAATTCCGATCGCACGACCCGTACGTGTGGGATTACACGGGCGTGCGACGTAACTGGGGCTGAATTGGTCTCCTTTTCCTACTCAAACTCTGCAACTGACCTCTCCAAGCATCTATAAAAGGGGCCCAAGGCTATGCACGAAAATTCATCCATAAATAAATCATTCCATACAACACTCTCATTCATAACACTTCTATACTTTAGTTTTTTGGTATTTTTCTCTTGTTTTCAACATTGGGATTGCTTGGATTCTTCCCCTTGAAGTTATTTTTGCCTTTTAATCAAAACGTAATATTTCTCCATCTCTTTTGTTTGATTTTAATTGTTGGGAGATTATTATTATTGCATGATCATGTTTATGATTGTTTTCTTTCCTTCAATTGAGATTATGATCCCATCCCCAAGCATGAACTAATTTCCTTGTTCTAGGATTAGGATGATTTGATTCAAACAAACAAGCACGAGTATTGATTAATTGATCTACTTTCCTGGATAAATTGCTTTATTTGATAATTGATTGTCTAATCAATTTTTGATTGTTTTGGGGGAATAATTGAGATCGAGAGAAGATATTATTCCTGGACTAAATTTATTCAGGGGGTTAGATATGAATCAGAAATGTATTATCTAACCCTAGGTTTAATGAAAATAGCAAATTATGTTGGGAAAGCCCTAATCTGTGAATACGAAAGTTATCAGACTTAGGCCTAGTTTTTACATGTTTGTTATATTTGTTAACCGCATGATCAATTAATTGGTATTCTGCTTGCAAGTTTGATGACATGAATCCATAATCCTAGACCTTCTTCCAAATTTTTTTCTCCAAGTTTATTCGTGCTTAGTTTTGGTTCATCTTTTTAATTTTTTTCTTTTAGTTTATTTAAAACCAACAAATTTTGTTAGAGTGTTTAGGTTTTACTTTCTGTCTATTGTGTTGCATAATAATTATTTGCCGGCTAAGTCTTCCTTGAGAGACGACTTGTAGTTAACTTGCTACCCTACAATTGATCTCGTTCTCTTGCGAGGATTGTTAGGCTTTTATAGGTGTTTAGCGGTCGAACAACCATTCCAAAAGAAAAAGAGCTATCATCAGCAAACATATGCACCCAGGCACTACACTCAGAAATATCACAGCTACCCAAAGGAGGTAATTGCTAAGACACACACACATGCATACAGACAAAAGAGACAGCTGTATGAACCTAATGCCCCCAAGCAATTTGCCAAAGTGAGTTATGATTATGGCACAGATAGATGGAAACCTCTTAGAGTCAGATCATTTGAAGAATATGTATATATGTGGTAGACTGGTCGACTGCCACACCAAGTACTTGTCTGTTAGCAAAGAGTACAGCTGAATCAAATTGGTTGTGGCACAAGAAGCTGAGTCAGCTGAACTTCAAGACGATTAACAAGCTTGCAAGGAGTCATCTTGTGGAAGGTCTGCCAGACTCAGTGTACAAGAAAGAAAGTGTATGTGATGCATGCCAGATGGGAAAGCAGATCAAATCATCATTCAAAGAGAAGTCTAGTCCATCTTCAACAAGAATATTGCATCTGTTGCATATGGATTTGTTTGGTCCATTTGAGCCAGCTAGTATAAGTGGAAATAAATACACTTTAGTGGTGGTGGATGATTACTCAAGATATACATGGACAATCTTCATGTGCAAAAAGAAGGAAACCTTGCAGAAGTTACCTCAGCTGATGAGAAGAGTCCAAAATGAGAAGAGTCAAACCATTATAAAGATAAGGTCGATAGAGGAGGAACCGAGTTTGTCAATGGGATAATTACTCAGTATTGTGTTGAAAATGGTATTGCTCATGAATTATCTGCAGCAAGGACTCCACAGTAGAATGGAGTAGCAGAAAGAAGAAACATAACTCTCAAAGAAGCTGCAAGAACCATGTTAGCTGAAGCTGGATTGCCAAAGAGATTTTGGGCTGAAGCCATCAACACTGCATTCTATACTCAAAATAGATGCATGATTAACAGACAACTGACAAAGACTCCATATGAAATATGGATAGGGAGAAAGCCAAATGTTGCGTATTTTAGAATATTTGGATGTAAATGCTTCATCCACAACAATGGCAAGGATAATCTAAAGGCTTTTGATGCTAAAGTCTACAGAGTGTTGAACAAGAGGACTATGGTCACAGAAGAGTCCATGCATGTGGTTTTTGATGAACCTAACGTAAATCGAGAAGACATTGAAAAGTTAACTGATAAGCTGAATCAGCCAACTATGCAGAAAAGTCCTTATGTTGAAGCTGAAGCTGGAGCAATTAATCAAGATGAAGATGAGACTGTTGAGTCTCAAGACAGTGGAAAATCTGCGGTGAATGATAATGAAAGAGCTGCTCAAGAAAACACAGTAAAGACGATCAACCCTTTACCGATTTACTCCAACCTGATGTGAGATGGCTGAGAGACCATCCACCAAAGCTAGTCATTGGAGATGTAAGAAATGGTGTAAGAACTAGATCCAGAGCTCAATAAGAAGCAATGTTCACTTATTTTATTTCCCAAATAGAGCCAAAAGATGTGTCACAAGCATTGGATGACACACATTGGATTCAAGCTATGCAGGAAGAGCTGAATCAATTTGAAATGAACAAAGTATGGGAATTGGTGCAGAGACCAACCCATCAAAATGTTATTGGCACAAAATGGGTTTTCAGAAACAAGATGAATGAAGAAGGTTCTATGGTAAGAAACAAAGTAAGATTGGTAGCCAAAGGGTATTGCCAAGAAGAAGGAACAGATTTTGATGAAACATTTGCTCATGTTGCAAGATTAGAAGCAATAAGGATGATTCTTGCCTATGCTGCACACAAGAACTTTATTGTATATCAAATGGATGTGAAAAGTGCATTTTTAAATGGACTGTTAGAAGAAGAAGTCTATGTTGAGCAACCTCAAGGCTTTGAGCAGAAGACTCTTGGAGACAAGGTGTACAAACTCAAGAAAGCTCTATATGGATTGAAACAAGCACCTAGAGCATGGTATGATACATTGTCTCAATTTCTGACAGATAATGGATTCACCAAAGGCAAAGTGGACAGAACACTCTTCAGAATTCAAGATGGGGAGAGTATATTGCTTGTTCAAATATATGTGGATGACATCATTTTTGGATCCATAAACAAAGAGTTGTGTGATAAATTCTCAAACCTCATGCAAGGCAAATTTGAAATGAGCATGATGGGAGAGCTGACATTCTTCTTAGGACTTCAAGTTAAACAGCTGAAGGATGGAACTTTTATAAGTCAAACAAAGTACACCAGAGATTTAATGAAGAAATTTGGTATGGAAGAAAAGTCTTCTATGAAAATGCCAATGAACACATCAGTCAAGATGGACATGGATGCAGATGGTAAAGCTGTAGATCAAACAAGATACAGAGCACTTATTGGATCACTGCTCTATCTAACAAAGCGAGGCGGACATCACCTTTGCGGAGGAGTATGTGCAAGATTCCAATCTGCTCCAAAGGAAAGTCACATGACTGCAGCTAAGAGAATCCTAAGATATTTAAAGGGATGCCAAGAAGTTGGCTTATGGTATCCAAAGGAATGTGGATTCAAACTATTTGGTTACTCAGACTCGACTATCTTGGATGTAGAGTTGACAGAAGAGTACTTCTTGTACATGTCAAATGCTTGAAACGACTAGTTTCCTGGTTTAGCAAGCAAAATTCAATAGCCACATCCACAAATAAAGCGAGTACATAGGCATGCGGCGCTTATTGTGCCCAAGTCTTATGGATGAGACAACAACTGAGAGATTATGAAATTGAAGAAAAAGAAATTTCAATTATGTGTGACAATACAAGTGCTACTGCAATAACTCAGAATCCTGTGTTGCATTCGAGAACAAAGCACATTGATGTCAGATATCATTTTATAAGAGATTGTGTTGAAAAGAAAGACATCACTTTGGAATATATCTCAACTGATAAACAGTTAGCTGACATATTCACCAAACCCCTATGTGAATCAAGATTTGAAGAACTTAAGCATGAGCTAGGGTTAATTGAGCTGAGTAGACACTCAGAAGACTCAATTAATAGAGATGAAATGTGAAAAGATGAAAATAGAACAAGTCTCATGAATCATCCAAGTGAATCAGCCGTATCGGGAAGTCAGCTGTATCGAGTTAGCTGACAGCTGAGTCACTATATGGAAGGAGAGAAGAAGAGCTGAGTCATTTATGAGCTAAGTGACAAAAACGCAGTCGTTTTTAATAAGCGGGAATGTTTTTAAGGATGACGTCAGCGTAGTAATGACGGGTACAGTCAAAAGCTGCACAATAAGCATATGATTGGATATAAATGTTGTCGCATTAAATGCAAGCAATTAAATGCAATAAGGCGTGCTAAATCTGAGCCGTTGATCCTGATCAAAATTCAAAAACCAAAAACACGTCATTTCATAACCCTTATATACTCATTTTTTCAGTTTTCTCTCTCACATTTAAAAACTGTTCATCTTCAAGCATACGAAAGCCAACCTTTTCTCTCTCAAAACCCTACATGTTCTCAAAGCAAGTTTATCACGATTTAATCGGTAAAATTCTCTAGAAATGGCACCAAAGACTGATTTCGTCAAGTTATCAAAGCAAATCCACACAGGCTCATCAGTGGATTTCGAAGGTATGATTAAGCAGGGTTCGGATGCAACCCTTGTGAAGAAAATAGCAGATATGTTGGAAAAATCTGGGCTTAAGGCCTTTTGACGATAGAATACTCATACACCTACCTGGAAGAGGTGGCGCAGTTCTATGTGAATGCCGAGGTGCAGGATGAAGGGATTAAGTCCTCCGTCCACCGCAAGGACATCATGATCACTGCTAAAGACCTTGCAGAGCACTGCTTATTATCGTCGAAAGGTATGACGGAGATTTACGAAGCTGATGTGGACTTGGCTGCTGCATGGAAAGAAGTGGCCAAACCCGAGTGTGCTGCGAAAGTAGTCTACACAGCTGAAAAGAAATTGCTGAAGGACAACTATCACAAACTGATGGATGTCATCTCAAAATGCGTGGACATGAAGTTTGGAAGCTTCAATCAGCTGTCCAAGACTAAGCTGATCATCATGGCTGCGATCATGCAAGGGAAGAAAGTTAACTGGGCTGAGTTCGTATACAGCAGACTCTGCCAGAACGTTGTGAACAAGTCATTCAAGGAAGATGGATCCTTTGGAGGATCACTCGGCTATGGCCTAGTTATTGGCCGCTTGATGGATAGAAGGGCATTCCCCTTCAGCATGGAAAGTCTTTCCATGTCAACAAAAAGATGTTTAGGGCTAACCTTTCAGGAGCCCAGAAGAGAGCCCATGCGAAGAGGGCGAACACCAGTGAGGGGGAATCAGCTGACCCTGAGGAAATAGATGTTGTCTCCCCTCCGACGAAAAAAACTGCCCCTGCAGCTGCAAAGAAGATTGTTGCCCCTGCAGCAAAGACAAAAGACGCACCTGCCCCTGCAGTCGTGTCTCCTGCCCACGCAGCCGAGGTGGAGAAGGAACCCCAAATACCTTCTCCGACCATCAAAAAGAAGAGGACTGTCAAGCCTAGAAAGGCAGCTCCTCAGTGAAAGACGAAAGATGCACCGGCCCCCGCCGCCAAGGAAGCTGAGGAAGAAGTATCCGAACCAGAACTTCCTCTGGTAAGGACAAAAAGAATGAGAAGAATCACCAAGCTCTCGGATCTTGAGAAGACAAATAAGTCTCACTCACCGGAGAAAATCTCTCAAGCTCACAAGAAGTGCGATCTCGAGAAGTTGTTGATGAAACGCAGACCAAGTCTGCTGGCGGTCGGCGAGAGGGAAAAAAAAAGACCCGATTGTGGATAGAAACGACTAAGGAAGAAGAAGAAGCGGCGAGACAAAAAATCTCCTGATGAAAGAGTTGTGTCTCCTCCTGCCCCCGATGATGCTGAAGGAGCTAAGCAGCAGAGCATGTTGCCTTCCATTCTTGAAAAGGAAGGGCAACAAGAAGAGGATGAAAATGATGATGTCATAGTTATTTCTCCTGTGTACCCAGACATTCAGTGTCGTCTGCGTGAATGGCGTGCATGGAAGCTGAGTCGCTCGAGGGTACAGTTTGAATTTCCTAGGTTTAACCACCATGCTTCAGGTACTTGATGAAGATAACTACCTAGATATCTTGCATATCTTCAAGGAGAAAGAAAAGGAGAGATTATCAGAGGAAGCTAAAGCTCGTGAGAAAGCCAACATCTGTCCTTTCACTGGAACCAACAACCATACTCATCCTCACATTGACATGCTCTCAGGAAGTGATGAGGACATGGATCCTGCTACTGCAAAGGAATCGTTGGATATGCAGCAAGCCATGCAGGAATCCAGATTGATGCATGAGCAACAACTGAGGGAAGGACTGGAGAGTCTTCTAAATCTAAAGGAGATTGATCCGTTGGGAGTGGTACAACAGATTGCCCGCGATTATTGATGCAACCACTTCTCCAATTCACTCAGAGGATGGATCCAAGGGACTTGGCAATGACACTGGGAATTTGGGCACCTAAGTTGAGCCAACCCCTGTTGAAGGTGTCTTACCTCCTGGCCCCACAACTGAACACTCAATGGAACCAATCGGGAGTCCGGGAGCGAGTGACCCCTACATAAGTCACTCGGTGGTGCGCCAGGTGGGGGGAACTCACTCCACTGCAGCTAGGTCGGAGGATGCTGCAGATGACTCCACAATGCAGAAAGGAGGCGAAGTGGAGAAGGAAAAAGAAAAAGAACAACAGCAAGTTGTCATTGACGAAGCTCGGACAGTTGAGTCTGTCTCAGCTGAAGTACCAACATCTTTGCAGGCTGAGGACGCTGCTGATGCAGTCGAGGCACATGATGGATCTGCCCTGAGAGTTAACACTCTGGGCAATGAAAGTCTATCCAGGGAGTTGAGACTCCTGTGGATGCCACTGTAGAAGACCCTAAGACAGCTGCGTCTGTCGAAGGGAATGTACAAGGCCTTGCTGCAGTTGAGACTGCAGGAGGTAATGAAGGCCAAAGGGAGGTTGACACTTCCCTGGGTAAAGAGACGGAAATGCAGAACATCCCTCCTGTTCACATTGAAGAAACTGAGAAGGAGATAAGTGCTCTTCATGATTCCCAAGACAACCCTGACATATCATTTCTGGGATCTGAAGACGAAGCTGAGTCCACCCCTACTGCACAACAAAAAGACTCAGCTGAGGATGTTCTTCCAAGTACGAGTAAGCCAGATTTCAAAGTTGCTCGTCAAACATTCAATTTTGATGATGAGCCAAGCCCTCAAGTCTCATCATCTTCCGATGATGCTACTGATACGGCCGAGGAACAACAAACTCAAAAGGACAAACCAGTTGAGACCGAAGAAGCTGTTAAAACAGCTGAGGCTCAGCCAGCTGGGTCAACACTATCAAAGGCCCCAAATGAATCACGACCAATCTAAGCAGGCTTCTAGAGCTGCAGCAGAGACCACCTCGCGCACAATATCTCAAGTGCGAGACGATGCTTATGAAGAAGTATTTCTTTTTTTTTTGAGTCATTGTAGGTCCCAAGGGGTGTAAGAGTAAGGTTTAGAAGGGGGTTGAATAAACCTTACCAAATTTTCGATTTAGTCCTTTTAAATCTACTGAGTTGATTCTACACAAATTGTGTCCTTGATGGACAATCGAATTAGTCACTCAAGATAGTTAATCTCTCAAATGACTCAAATTTGTTGATGGAGTAACTCAAATTCAGTGACTATATTTTAACTCAACTGTGGTTTTATGTTCAATGGAAGACTTAACACCCTTAAGTTTGAATAAGCAAGATTTTAGAGCTTGATTTAGTACTTATAAATTATCAAGTGGATAGCAAATTTATCGTGAGATATAAGCGATTAAAATTGCAAGAATTAAAGTCTTTGAAATGTAAATGACACGATGAAATTTTTATAGAGGTTCAAGATGGGGTAATTCTTCTACTCCTCTCTTCTCCAACTCCTGGAGGAATCCACTAAGTAATGATCGGTTTACAAAGTGGTAACATGTCCGTATACAAGTCTTGATCACAACAAATGACTTGATCCTTAAGGACTCGATGCAGGAGAGGCCTTGATCACTCACCGTGGCTTCTCGACGACTCGGCTTCTTCTTCACAGGGCAGATGCCTTGCTACTACATCTCACTTGCTCAAGCTCTTTGGATTTGATCACGAAGCCCTCCAAAAGCTTAAGACTTGGCTCAACCTTGAACCTTCCTACAATCCTTCCTGGAATGTAGACCCCTTGTAATCAATAGTTTCCTCTTCAACTAATTGAAGTTCTCTTTCCTTCACAGGTGAGTGTTGGATTGATGTACTTCGTAATGTAGGCTTGAGGATTGAGAATGTTTCGGTTTTTCTGATGTGCTTGTATATCTCACGTGTGTTTCATACATGTATCCCTTTTTTCTCAAACAAACTCCTCAGCCTTTTATAGTGAACTTTCAAAAATTTGCCCGTTGAAGAGATAGGCTTATTTTTGAAAGTCACTTGCGATCGTTGGCTTGTCTTGTTGCGCTTCTTGGAATTGCCATTTTCTCGTATGAATTGTTCTTTCACCTTTTCGAGTTCGACACGGTGTAGTGCTTCCCATTGTTCATTCCTTTTGCACGCTTCGGGACTGAGCACTCCAAGAAAGGTGGTATGGAGATATTACTTGTTTAAGTAAATCTCTTGATTTACTCAGGCATTCTTTTCTGATTATCTCGACTTGATCGCTTTTCCTTGCTTTCCCCAGGTGACTTAGAGTCGCCTTCCAATCATGGATGACTCTTCACACTTCAACTTGAGACTTGGCTTTTCTTGAGTTGACTTGGACCGATGCTCCACTCACCGCATCTCACCGCTTCTTCATAGAGTTCCCGTCTACTCTTCTTTGCCATATTCAAATTGTTTCACAAACAAGGTCTTCCTTCCAAACTTGGTTGTCTTCTTGCATGTTATGGCGTAGTGACTTAACTCAACTTGGCCACTCTAATTTGTTACAATACATTTTACAAGAATTGGGGTGCCAACTTTCTATTCTAAGTTTTACATGGCATTCATCAAAATCTAAACAATAAAATTCCTAACAATTTCCCCCTTTTTGATGATGCCAAAACTTAAATCATTCAAAAATGCAAACAAAGAAAGATACATACGATAGTGTATTGACATAGAATGTATGCGCGAGAATAGATCTTTTATTGATCATATCATTCCTGTTCTTTTACACAATCACATTTACAAGGTGTATCGAGCACATATTTGTCTACACTGCAAAATAAAGAATTTATAGCTTTATTACGTACTTTACATTGTATGTATTTACATAATAAAATACATGAAGGGGTTGGACAAAGAACACTTCATCTCCTTCGTTGTCTCCTTCTTTCATCTTGATCAAGATCTTCTTCTCTCTTCTCTTTTTCTCGCCGTCAGTCACCGCTTTCTTTTCTTCTCATATGCCTTCCTGGCAGCCTTCATCTTTTCTTATTCTTTCCTGTCTCTCCCGCCATAGCCGAGTTTGTCTCTTGTTTTCTTCTTCTATTCTTTTTGCATACTCGGCGTTAGTTTTAGCCACTTTCAAATTTGCCACTTGGTCAAGCCCGGCAAAGAGATCCCTCCTTTCTTTCCTGGATCTACGTATTCAATATTCTTGGCGAGGCCTAGTCCAAGCTTCTTCCTCCACTATCGCTTCTTCCTCTACCTGGGGCGTATCAGACTTTGGGGTCTTTCTTCCCAATGAGTGACCAGTGACAGAGCGATCGCACGCTGTAGTCTTTGCTGTCGCCTTCTTCACATAACGTGAGACCCTTTTCCCGATAAGTCCCAAGCTTGAGCCATAGACATATTTGCAAAGTATCCTTCGATTCGAGCGTTTTGAATTCGTCAACGACGTGGCTCGTCCCAACATCCGAGATGGCATAAGTGTCTCTCGTCTCACCGGAATGCCTCCGTGTTCTTTTAAGATGTTCATGACTCGGGCATCCATTCTTCCTTCCATTTCCTTCATCCCCGCTTCAATTGTTTTTCTCTTTTCACCATAGATACAGAGTGTTGGAGTGGCAGAGTCACGGGGAGTTTCTTTCGCTTATAATGTCACCGACAGACCCCGTTGAGGGGTTTGTGCAATCATCAAGGTCATATCTTTTGATCCTTCCCCTCAGAGATTTTCCTTTCTTTTGTTTCAAAATTTCCTCAGTTGATTTTCCCTTCTCAAATTGCTTCCTTCTCACCCTTTTTTTTTTCACTTGATTTTCTTTGCTTTAAGTATTCCTCTTCCCCCTTTTTGGCATCATCAAAGGATAGAGGAACCCCGAGGAACATCTTTGGCAAGCATGAAGTCGAGCTCGCGGATAGTCGAAGTTCTGCTTCAAGTCTGCTGCGTTGTAAGCGGACGAATTCGATCGAGTAGCGTTGGATTCTCACAATCGGCTTCATCTCGGCCATGAGAAGGCTGAATTTTCTTGTCATGTGTTCTTCCAAACGTAGATCATTTGTATTTTGCTCACGCAGCTTTATCTCGGCGGTGTGAGCTTCATGCATATGCTCAATATGTTCTCTCAAACTTTTGTTTTTGCATCGGCATTTTCACTCTCCATACCAGCCTTGTTGAACAGCGTCTGAAGAATCGACTTGTTCCACGCGCATTGTTTGTTTCTTGTTGCCACCATTCCCTTATTCTCGATGTTATGCCTCTCAAGTCGGGTAAGGGTGGCATCTCTGTTGTCCGGGCGATATCCAAAGAGGCCTGATGCCTCTCCATCCGTTCAACCTCGGCAAATAGTGCCTTGAACACTTCTCGGACTTGATTCTTCATTGCGGTGATGGCCATACAAAGATCAAAGTCATAAGCGGTGGAACAATGGTATCCAAGAGAAAACGGAGCTGGTCTATGATAGCGTGCGCGTTCATTCTCTCGACTCTTCATGGAGTTCGGTACCTCCGGAGAAAACGGAAAAGATTCTACAAAAGTTTCATCACCGCCAACCGGGATCTGCTCAATGATGAGCGGTGCGCGTGAAGTTCTTTTGGGAATCGATCTCTGCGCACTTGAGGAGCCTTCGAGCCTGGATCTTTGGTTGGTTCACCGGGTTTTGTTGTGAAGTAGTCCCGGTTTGCTTGAGCCTCACTGCCTCTCAACAACCGTTGATCTCGGTTTCTTTGAGCCTTAGTCGTTCTTAACAACCTTCGTTGGTCTCAAATGATTTTCCAATTATGATCGTCCTCGGCCTTATCGATAAGCGTCATCGGACGATGATGAGATTTCCATTGGTGGCTCATCATCAAAGTTAAAGGTTTGACGAGTAGTCTTGGGATCGACTTACTCGTGCTTGGAACACCCGCAATGAGTCTTTTGGATTTGCACTCGGGATGACTCGCCTTCTTCTTCGCCTTCCGATCCCGAAAGGATACATCGATTATCCTGGGAATCATAAAGTGCGCTTATCTCCTTCTCGAGATGGGTCGATTATAGCGGAGGGATGTTCTCTACTTCACTTTCTTTACCCCCGGGAAGTCTCAACCTCCCGTGGCCTTCATTACCTCCAGGCAGTCTCTCTGCGGTGAGGCCTTGTCCTCCCTTTCGACAAAGATGTCACCCTTAGTGGTCTTCTCGCGGTGGCATCCATTGGAGTCTCAACCCCATGGATTGCACTTTCATCGCCAGTGTTAACTCCTGTGGCCGTTCCATCTCGTGCCTCGATCGCATCGCGCGTCATTAGCCTTCGAGCGATTGGCACCTCCGGTGAGACAGTCTCAATCGCCTGAGCTTCGTTGATGGCAACTTGCTGTTCTTCTTGTGTTTGTATTTTCTCTACTTCGCCTCCTTGATTCGTTGTGGAGTCATCTGCAAACATCCTCCGACCTTGCTGCAGTGGAGGGAGTTTCCCCGGTGGCGCACCACCGAGTGACTTGGAATGGGGTCACTCGTCTCCAAGCTCCCTACTGTTTCGATTGATTGTTCAGCCGTTGGGGCGGTGGTAACACACCTTCAATAGGGGTTGGCTCGACCGGGGTCCCCATTGTCCCGGTTTCATCGCCAGCTCCCTTATTGCCTTCTTCCGAGTGAGTGAGGGGAAGTGGTAGCAAAGAACAACATTGGCGATTTGTTGAACCACTCCCATTGGATCAATTTCACCGTGTTCGGAGGACTCTCCTGTCCCTCCATTAATCTTTGCTCGTGAAGGATTCTTGATTCTTGCAATGCTTGCTGCATTTGCAACTCTTCCGCGGCGTGCATTCTCCGATCCTCATCACCGCCGAGAAGACATCAAGGAGAGGATGTGTGTGTTCGGGTGCCGAGATAGGGCGGTGCTTGCCTTCTCACGTGCCTCGCCTTCCTCCTCACTTGCTTTTCTCTCTTCTTTTCCTTGTAAATCTGCGGGCAGGATATCTAAGCGATTGTCTTCATCAAGTCTTTGGGGGCACGATTTTTAGTCCAAGGAAATTTAGCAGCCTTCTTCTTCTTCTATAAACTCAAAGCCGTTGGAACTGTTCCTCGACTTACTCAACTTCCATTTCCTCCACTCACGCAGACGATTTTGGATGTCCGGGTAAGGTGGGGATAGGATCATTACATCACTATCTCTGCTTCTTGCAGTTCTTCTTGTGTTTCGGTTGTGTGAACTACAGTGTCTTCGGTTGCCTCTGCTGATCGCCTTCAAAGCAGACTTGGTCTGTTTCATCAACTATATCTGGAGACTCTACTTCTCCGGTAGTCTCCGATTTGTGCTAGCCGAGTAATCGACTCACCGGGTTTCTCCGATTGATCGCTTGACGATTCTTCTTCGTCTCTGGTTTGTACTGGGAATTTCTCGTTCGTAGATGTTGTCTTCGAGTCTTGTCTTGTTTGGGGGCCGTCTTTGTGTCTTTTTCGAGGAGCGGGCCGTCGTGGCTTCTCGCCTCTCCTCTTCTTGACGATCGGAGAAGGTATTTGTGAGTCCTTCTCGACCGGCTAACTGCAGGGCAGGAGACATGGTCGCCGGGCAGTGACTCTGCAGGGCGGGAGCATGTTTGGTTTTCTTTACTCATAGGGCGTGATCTTCTTAGCAATCGCAGGGCGGCTTTCTTCTTGGCCGGAGAGAAAACAGTATCTTCTTCGGGTCACCGATTCCCCCTCACCGTGTCGCTCTCTTGGCGTAAGCTCTCTTCGTGCGCGCTGAGAGGTTTGCTCTAAACATCATCTTGTTAACATGGAATGCCTTCCCATGTCTAAGAGGGACTTTCACTTTCACCCCAATAGCCGGCCAATCACTGGCCATATCCTGGGATCCTCCAAATGAACCATCTTCTTTGAAGGACTTGTTCCCCATGTTCGGGCAGAGTCTCTGTAGACAAACTCAGCCCGATTTATCTTCTTTTCTTCGATGATTGCAGCCATTACAATCGGCTTTGCCTTTTTGACAGTTGGTCAAAGTCGCCAAACTTGATGTCGATACATTTGGCAACTATGTCCAACACTTGTGATAGTCCTCCTTCAAAGTCTCTTGTTTGTCAAAAACACAATTTTATCAAGAAAGTCAGGCTTGGCTATTTCTTTCCAAGCTTCACCAGGTTTACATCAACTTCGTTAATCTCGATGCTCCTTCCTTCCGGGTAGTGAGCGGTGGTCACCAAATCCTTGCGGTGATAGTCACCGCTTTCCGTGAATGATGACTTGATTCCTTCATCGTGAATCTCAAAGCATTCACGAGAATTGTGCGACTTCCTCCACATATGTCATCGGGTATTCTAACGCCGAAACGGTTTCGAATCGACGTTTCTAACTTTTCAGCGATTTTCTTCACTAGGGTGTCGTCGGACCCACTGTTTCATCATTCTCGTCGAAATCCACCGTGAGAGCCGTGGGATTTGCTTTCCTAACTTGGTAAAGTCATAAGTTGGTGCCATTTCTCGGATTATTTCAAAGAAAAACTCGAAAAAATGATTTGAAGATTGATAGGGTTTCGAGATTTTTGCCTTTGCTTTTGAGAGAAAGAGATGAACAGCTTTTAGAAGTGTGAGAGAGAAACGGACGAAAATGGTTTAAATATGGTTTATGAAAGGACGTGCGGGTGGTTTTTGAATTGTGATCGAAATCAACGGCTTGATTTCGTGACGCCTATTGAGCATTTCATGTCTCGTATTTAATGCGGCAAAGATTTATATCCAATCATAAGCTTGGTGTGCGCTTTATGTCCGTACATGTTGGACCTCTAGCGCTACTCGGATTGACGATCGTCCCCACAAACCAACACGAGTCTTTTCTAGCGCTTTGTCCTCACTCACGCCGCACTCGGAGAACTTCCCAGGGGGTCACCCATCTCATGTCTACTCCCGTGCCAAGCACGCTTAACCTCGTAGTTTCTATGTAATGGACACCGAGAAAGAAGATGCATCTGTTGGTATAGGTAGTCCAAATCATATCCTTTAAGCTATCCCTAACTATGCAATCCAGCGCTCACGAGTTCGAATCGCGGGCCGCGCCTGCGCCTCTTTTTTTAAGCCCATTGCAGTGGCAGATCTTTGGACCAAATCCCAACAAGACATCATCATCATTATGACGACGTATTCCTTAAAACATTCCCGCTTAGTCAAAACGACAAATTTTGTCACTTTGCTCATAAGTTATTCAAATTTTATCCCTTAGTCGATTTAACTCTACTTCTCACAGCTTCTCTTAGTGACTCAGCTATCACCGACTTCGTAATCGTTTTTCCGACACAAAACTTGATTTCTCGAATGATTTCTTTTCAAACTCTTTTTACCCCTTTTCTGCTCCATTTCTCTTCTTTGATTCGTCTGAGTGTCACCACCAATTAACCCCAACTCATGTTTGAGTTCTTCAAATCTTGACTCACATAATGGTTTTGTGAAGATGTCATCTAGTTGTTTATCGGTTGAGATATATTCCAGGATTATGTCCTTCTTTTCAACATGATCTCTTATGAAGTGATATCGACATCAATGTGCTTTGTTCTTGAATGCAACACAGGATTTTGAGTAATTGCAATTGCACTTGTGTTATCACACATGATTGGAATTTCTTTTTCCTCAATTTCATAGTCTCTCACCTTTGTCTCATCCATAGGACTTGGGCACAACAAATGCCCGCAACTATGTATTCTCACCACCAGAGGTGGCTATTGAGTTTTGCTTCTTGCTAAACCAGAAATCACTGTTTCTAAAGATTTGACATGTGCCTCAAGTGCTCTTCCTATCAACTCGCATCCAAGATAGTCGAAATCGAATAGCCAATTAGCTTGAATCCACCTTCCTTTGATACCATAGGCCTACTTCTTGGCTTCCTTTCAAGTATCTCAATATTCTCTTTCTTTCGCCGTCATATGGCTCTCTTTTGGAGCAGATTGAAATCTTGCACATACACCTACGGCAAAGGTGATGTCCGCCCGCTTTGTGAGATAGAGCAATGATCCAATAAGTGCTATGTATCTTGTTTGATCTACTGTGCTTGCCATCCGCATCCATGTCCATTTTGACCGATGTGTTCATTGGTATTTTTACGAAGACTTCTCTTTCATACCAAATTTTTTCAATAAATCTTTGGTGTATTTTGTTTGACTTATGAAGGTTCCATCCTTCACTTGCTTTACTTGGAGTCCAAGGAAGAATGTCGGCTCTCCCATCATGCTCATTTCAAATTTACTTTGCATGAGGTTTGAAAATTTTTCACACAAACTCTTTGTTAGTGGATCCAAAAATGATGTCATCCACATATATTTGAACAAGCAAAGATACTCCTTTTGTCTTGAATTCTGAAAAGTGTTCTATCTACTTTTCCTTTTGTGAATCCATTTTCGCTAGGAATTGTGACAAGGTGTCATACCATGCTCCGGGTGCCTGTTTCAATCCATACAGGGCTTTCTTGAGTTTGTATACCTTGTCTCCAAGAGTCTTCTCTCAAATCCTGGAGGTTGTTCAACATACACTTCTTCTTCCAATAAACCATTTAGGAATGCACTTTTTACATCCATCTGATATGCAATGAAATTCTTATGAGCCGCATAGGCAAGAAACATCCTTATAGCTTCCAATCTTGCTACAGGGGCAAATGTTTCATCAAAATCTATCCCTTCTTCTTGCAATATCCTTTGGCTACTAGTCTTGCTTTGTTTCTTACCACGAGCCTTCCTCGTTCATTTTATTTCGAATACCCATTTGGTGCTAATAACATTTTGATGTATGGGTCTTTGCACTAATTCCCATACTTTATTTCTCTCAAACCGATTCAACTCTTCTTGCATAGCTTGAATCCAATGTGTGTCGAATGCTTGGGACACATCTTTGGGCTCTATTTATGATGAAGCATGTGAACATGGCTTCTTGTTGAGTTCGATCTTGTTTTGACACCTTCTCTTATATCTCCAATGACAAGTTCTCGTGGATGGTCTCTCGGCCATCTTACATCAAAGTTGGAGTAAGTTAGCTGGATTGATCGACTTGCGATTGTGTTCTTTGTGGGTCGCTCTCTCTATCACTTAGCCGCAAATTTTCCACTGTTTTGAGATTCAAATATCTCATCTTCTTCTCGAATTGATAATTCCAAATTTGGCTTGAAAGATAGGGACTCTTCTCGTATGGTTGGATGATTCACTTATCACCGACTCTACAATGTCTTCTCCATTTACATTTGGCTCATCGAATACTACATGAATGGATTCTTCAGAACCATAGTTCTTTTGTTGAGTATTCTCAGAAGCTTTGCTTTCACCGAGTATCCTAAGAAGATACCTTCATCAGCTTTTAGCATCAAAGGCCTTTAGGTTGTCTTTGCCATTGTTGTGGATGAAGCATTTACATCCAAATATTCTCAAATATGCAACACTTGGTTTTCTTCCACCCGGATCTCATAGGAGTCTTTGTCACCGCCTGCTTATCATACATCTGTTTTTGGGTGTAGCAAGTCGTGTTGATTTGATTGCTTCACCCAAAATCTTTTTTAGGTAACCCCCGCTTGCTAACATGGTCCTTGCCGCTTCTTTGAGGGTTCTATTCCTTCTTTCTCGCAACTCCATTCTCATTGGGAGTCCTTGCTCAGCGATAGTTCATGACCAATACCATTCTCAATACAATACTCGAGTTATTATTCCATTGACAAACTCGGTTCCTCTATCTCGATCTTATTTTGATAATGGTTTGACTCTTCTCATTTTGAATCCTCTTCATCGATTGTGGTAGTTTTTGTAGAGTTTCTTTCTTCTTGCACATGAATATTGTCCATGTATATCTTGAGTAGTCATCTACTATCACCAAGGTGTATTTCTTTCCACTTATGCTTTGGCCGGTTCCACTGGCCAAATAGATCCATGTGAAGCGGATGTAATATTCTTGTTGAGGATGGGCATGTCTTTTCTTTGAATGACGATTTGACTTGCTTTCCCTTCTCCGACATGCATCACATATACTCTCCTTCTTGTATATCGAGTCCGGAAGTCCTTCTACAAGTTGACTTCTTGCTAGCTTGTTAATTATTTTGAAATTCAGGTGACTCACTTTTTGTGCCACAACCAAACTTGATTCAAATGTGCTTTTTGCTAGTAGACAGTGCATCGGGTGTTGCGTTGACCAATCCACTACATACATATTTTTTTGTCTACATCCTTGCAAAGACAACTTCATTTGATTCAATATCTTTGATTTGGCATATACCCATGTTGAATCCAACGTTGTAACCCTTGTCACAGAGCCGATCGATGCTCGCAAGTTGAAGTTGAGTCCTTCAACATATGCAACATCTGTGATTTCTAATCCATTCCTCTTGATGGTTCCAATGCCTCTTATTTCACCAGAGCTTCATTTCTCCAAATATGACTTTTGCTCCTTTGACTTCCTTGAATTTTGACAGATTTCTCTTATTTCTCGTCATATGTCCGGGAATGACCACTATCCATGTACCAGGTTCCTTGGCACTCGCTTGTTCCTTGAACCCGCAATCAAGGAAATTAAGTTTTAGGTACCCATACTTGTCCGGGTCCCGAGGGGTTAGAATTGTAAGATGATCCAACCAACCTATAGCCAAATGATTTGACTCTAAGGGGTTGCCATCTATCGCTGCCATAATCATAATTAATCCTGGCAAATTGCTTGGGGATTCTAGGTTCATACAAATTGTCTATTTTGTCTCAGTATGCATGCATATGTGTTTTAGCAATTGCCTTCCTTGGGTAATTGTGGTGTTTTTGAGTGTAGTGCCTAGGTGCATATGTGTGTTGATGAAAGCTCTTATGCTTTTGGAATGGCCTTTGCGAGTTCTGTGCCTTTGCCATTTGGGCTTATATTCCATAAGTCCGTGGCCGATAGTTCACATTATTCCAATCACTTGGCTTGGATATTTTCTACCATTCCCATCATATGTATTTCTTTTTTTATGGGTTTTCTGGGATTTTTGGTAGCTCTGCTTCCTTTTTACTGAGTATTTTCGTTAGGAGTTTGGCTTTGAGGACTCGGCCAATCTCTTCTCACTGCCCTTTCAAAGACACTCAACTGGCAATTTTCCTTTTCCTTTGTAACCAAGGCCGCTTTGTTTGTTATTGTGCTTTGAGTGAATGTGTGTGCAACATTTAGAGTTTTGGATTTTTCGGACTCTTCATGACTTGAAGATCCTTTTTCCAAAATTACTTTTGAGGTTTGACATAGCACAGAGGAATTAAATCCTAAGCCTGTCTTGTCTCCACATTCTCTTTGACTCATGATAAGATCATCCAATGATTTAGATGCCTTAGTGAATGAGGCAATAACATTCTTGAGGTCATTCTCCTCTTTTCTATAGCAAAGCAATTTCTCGCTACTAATTTAGCATTTTCAGCTTTTTAAACTTTCATTCTCATCAGCTATTTGACTTAGAGTACTCAGCTCCTTAGTCAGCTTTGAGTTTTGACTTTTGAGTAGGCTGTTTTCCTCATTCAATAGTGTGTGTGAGGATTTAATGTATTCAAAATCTTTCATCATTTTGCCTAATGAATCATAAAGATCGATGGGTGATGAAGTGTGTGTGTCACGATCACTATCACTAGTGTCCGAGTTTGTTGAGTTAGATTGTACCTCATCTTCTTGATCTTGTTCTTTGGCCATCAAGCGGTCATCAAGGCTTCTTCTTCGTAGTCACTTGAGTAGTCGGCTTCATTGCTCTCGAATCACCGTCTCTCTTGGTTGTTTCAAAGCAGATCTCGGCACCATCATTGCCTTTTTCTTTTTTTTCTTGTCTTCTTTCTCTCAAGATCTTCCTTTCTTCTTCATCCCCGTACTTGTTGACTACGAGGATATGGACAATCAATGGCATAGTGACCTGGTTGTCTACGCCAACATAGATACTCAACCTTTTGATCGCTCTTTCCATTCTTGGATTGTCGGCCCTTTGATACTCAACTTTTTGATGATCCGTTCTCTTGGTTGGCCTATCATCCCTTGATTTGGAGGAGCCGAGTGTCTTCCTCGAAGATTCACCCTTTCTCTCTTGTAGTTCTTATTAAAGAACTTGTTAAATCTTTTAACCATCGTGGCTATTTCTTCGGGTCAATGACTTCTTTGACCTCACTCTCTTCCCATCTTTAACAATTAGAGCGTTTTTGGGTACAAACTTGTCTCTTCCTGGTCTTTTCTTCTCACTCAAACTCGTAGGCTTTGAGGTCCGAGAATAACTCATGGTTGGATGTCTTTGATAGGTCCATGGAATGTCTCGCCATGACCTTCATTTCCCATTCACCGAAGACTTTTTAGGATCTTCATACACATTTCTTCTGTATATTCCTTTCCAAGTGCATGCAGCTCATTTGTGATTTCGTGAACCGAGCGTCTAGTTGATCCGGGTTCTCTCCCGAGATCATTTTGAAGTTCTCAAATTTCACGTACGGCCACCGATAGTTTGTTTTCTTTGATTTGCTCGAGCCTTCACAAATCAATGTCGGCTTTTCCCGATTTTTTTAGCCGTTTTGCATGATTTGACTTTGTTGAACATGGCTTTGTCCAGGTTCTGTAGAGGATGTCCTTGGCTACATTGTCCATGATTTGACATGCTCTCAGGAAGTGATGAGGACATGGATCCTGCTACTGCAAAGGAATCGTTGGATATGCAGCAAGCCATGCAGGAATCCAGATTGATGCATGAGCAACAACTGAGGGAAGGACCTGGAGAGTCTTCTAAATCTAAGCTGGAGATTGATCTGTTGGGAGTGGTACAACAGATTGCCACAGTTATTGATGCAACCACTTCTCCAATTCACTCAGAGGATGGATCCAAGGGACTTGGCAATGACACTGGGAATTTGGGCACCTAAGTTGAGCCAACCCCTGTTGAAGGTGTCTTACCTCCTGGCCCCACAGCTGAACACTCAATGGAAACAATCGGGAGTCTGGAGCAGAGTGACCCCTACATAAGTCACTCAGCTGGTGCGCCAGCTGAGGGGGAAACTCACTCCACTGCAGCTAGGTCGGAGGATGCTGCAGATGACTCCACAATGCAGAAAGGAGGCGAAGTGGAGAAGGAAAAAGAAAAAGAACAACAGCAAGTTGTCATTGACGAAGCTCGGACAGTTGAGTCTGCTCTCACCAAGTACCAACATCTTTGCGGTGAGGACGCCGCGATGCGGTCGAGGCACATGATGGATCTCGCCCGAGAGTTAACACTGGGCAATGAAAGTCTATCCAGGAGTTGAGACTCCTGTGGATGCCATCAGAAGACCCTAAGACAACAAGTGCAGCCGAAGGGAATGTACAGGCCTTGCTGCATTGAGACTGCGGGAGGTAATGAAGGCCAAAGGGAGGTTGACACTTCCCTGGGTAAAGAGACGGAAATGCAGAACATCCCTCCTGTTCACATTGAAGAAACTGAGAAGGAGATAAGTGCTCTTCATGATTCCCAAGACAACCCTGACATATCATTTCTGGGATCTGAAGACGAAGCTGAGTCCACCCCTACTGCACAACAAAAAGACTCAGCTGAGGATGTTCTTCCAAGTACGAGTAAGCCAGATTTCAAAGTTGCTCGTCAAACATTCAATTTTGATGATGAGCCAAGCCCTCAAGTCTCATCATCTTCCGATGATGCTACTGATACGGCCGAGGAACAACAAACTCAAAGGACAAACCACCGAGACCGAAGAAGGCATTAAAACAAATGAGGCTCGGCCAATGGGTCAACACTATCAAAGGCCCCAAATCACGATCAATCACGCAGGCTTCTAGAGTCAGCAGAGACCACCTCGCGCACAATATCTCAAGTGCGAGACGATGCTTATGAAGAAGTATTTCTTTTTTTTCGTGAGCTGTTGTAGGTCCCAAGGGGTGTAAGAGTAAGGTTTAGAAGGGGGGGTTGAATAAACCTTACCAAATTTTCGATTTAGTCCTTTTAAATCTACAGAGTTGATTCTACACAAATGTGTCCTTGATGGATAATCGAATTAGTCACTCAAGAGAGTTAATCTCTCAACGCATCACCGAGCCGTTGATGGAGTAACTCACTTTGCTGACTATATTTTAACTCAACTTGTGGTTTTATGTTCAAATGGAAGACTTAACACCCTTAAGTTTGAATAAGCAAGATTTTAGAGCTTGATTTAGTACTTATAAATTATCAAGTGGATAGCAAATTTATCAGCAGATATAAGCGATTAAAATTGCAAGAATTAAAGTCTTGAAATGTAAATGACACGATGAAATTTTTATAGAGGTTCGAAGATGGGGTAATTCTTCTACTCCTCTCTTCTCCAACTCCCCGGAGGAATCCACTAAGTAATGATCGGTTTACAAAGTGGTAACAGTCCGGATACAAGTCTTGATCACAACAAATGACTTGATCCTTAAGGACTCGATCCGGAGAGGCCTTGATCACTCACCGTGGCTTCTCGTACGACTCGGCTTCTTCACAGGCGTATGCCTTGCTACTACATCTCACTTGCTCAAGCTCTTTGGATTTGATCACGAAGCCCTCCAAAAGCTTAAGACTTGCTCAACCTTGAACCTTCCTACAATCCTTCCCGGAATGTAGACCCCTTGTAATCAATAGTTTCCTCTTCAACTAATTGAAGTTCTCTTTCCTTCACAGTGAGTGTTGGATTGATGTACTTCGTAATGTAGGCTTGAGGATTGAGAATGTTTCGGTTTTTCCGATGTGCTTGTATATCTCACGTGTGTTTCATACATGTATCCCCTTTTCTCAAACAAACTCCTCGGCCTTTTATAGTGAACTTTCAAAAATTTGCCCGTTGAAGAGATAGGCTTATTTTTGAAAGTCACTTGCGTCGTTGGCTTGTCTTGTTGCGATTCTTGGAATTGCCATTTTCTCGTATGAATTGTTCTTTCACCTTTTGAGTTCGACACGGTGTAGTGCTTCCCATTGGTTCATTCCTTTTGCACACTTCGGGGACCGAGCACTCCAAGAAAGGTGGTATGGAGATATTACTTGTTTAAGTAAATCTCTTGATTTACGTGGCAACGGTTCTTTTACGCTATCTCGACTTGATCGCTTTTCCTTGCTTTCCCCGTGTGACTTAGAGTCGGCTTCCAATCATTGGATGACTCTTCCACACTTCAACTTGAGACTTGGCTTTTCTTGAGTTGACTTGATCGATGCTCCACTCACCGCATCTCACCGCTTCTTGATAGAGTTCCCGTCTACTCTTCTTTGCCATATTCAAATTTGTTTCACGGCAAGGTCTTCCTTCCGGTCTTGGTTTGTCTTCTTGCATGTTATGGCGTAGGCCGACTTAACTCGGCCTTGGCGGCTCTAATTTGTTACAATACATTTTACACAAGAATTGAATTGGGTGCCAACTTTCTATTCTATGTTTTACATGGCATTCATCAAAATCTAAACAATAAAATTCCTAACAGTTGCCCATGCTCGAAGAAGAGACTGCAAGAGAACATAAGCTCTACGTCATCTAAGAAGATCCCGTAATTCCTACTGATTCGATTGTGCGAGTTGATTTCAATTTTGATGCGAGTGGCGACAACCGACTCAAGTCGAGGCCGAGATGCGTGAAATCTTCAAGAAGATCTGTGAAGAGATTGAGAAGATTGAACGGCACCAAGCCTCTCTTGACATGCACCTGGACAATGGAGATGCCACTCTCACAGCAGATTTGAGAGGAGTGGTGGTCAGAATAAGGGAATGGTCTCAACAGCAGAGTGCCATGCGTCTCAAGCAGGTTCGCTACTTCAAGGCACTATACAACCGAATCTTTGATCCGGAGTCCGACAATGCGACATGAAGGCAAGGATGCAGACCTATATGGAGAGATTCCATGCCTCCCATACAACTGAGATGGAATTGCTGCGTGAATTTCATCGCAAAGAACTTCTGCGCGTAGAGGAGAATATGAATGCCAAATTCCTTCTTATGGCTTAAATGAAACTGGTGGCAGCTGAGTCCAAAGCCACCCACTCAGAGTTTCAAATAGCATACTCCGTAGCCGACTCAAGCGACCACCATCACCGACCGGACTTCATGCTTGCTTGGGATGTTTCCGGGGTTTTCTCTCTTGATGATGCCAAAAAGGGGGAAGAGGAATACCAAAAGAGTTTGTAGGAGACAACCGCTGTAGAAAAGACAGATGTAGTTGTTGAGAAGAGGAAAAAAAGGGAAAAGCTGTTGAGGGGAAAAGGTCAAAGGATGTGACCTTAATGCTTGCTGAAACCCCTCAGCAAGGTCATGTCACAGCCAGCATAATCAGCAAACTTCATGTAACTCTGCCACTCTATCACTCTGTTGTGCCCAAGAAAAAGATTATAGAAGCAGAGATGGAGGATTTTGACAAGAGAACGGATGTCTGTGTTGAAGAAATGTTGAAATAATTTGGAGGCATTCCGGAAAAAAGATCTGATGCCATTCCGGATGACGGACAAGAGCCAAGATCTCATTGAAGAATTCAAAACGCCGAGTCCGAAGGATATTTCAAAAACATGTCCATAGCCCAAGCCTGGGTCTTGTACTGGGAAAAAGGTCTGAAGCTGTGCGAAGAAGCTGACAAGCAGCAGACTACTAGCAGTCACTCTGTTGGTCACTCTGCTGGTAAGAAGAAGACTCTGGTACAATATACGCCCAGAAAAGAAGGAAGAAGTGGTGGAGGTGGAGGCTTTATACCTATACCTCTACTCAAAAACATTGAATATGTAGATCCAGGCAAGAAAGGAATGATCTGTTGGTGGATATGATGCTATAGCCAATCTGGAAGTGGAGAGGAAAAATGTTGATTATGTCAAGAGAATCGAAGAAGAAAACAAGAGGCAAACTCAGCTGTGGAAAGAAAGACATGAAAGAAAAAAAAAAGATGAAGTTGCCAAGAGAGCCTACGAGAAGAAGAAGGCAGCTGAAGAAGAAAAGAAGAGAAAGAGAGCTGACAAAGACAGAGCTGAAGAAGAAAGAAGGAGGCAGCAAAGACGATAAAGTGTTGCTGCTAACCCCTTCATGTATTTCACATTTGTAAATGCATATGTATGTAAGTCTTCTGTACATTTAATAAAAAATCTGTATTTTGCGTAGATATAGTATATGCTCTGATTGCTCTGATACACATTGTAAACAGCTGTGTAAAGAACAAGAATGATATGATCAATAAAACGATCTATTCAACACATACATTCTTTGTTTCTGCATTGTCTATATGTATCTGTGCTGTTTACATTTTACTTAATTTTGTTAAGTTTTGGCATCATCAAAAAGGGGGAAATTGTTGGGAAATTTATTGCGTATATTTTGATGAATGCCATGTAAAACTTGGACTAGAAAGTTGGCACCCCATTTTCCTTCTAATTCTTATTGTAATAGATAGGGCTGTATAAGTTGAGTCAAGTCAGCTATGCCTGGAAATGCAAGAAGTCAACTGAAGATGTGAAGTGAAGACTCCGCTGAGGAACAACTGAGTATGGCCAAGAAAGAAGACCAAGGCTCGACTGAAGGAGTATCGGTTGTGAGACAGCTGTGAGAAAAGTCAGTTAAGTCAACTCAAGAAGCCAAGTCAAGTTGAAGTGACAGATGAGTCTTTTAATCATTGGAGCAGACTCAAGTCACCTGGGGAAAAGGCAACTGCAAAGATGAGTTAAGTGAAAAGAATCCGTTGCACAAAAGTCAAGAACATTACTTAAACAAGCAATACTTCCATGTTGCCATGTCTTAAAGTGCTCAGTCCCAGAAGCGTGCAAAAGGAATAAACCAATGGGAAGCACTGCACCTCGTGCCAGAACCGAAAAGCTGGACATTCATTTAATACTAGGAAAGGTCTACATCTCAAGATTGAAGACCAAGAAAAGACAAGCCAACGAACACAAGTGACTTTTGAAAATCAGCCTATCTCTTCAACGGGCAGATTTTTGAAAGTTCACTATAAAGCTGAGGAATCACTTTGAGAAAAGGTTACCTTGCATACTTGAGATAACGAGCATTATTCATACTGTAACCTTCAAGATATTCTCAAATTATCAAAGCAAAATCCTCAAACCTAAATCTCGAAGGAAATCGATCCAACACTAAGCTGTGAAGGAAAGACAACTTCAAACTGTTGAAGATGAATCTTTTGAAGAAGTAAAAGGGGTCTACTTTCCAAGGAGGATTGTATAAAGGTTCAAGGTCGAACCAATCTTAAGTTATTGGAGGGCTTCGTGATCAAATTCAAGAAGCTTGAGAAAGTGAGCTGAAGTAGCAAGGCAACCGCCCTGTGAAGAAGTTGAGTCGGACGAGAAGCCAGCTGAGTGATCAAGGCATCTCCAGACTGAGTCCCAAAGGAGCAAGTCAGCTGTGTGACCAAGACTTGTATCTGGACTGATAACCACTTTGTAAATCGATCATTACCTAGTGGATTCCTCCAGGAGTTAGAGAAGAGAGGAGTCAAAGAATTACCCCATCTTCGAACCTCTATAAAAATTATTGTGTCATTTACATTTTAGCATTTTATTTCTGCATATCACTTTATATCTGCTGATAATTTGCTATCCAACTGATAAGTAACTAAGTGCTAAAATCAAGTGTTTAAAACAAATCAAATCAAATTTCAAGGGTGTTAAGTCTTCCGCTGAAAATCTCATCACAGCCAAGTTAAGGTTTAGACTAAACAGCTCAATCGAGTCTGTTGAGTTGCTCACTCTGCTGGTTAACTAACTTAGTTGTCTCACAAGGACTTAGTTGTGTATTTAACTCTGTAATACTTTAAAAGGACTAAAATTGAAAAGTTAGTAAGGTTTATTCAACCCCCCTTCTAAACCTTACTAACACCCATTGGGACCTACATAATATCTAAGAAAACATATGCAATGCTTCCTTGAAGTAGACAGTAAGGTCTCACACGTGCAACATGAGACATTGGCATGCATGAATCATTTGACAAAATTTACGCCAAGGGAGATTGAGATAATCAATTGTTGGAAAACCCCCTGGTTCAAAAAATGAATTGCTTGACCGTGCAGAGAAGCACTTAAGGACGGATGAGCTTACTGGCCTAGAAATAGGTTCCACGAGGTTATCTTGAGAAGAAGATAAGACTAGTCTCAGGAAAAGAGAAATAAAGAAGTTTGATAGGAGGTTCACTCCGCTAAATGCACCCCGCATTGAGGTGCTTGCGACAGTCTAAAGGTAAGGAATCCTTGTGCCACCAAGAAAATGAAGGATAACCCAATGAGAGCTTCGGCAAATGCCTATTACTATTTCTGTCACATCAAGGATAAATACTATGGAGAATCGATTTTCAGCATTAGTCTAAGATAGAAAGACTTATGCATAGATGATAATGAAAGAATACATAAACTAATGCCCATAGGTAGATCACTCAAGACTAGTTATGGATGCATATTCATGCAAGACCACCCACTTAAACTCCAAGGCTAGAATAAAAGGTAAGACTCAAAAATTGTAGGAGCAATCGATAACATTGAGGATAAATTCATGGCTATTACACTTTGAGCTTACATGACTACCAGGTCAAATCCCTTCCAGAGAGTAGAGCCTATGATACGTAGAATGCAATGGCCAGTGTTGCCCGCAGTAAAACCAAGTGATGTCCTCTCCACTCAACTGGATAAGTGATTAGCCATTTGATGGCTCCATCCTTTATAAGTATAACTTAGCTTTGAATAATTATCCGCTAGGCACAACAATTTATTTTATTAACCTCAACATTTAGAATTATCTTTAGGATAATATTTGCCTTCACTTCTTTTGAATAATTGTGAATTTTTGTCATTATCCCCTATCTAGAAATCACTCTCTGTTACTATTTATCTTGATCGAATGAATGATAGTCTGAACCAACGCAGAAATTCTAATACCCATAAGTGGTAATGTTGCGTGTTGCCTCCAGTGAAATTCTTAGTCCTATTAGAGGCAATGCTACACATTGACTTGCGTGAACCTCAAAGTCTTGTAAGCGGTAATGTTGTGCATTTTCCTAAGTGAAGCTTAAAGTCCTGTAAACGATAACCTTACGTGTTAGTCTAGGTAAAACTCAAAGTATGTAAGCGGTAATGCTATGTGATGTCCTATGCAATTTGAAATCTTGTAAGTGGTAATGTTGTGCGATGCCCTATGCAAACTGTAAGTCTAATAAGTGGAAACACATTACCGCTAGTAAAAGAATTCTAAATATTGCAACTAGAGATACAATTTGAAAGGTCTAGCCAAATAAGCTAGTTATTAAACTCCTCTCTTCAAGACAACGAAGAAAAATTCCTAACATTTGTTAGGGATACATCATGATGAGTTCCCACAGAGACAACAACACCAACCCAAAAATCTCAGAAGGATGAAATATTCTAATCTTGCAACATCCAAATGAAGAGTTCCCACAGAGACAACACCACCAACCCAAAAATCTCAGAAGGATGAAATATTCTAACATGCGAGATTAATACAATTTCTCAAAAGGCAATGGAGAAGGAGTCATCCTGGAAGACTCAAAGAATAATCATCATGGAAGACTCGGAAAGCCTTTCTCTCCAAAATAGAAAACCATAAAGAAGTACATACTCCTTTAAGGAGAGCATTTAGAAGAGCCTTATATTCACTAAGATTTAGGGGGTTAGGTTATTGATCGTCTATCAAAACATAGATTCTACAAAGGCCTAAAGAAAGGGCCTACATTTAGGTGCAATAAAATATATAGGTTCATCATGGAACAAGTATCGCACAGAGAAAGTAAAAATCTAAAAACCCAAGTAAAATAATCGGTCGAGCGAAGACAGCTGATTCACTTATGTCATCAACTGACCTTCTTGGTAGCACGCTCGTTCTATGTGTTCGGTCGTGCCCCTCGACTGGCCTTAAAAAGAAGTTGCATCTTTTTGGCATGGGTAGTACTATCAAATCTCTAAAGCGTTTCTTTAACTATACAGTCCCATTCATGTACAATATCAATATCTCCTCTTTATTTGGGTGTGTGATTGATTCATTCATATTTTTCTCCGCCTAGAAGTCTGCTAGAAGACACTTTTTGTGCCTCTCTTGCATCAATAATCACTCACCGTCTTCTTCGGCCTCGAGCATCATATTGCCACCGACTTCGGCATGATTCATCCCCGAAGCACAACATACTAGAAGAGGTCCCGCTTGGATACATTTATAATGACCAGTCTCACCTCTGCATAGTCTCAAGATCTCCTAATCTTCGGGTGTGTGATTGGTTCATTCATGTTTCTATTTGCCTAAAAGCTTGCCAGGAGCCGCTTTTTGCCCTTGTCTTTCTTGTATCGACGATCATTCCCCATCTTCTTCGGTCCCTATCATCACTTGTCCACCATCTTCTATTTAGTTTGTCATTGAACCACAACATACTCGGAGATGTCCCATTCTGGTACTATTTGTAATGATCAATCCCACACCTGCATAGTCTCAGGGTGTCATGATATACGGGTGTGGGATTGGTTCATTCATATTTTCCTTTATCAAGAAGTTTGTCAGAGCTGCCCCTTGTTTGTGTCTCTCTTACACCATCAATCATTACACGCCTTCTACTCCAAAATGATAGTTCATCTCTTATTTCACAGCGCGAACGATTGTTACGTGTATAAAAATTATCATATTAAAAATCCATAATTTATAATTGAAAATTAGTATGATAATTTTATACACGTGACAATCATCACTGCGATTGAATAGAAGATGAAACATCATTTTGAGCTAGAAAATCTCATCTGTTAGAAAAATAGGGTAATGAGATACTACCCAATTGGGTTGTACCTAACTACACTGCGATTTTGCCATGTTTCCTAATACGACATATGCATGTATTTTCTTTTTCAAAAACGAAAAGCTCTATGAGCGTGATTATTTCCTAATTATTGACAAGATGCTGAAATTAAGGCCCATTTGATTATTTTGTGTCTGTGTTTGGAAAAACTGTCCATAATTTGGAAAGTCCAATTTCCCAGAAAGTTTCTAGATGTGCATAAGGGTTTCTAACCTCTCCGAACTTTATTTTAATGAGTGAGTTTTAGTTTCTCTTTTTTTGGATTTTCTTTTATTTGTTAACTCATTTATTTTGATTGATAAAATGTTGTGTGTTTTAACTTGATAATTTGTTCTCACAAGTCTCATTTATATGAATATCTGGTTGCTCCCAAAAAACGTCCTCCTCTTGCCGATCAACTTCCAAGCTGAACTCCTCCGCGAAACCTGCACAAGGGGGGCCGGAGGGGGGCTCCGGTGTACCCTCTCCGATGCTTAAGTCAGTGACTTGGAAGAGAAGCAAGAGGCAGAAAATATATTGTAAAAGCAAATATGAGATTAGATTTAGAATGAACCTGGACTTGGGCTTTTATGCCTTAGCTAGAATTAGGGTTTCCATAAAATTCGGGATTCCGTTATGATTTGGTGTCAGAGTCATCATTAGATTGGGATCTGATCTCCTAAAAAACTCTATATTTATGCCTCTAAGGCATCGACTCCGAACTGACCTGAAACACCTCAGACTATCAAGCCTGAGCCATGTCAGGTCAGTGCATTAACGCATCCCCTTAAGATCTCTTCAGAGCCCCCTTACTCTTGTGGCCGAACTGAACTTGATCAGCTCGGCCTCCTTTCTCATGTCTCTCCAAAATTAGCCCTTGAGTGCGGCAAATCAGTCGCAGCCCAAATGAACTTACAAGATCAACCCAACACTTCTTTTAGTGGACCAACTCAATGTTGAGCCCAAGAGGTCGGCTCAATACCTATGGTAGCAGGCTGGCCCCCATACGGTAGGCTTTACCAGATCGGCCCAATGCTTGTGGGCTTAGCCAGGTCAGCCCAATGCCCATGGGCTTAGCCAGGTCAGCCCAATGCCATAAAGCCTGGAAAGTCAGGCCCATACGCTGGGCCTTATCAATTCGGCCCAATACAGAGGTCAGCTCAGACCATATTTCACCCTTATCAATTCCTCCCCCCAACTATGGTTAGATTTCTACCTCGACCATAGTTGTTTGCAGGTCGAGCTGACCTGTTTTTAAGGTTTCCATCTTTTCGAGTTCCAACCGCCGCTTGGCCTTTCAAATCTCTGACACGGTGACATGATGGACAAGACGTCTTTTCAACTCCCTGCCTCTTCGTGATTCGTGCGTTGTCTCCTCGAATTTCGAGGCACATTTTCATTTCCTTCTCCTATAAAAGGCCCTTTTCCACCTTCATTATCATTTTTCCACACATTTGCAGAGCACCCCTTAGAGCGTCCGATACCGTCCTTCTCCGGTGGAATTCTCCAGATTCCGGCAAGTTCTACGCATTTCAGGCCCCCGTCCACTTTCCTCCTTTAATCTTCTATTTTCATCCAGTAAGTAATCCCCTCTTTCCCCTTCCTTTTTCCAATTTTTTACCTTATATTATGGCATCTTCTTTCTCTCTTTCAACACCGTCGGATCCTTATATCGCTGATTTAGAACGGTGGACTGTTGAAATGGGTTCCGGCTCACAACCCCTTTCTTTTACCAGAGTCCATCCCCCGGATCCTGATGCTACCGAGTCCAGCTCTGATTCGGGCCCGAACTTCGATACAATAGAGATCCGAGCTCCGAGTTCGGGTCCTCTGTCCATGTACCCTCATGATTTCAGAGAGACTACCCTCACAGCTTCTAATCTCCACACTATAAAAAGGAGCGCAAAAATTCCTTCCTCTTTCAAACTTTCCTTACCCAGCAGCTCAATCGCCCTAACCGACCTCCACCAAATGCCTTAGCTTTCTTCGCCGGTCAGATAGAGGGTGACCTCCTATTCCCCATTCATCCCTTTATGGCTGCAGTGTCCGACCTCTATCGTGTACCCCTCAACCAATTAGCCCCCAATTCCTTCCGCATCCTTGCTGGCTTCTTGATATTAACCAAATATCTAGAAATAGAGCCTACTCTTGAACTGTTCTTTGCCTTATTCCAAATAAAGAGCTCAACCACCAAGGGTCTATTCTACATCAGCTCCCGAGGTGACGCTCAATTTTTGAGTAAATATCCTTCCTCCAATAAATTCTGGAAGGATAAGTATTTTTTCATCTCCTCTCCCCGAGCTTGGGGTTTTCCTATCGCCTGGACTTGGAGCCTTTCTCTTCAGCGGAAACATAACCCCAGAGATCGGTCCCCCAAACTCCAATCCTTATTAAATAAACTTACCTTGGTCAAATATGACCTCGCCCGTCTCATAACTCCATCTCTCTTGTACTACTTCGAGCTGAGCTCCATAATGGCTCCCCTACCTTGTGACATTGGTAATTATTTTTTCATATTTAATTCACTTTGTTATTACCCATTGGCTAATCTTTTCTTATTGTGCAGACATGTTTATGGCACAAATGGTTGCTGAGCAGGAGGAGGAAGAGCGACAAGTGCTTCCTCCCTCCTCCTCTTTCCGCTTGCTTTGCTATTACAGTCGTCAGGGGCCCAGCCTTCCGGCTTCGGCGACCTGATTCGGCCGCCATTGTAATAGCCGACCTCACAGGTCTCGAGACTCATCCTACCATCCGACCTCCTCCCCCCAAGAGATCGGGTCCTGGAACTAGTGCCAGCGCAGCCAAGAAGGCTAAGACTACTACCACCTCGGCTGCTCCTCTCACTCTCACTCGCAACCCTATTCACACACCCAACCAGACTTTCTTCACTGGGAACTCCATCTTGAAGAATACTTATGGGACTTTTGCCACTCAGTATGTTCAAGGCAACTGCCCAAACCCTGACCGCACTACCTTAGAGAAACTTAGCGATGTCGAGCTAGTGAACGCCTTTTTCCTGAACCATTCAAAGGCTGAGGCCCATCTTGCTGCCTTGATCTCCCGAGCTCGCGTGGGTTTTATTGACCCCGCCCACGTTGCCGAGCTCAATACTGCCAAGAAAGAGGTCACACGGCTGAAGGCTTGGAGACCAAACTTATGGAAGAGGTGCGCCGCTTCAAAGAGAAGGAGGAGGTCCATAAGGCCACCGTGGCCTCTTTTAAGACCAAGTTGAAGGCTTTGGAGACTGACAATGTTGACCTCAAGACCGAGGTGAGCGATCTTCAAATCCGCTGCACTACCATTGTCGATCAAGCCCGAGCTAAGGGCATTGAAGTCGGTCGTCAAGGTTTCCTGACCTCCCCCCCAGGGCTCTTCCATAGTCCAGGCTATCTGAGAGAGGGTGAAGCAAGCCTTTTTAAGCTCCAGAGAATTTATCAAAGTCCTATCTTCAGCTGCTATGGAGTATTATGGCTTTGCTTTTGATCAAGCTGAGCTTCAGCTCAGGGAACGCGGTATCACTACTGAGCCTTTTGATCACCGAGGTCCCAAAAGGATCCTTCCTAACCCCAAGTGCTTCGTGTTCTCTGATGAGGCGGAGCGTCTCAATCTAGCTCCAGTGGAGGTTTTCATAGAATCTTTATCTGCTCCATTTGTCCTCCACCCTGTTTCCAGCTCATGAGGGCCCTCTCATCCTCCTGGAGGTCAGCCACCTCCCCAGCTCCCCGAAAGTACCCCCTCACTTCTGTTCAGGAGATTCCAGATGATGATCACGAGATCGCCTTTGTGGACGACGTGACCATCTCAGCGGATGACCTGACCCTTGAAAATGTTGCCCCTACTACTTAGGGGGTTTTTTATATCGCTTTTTGTTGTATTTCCTTTTCTGACATCAGTATCCTGATGTACTTGTACTCTTGTTTTGCTAAGTAATGAAAGATTCTCTAATTTCCGATCTTTATTCTCGCATTTTTATTCTCGCAGTAGCTTAGATTTATTTCATCATAAGGCATTTACTCGAGCTGAGCTAATTAATAATTTTTTTAACCAAAAAAGATCAGTGTAACATGCTCCTCATGGCTCGAGCCGAGCTCCTTGCATGGCCTCGGGGCCCCAAGTATTTGGAGACTAGCTTGAGCTGAGCTCCAAATTCTTATCAATTTCTTCAAAGGAAGCTGGCTCGAGCCGAGCTCCTTGCATGGCCTCGTGGTCCCAAGTATTTGGAGACTAGCTCGAGTTGTGTAGGTCCCAAGGGGTGTAAGTAAGGTTTAGAGGGGGGTTGAATAAACCTTACCAATTTTTCGATTTAGTCCTTTTAAATAAGTTCAGAGTTGATTTCACAGCTATGTCCTTCATGGACAGCTAAGTTGGTTAACCAGTCGAGTTAGCCACTTAACAGACTCGACTGAGCTGTTGATAGAATAACTCAGTTGCTTAGTCTTATACTTAACTTGGTTGTGATAAGATTTTCAGCGGAAGACTTAACACCCTTGAATTTGGTTTAAGTTTGTTTTAACACTTAGTTTTAGCACTTTGTTAAATATCAATTGGATAGAAAATTATCAGCAGATATTAACTAATATGCAGTAAGTAAATGCTGCAATGTAAATGACACAATAAATTTTATAGAGGTTCGAAGATGGGGTAATTCTTTTAATCCTCTCTTCTCCAACTACTGGAGGAATCCACTAAGTATTGATCAGAGTACAAAGTGGTTATCACCCGTAGGATGCAAGTCTTGATCACACAAATGACTTGATCCTTTGGGACTCGATCGAGATGCCTCGGTCACACACACCGCTTCTTGTCCGACTCGAAATTCTTCACAGGCGGCACCTTGCTACTTACAAAATCACTTGCTCAAGCTTCTTCGATTTGATCACGAAGCCCTCCAATAACTTGAGACTGGTTCGACCTTGAACCTTTCTACAGTCCTCCTTGGATTGTAGACCCCTTTTGATTCTTCAAAAGTTTTCTCTTCAACAGTTTGAAGTTGTCTTTCCTTCACAGCTTGGTGTTGGATTGATCTCCTTCGAAGTTTAGGCTTGAGGATTAGCTTGAATAACTTGAGAATATTTTTGTAGGTTATAGCTTGAATAATAGCTTGAGTGTTCGTGGTTCAGGTAACCTTTTATAGTGCTCTTTTGAAAATTTTCCCGTTGAAGAGATAGGCTGATTTTCAAAAGACACTAGCGGTCGTTGGCTTGTCTTGTTGCAGTTCTTGAGATTGACATTACCTCGTATTAATTAAACCTTCACTTTTGAGCGACACAGTGCGATCTTCCCATTGTTTATTCCTTTTGCACGCTTCGAGATCGAGCACTTTAGAATATTGCGGCATGGAAGTATTACTTATTTAAGTAACTTTCTTGACTTACGTAAACGGACTCTTTTCGATTGTCTTGACTTGATCATAGCTTCCTTAACTTCCCCAGGTGACTTCGAGTTAGCTCCCAATCATTGGAAGACTCATCTGTCACTTCAACTTGACTTGGTTGTCTTGAGTTGACTTGACTGACACTTTTCACAGCTGTATCATAGCTACTACTCCTTTAGTCGAGTTCTTGTCTTCTTTTCCTTGCTATACTCATCTGCTTCACAGCGGAGTCTTCATCCCAGTCTTCAGTTGACTTCTTGTATGTCCAGCGTAGGCGACTTGACTCACTAAGATGTGATCCTATCTATTTCAATACAAATTACAAAGAAAATGGGGTGCCAACTTTCTAGTCTAAGTTTTACATGGCATTCATTAAAATCTAAACAATAAATTTCCCAACAAGTTGAGCTCCAAATACTTGTCAATTTCTTCAAAGAAAGTTGGCTCGAGCCGAGCTCCTTGCATGGCCTCGAGGGCCCAAGTATTTGGAGACTAGCTCGAGTTGAGCTCCAAATACTTGTCAATTTCTTCAAAGGAAGCTGGCTCGAGCCGAGCTCCTTGCATGGCCTCGTGGCCCCAAGTATTTGGAGACTAGCTCGAGCTGAGCTCCAAATACTTGTCAATTTCTTCAAAGGAAGCTGGCTCGAGCCGAGCTCCTTGCATGGCCTCGTGGCCCTATGTATTTGGAGACTAGCTCGAGCTGAGCTCCAGATACTTGTCCATTTTTACTAATTCTATTTTCCGAACTCATAATTCAGGGAAGCAGGCCATTTCATTCAAAACGAGCAATTTCATTACATCAAATATTCCTCTATTCTAGGAATAATATTTTTTTAAATTGCAACTGTTCTATGCTCTCGGAAGCTTCCGCCCATCAAGTTCCTCCAGCTCATATGCACCTCCTGCCAGCACATTTGCCACCCGAAGTGGCCCTTCCCAATTTGCATCCAACTTCCCCTTATTCTTGCTAGCGTCCGACCTTCTCAGAACCAAGTCTCCGACCTGGAAGGCCCTCCTCCTCACCTTTTTGTCATAGGCTGCCTTGATCCTTCCCCGTGTTCGTTCCATCTGCAAAAATGACATCTCTCTTTTCTCATTAATAGTATCCAGCACTTCTCAGATCATCATCTCATTGGCATTTTCATCAAAATTTTGAACCCGATGAGTTTCCATCCCGATCTCCGCCGGTATCATAGCGTCCATTCCATACACTAAGCTGAACGGAGTTTCGCCCGTTGCTTCCTTTGGATTAGTTCGATACACAATACCGAACTGAGCTCCCAAACCCATGCTCCTCTTGCCTTTTCAAGCCGAGCTTTAAATCCTTGGACAAGGATTCTATTGGTGACCTCCACCTGCCCATTGGCCTGTGGATGAGCCATCGATGTGAAATTTTGCTTAATCATCAACTCCTCACACCAAGCTCGGATCCCTGCCCCCCCGCGGATTACATTCCATTATCCGATATCAAGATCCGAGATGTTCCATATCGACACACGATATTCTGCTAGATGAATTTCATCACTGCATCCTCATTTATTTTAGCGAGGTGCTCTGCCTCCACCCACTTGCTAAAATAATCAATTGCCACAATCAAGAATTTCCTCTGACCTGAGGCCGGAGGAAAAGGACCAACAATGTCAATACCCCACTTTGCAAAAGGGCATGCCGAGCTCATAGTCATGAGCTCCTCTGTCGGACGATGTACCAAAGGCGCATGAATTTGGCACTTCTCACATGCTCTCACTAGCTTCTCTGCTTCTTCTTTCAAGTAAGGCCAAAAATACCCTGCCCTCAGCACTTTTTTCATCAAAATTCTTGCTCCCATGTGATTTCCACAATACCCTTCGTGCATCTCTCTCAGTACATACGTACCCTCCTCTCCACTCAATCACCTCAGCAGAGGTATAAAGAAGCCTCTCTTATATAACTTGTCCCTAATAATGCAAAAATGTGTAGCCCGAATATTCAGCCGAGCTACTTCACGCCTACCTCTCGGCAGGACTCCCCCTTTCAGATAGGCCATAATAGCCGACCTCCAATCCTCTTTTTCCTCAATTTCTCCGACCTCCATACCCAGCACAGTTTCTCTTGCCATCAAAAGCGTGATTTGCTTGGCTTGATTCTCCAAGGCCGAGCTGTCCATCTTCGCCAAGAAATTCGCCCGACCATTCTCCACCCTCGGGACCTGACAGGTCTTGATCTCTTTCACTTTTCCTTCTAAAGCTCGGTATGCTTCAACATACCTCTTCATCATTTCCTCCCTAACTTCAAATTCCCCAGTAACTTGCTTATGAACGAGTGAGAATCCATGTAAATAACCATTCTAGTAGCCCCCATCTCAATGGCCATTTGCATCCCTCTGATAAATGCTTCATACTCCGCCTCATTATTGGATAGTTTGAACTCTAGTCTCACATCAAAATCATTTTCGACCCCTTGTGGGTTGATTAGGACAATACCGACACCACAACCCGAGCTTCCTACTAAACCATCCACATAAATCACCACCCAAGCTCCTTCTCCACTATCATCCCTTATCGATTCTTGAACAAAATCCGCCAAAGCCTGAGCTTTAATGGCCGACCTGTTCTCGAACTCAATATCGTACTCGCTCAATTCAATGGTCCACTTCACTAGTCTTCCCGCCACCTCGGGCTTACTCATCACATTTCTTAACGGAAGATTAGTTCGAATGATTACCTTGTGCGAGAGAAAATACGGTCGAAGTCTCCTTGCGGTCACCACCAAGGCAAAGCCCGCCTTCTCGATCTCCGTATACCGCAACTCAGCATTCCTCAATAACTTACTGACATAATATACCGGCCTCTGAACCGACCTCTCCTCCCTGATCAGGACCATGCTGACCCCTTGTTCTCCCACCGACAGGTACAAGTACAAAGGTTCTCCGGGCAACGGCTTAGTTAATAGTGACAAATCGGCCAAATAATTTTTCAAATCCTCGAAATCCCTCTGACAATCCTCATCCCAAACAAACCTTTTGGCCTTCCTCAACACCTTGAAGAAGGGCAAACTCCTCTCCGCCATGCGCGAAATAAACCAATTCAGGGTTGCCAGCCGACCTGTCAAACATTGCACTTCATTGGCATCCCGAGGTGGCGCCATTTCTCTAATGGCTCTGACCTTCTCTGGATTAGCCTCTATTCCTTTCTCCGTCACCATATACCCCAAGAACTTTCCCGATCTCACACCAAAAGCACATTTCTTAGGGTTGAGCTTCATTCGGTACTTTCTCAAAGTGTCAAATGTCTCAGCTAGGTCACGCACATGATCCACAGCCTTCATACTTTTAACCAACATATCATCCACGTATACTTCCATGATCCTCCCGAGCTGCCCCTCAAACATCTTATCCACCAACCTCTGGTATGTGGCTCCTGCGTTCTTCAATCCGAACGGCATTACTACTTAACAAAAGGTGCCAAAAGAGGTGGTGAAGCTCACCCTCTTTTGGTCCTCATCTGCCAGCTTGATCTGGTGGTAGCCTTGCGATGCATCCATCATACTGAGCAATTCGCACCCCGACGTCGAATCCACAAGCTGATCGATTTGGGGCAACGGATAGTAATCCTTTGGGCAAGCCCGGTTCAAGTTCCTAAAATCCACACACATGCGCCAATCATCCTCCGTTTTTGGCACCAGCACTGCGTTGGATAACCATTCTAGAAACTGGATTTCTTTGATATGCCCTCCTTCAACAACCTCTGCACCTCCGCTCGAATTATAGCATCCTTCTTTGGACTGAAATTTCTTTTCTTTTGTTTCATGGGCTTGTATGACGGATTGACATTGAGCCTATGCTCAGCAATGCTCGGATCAATCCCCACCAAGTCTTCCGCTGTCCAAGCAAACACATCCACATTACTCCTTAGAAACTTCACCAGCTCCTCCCTCAACTCATATGCTAATCCTTTCCCGATCTTGGTGACCTTATCGGGGTCACCTGGCACCAGCTCGACCATCATCATTTCCTTATTAGGTTGGACATGCTCTACCGGCTCGTCCAACCTAATCAACTTGTCTCTATTTCTATCATCATCAAAAACATTCCCCCTCTCCGCCTTTTGAATACTATCTACATATAATTTTCTAGCCATATATTGATCTCCACCGACCTCACCTACCTCTTCCCCCACTGGGAACTTCATTTTCAAATGGTACACCGACACCACAGCTTGAAAAGCATTTAATGACGGTCTACCCAACATAGCATTGTACGAAGAAGATGCATCTACCATAAAAAATCGAATCATCCTAGTTTTGCAATTAGGCTCCTTACCCAAAGAGATAGGTAAAGTAATCATACCTATTGGTTGGATCATTCCTCCAGCAAATTCGACCAACGCCGTGTCCACCGTTTCCAGCCCGACCTGGAGATCCATCTTTCTGTAGCAATCATAGAATAGGATGTCCGCCGAGCTCCCTGTATCCATAAATACTTGCTGCACATCGTAATTAGAGATCGTCGCCGTGATCACAAGAGCATCACTATGAGGTGTCATGATACCCTTGCTATCCTTTGGACCAAATTGGATACTTGGCCCCGGTCCGACCTGTTCCACTTTCAGCTGTTCTTGCACCCGATCTGGTGCTGCTGCTCTCACATAATTCTTCCGAGCTCTTTTAGAATCTCCTTCCGCCGGCCCTCTAACTATCATCTGGATGACCTCTTGCCGAGGTGGGGGCGGAGGTGGAGGTAGCTCCTCTCTCTCCTCCTCCCTATGCTCCGGCTCCCGCCGAGGTTGATGATAACCTCGGTTGTCCCTCTTATACTCCCATTTTTTCTCCTTTTTGTCGATGTACACAAATTCCCTGAGATGACCTGCCTGAATGAGCCTCTCAATTTCATCCCTTAGGTGCGTGCACCGATCTGTTGTGTGTTCATACTCATTATGGAACCTACAAAACTCCTTGCACTTTGCCTTTACCGGTGCCTCCGCATGTGCCTTTGGCCACCTCAAGTTGGGGTGCCTCTCAATAGATATGATCACCTCGCCCTGAGGGACGGCCAATGGCGTATACTTCTCATACCTCGGCCGTCCACCCATTGCCTCAGACCTCGGCTTTTTCTGAGATCCCTTATCCTCCCGATCTTCTTTCCTCTCTCTCCTTTTCTCTCCCTCCTCCCTCTTCATTTTCCTTGCCTCTTCTAGGTTGATATACCTCTTCGCCCGAGCTAACAGCTCATCAAAAGTCTTAGTTGGCTCTATCACCAAGGATTCAAAAAACTCTCCATCTTTCAGGCCCTGAGCTAGGGCATTAGCCAAAATTTCCGAGTTAGCCGAAGGCACCACCAACTTTGCCGCGGTGAACCTCTGTATATAACTCCGAAGTCCCTCCCCTTCCCTCTTCTTGATGCTAAACAGAGTCAGGGGCACTTTTTGGTACTTACGACAGCTCGTGAACTGATTGAGAAATGCCGAACTGAAATCATCAAAAATTTTAATAGAGCCTGGAGCAAGCTGGCTAAACCATTGCTGAGCTGATTTCGTCAGAGTGGTGGGAAAGACTCTACACATCACGCCATCCGTGAACCTATGTAGCAAAGCAGCATTCTCGAAACGACAGAGATGATCCCACGAGTCCGTGGTACCATCGTATTCAAAACTCAGAGCGCGGTAGGAGGATGGGAGCTCATCCTCCATCATTTCATCCGAGAAAGGAGTTCCCCTCCGCACTCGGACTAAATCTGCTCTCGGCGCTCCTGCCACCCTCCTACGAATATCCCTCATTTCACGATGGAGGTCATCCATCCGCTCCGACCAGTCCTGATCCTCAGTTGATGTGGGCTCCACCCTCGATGAATGCACTGCCACCGCAGGCCGTCAACCTCTCTCCCCGACCTTCGGGGGACCACAGGAGGAGGGACCACCAGAGGAGGGACCACAGGCGGAGTTGGTGCCGGAAGCATCTCCCTCAACCGCCTTTCCACCGTTTGCTCAATGGCCCTAGTGATGAAACCACCTAACTGTTCAAAAAACATTGGGCCCAAATCAACACTCCCACCAGACATGGATGTCTGTCTATCCACTCCAGCCCTCGGAAACCGCTACCCTCCGCCCTCCACCGGAGGTGGTGGAGGTGGAGGCCTGACATCTTCTTGCGTAACCCCGCCCGGAGTATCTCCCAACGGCGTACGATTCAGATCATCTTCCAAATTTCTCCTGATATCTTGCATAACCATCACTTGAAGCTCATATCTCCGCTCAATTTTTCCACAGACGGCGCCACTTGGTTGCTCCCAAAAAACGTCCTCCTCTCACCGATCAACTTCCAAGCTGAACTCCTCCGCGAAACCTGCACAAAGGGGGCTCCGGCGTACCTTCTCCGATGCTTAAGTCAGTGACTTGGAAGAGAAGCAAGAGGCAGAAAATATATTGTAAAAGCAAAGATGAGATTAGGTTTAGAATGAACCTGGACTTGGGCTTTTATACCTTAGCTAGGATTAGGGTTTCCGTAAAATCCGGGATTCCATTACGATTTGGTGTCAGAGTCATCATTAGGTTGGGATCGGATCTCCTAAAAAACCCTAATTTTACGCCTCTAAGACATCGGATCCGAACTGACCTGAGACACCTCAGACTATCAAGCCTGAGCCACATCAGGTCAGTGCATTAACGCACCCCCTTAAGATCTCTTCAGAGCCCCCTTACTCCTGTGGCCGAACTGAACTTGATCAGCTCGACCTCCTTTCTCATGTCTTTCCAAAATTAGCCCTTGAGTGCGGCAGATCAATCGCAGCCCAAATGAACTTACAAGATCAACCCAACACTTCTTTTAGCGGACCAACTCAATGCTGAGCCCAAGAGGTCGGCTCAATACCTATGGTAGTAGGGCCCCCCCATACGGTAGGCCTTACCAGATCGGCCCAATGCTTGTGGGCTTAGCCAGGTCAGTCCAATGCCCATGGGCTTAGCCAGGTCGGCCCAATGCCTTAAAGCCTGGAAGGTCGGACCCATACGCTGGGCCTTATCAATTCGGCCCAATACAGAGGTCAGCTCAGACCATATTTCACCCTTATCAATATCTATTTTTAATTTTGATAAAAAAAATTCAATAAACTGTATGTTCGATTTTGAATCATCTCTATCAAGTGGTCTTCATGATTTAAAGTCATATGTCATTGAATCAGTGAATGATATGATTTATTATTTCACTGAAAAAATAATTAGATTTTCATTCCTTTTGGTCTCCACTGGAGTTAAATTCGCCAGCCCCAAATCTTTACATTTATGAACTCTAAATTTGACCCAACCAATACCTTTCTAGTGCCTAAGCCCATTGCATGTAATATCGATTTGCACAACTCAAGATAGCTCAGCCTCATTGAACTATAGGATATTATTTTTGGGTTTTTAGTGGCCTCAGGCCCAATATACCATTACATTGTACCTTTTTGATTTTGCGTTGGTTTTTGGGTCTTTAAATGAAGTACCTCGGTGATTCATGTCGAGACCTACATTAGCTAATGAGTTTAGTTTGGGCCAACAGAAATTATGTCCTACTCGATTTATTTAAGTTCAATAAAGATAAAATATTCTACCATATCTAAAGTTTGTGATTCATGTGTGAATGATAATATCCATGCTATACTAATTGTATAAATAAATAGCAAGTATAGATAAATAACAAGTATTTCATTCTATAAAAATGTGACACTTGGACAATTGATTTATACAAGGGTATGTTTTTAGCTATATTAAGTGTATGTAAACCATGTATAAGGTCATGTGTGAATCTCCAACCATGCTCATTTAAACAAGGTAACAGAATCCTTCCAAATCCATTTACCTTATTGGTTCTCCTATTAAAAACCTGGACTAATGTAAGATTGACATTGCATTACATTAATGCATTACTTACTTTTCTACAATTTTCTTGAGTCTCTGACTATCCTACTTCATCGCACGTTTATAAAAGTATAAAAAGGATCCTGATAGTAAACTCCCGACACCCCTAATCGTTGTTGTTTAATAGGTTATTGAGCGGGCACTTGAGATGATTCAAGCATTATTTGTGAGTTGGTATTGACCGTGTTTCTTTTTAGCCCATCAAGTGGCATCGTGTGTGGAAAATGTTGTTGACAGGGGAGAATTGCACCAAATATGAAATGTGTATCTAGAAGAAATGATGATGGAAGATGACTTGCCCACTATTAGTTAGACATCGTTGCTCGACAACTGATAACAGTTTCTCAAGCTAAAGTTAAGATTAAAATATCTTCTGAAGGCTTGGGCTAACTCAGATTGCATTAGTTAACTAGTTTGATTATTTCTATAGGTGTCCCTTCTCTATAGAGAATTCTCTATAGAGAAGATAGAAGGTCAATCTCTCTCCACCAGTTTAAACGAGTCCACTCGAACATAGGTGGGAGAACAATATATTGGAGAGGGCAAAAAGCCCAAGAAGAATGTTGATATTTTAGAATATGAGAGCGTATGGTCTCCCCTAAACCAGCGACGGACAAAGATATATTTCGAGTCTCGATTTGTTTAAGAAGAGCCAAAGTAGGCGCGGTTCTTTTTGGGCCTTTAAAAATGAAACCCAATCCAATCTATATGTGGACTGACTGGGATGAGCCAATTTTGCCGGCTTTACTAAATAGACATCTCAATGGCCAAATTAATAAATTTTTGTGTGTCCTTCCTCACCCTAAAGGTTAATGTTATTTACTAAACTATAATCTTGTGATTTCTTACAATTGTAGTGCCTATTAATGCATAACGTTATTTGTATTAATTTAAATTCTTTTGTTTTTCAATGATTTTCTTTATTTCACAATAAAATTTATTTGTGCCTACACACACTAAATTGCTACTCGAGGAAAAGTCCAACTCAAATAGCATTTACCAAAATCCCCAAAACCACCCTAGAATATATTCACCATGCTCGTTTCCACTCCTACTCCTAGACTATTGTTTAGCTCTAAAACGCCATTCTTATTCCATTCTCAACAAAATTTCTGCAATTCTTTCAACAAGACGACTCGGTCTCACATGGGCACGAAGCCCTTCTCCTCAAAAAACCCATCTCTATTGCCAACAGATGCCCACATAATAGCAGACGCTGAACCCAGTATTAGCCTACAAGAATGGCAGGACTGGGGCACCATTTCGCCTGTACCCTCGATGGTTAATCAAATCATTCAAGATTTGAGGCTTTTGGAAAAAGATATTGGTGCTTGCATGACGTTTGATGGCAACCACGGAAAACTCACGGTGAGAAATCCAAACTCTCGTTCATATCCATGTGGATATACATTTTTTTTTAATATTGTTTTGAAAAATTGATTTTACTTTCCCTTTCCTTCAATTTTTCTGGATGAGATGGCGATTTTGTTTATGAGTTGGATTGGGTGATCAAATGATGTGGTTATGGTGAACTAGAAGACAGGGATGTGTTAAGCGTAATTATGCCTTTTTGTTGTTCATTTCTCAAATCGCAATTTTGAGAATGGTGATTTTTTTCGCGTGCTGTATTGTGTACTTTTGGCTATGTTTGAAAGTACATTGTGGATTATTATAGATATGGTACTTCTATTTTTCATTTTCGTTGACATAATTCTAGGTCCAAATTTAGCATCATGTTAGAAAAAAATGTCAATGTACTGAATAAAACAGAATAGTAGGCATATGCCGTGGACAATACATTAGTTTCTTTGTGCTGTGTTAATTGAAGGTCCAGGCATGCCAACGTGTTCGTTTATTATTGTAGAGTTTGGCATCTCCAAATTTTTGTTTTAGTGGTAAGGGGGCGATTTGAGTATTTGTGGGTTGAACACTAGTATATACCATAGTAAGAAATTTCAATGAAACTAAACAGTGTGATTTGATTGCTCTAATACAGTAACTATTTTTAAGTTGTATTGTCATTTCATCTATTTTTATTACGTCTTTAACTAATTCGAGCTTTTGGTTTCACTGATCTCAATGCTTTTTCAATATATTGCGTGCTTGCTGCAGATATGCATAGTTATGTTATGAGTGAAATTTGATCAGTGTGGTTGATTACCTCTGCTCATGAGTATACTAGCCTTTAATACTCTTTGCTGGCTTTCAGGGAGGCTTCAAGGTGCAAGAGGACAAAAAGCATAGGGCAAAATATGCGTCTTTAGGTAATTCTGAAGAAAAACTCCAATTCTTTTCAGCTCGACAAATAGCTTGCCGGTTACTTGGGAGTAGGGGTTATCTATGCCAGAAGGTACATAGTTGTTTACTGTTTACATGCCATTATGTTTCTACTAGTATATATTGCTCTTTCATTTCTTTTGAAGGATTATTTGGTCAATAGAATTAATAATAGTTCTTTATCAATTTATCTGTGTATGCGTTCTCTTTCTTTGAACAGTTTTTATATTCCCTTTTGAAAACGTCTTGTAGTGTTGGCTTCCCCAAGAAGATTGCATGTGTTCAAGAGTTACAATGTGTTCCCTTTGGCATAGAGTGCGTATCTGGTTGTATATGCATCCAAAGGTTTGAGTTTCTCTTCTTTTGCCTTTTATTTTCGAGCACTTTGAAATAGGAAAATGAATGATATGTTCTGATCGTTTTCATGTTAATTTTTGAAAACAATTTTGGAAATTTTTTAAGAAGATTCGTGTTAAAATAATGAAAACATGTTTGTAACAAAAAAATGCATGTGTTAACAGGTTGATCTCACATTTCATTTTAGAAAATATTTTGTCTACTTGATTTAAAATATAATTTAAAAAAAGTTTTCCTCAAACTGGGCGGTGGGGTTTCTGAAAAGTGAGACGCAGCTTTCAACTTAGGTTGGTGTACGTTTTAAAGATAAGGTTGTTAGTGAAATGGTTTCAGAAACATTGTCTAAAAATATTCCAGAAAACACAAATTCTCGTGGAAAACATAATTCATTTCAAGAGGAGTCATATTCATTTCGAGAGAATGATCCAAACACAGCCGTGGTCTCTTTCTATTTTGTCCTATTTTGTGTTATATGACAATTAAAAGAGAATCCTTGATACATCTTCCATTTTTTAACAGGACTTTTTAAGACAGAATAATACTGGGAAGTTATTGTGGCAAGTTTTTGGTGTTCAAGCTGCAAGTCTATGCCTCTTTGGCATAGCTGAGCATGAAGAAATGATGTGGAATGAATTGAATCATGCCGGTAATGACATTATTAACTACATTATATTTTGTGTATTTGTCTAAATGTTTTACCCAACTGCTGTTTCTAATTGTCTTTGGCTTTTCTATGAGTGGCATGCATGATTAGATGGAACTTTTGATTATTTTTCTTTGACAAATTGCTGTTTTGGTATTACGCCAAAATCAAAAAGGGAAAAAACGAAAAACTTCCGCTATCATGGTGGGGTTTAGGGTCCTCGAGAATGCATTGATTTAAACAATGCAATGATTTTGTCATTGTTTATGAACCTAAAAGTATCATAACTTTATCCAGATATAATCTTATTCGAAATAAATTATTTATTGGCGACATAGGAAGGAAATATTCCATTTGTTCCTGTACTGTGTGTACAAGTGGCTTCTGATTGCAATTAACATGATTTTCAGGTCGAAACATGGTTTGGTGCCTTTACCCAAATAAGAATGCAGTGACTGAATCCGTTAGAGATACTGTTGGATGTGCCGTGAATCTAGAAAGCCAAGCAGTGTCGGTAACATTTTATATTCCAGAAATATGCCAAATAATTTATTGAATTCATGAAATATTCTAAAATTGAGGATGAATGAATTTTCCTTTAAATACGTTCTGAAATGAATGAAATTTTCTGATTTAAATTATAACTCACAAAAAGTTGATGAAATATACTCTAAAGTTGGGAATTTTCCAGTGATTAATTGCTGAAATTAATTTGAAATTAAGTTTTGAGATTCACGAAATTCATATTTCTATCTTATGTTCTCAAACATGAATGTACCACACGTCAATAAAGCAATATTCATTCATCCTTAATTTCTGAATATTTAGAAATTAAGTTTTGAGATTCATGCAATTCATATTTCTTCATCTTATGCTTCTTAAACATTAACGCACCTCACTTCAATAAAGTGTGCGCCTTGCCTTTCCTTGCACGTAGGGCCCCAAGATACCTTTGTTATTTATTACTGCAGTATACAACCACTTTACAGAGGTGAAAAATTGATATGGTTATTGATTCACTCACTCATCCCATCAAAGTTCAAACTTAGGCTTTCCGAGGACACACATCCAGAAATTGGATTGGAAGAGCCGAGGGAGCAAAAAGTTAAGTTGGAATATTACTGGATCCACAGTAACACTAAACTATCCATATATGTTATCACCAGGGATGAGGCCTTCCATACGTTACCCATCTGTTATGCAACACCAATGTAAACATTTTTTTTTAAATTTTAAATATGGACCCCTTTTTCCTCCTTCCTTTTAGAGTGAAAAGTTATTCTCTCTAGAGATGAAGACTAGTGGTAAAATGAGAATATCTTAACACGATACTAGAGAAATTATGATTTTTTGACAATAAAAAGGATAGTGATGCTTAAATAGAACTTGGTTTCTTCTAAAATTGAAATTTCCAATTAGTAAAATTCCATACATATGTTCGAAATATATTATTCTTCTACTCAGTTGTGCTAGATTACTAGTCACAGTACGCCCCATCCCCATCACTCGTTCGAAGGACAAAAGCTAGTACTTCTCACATTTCATATTTTTAAAAATTATTGAACTAACATGCCCTTGTAACAATTCATAATTGTAGATGCTAAAATGCACAAAAAAACTATACAAAACTTTGTCTTTAATTGGTTGGCCGAAGTTCTCACTCTTCTCTCTTTGCCCCGTCTCTGTAGACTTTAAGTATTATTCACCTTGCCTAATTTATCCAGCTAGTTTTCTCTACAAAATCTTCCTACTAACTTCCATTCAGTTTTTATTTACTTTTTTTTCTCGAATAATCCTAATGACTTGCCACCAATAAGTTTTCGAATTTCTAGTATGATATACCAGTTGTTAGCATCCTGACATAATGGCTACTGCCTGAGAAAGGCTTTGGACATTGTTGCTAAATAAAAAAGAGTGACGGTTCGGCAAGAATCCTTTTATTATGCGTCCTGAGTTATATTATCTGTTCTGTATTCATTTAGCACATCCACAGAGTTCCCTTCTTCATGTATTAAATTTCATAAGTTGCTTACTCTGTGCTTTTCCTTTAAGGTTTTATATGCAATTGACAAGTGTACATAGTATCTTTCCTCATGTATTGCATTTCATAAGTTGATGATTACAGTGTGATTCTTCGTCTTACTTTCTCTGAGTTTCCTGCACTCTTGTGCGATTTGAAATTGCCCAAACTTAACCCATAGCGTAGGTCCAGTGAGCCCATGTTTTGTTAATTTCTGACCCATGGATATTTGAAGGATCGAGTCATGCCATGGGAGCTTAGATGCCTAATTTCAATGATAACATGTAGAGAAAACCTGAACTGCGTTTCTCCAGAAAAAACAGGATGTTTCTGAACAAACATAATTCATGAGGAATAAAGTCAAAGTTTCTCTTCTGTGCGTTTGCTTGTATGATGTTAGCCATTGAACAAAAGAAAAAAGAAAAAATAAAAGAAAAGGAAGTATGAAAAACAAATTTACGAAAATAGAAATCGTGCCCTGCTCCGGAAAGAATGAAATAAGAGCTAAAGGCACTCTTTAATATTTACAATACACAGTGGATATGCCTGAGATATAGAGTGGTTCAGTATTATAATAATCATGGCATTGTGTGGCCCAGAAAATCTATTAATAAACAAAGAGATGTGATTACTAGTCGGTTTTGTAGTGGTCTTTCGGCTAATACAGGCCCAGCTAAAACTTTTCAGGGTTAAACTCCAATAAGAGACAATAGTAACTATGCCTACAGAAGACATCACTACAATTCTACTAACTCTTGGTCATGTGGTATATGGATAGATAATATCCTTTTACTAGTAGGCGAATCTATAATGCTTCTGTGTAGTCCCTTCAATGTTAAATATTTGTGCATCCTGTATTTGAGGTTATACTGAGTTTTGTGCCATAATATTACACAGGCAAATGAAGGTGACACCATGCACTTTATTTTGATTGATGGTACTTGGAGTAATTCAGGTGCAATGTTCAGGCGTTTGCAGGTATGACAGCATACAGTTTAGGGATAACTACAAAAGCTATCCCTGAGGTTTGGTGTTTCCCAAAAAACCCAGAGAAGTTTTAAAATTACAAAAAAACACCTGAGGTTTGATTGTGTCTTAAATGTAAAGGGGTCACTGTATTATTTTTACAAATGTAAAAGGGGTGTTTGAAGTGTTTTTGCTTATGAATGGGACAAAGTGCAATTAAGAATCAAACCTCAAGGGGGCTTTTTGTAATTTTCAAAAACCTCTGGTTTTTCTGTTATTAGCTCAAACCTCGGGGGTTAATTTTTGTAATTATCTCTCTCTCTCTCTCTCTCTCTATATATATATATATATATATATATATATATATTTATCAAAATATTAAAGGTGAGTGAGCATAAGTTGTGGATGGACTTATGTAACTACATAAAATGATAAATAGCCTCAAATACAAATTAAGAGGTTCTTTTTTGTATTGGGTTCTTACTTCATTTTGCTCCATCTTGGTGAACATTGATGTCATGGTAGAATGCATAAATTGCTGCATTGCATAAACAGATGAAAATTAATATTTATTTGAAACTAAGGCATGGTAATATATTAGCTCTTCAGAATTACGACAGTTCTATTTCTGGAATCATTTGTTGGAAAATGGCTTCCAAATACGCATGTTATCATTTAATACTTCTATGCTAAAAGAGCTTCAGTGTTTCCCAACATCGTGACTGGTTAATCAAGATTTACGTACTGAACATTGTAAATATTTGGCATTGGGATTTTATCTGAACTGGTTTTTAACTTTTTATACAGGATCGAGCTGAATTAGAATGGGGACAGGAACTTCGTTGCATATCTCTGAACACAGGTGTATCTTTAATGCATAAATTAAGGTACACAAATCAAATCTCTACGAACGCTTTCTTAAGCTTGTTCATTCCGTGTTTTGTTCCCTTTTTTTCGTTTTTGTTTTCTCTCTAGTTTGAAATTCAAGGTCTTTTTATTGTTCGATGAACTATATTTTACATCTGAGTTTGAATTTGAGGTCAGACCCCAACCGTCGTGGGATCGTACGTGTACAGCAGCTGCAGCAATAGGCCTCCTCTACGAACTCCAACTTGTTCCAGAGCTCAGTTCCTTCGGATTGGACAAACAAGCTGAGGCGATAGAAAACGCGTTGGAGGTTTTGTTAGAAGCTCTCACCGGCCGAAGGCTCCGTATGGGCCGGTCCATTTCTCGCAGGGAAAGGCACAACAGGGATATTTGCTAACAAGCGGACTATATAGTATAACATTGTTTGCATGTGAAAAAAGGGATTTTTTTTTTTTCCCATTTTGAGACTCCTTCAACCATTGTAACTTCTTTTCAGATGAAATAGAAAGTTTTACTGATTTCTGACAACTGACTATACATTAAAGAGAATCAATCCAGTGAGCAGTTAAACTCCAATTTGTTGAACAGAAGATGTTTTGTTGTTTTGTGGCAGAATTGAATAATCTAAGAAGGGAAGGATCAGCAAATGAAGTGGAGTTACAACGACGAATGAATGTTTTCTAGTACATGCTACTCCTAGAGGAATACACCAGGTGTAGTATTTACCGTAGATTTGCATACAATGCACGCCTATTATGTGTGATTGTGTGTGAATTTGTGTATATCCACAATAAATCTACGGTGGTTATCCCGAATGTTTAATCAATGATGAAAAGAAAAGATTTGATTTGTGGAAAGGATTTGAAATGAGTTTATGACAATGATTGAAAAACAGTTATAAAGTAATGAAAGTATCAAGATTAATTAATAATTTCTATAGGATAAATATAGCCCGAGACTTAAAAATCAGTGAGTTTATAGCATAAGACTTAAAATAGCCTATGACAATGGAAGGATAAATATTGATTATGTTTTGGTTTTCCTTATCTTTTTGTGATTGCAAAACTCCCAAAAATTACACCATTCATATATAACACACTATGATAATACAAGACTTAATTTGTCTTTTCATTTATGCCATTCTTCCCCCGCTTTTATCTCCCCAACAATCTCTCTCCCATAATCATTACACAAAACAACCCAAAACCAAAGAAGAAAGAACAAATACATTTTTTTTTTTAAAAACAAAGAGGAAACAGAAAATAACAATCCCCTGAAGATCTAAAAATTTAAAGGGTACCGACGATCGATCTGAAGAAGGAAGAAGGCAACAATGGGGTCCACACGATCCTTGTTGCATTTGTTTCTTTTCTTCCTTGTGCTTGGCTTCGCTTCTTCATCCTACATTTCAAGTAATATTCTCATTCACATGTGTGTATAATATATATATACATATAAAATCACGTCCATTCATATGCACATAATACGTCGTTTAGGATATGGAATTTCATCGGTGTTTTATAAAAAATAAAAGAAAAGATAAATAAATAAATAAAAAGTCAATGCATGTTTTCATGCACGGAAGATGACATTATGGAAAATAATATACACGTTTTTCATTCGCTTTTAATTTTTAATTTTTTTTTTTTGGAGCAGATGAGGTTCTTGAGCCACACGGATCAGTAGGTCGTTCCCTTCTGCAGCAGAAATCTAGTAAGGCCTTCTCTTCTGTTTAATTACATCCCTTTTAAGCTTTTTACTAATTCCTTGAAATGGAATTTATATTCTGTAAATTTAATGGTGCTATTTGGCTTCAGAGGTTCCATTCTGATAGATTTTGGAATTTTCGGGATTTTGAAATCATTATTTGTTTTTATTTTATTTTCTGTTCTCCCCCAATTCATAATTAAGTTTCTTTTTCTTTATTCATAATTAAGTGTCTGATACCGATCAATTTAACTCTCTGTCATATAATTATTGAGTTGGTTTGCAAAAATACTTTAATGTAAACGATTTGACTTATTTCAACACATCAGAAATGCATATGCATAAACCCATATTATTATTATTCACGTGACATTTATCGCCTCAGGTAGGGATAATTATAACAACCACCCCTGAGGTTTACTCTAATTACAAGAAAACCTAGTTTTCTTTCAAAATTACAAATACCCGCTTGACATTTGTTTCTAATTTACAAAATCTACCATCAGGAGAGGGTATTTGTTATGTAAATACAAACCTCAAGGGGGATGTTTGTTATACTTTAGGGGTAGTTTTTGTAATTATCCCTTTATTGGTACTAAATGATCTCCATCTAGAGCCAAAAAAAGACAACATTTCTGCTACTCCTAACAATGTGTGTATTTGATAAACTGCAGCATGCAGTGTGAACTTTGAGAACATGAACTACACCGTGATCACAAGCCAGTGCAAAGGCCCTAATTACTCGCCCGAAAGATGCTGCGCCCGTTGAAGGTCTTGCTCTGCCCCATCAAAGATCAATTCAATGACCTCAAGACCAATTGTGCAGACACATTTTTCAGCTACGTCAATCTCTACGGAAAGTATCCACCGGGACTTTTTGCAGCATTGTGCAAGGAAGGCGAGAAAGGTCTCGACTGCAAAGACGTACCCGAATCACCACCACCACCCGCGCAGAACAGTGGGTCTCTTTTTGCTGGTGCTTACTCTTCTCTGCTGATGCTCTTTGCTGGACTTATGACACTCATGATATTCTACATTTGATGAACATAAATATGGCTGAAATGTTATGTATATACCTAATTAAGACAAAAATGTTATAAGTGGATTTATTTTATTTGAATATATATTTGATGATATTGTATTCTTCTCTTGGTTTGTTTGTTATTGACATGAGTTTTAATTTATTTATGGATTGGGATTGAAGTGAGAGTTTAGTTTCTTTTGTTGAGAAGAGAGTTGATGTTTCTTAGTAATCAATTATTAATCGATCTTTAACAACTAGTTGCTTATTAATAATCGATTAGTAATTAGTATGAGTAGATAAAAAGATAAACACAGACTATTGATTTTATGTTTGTTCTGTTGAACAAAGACACTCATCTTTGTGTATTTTTAAACGACTGAAAGTCTGAACATCTATCACTGTAGTAAAAGTCATAGCTCATATAATTCAAATATGTAAATCTTACAACATTCCAAATGTCGGTTTTGAATGTAGCCCCTGCTCCACGAGACTGTTAAATTTGGTGTAGAAGTTATGGGTTTTAACCCATATTTGGCCAATTAAGCGAGTTCAATTAATAGAAAATGGAAATATATTAGATAATTATAATCTACATTGTGAGTAGATAAGATTAGCATTTGATATTTCTTGTTGATGCTTGATCTCGCTCATCAAGAAATAAAATGCCTAAATAATGGCTGGAATATAGGAGATATAGAATAGGATGCTTTTTTATTATATGGCCGAACAGGACTCCTGGTCGGTCACTGTCTTGGCTAGTTTCGAGTATAATGTCTTTTATATAAGAATTTTCTATTATTTTTTCCTCATAAATATATATGATCTATTTATACCAGTACAATGAGTAGACTAACAATCATTACAAAGTTTAACTGGCCGACTAGCTGCCCTAAGTCATTTTGTATCTCGGTCTACAGACAAATGTAAATACTTCTTTGAAATTATTAAGAAAAATAAGAACTTCGAATGGACAGTGCAGACACAAGAAACTTTTGATTCACTAAAACAATATCTATCCACCACTCCGGTTCTCCAAAAGTCGAGTTGAGGTGAAGTTTTATACTTGTACTTGGCCGTTTCGGAATATGCAGTCAGCTCAGTCTTGATCCGACTAGACAACTTCATTCAACACCCAGTCTACTATGTCAATCAAGCCTTACATGATGTCGAGCTGAGGTATCCCCGATGGAAAAATTAGCTTACGCACTTGTGATCTCATCTTGGAAATTGAGGCCATATTTTCTGGAGCACCGCATCATGATTCTCACAAATTATCCATTGAAACAAGTTGTGCATCAACTAGATACCTCAGGGAGAATGATCAAGTGGGCAGTTGAGCTCAATCAATTTAAAATATCACATGAACCCCGAACAACCATTAAGGGGCAAACTTAGCAGATTTCGTAGCCGAGTTCACACCAGCAATTCAACTTGATGTCTGTGAGGAACAGACTTAGGGACTTTATGTCGACGGATCTTCAACCGCAACCGAGCAGGGGCGGGATTGTACTCATCAATCCTGATGATAAATGTGACTGCTCGGCCGTGCACTTTTAGTTCCCTACAATATATAATGAAGCTGAGTACAAAACTTTGTTGGCAGGGTTAGAAATGGCGACCTCCATGGGTCTTAAAAGGTTAATCATTCACAGTGATTCGCAACTCATCGTAAACCAGATCAACGGGTTATTCAGGCGTGGTACATGGATGACAGTGATAAAGGTCAGAGACTTCCTCATCATCGAGATCCAAAGGAATTTGTGTCTTTTGAAAAACTTGACGAGCTTGGAGTGCTAAGTTGGAGGTTAGATGCTGATAACTATGGAACAGATCCTGAGTTGAAGAAAATCCGTGAAGCTCGTGGATATTCTTACATGGATTTCTGTGAGGTTTGCCCAGAAAAACTGCCCAATTATGAAGAGAAGATAAAAAACTTTTATGAAGAACATCTGCACACAGATGAGGAGATCCGCTATTGTGTTGCAGGGAGTGGTTATTTCGATGTGCGTGATCGCGATGAAAATTGGATTCGTATATTGGTGAAGAAAGGGGCAATGATTGTTCTCCCAGCTGGAATTTATCACCGCTTCACACTTGATTCAGACAACTATATTAAAACCATGCGACTCTTGTTGGTGATCCTATTTGGACTCCGTTCAACCGCCCTCATGATCATCTCCCAGCAAAGAGACAGTATGTTGAGACCTTTGTGCAGAAAGAAGGTGCTGATCAAGCAGTTGATGCCGCTGCTTAAAATCCATTTCTGGATTTGGAAATTTGAAATGTCTGTTTGGATATATTATTATTTGCCAATAATGGATATGCTGCCTACCAATGCAGACTGCTTATTGAAGGGTTCAAAAAAAAAAATTCGTAATGCTACATTTATATAATTATTTGAATTTTTTAGCTATGTTAAATATTATTTTAGTTGCTTGTCTATATATTTTCCATTTAAAAAATGTATTACATAATAATTGATTTATTGTAATATTATTTTATACAGTATAACAACATAAAATTCTTTTTTTCATTAAACTGGTTGGATCGACAGTTGAACCAGTCCGACAGGTTGAATCGTAAACCGCTAACATAATTGATTTACTCACCGGTTCGGTTTTAAAACATTGACTGAAGTATTTAGAGGAGGTAGGGATGGTAATGGGGCGGGTGGGAGCGGGTCAGTGAAGATCCAAACACGGGGCGGGAAGGACGACCCGTTCTACCCCATTTTAAATTAAATTAAATGAAAAAGAATATTTATAATATATTACTTACAAAAGTTGTTACTATTAATTTATAAGTGTTAGTATAATATAATAATATATAAAAATTATATTATAATATATATCACATATGCAAAATGTATATTAAAAAAATTTAAAAATAAAAATTCTATGTGGGACGGGTACCTGCGGGGCGAAAGTGATTCCCAGGCCCGCTGCCCCATCGTGGGTCATGAAATGGGGCGGGTACCCGCAGGTCGGGTCAAAATTATCATCCCTAAGTGGAGGAATAATCTATATGCTAGTGGGATTAGTCCAAGTACATTATCCTTTTAGGCCAAGTTTATTTTTTCAACCCTCTAAAAATAATACGCGATTGTGCGCCTATGTGCAGTCAAGCATATATATTCTAGAGGGCACGATGCGCGATCGTGTGGATCAGTGAACGATTGTGCGGTTTGAACTAATGCACCTGATCAGTTCTAATATGTATATTTTAGCCATGCAACATGTCCATTCGAGCCAAAAGTCAATTTTCATAGTTTTTGTCCAAAAAGCACAACATTAAAACCCATTATAAATATCCTCACATGGCTGAAAATTTGTACATCATTCAATAACAAAAAAAACATATTGAAGTTCGTTGTACTCTTCAATTTTGTTGTGATGCTAACTTAAAAACGGAAGTCATTGTATGTTATAGACGATTGTCTTATCTTTAAAGCATTTGTATACGAGGACATTTCATCTTACGGATATAAAATCCAATTCTAGCCTCGACTTCAACCTTCCATCCCAGTTGTTTGAGTCATTTCTTAGAAACCAATACATTTTTGTTTAACAACCACAAGATGAAATTCGTACGTGTTTTAATGAGATAGCTGGTATTTCGTTCACTCTGATGGTGCTGCTCCCGTTCATGGTGAAAAATTGGCGAAGTTTTTCGATGTTGACTTCAAGAGATGGAAACATAAGATGTTGTTCTATCTCACTTCATTAAGTCTGTCTCGATCCTTGAAGGAGGAACTCCCAACCACTACAAAAGATGAGATCGACACCTAAAGGAGGGTAGCTATGGATGCTTGGCAGTTGGTACCATAAAGACTTCTTATGCAAGAATTATATCCTAAATAGACTAGATGACACATTATAAAATGTCTATAGTTCGATCAAGAAATCTGAAGAGTTGTGGAACTCTTTGGAGAAAAAGTAAAACATGGAATATGTCGACACAAAGAAATTTGTTATTGGTAAATTCCTGGACTTTAAGATGATTGATACCAAGACGATAATAAGTCGAGTGCAAGAAATTCAAACCATCATTCATTACTTAGTGGCTGAAGGGACATTCTGAGACTTTTCCTTTTAAGTGGCTGCAATTATCGAAAATTGCCTCTTTCGTGGAAGGATTTCAAGAATTGCCTCAAGCGCAAGTGCATAGAAATGAGGATTTAATATTGCGACTTCAAATTGAGGAAAATAACCGAAAATCCGAAGTAAAATCCAACAAGGATGGAATGGAAGGCAAAATCAATCTTGCATAATCAATCATCAGCAAGAAACGAAAGCACCTTGGAAAGAAAAGGTAGGAAAAGTCAAAGAAATTTAAAGAAAAAATGCTACAACTGTGGTGAATCGAATCACATGGCCAAGGTTTGTCGTCTTCCAAAGCAAGACAATAAAAATGGAAACCAACAACTTCCAATACACATGTCAGAACTCGATCGTACCAACGTTATTTTCGAAGCCAATATGGTGGATAATCCAAGAGAATGGTGAATAGATATCGATGTTACTCGCCACATTTGTTCCGACAAGGAGATATTTTTTCCTATATTGTAAAAGATGAACTAAAGTTGTTCATGTGGAACTCTTTAACTTCCAATATTATAGGGCTTGGACAAGTGGTACTGAAAACGACCTTTTGTTAAAGAAATTAACATTTGTGGATGTGTTGCATGCTCTACACATCCGCGAACTTAGTTTTCAGCTCTCTATTAAGTAAAATCAATTTTAGACTAGTGTTTGAGCCTAATAAGTTTGTAATAACCAAGAACGATCAGTCAGGTAATAAAAAAGATTCTTTAAAATGAATATAATAAATGTTATCCGCCAAGAGACGATTAATAAAACATCTATTTTGTTTGCTTGTTTGAGTGTTCTAAATTATGGCATGATAGGTTAGGGCATATTAACTTCAACACATAGCAAAAACTTGCAAATTTAAATTTAATGCCTACAATTAAAACAAATTCACCAGACAAATGTGGAGTTTATGTTGAAGTAAAAATGGACAAAGCACTGTTCTATTCGGTGACAAGAAAATCTAAACCACTTGAGTTAATCCACACATATGTATATGATTTAAAACTTGTACAACCTCGAGATGGGAGAAAGCACTTTATCATTTTTATTGATGATTGCACAAGGTATTGTTATGTGTATCTCTTGAATAGCAAGGATGAAGCTCTAGAAGCTTTCAAAACTTATAAGAATGAGGTTGAAAATCAACTTAAGAAAGTTAAAATGATGTAAAGTGATAGAAGTGTTGAGCATGTTGTTTCATTTGAAGAATTCTACTCGAAAACAGGTATTCATCAAACTATAGCCCCATACTCAACAACAATCAAATGGTGTTGTTGAACGCCAAAATCATACTATTATGGAGATGATGAATAGGTTGTTAATAAGCTCTGGTTTTCCCCAAAATGAAGCATGACAAGTAATTTCTAAGAAGTTCCCATTTCTTCTATTTGGTGGAAAGTGTGAGATCATCTTGGGACACATCCTATTGATAGTGAATTTATGCATAAACTTTTAAGCAAGTTATTTATCCCAATTATTGATCCGACAGAGAGTTGATTGAACCAAGACAAAACCCTTTTGACAAAGGTCATCCTGAAGATCTTGTAGTAGGATGCTCCATTCATGTCATACAATTAGTCCGTTTTAGCTAGAATTTATCCAAGTAATCTTGTGGGTCTCATATTCCATCATACTCTGAGAGGTAGGAAGTCTTAACTTTTGCAATGAGTTTCATTCACTCCCTCGTCTCCTTGTAAGTTAGGGTCATCCACGTGTGGTGGGTCTTGTTGAGGTACTCCCATAGCTTGTACGGTAGCATACTACCTTATAATGTTCTGTTGTTTCTTCCAGTTTCTTCCAGTAGCTTTTAGAGCTTCTTGAGGCATGGGTATTCCATCTTCTTGTGGTACTCTATCAGTTGGATTAGGGTTATTATCATGTCTCCTTGGAGGTCTATTCTCCTATGGAAGGTTGTTAATTAGTCTTAGAATCAACTATTGTGAACTATTTTGTCTGGCTCTTGATCTAGTATGCATATCCATGTTCAGGTCTTGTTCCCACAGACGATGCTAATGATGCTACTAAAAACTATAGATCACTCCAAAGCTCCTCAAAGCTAGAGGTGTCAATTCTTGACACGACACGAAAATGATACGAAAATAGTGGGTTAGTATTTAGACTTATCGTGTTTGTGTTCTTATCGTGTCGACACATTAAGGATACAAAAATTTCGTGTTTTGTTCGTGACCATGATAAGGACACAAACATGAAAGTGACACGATAAGGATACGATATTGACACGTTTACCTATTAGTGAAACGATAGTGACATGATAATAACACGTTTACCTGTTAGTGACACCATAACATGATATTTTGTATGTTTGTGCGTGTATTGTCGGGTAATATCATATCATATCGTGTAATTTGCTATTGTGTATTAACGTGTAAATCAATTTCTTTTTGTTTTTGACTTATTGTGTCAAATCGTGTCGTCATGATGACACAAAAATTTTCATGTTCGTGTTCATGTCGGAGCAGATCCTTATTGTGCCGTGTTTCTATTTGACTTTATCGCGTTGTGTCGTTATCGTGTCGATACGAAACACGACACAATTACATGATTTGCCACTCATACTCAAAGCTCCACGTGTAGTAATACTCATTATTAGGAAACTTGTCTGTAATACAAACCGACGGTTAGAATGACCCTAGGATTGTCCCAATGAAGCCTTTTTGTTGGTTAACACAGTACATGATATGAGATTAGAGTCCAAAGAGTATTTTATTAATACAGAAAATTGAGATTACTTATAATTAATGGAGGTTGATTATTTATACCCGAAACTTTGGGCCTTATGGCCTCTGTGTAGCACCTCGTGGGCCAACAATATAATAACAAATTTTGTTTGACCAACAAGCAATAATTATGGGTTAAAATAATGAATTCTGAAATTAAATAATTAAAGAATAATTGCAAACATTAAGTACCCCACATCATGTATGATGTTTTAAAAAAAAATTAGACAATAACAGTGTTGTGATATGAATTTGATAAAAATGAATCCCATTATTTTTCATCCTAAGCCACATCAATCAAGTTATGATGGAGACTTTTAATTGAACATAGGTTATGTTAATGTAACAATACTAATATTACACGGATGGAGAAGATATAATTTACTTTATTTGTGAATTATAATTTTTTTAAATTGAAAAAACATAACATTAAATATTATGATGTGCATCTTAGTTTAATAATTGAGGATTATAGGATCGGAAATGCATTATACATCCATAAATGGCCAATGTCAATTAATAGGAAAGGGAAATAGTGAAATTTTTAAAAGTATACAAAATAAATTAAACAAGGAATGCAAAACTTCAAATTACTGTTAAGAATATTATAGAATTTACCAACATAAATGATTCTATAATTTAATTTTACAGTTACCTTCAGAATGTTGATATAAAAAAAATATTATTTTTTTCTCAAATTATACCGAACAATTATCGATAAAACACTAATAGATCTAAAATACACCGACACAAATATTATAGATGTTTACTAATAGTTTTAAATTCTGTTAGTAAATATTTATCAATAATGATTTTTATCTATGTTTTAAGGTTATCTTAATAGTTATCTACAAAAATTCTCAATAGGTAAATTGATTTTTTTGTTGCATTTTTTAAAATTGACTCAGTTAATTACTATATTGCCATCACTGACAACGAAAAGACAACCTTATATGCCAAAAGAAGATATAGAAACAAATCCAGCCGGAAGTCAAAAAAGAAAAACAAAAGCAAACAGACAGAACCCCATACCATGATCAGATTAAATTTATTAATATGTTGATCGATGTTAAAAGGAATATAAACGAACTGTCCAACATATAACGTCTGCTACATTATTTGTATTTATTTCAATAAATTTGTCATTTGTTATAAATATATGACATTTTTTTAGTCGTAATTGTTCTATAATTTATTTTTTTGTTTAGAATAACTGAACTATATCATATCATTTTATCTTGTTATATTTTGTGGACAATATATATATATTTTTTTTGACAGAAATTCGAGATTTGGTTTCATTCAGGGGCGTAGCTAGGGGGGTGCCACCCCGGCCCCCGGGACACCCCCAAATTTTTTTTTTTTTGTCCCGTTTTTTATGTGGAAAAAAATGAAAAAAAAATTATGTGTTTTTTTAAGGGGAAAAAATAATTGAGCTAGGAGGAAATGGGGGAAAAAACTTTTGGGCTAGGGGTAACCAATCGAGCTGGCTACGCCCCTGGTTTTATTTTGATTTTGTGTTTATTTAACAACTCGATATCAAATTATTATTTTACTATATTTTATTTATAATTTTTTATATATTATTTAATCTTATATCATTGTATTACTACTTACTAAAAAGGAGAAAATTTAAATAAAAATTAGGATCGTGATATTTATAATATTATATTTTTTAAAAAACAATTACCAAATTATCAAATGTAAAAAAAAATAGTAAAAATGAAAACCACTCAGCCGTAAATTTATTACGTAATAACTTTGAAACTATTAAATTCTAAAACATGCCTAATTCTCATGTGATCCTGAGATTTTAAGCTGTAAACAATTAAAATAATTTATGTACAACCAATCGTACAGATATCCCACCAAATATGATTATTTGAATAAAAACAAACAATTAACTATAGTGTAGAAAATTCTCACACTATCAGAAGCAGGGGGAAATTGTTTAAATGTTGTAAAAATGAAAACAAATTGTCAAAATATGGTAAAATTGTGGTTGATTGCTTATTTACTCGTTGGCGCACATTGGAACTGCGCCAAGCTACCTTTTTTATTTTTTTAATATGCTGGCGCACATTGTATGTGCGCCAGCAACGTTTATTGGGGGGGATGGGTTGGGGGTGGGGGCTGAAATAGGGGAGGGGTAGGGGTTTAATGGGTGGCGCACACAAGAGGTGCGCCACCCAAACATATTTTTGGGGTAGGGGATCTGCAGGGGGTGGTGGTGGTGGGGGAGGGGGTAGTTGGGGGTGGGAGTGTGTAAGTTATTTAATTATTTTATATAATAATAAATTAATAATTATCCCATTAATTCGTTCATACGTAACTTTTTTATTTTTTATATGTTTTTAATGTGTAATATGTATGTCAAATTGAAGATCGTAAAAAAACAATTAATTTGATATATTACACATTAAAAACAGATAAAAAATAAAAAAGTTACGTATGAACGAATTAATGGGATAATAATTAATTTATTATTATATAAAATAATTAAATAACTTACCCACTCCCACCCCCAACTACCCCTCCCCACCACCACCACCCTCTGGAGATCCCCTACCCCCAAAAATATGTTTGCGCCCCCCATTAAACCCCTACTCCTCCCCTATTTCAGCCCCCACCCCCAACCCATCCCCCCCAATAAACGTTGCTGGCGCACATACAATGTGCGCCAGCATATTAAAAAAATAAAAAAGGTAGCTTGGCGCAGTTCCAATGTGCGCCAACGAGTAAATAAGCAACCAACCACAATTTTACCATATTTTGACAATTTGTTTTCATTTTTACAACATTTAAACAATTCCCTCCAAAGCAGTACACTAAAATAATTTACTTTTCTTATATAAATGTCAACATCATCACAATAATTTCCCTCCTTTCCAGCAGTAGGACGGACAATAAATTAGTCTACTAACATTAAAATAAATTAGCATAATAATCACGGAGTCCCCATAACCAAGTTACAAGTATATCCTTTTTTTAAAATAAATTTTTTGGGCACCCAACAAAATAGGGGAAAAGAGAAAAAAAAGAAAGAGCCCCAATCTTATCTATGAGCTGTGACGAGCGTCTCTATGAATCTCAATCCATCAAACCTCGGAGCAAATTTCTCCGAAGACGACGATCCCTGTGATGCTGAATTCTCGTTGTTTTTTTCGGGGCAATTCTCCTAAAATTAAAGCAAAGAAATTAATCAGAACAGAAAATTATAACCAATCGTAAAACAAAATCATATCAAATTACACAGAAACTCAATTTCCGGTAGAAAAAACCCAAAAGAATTGAGAGATTTAAGATGAACTGTGGCTTTAAGAAGAAAATACATGAATTTTCTTTTCTTCCGAAATTCTCAGACGAAATCAAACATAATATATATACAATAAAATTAACCAAAACCAAAAAAGAATTAACAAAAAAAGGCATATGACAGAAAGGATTTTCGATTTTTACCTCTCGAGGAAAGTGAAATTTGGAGGAAGACGAAGAAACAGAGATGGCGGAGGCGGAGGCCGCAGCAACAGAGGCTGCTATGACGCCTGATTTCTTCATGATTTTGCGGAGGAAATTGATTTTCCCAATGAATCTGAAAAATTGAATATTTTAAATTGTATTTTAGGAAATTTGCAAAACTGAATTGAAGTTTGGGAGAGAAAGGGTATAGGAGAATTTGGGAAGGGATTTATGGGGGAGGGGGTATTTATAATGTGACAACTGGGCGTGCTCGGTCAATTTCTTTTGCGAATAAATACGCGGCAATCATCTTTCGCCCACTTTGTTGTCTATATTTACAGTCTTACCCTTGCATCCAATTTTATTGTTTTTTTGAGCAAATTTTTATTAGTTTTTGGGATAATTACAAAGCAAACCCTAAGGTTTGGGTTAATTACAAAAAAAGTGATGTTTCAAAATTATAGAATTTCCATCAGGTTTGCTTCTATCTTAAATTTAAGTGGGTAATTGTAATATTCTCTAATATCGAAGGGATTTTCGAAAAAAAAATTGTTTATGAAAAAGAAAATGTAAGACAAAATCAAACCTTAAAGAATTTATGTTATTTTAAAAAATATCTGAATTTTTTTTTTTTTTTTTTTTTGTAATTAGCCTGAAGCTCAAGGCTTTATTTGATACTTATCCGTTAATTTTTTTTTTTCGGATGAGGATGTTTGAATATATTTTGTACTTGGTAAAACCCCAAAATATTGAGGAAAATAAGTCACTATTTTGACTTGTGTATTGACCTGAACAATTTCAGTTCCTGCGAACATAATAATTTTGACGTGAAGATATACTAAAAAACTCTTGGAGATGCAAATAAAATAAAGTTAATTCAATAAGATGTCATTAGACTCATGACTCATTTGCTTAATTAGTTGGATTATAATATTGTGCATGCATCCTTTTTTTTTTTTAATAAATAAAGGTTACATGCACCCTTAGTAAATGATAATATATATTACAAATGAGTCTTAGATTAAATAAGCCGACCTTTGAATCAAACCATAAAAAAAGTTACCTTATCAATGCAAGTTTCGGAATCTTCAAATTAATGCGAATATTCAACATTTTTTTTGTTTGTGATAAAGGCATACGTAGCATTCAACAATTAGGTTTACTTTTTGTAGGATATGAAGTTGTCAACGAAATTGTTATCATTAAAAAAAGATAAACTTTATTCCCAAGCCCCATTGTCCTGCCCCTAAAACTTCGTGGATGAGGTGATTTGCAGGATATGTCTCAACGAATTAGATATCTAAATTGTTTTAGACCGAGTCACCACACAAGCAATCATCCTCCAACCAGTTACTAGGTGGATTTGAACCTCCACGGTTCGGGTATCAGCGAAGCGGGCATTATATCACCCAAGTCCTTTGTCAGTTGAGTTATGTCCCGGGGCACGAAATTGTTATCATTAGATTAGAATTGCAAAAACTAATCCATGGAGAGGGTACATGGCTAAAAATATTTAAAAGATTATAAAATTCCATATCTTATCAGATTCTTTTAGTATTTATAATATATTATATCTCATTTATAAATAAATTGTTAAAAACTTCTGATAAACTAATATAATATAACTTTTAAGATGTTAGTAATGATGATTTTGTAATTAAAACTATCAAAATTAAATGATTTTGCATGTTAGAATAATATCTTACTTTGAAAAAAACTGGGATATTTTTAAATAATTTTAGGATTCTAGTATGAGGTATATATACCAAGTATATTAACATACCATGAATTCATTTTAACTGCTTGCATTTTTCTTTGTTTTTTTGTTAATAAAGGTAGTATCAATGCCAAATGATTTTAATTAAAAAAATAATTACAATATCAACCCTAGCTATTTTAATTAAAAAAAACATAATGATCAAATCAATTCTTGAATATCTCACACATAGTGTCGATTCAATGCATATTAAGCTATTTATAGAATTTTCATTCTTGTCGAACTTATTCACAATGTATTAGTAGTAGTAATACAGGACATCCCACAACAACTTATAAATTCGATGGATTCAAACTTGAGTTTACATAAAAGGCTAAAAGTTGAACATTATAATTAATTACCTCAAGTTATATATAGATTACTTAAGTTATGTACATTCTAACTTGTTTAAATTTTTAATCTAGGGCTTTCAAAAAAGTTTTAATCTAGGCATTAATAATATAATAATAAAAAAAAATTAATCTACCCAATTGGGTAGCATCCACTAACCCATTTTGTAGTCATAAGTCATTCATAAGAACATTGGTCCTCAACCGTTGGCATAGGTAGGGGTATTATAGTAAATAAGGAAGCAAGAGTATTGAAGTCAAGGTTTTCCGCGTCTGGGCGTTGATTACCATTCCCTGGAAAGTCGACAAAGCTGTCTCATAATAGGCCGATATTTCGAACTTAGTGACAAATAGAAGTTCGACACGTGTATGGAGAATATGAGTCCACGACTGCTCCAATGGGTTTCACATGTTCACCTAAGGCCCAGGTTTCCGGACCATTGCAGGTGTGTGACGGAGTGGTTAAACAGTGACAGTTACAACGACAGCTGGGAAAGTTACTTTTAATTTGCACAGATGCCCTTCGAAAACACAAAGGGCATCTCCAACCCACTGTAGGGATGTAAACGAATCGAATAGAGTCGAATATCAAGATATTCTATTCGTATTATTCCACTCGTATTCGGCTCATTTAGAGAATATTTATATTCCTATTCTTTTAAGGTTCGAATATAAAAAATAATTTTTATTCTTATTTGAAAATATATTTGAATACATACAAATCAATTTGAATAGTTGTATTCGAAATCCTAACCTATCTTTATCTTTTTTTCCCTACAATATCTGATTAGATTGCAATAATAATTAGAATCTCAATAATAAATTTGGGTCATTAAATTGTTAAATATATCAATAACATATTAATTACCAAATACATGAACAAACAAAAAAATTATTATCTGTCGAATCCATCAAGAATATATTATAAGAATATAATTAAATATGGGCTTATTAGATTGGTGTTTTATAAGCGAATACATGGTTTGTTATATATTAATAATCTACATAAATAATTATATGCTTATATTTATAAAGATTACATATAATTGATTTGTATAAATATAAATATAATTATATATATGATAATATTCGAATATTATTTCGAATACCCGAATCGAATATAATAATATTCATATCCGTACTCACATATTATGCGAATCAGAATAAATATTCTTATTTGGATTCGTATTCATCAATATACGAATTCGAATACTGAATCAAATCAAAAAAATCGCTTCTATTTATTCTGTCTGTAAAAAATAAATAGAAACCACACTTCAACTGACCAAAATTTATCTGGTAAATATACTATTTATTTAAACCATAAAATTGGATATTTAAAAACTAATTATTTAGATATCTAATTCTTAAATATATGGCACATGGCCCATACAAAGTATCTTTTATTTTGAACTTAATTTGCCAAGTCAATATATGAGAGCTAGGTATAAATTTTTCCATCGGTGGTGTCAAAAATTTGTAACATAAATTTTATTGTCTATGAATTTAACAAATAAGAAAAGTATAATACAAATTGAAACTTTGTTGAATCAAAGAATTATAAAAGTTCATAATCTTTGTGGTTCCTCTTATTCTTCTCTTTCAAGAACAAAACTTTTGGAATTTGAAACTTTAAACGTGAAATCGCAAATTTGATATTATTCAAACTTGATTTCGTCATTAATAACGTTAATTCGAAGAATTCCTCAAGTTAAACATTAGAACTTTAAGATCGTTTGACTTTTGGATTAGATTGTCTTGATGAAATTGATCATTATTCAGTCTCCTGTAAGGTAAATTTATCATCAATAAAGTTAATTAGATTATTTAAAAACTTAATCTAAGATTAGATGTTATTATTTGTGTAGATTCTGCAATGAAAGCCTTAATTTATATCTTAAACGTCGTGATCTCCTTAAACTTGATCATATTTAGTTGAAAGAATTTTCTTCACCATCAGTTTTAATCGGACTTCTTCTTCTTCACAACTTATGTTTCAATTCCTGAAAATAACCCTTATTTACACTCGTAAAATAGTAGTTTGTGGATAAATTTTTTGATGAAGTAGCATTATTTGATTGGCTTTGTAGATATCATATTACCATTCTCTTTCATCACAAGATGTATAATGGTGAGAAGAGTACTCACAAGCATTTCCATGATAATCAAGATGGGTTTTGATCTCCAAGAATTGTGATTTGGTACTTGGCAATTTTTATTATACTATTAGAAAATTTTAGTTTACAAGCATAAATAATTTTGTCACTAACTTTTACGATTCTCTGAGAATACCGCGGAGTAAAAGCATATTTTCCTCCAAATTATTCCGACGGATCATCGAGTTTTTAAATTTACCGACGGAAATATTATAGGTATTTACTGCAACATTTTTTAGATTACATGCGTAAATATTTATCTATAATGATTTTACCTACACTTTACATTTATCTTAATCTATAACCTACAAATTTATCTATAAGTCATCTGGTTTTTTCTTGTAGTGAATTAGTCAATAAAATTCATATAGTAATATCAAATTATTTAATTATTTACTTCAGAAATTCAATTTAATTGAATTCCTAAAACATAATTTGAAAAAATAATAAATTAATATTTAATATATAATACTACACATTTCCCCATTTAATTGACACAAGTTTAATATGTCAACGCCCATCTTTACCATTTGGGTCATAACTATGAATTTTATGAGAAATTTTGTTGTCATATTACTATATTAGCAGAAAGATTTAGCGTCTTTTTGAGAGGCGGGCGGACCATATGGAATGGGGTTCATTTTTTTTAAGAATTAGCGTGTTTTATTAGAGAGCTCACTTCCTGATAAAACTAGGTTATATTCTTTTGAATCACAAAAAGTTCAAAATTTGGCTGTCCTAGCATTGATTGAAGGTCCAACTACTTGCAAGCTCAAGCGCATGTGCATTCTTGTTGGTGTTCAATTCATGAATACACTTTTTGCTTTTCATTATTTAATTAATGGTCAACAGATTCCTTTCATATATAATAAGTATATATCTATATTATATATATTATTTTTTTTTTCAGTTAAGAGATTATCATTAATCGACAACAAAGATCAGCAACCAGATAGAACCGTACACGTGCCCTACCATATCACCTCCAGTTCATCTTCTTTGATTTTTTTTTTTTTTTAGTTAACGCACACACACTTCACTGGGAGATATCCCACACATTGGAGGGAGTGATACCACTCGGCCAAATGGCTGGTGGTCTTTGATTATTTAGATTGGCCAAGATGGTGTGTGAAATTAGGGGTGGCAATTCGAGTCGTGTTCAGGTTCGCGGGTCGTGTTGAGACACTATAGTTACACAAATTTGGCCAACTCGAACTCGACCCGTTTAATTATTTGGGTCAGATGGGTCAACCCGTTTAATACATTGGTAACCCGAACACGACCCGAAATGACCTGTATATTTTCCAACCTTGAATAAATCTTCTATTTATTATGATAAAATGGGGATTTTATGCTAGTTATATATAGAATATTAAAAACATAATGAATTAGAATCAAAATATGTAAATCATAATTTGGCTTGATATAAGGGTTATCAGATTAGTCATCCAAGAACATGAACAAACACCTAATAAGTTGTACTCCTATAATATGTTAACATATAAATAAAAAACACAATTAATATTCAAGAGAAAACACAAATTTATGATGCAAATATTAATGAAAAGACAATTAATTAATTCATCACCAAATATCAAAGTAGAATTTATTATTTTTTTTTTCCTTTAAGCGGGTTAAAACAGGTTAAGTGGGTCATTTTGGGTCAATCCGAAACTGACCCATTTATTATTCGGGTTAAATGGGTCTGACACGATCATGCCCCGAATAATAAATGGGTTGACCCTAACCCACTTATATCGTGTTAAGTTTGAGTCGTATTTTCGTATCGTGTCAGAGATTGCAACTCCTATGTGAAATCTTAAACTGAGAAATGTTACAACCAAACATAGATGAATTATTAATTAATTAAAAATGATGTGAAGAGAACATCATATGGATATTTATTGTCCATATATCACATTTTATAGGTAAATAGGGTAAATTTGGTCTCTTAAAGTATGCGAGCTTTTTTCACTTTGTCTCCTAAATTTTTTGTAATACTTTATTTATGAACTTAGTGTTTTCCTCACATCATACCCCTCTAGAAGTGGTAAAGTGTACTTAAAAATATCAAGTTCAAGGGTAACATATCACAAAACAGTTAAGGGGTAAAATGCAAAAACTCGCATAGTTTAGGGGATATTAGTAAAATTAACCCCCAAAAACTGTTACCGTACAAACTATGTCGAGATCAAGATCTCTAAAAACTGATTTTCACTTGATAAAAGTCCCAAAATTGCAAACCCCCCCTCCAACCCTCCCACAATTGTTTTTAAAAAAAAAAACTTATACTAAGATTTGTTTTTAGTTAGAATCTATATGCTTTTTTTTTATAAGTTTCTTATCCAATCCAATCCAATCCAATCCACTTATGTGTATCGATCTACCCAAATATTTTTTCTGGCCATAACATGCAAATATAATGGAGAAATAAATAAAAAAAATAAAAAGGGAAAGAAAAACAGAAGTGCAACCAATTGCATAACATGGTTGGTTCCTGAAAAATGTGGTCACTGTTGTTAGCTTTAAAGGTCGGTTGAGACAATGATGGTGGAGTGGACATAGCAACTAGCAGACATGACTGCCCTACGAAACTACACACAAAAACCTTGTCTGTCTGTCTGTCTGTCTGTCCGTGTACCATTGTTCTAAAATTTTTTAGAATACTGCCGTGTATAATAGTACTCAATAAGGTTGATAGTCAGATTTTATAAAATCTTTTGAACCACTGGTACTATATGGCATTAATTTGATTTTAATTAATAGGCACCATTTATTAAAATTCCTCTAGCACTTCAGAAATTAATAAAAAAGAAAGAAAGAAGTAGCGTCATTCATTCCCAAGCCTCAAAATAAAATATAAACACTTTGTATATTTGATTCTTGGGTGCTAGTTTTTAGTGAGTGTGTCAATGCCTGTGTAAATTAAAATTCCATGGTCTTACACATTCCTATAAAGAAATAACCCAAATATGTATTCCGCTACAAAGTTTTTCTCCACAACCTTCAATTATATATGATCCATCTAAAGTCTAATTAAAAAGATCTCACTCACATGATTCGGCAAAAACACTGATGGATCATGAATGTAGAGCAATAGGCATTGTCCACGCAATAAGTTTTATGAATTGGCCTCAAGAAGTTTTCTAGTGTCTCTCTAAATTGGACCCTCTTTCAACCCACATTTCGTGATCCAAAGAAGTCAAAGAATCTTTATATGTTTGATTCAAGTTGCAGAAAAGGAACAACGAATGATTTGTGCTTTCCTCCATTTGTCCATAAGACTTTACCTCTCATATCTAAAAGATGCTGTTAAAAATTGGGCAACTGACTCCGAGTTTAGTGAATATACTGTTGAGCATATATATGATCCATTTATCATCTAAAAGTCTAGCCGAATATTAAAAACTAATGTTTGCCGAACCATGTGTTGTCTATGCGATTTGTCCAATACGGTTTCAGAAATAGTTTAGGCTATGGTTTGTTTCAAATTTTTGAGAGCATAAAAGTCAACGTGTTTTTGTTTTATCTTTTTGAGTCCATTACTAAATATACAAAACTATTTTTTCAATGTGGTTTTCATACAGTTGTGAAATCAAGATCCCATACTTCTTTTAATTTATTTTCAAGAAATTTAATATTTAAGATTGGGACTCCAATCTTATGATCGAACTTAGCCACAAACATACTTTTATAATTAATTCCCATCTGTTAGGGATAGTGCCCTTAAAGCAATTATGAATTGTTTTTGATTATTAATAAAAGCGACATTTATTTTATTTCTCTTTTGCATATTGTATGTATTTTCTTGAACATCATGAAAATCCCTAGTTTATTTATTGTAACTATAATCTTAGTATATAAGAGTTATATACAAGAGGATTAAGATTATGGATAATAAACTAAAAAATAAGTCTCGTGATGAAATTAATTAAAGTATGGGATCTTTAATTAAAACATCATTAATGCGGCCCAAAACATTTTGAATGTGACTGTCTTATCCTGGACCGTCGATGTGGAGACATCTTAGTGGGGGCATTTATATATGATTTGATCATATAGGACTTTGACGATTTAATTTGAATTTTCCATACAAATTCCGTTTGTAGAAATGGAAAATCAAATTAAATCACTAGATGATCATATATGGATAAATCTTAATCCCGAGTGATTATAGACTCTGTTTATTTCTATGTGATTCTTAATTTTCTCGTTTAAGTTTGTCCTACGACATTCCCAACACTTGCATTTTAGATTCACATTTGAATTAAATAGTAGGAATATAAATTCACAGATATGGAATCCATTCCTTCTGCGGGAAGTAGAAAGACGATTCCCTCATTTGTTAATTCAGAACCGAATGGTTTGAGATCTCTAATTTATAATCGATTGTAAATTAACCATTCGCTAGTGAATTAATGGTAAATGAGGATAAGAGGTAATTGAAAAGGTTTAACGGATACTACCTAGCTTCAATTCACGAATTGTCTATGGAGGATTAATCTATATGTAATGATTATATCGAATGATACTCAATTAAATAGAGTAAGATATTCTATAATTATAAGAGTGCAATTAATTTATAGTGGAGTAATATCGAATTAATAAGTCGAATAAATTAATTAAAGAGTTAATTATTTGTTCGATTTATTGGAGCTTATAATTATAGGTCCATGGTCCCGGTTCGCCTTCCTAGAGTAAACGGGTTAGAAATAATATTTTTCGATTCCTAAGGGTTTATGGAAAAGAGTTTTCCAAATATTTGGCTAATATATTAATATTGGTTAATTAAGGGAATATCGATATTCTACGGTTTGTTGTATTTGGAATTAAATAAATATAAGATATTTATAATATTAATATAATTATTAATTTGATAATTATATTGGATAATTATCAATTAGAGTTTAAATCTAACTAGAATTATTAATTCTAGAATGGCAAAAACTCTGTCCCGGCCATCAATCGACGGGTCAAAATCCGTCGACGGATCCAAATCCAAATTCACTAATAAAAGATCCTACCCGTGGAGCAATCCGAGAGGAGGGGCGTAAGCCCATGACCCAACTTGCAAGGTAAATGGGCGCAATATCAAGTAAACTTTAAAAGGGCCAATAAACAGCCGCATAGGTGTGGGACTTGGGAACTTGAGGTGGGCCCCCACACTGCATTAAGATATCTCTTTTTCTTTTTTTTTTTGAGGTTTTTGATTTTTGAAAATTGTTGGGTGGCTTTCACTCGATTCTAGTCGTAATTTTTACTCATTTTTGTCGGCGATTTTGGATAGTTAATTATTTTGGTTGCCCTTTATATATGATTTAGTTAAAATAATTTATTTTAGGTTTGTCTTATTGCATTTCTATACATATTTTTAATATTTTAATTAAGGTCCTGGAAAGTATTAATCTTTTCCATAAAAAGTATTAGTAGTCATCTTGAAAAGTATTAATAATTCCCCTCAGAAGAATTTTTTTGTAGACCCCTAAAACATATAAGGTTTTTTTCCTGAAAAGTATTACTAGTCCCTTGAAAATGTATTCGTATTTCTCCTGAGAAGTATTAGTAGTTCCTCGAAAAAGTATTAGTAGTTCCTTGAAGAGTATTTTAATACTTCTCCTGAATAAAATTAACTTTTTCTCCCAAAATGTATTAGTAGTCCCTAAAAAATGTATTAGTAATTCCTCGAAAAAGTATTAGTAGTTCCCTAGAGAATTTTCTCCCAAAAAGTATTAGCAGTCCCTCAAAAACGTATTAGTAGTTCCCTAGAGAATTTTCTCCCAAAAAGTATTAGCAGTCCCTCAAAAACGTATTAGTAGTTCCTCGAAAAAGTATTAGTAGTTCCTTGAAGAGTATTTTAGTATTTCTCCTGAATAAAATTAACTTTTTCTCCCGAAATGTATTAGTAGTCCCTCAAAAATGTATTAGTAATTCCTCGAAAATGTATTAGTAGTTCCCTGGAGAATATTTTAGTAGTTCTTCTGAATATAATTAATATTTTCTCCTGAAAAGTATTAGCAGTCCCTCAAAAACGTATTAGTAGTTCCTCGAAAAAGTATTAGTAGTTCCCTGGAGAACATTTTAGTAGTTCTCCTGAATATAATTAACTTTTTCTCCCGAAAAGTATTACTAGTCCCTCAAAAAAGTATTAGCAGTCCCTCAAAAAAGTATTAATAGTTCCTTGAACTATATTTTATTAGTCCTTCTAAAAGTATTATTTTTTCTCCTCAAAAGTATTACTAGCCTCCCTAAAATGTATTAGTAGTCCTCCATAAAAGTATTAAGTTTTCCACTTGAAATATTTAGTGGTATCCAACCCTCAACTGCAAATGAGTGTGTTACCCCAAATTTCGATAGTTTCAAATCTGTAACATCTGATCAATCTGACCATCCATGTTTATTTTTTGTTCCTAAATAAAACCCATCTACTTGGACAGTCATTGGCATATTTTAACACTACAATTAGAATCTAGATTCTCCTCTGCAAAACAACAAAAACAAGCTAAAAGAACCTCTAAAATCCAAGCCAGATTTTTTGATCCATGAAAAACAAATAAAGAAAAAAAGCTTAAAGAAACCTCTAATCAAACAAACTGAATCCCATGTCGTCGTTACTCTCCTACTTTGGCTCTTCCTTCTTCTCCTCAATGGCGGGGGCAGTTGCGGTATCGGCGCCACCGGAAGCGCCTTCGGCGGGAGCAACAACTGCTACGGCAACACCACTACCAGAGCCAACGTTCATGACGAGATCCTCAATGTTCCTCTTCTCGCAAAGCTTAGCAAAGAGACTTGGCCAATACGATTCTACCGTTAAATTCGCCGCCTTCACCGGTGTTGCTATTTCCTTCGCAGTGATGGCGATGCCATCATCGTGAAGAATCAAAGAAGCATATAGGTGCAAGCAAACTCTCCAGCCGAAATTTTTTCCTCTCGTGCAAGCAAGTTTTTAGAAATATCAAAATTGGTTGTGTATTTCTAGGGCACATGCGAGAAGTGAATTTGTGCAGTCGGGTTTGACTGGGTCAGCTAGTGGGGCTTCGTCTAACGGATTAAGCCCGTTAGACCGTCTGACAGAAGACTAGCTCTTCTAGAATAGATAGGAAACCAAGTTGGAGTGGGAAACTGATGGAACTAGGCCTATAAAAAGGGGACCACATCTCTCAATTAGAACACACAATTCAGCCGTTGTTTTTGCAATTGAAAAACAAAATTCAGCCGCACCACCCAGCTTTTGAAAGGAATTTTTGTCAAATTAAATTCTTAGATTTTCGTGCATTACAAACAAAAGATTCTTAGTTTTGCAAGTTTTGCAATTGAAAAGTAGTTTGTTTTTGGTCCACCTATTGAATTGCAATTGGCCATATCCATTCAAATACGCTGCCGATTTTTGTGATTAAATTTGGTGGTTTTGTGGTTTAACTTTTACCTAGTTCAATCCCCCTCCTATTCAGTTAGCCCAATCCTACGATCTCATGAGTTGAGTATATCGTAGGAAAATAAAAGTTAGGAACTTAGAATTATTATTTGGGTGCCCACACACTACCGTTGATAGGGAGGATCGAATTGGAAGATCGTGGTGTCTACGAGATTTGGGGATTCGAAGGATTGACGGAAAAAGGGCGAAGAACAAGAAAATCGTCGTCGAAAAAGGTAAATTTTCTTTTCTTCCTTTAGTTTGAATAAATTTAATAAGCATGATCTTGTGGTCTTATATCTAAAACTCGATTTTTGAAATCACTCGCTTCCGCTTCCGTTCGATTAGATCGAAAAGTCGGATCTTATTTGGCCCGAATTAGATCCGGGGCCCGAATAATTTCCAACAAATGGTATCAGAGCCATTTGGTTTTTGATATAAGAACTAGATCTGCTTTATTAAATTTATTTTGGAGTGGGTTTAGGATTTGATCTTGCATATTTTGATATATGGATGCATGGGCGTTTTTGAATTTAAGGCATCGATTCAAATCGTCATATTTATTTTTCGCGGATTAATATTTATGTGATGTATATGTGATATATATGTCATGCATATTGATATGTCATTCATGGAACCCACTCTCAAGTATGTCATGCATCATGATAATTGAATTGTTTAATTGTTATGATAGATCTATGAGATGGATTGAAATTGATATAAAAGTGTTTTATATATTTTTTAAAATTGATATAAAAGTATTTTATATAATTTTTTAAATTTTGTATAAAAGTGTTTTATATAATTTTAAAATTTTGTATAAAAGTGTTTATATGATTTTAAAAATTGGGATAATTGTTTGGAATTAATTTTGTGAAAATTGGATCCGATTTTTATGAAAAATCTCCGAATTACATGTTTTAGAAACAAAAATTATTTGGATTCGCGTTTGGGCGATTCGAGCGTGACCGGCGATTCGGGCGGAGTCCGGCGGGGGCTCGGGTAGGTCCCATTTTTAGTTGTCGCGTTGTTTCCTTTGTTCTTTCATGAAATTTTTCCGTCTTATCCCTATTCCCTTAATTATTTTGATAATTTAGGGGTTTTTAAAGTTGATTAAAATTATGATTTAATTTCTAAAAGTTAGATTTTTAAATTAGAGAATTTTAATCAATAAGACCAATAGGATTGGACTTGACTTATTAAAACATAAGATGTTTTATAACTTAAATGTTTAGGAAGCATTTATTATAAAATAATGAGTGGGAGAAGGATTCATGACAATAAATCATATGGCCTCCATTATTGGTCAAAGCACCGTGAGATTTAAGTGACGCCTCGCGACGCTCAGATTCGTCCCCCTACGGATGGTTTTCACTTAAATCAATAATCAAGGCTTAATCTCCGAAAGGATAGAAATTTAAAATTTAACTCTTAATTTTCCTACCCTATGGTGGCGATTTTGAGTTAAATTTTAAAATCCGAAATAATGGGTAACACTCATAAGGATACAATCAAATAGTTTGGATGTATCTAGGCTAAACTAAAAGGTGATTAATAAATAAATGAAGATATGAGATGTCTTGATTATTTATTTTATTAATCTGAGATGGTCTCGATTTAATCGTCATTTGATTTGACCTACCCTACGGCGGCTTTTCAAATGTGAGATTAAATTACCTTGGAATTGGTAGGATAAACTTTATTGCTTTCATGCATCATGTTTATGATTCCTAAATTGAATGCTCTATGATGTTCGTTCGCTTATTTATGTCGCTTTATTTAATTTTCAGCAATGATGTCTTGTCCTATGCTTGAACTGTTGAATGATTCATTAAGTGGAATAGTAACATGAATATTACACTCGTATGTGAAAACCTTAAAGGCAAGAAGCAAGGTTTCTCTAAACCAAAGGGAAATTGTTTCCACTGCGGTGAAGAGGGGCATTGGAAGAGAGACTGCCCCAAGTTTTCCTCCAAAGTAAAGGAAAACAAAAAACGTAAATATGATTTACTTGTTCTTGAAAGTTGTTTGGTAGCTAAAGATTCTTCTACTTGGGTAGTTGACTCTGGAGCTACTAATCATGTTTGTTCTTCCTTACAAATGCTTAGTTCTTATGGAGAGCTTGCCGATGGGTCTTTCACAATGCGAGTTGGCAATGGTGCAGTGGTTTCGGCAAAAGCAGTGGGAGTAATTAAGCTTAATATTAGAGATAAAATATTGATTTTAAACAATGTTTATTATATTCTGGTTTTAAAGTAGAAATTTGATTTACTTTTCAAAATTGCATGAACATTTATTTTCACTATCTTTTAATGATAATTCGATTATTATTTCTAAAAATGGGCGTGATATTTGTCTTTGCAAAATTGGAAAATGGACTCTATTTAATTAAGCCTAATGAACAACCACTTTGCTAAATGCCTAAATGTTTAAAGTAGAACATCCTAAACCAAAAGGCAAAAGGTTTCTCAAGATGATGAAACATATCTTTGGCATCTAAGGTTAGGGAATATTTCACTAGAAAGGATAAATAGGCTTGCAAAGGATGGTCCTTTGAGAGAGCTAAAAGTTGGCACTCTTCCCCGTTTGTGAATCTGTCAGAAGGAAAAATGACTAAGAGACCTTTCTCTCGCAAGGGCAATAGAGCCAAAGAACCACTAGAGCTTGTGTAGTGATGTTTGTGGTCCCATGACCACACAAGCTAGAGGTGGCTTTGAGTCTTCGTCACTTTTATTGATGATTACTCGAGGTTTAGATATGTTTATCTCATGCATAGAAAATCCGAGACTTTTCAAAAGTTCAAGGAATTTCATGCGGAAGTCGAAAAGTAAATAGGAAAATCTTGAAGTGCCTTCGATCGATCGAGGGGCGAGTATGTCGATCTTTGAGTTCAAAGATTATTTGCTAGAGCATGGTATTTTGTACCAACTCACAACACTGCACCCCCTCAAAAAATGGTGTTCTTTGAAAGGAGAAACCGAACGTTGCTTGATATGGTTAAGTCGATGATGAGCTACGCGACATTGCTGATTCGTTTTTGGGGGTATGCATTGCAAACGGTTTACATTTTGAATGTAGTTAAAGTCTAAGTCAATCCAAAAGACACCACTAGAGTTGTGGAATGGGAGTAAAGTTAGTTTACGCCACTTTCGCATATGGGGTGCCAAAGACACATGTCTTTGAGAGGAAAGACTGGAAAGTTGCATCCACGTTCAGAAGTGTATCTGTTGGTTGGATATCCCAAAGGAACGAGAGGAGGTTTGTTTTATGATCCGCAAGAAAAGAAAGTAATAGTTTCGACTAATGCTATCTTTCTTGAGAACGATTATATAGAAAACTTCCGACCTCGAAGTAAAGTTGTACTCGAGGAGTTACTTTCTGATGAGATCAGACCCAACCAACAAGAGTTGTTGGGGAAATCACTAATAATACCATTATACCTAATCAGAATGTCATGACACCTCGACGCAGTGGGAGGGTGATTAGACCACCAATCCGCTATCGTCAAATCGAAGAGGCAAATGTTGCAGTCTCCGATGGGGTAGACGATGATCCATTGTCTTTTCGACAAGCGATGGAGGATTCTGATAAAGAGAGGTGGCTTGAAGCTATGAACCAAGAAATGGAGTCTATGTACTCCAACATTGTCTGGGTTCTTGTAGATCCGCCTGAAGATGTGTGGCCCATTGGGTGCAAATGGATCTATAAGAGAAAGAAGGGCGTGGATGGGAAAGTAGAGACTTTCAAAGCAAGGCTAGTGGCTAAGGGTTACACCCAAAAGGAGGGAGTCGACTATGAGGAGACTTTCTCGCCTGTAGCAATGCTAAAATCTATCCGCATACTACTTTCAATTCTTTGCATGTCTTGACTATGAGATATGACAGATGGATGTCAAGACGGCCTTTTTGAATGGCCATCTAGACGAGGAAATCTACATGCAGCAACCAGAGGGTTATGTAGCCAAAGGTCAAGAGCAGAAAGTCTGCAAATTGCTTAGATCCATTTATGGGTTAAAGCAAGCCTCAAGGTCATGGAACCATAGATTTGATGAGACGATCAAGTCTTATGGTTTTGACCAAAGTGTTGATGAGCCTTGTGTATACAAGTAGATCAAGGGTGGTAAAGTGGCATTTTTAGTGCTTTACGTAGATGATATTCTACTCATTGGAATGATGTAGAGATGTTGTCCCATGATTAAAGGTTGGCTAGCCAAGCAATTCCAAATGAAAGATTTGGGAAAAGCGAATTATGTTCTTGGAATTGGTTGTTCGAGATCGCAAGAACAAATTATTGGCATTGTCTCAAGCTTCTTATATCGATAAGATGTTGTTGCATTATAGAATGCAAGATTCCAAAAAGGGTTACCTACCAACTCGACATGGAGTCGTTCTCTCCAGGAGCGGTGTCTAAGACACCTCGGGAGGAAGAGGACATGAGACGTATTCCCTATGCCTCTGCGGTGGCGGCCTTATGTATGTTATGTTGTGTACAAGGCCCGATATTTGTTATGCGGTAGGGATAGTCAGCCGGTTTCAATCAAATCCGAGGAATGGACCATTGGATAGCGATCAAGAACATTCTCAAGTATCTTCGGAGAACGAGGACTATATGCTTGTCTATTCGGGTGATGACCTTAAAATAGACGGGTACACGATTCGATTTTGATCGACAAAGATTCTCGAAAGTCGATATCCGGGTCAGTGTTCACTCTTGGTGGCGGTGCCATAGTCTGGAGAAGCATTAAGCAATCCAACACCGCAGATTCGACCATGGACGCGAATACATAGCCGCTTCAAAAGCAGCTAAGGAAGCGATATGGCTAAAGAAATTCCTTTCTGATTTGGAAGTTGTTCCAAATGTGGATAGGCCACTCACTTTGTATTGTGACAATAGTGGGGCGGTGACTAATTCGAAGGAGCCTCAAGTCACAAGAGATCAAAGCATATAGAAAGAAAGTACCATCTTATTCGGAGATAGTACAAAGGGTGACGTCTCATTCTCAAGATTGCGTCTGCACGACAACCTTGATCCATTCACCAAGACATTGCCTGCAAAAGTGTTTGAGAGACATTTAAATAATTTAGGATTGAGAGACATGTCCCATATGCTTTAGGGCAACTGGGAGATTGTTAGGGATAGTGCCCTTAAAGCAATTATGAATTGTTTTTGATTATTAATAAAAGCGACATTTATTTTCGAACTCTTTTGCATATTGTATGTATTTTCTTGAACATCATGAAAATCCCTAGTTTATTTATTGTAACCATAATCTTAGTATATAAGAGTTATATACAAGAGGATTAAGATTATGGATAATAAACTAAAAAATAAGTCCGTGATGAAATTAATTAAAGTATGAGATCTTTAATTAAAACATCATTAATGCGGCCCAAAACATTTTGAATGTGACTGTCTTATCCGGACCGTCGATGTGGAGACATCTTAGTGGGGGCATTTATATATGATTTGATCATATAGGACTTGGACCGATTTAATTTGAATTTTCCATACAAATTCCGTTGTAGAAATGGAAAATCAAATTAAATCACTAGATGATCATATATGGATAAATCTTAATCCTGAGTGATTATAGACTCCTGTTTATTTTTATGTGATTCTTAATTTTCTCGTTTAAGTTTGTCCTACGACATTCCCAACACTTGCATTTTAGATTCACATTTGAATTAAATAGCTGGGAATATAAATTCACGAATATGGAATCCATTCCTTCTGCGGGGAAGTAGAAAGACGATTCCCTCATTTGTTAATTCTGGAACTGAATGGTTTGAGATCTCTAATTTATAATCTGATTGTAAATTAATCATTCACTAGTGAATTAATGGTAAATGAGGATAAGAGGTAATTGAAGAGGTTTAACGGATACTACCTAGCTTCAATTACGAATTGTCTATGGAGGATTAATCTATATGTAATGATTATATCAGTGAACTGCTCAATTCGTAGAGTAAGATATTCTATAATTATAAGAGTGCAATTCCGAATTTATAGTGGAGTAATATCGGAATTAATAAGTCGAATAAATTAATTAAAGAGTTAATTATTTGTTCGATTTATTGGAGCTTATAATTATAGGACCATGGTCCCCGGTTCGCCTTCCTAGAGTAAACAGGTTAGAAATAATATTTTCAGTTCCTAAGGGTTTATGGAAAAGAGTTTTCCAAAATATTTGGGCTAATATATTAATATTGGTTAATTCCGGGAATATCTGATATTCTACGATTTGATTTGTATTTGGAATTAAATAAATATAAGATATTTATAATATTAATATAATTATTAATTTGATAATTATATTGGATAATTATCAATTAGAGTTTAAATCTTACTAGAATTATTAATTCTAGAATAGATAGAAAACCAAGTTGGAGTGGGAAACTGATTGAACTAGACCTATAAAAAGGGGACCACATCTCTCAATTAGAACACACAATTCAGCCGTTGTTTTTGCAATTGAAAAACAAAAATTCAAATACCACCCATTTTGAAAGGAATTTTTGTCAAATTAAATTCTTAGATTTTAAATTGCATTACAAACAAAAGATTCTTAGTTTTGCAAGTTTTGCAATTGAAAAGTAGTTTGTTTTTGGTCCACCTATTGAATTGCAATTGGCCATATCCATTCAAATACGCTGCCGATTTTTGTGATTAAATTTGGTGGTTTTGTGGTTTAACTTTTACCTAGTTCAATCCCCCTCCTATTCAGTTAGCCCAATCCTACGATCTCATGAGTTGAGTACATCGTAGAAAAATAAAAGTTAGGAACTTAGAATTATTATTTGGGTGCCCACACACTACCGTTGATAGGGAGGATCGAATTGGAAGATCGTGGTGTCTACGAGCTTTGGAGATTCGAAGGATTGGCGGAAAAAGGGCGAAGAACAAGAAAATCGTCGTCGAAAAATGTAAATTTTCTTTTCTTCCTTTAGTTTGAATAAATTTAATAAGCATGATCTTGTGGTCTTATATCTAAAACTCGATTTTTGAAATCACTCGCTTCCGCTTCCGTTCGATTAGATCGGAAAGTCGGATCTTATTTAGCCCGGATTAGATCTGGGGCCCGAATAATTTCCAACACCATCAAAGTTGAAGAATCTAAGTTTCGCATTATTAATATATTTTACAAATCGTTTTCTAGAATAAAAAATAAAAGAGCCAACAAACTATTCGAAAAAGGGACTCTGATATATTGACAAGAAATCCCAAAAGAAAACTGGAAAAATTTCCCTTAGTGCGAATTGACGAATAAAAAGAAATAGACATCTGTTATACGGATGGGATCTTCTATTTCAAGATGGTGTTTCATCTCATATTCCACTGCACGAATGATTGCCACGTGTATAGAAGTTATCATATTAATTTTGGAAGGACTACAAATCTCATGCTATGATCCATGAATTTGGAATCTATAGACCGACTTTTTCGAGTGTTGCTCAAATTGCTGAGTTATTGACCATTGTAAAAAGGATATTTCGGCGTTGTGGGGTCTGATTTTTTGGTCAGGATAATGGCTAATCAGAATCACACTATTAAAAGCATCCTTTTTATGTCAAAAGAACAACCACTTGAGTCTTGATACAACATTGTCACATATTGAGTGATTAATTGTGGACCATTTTCACACCACAAGCCCAAAAGGTGTTAAAGTTTAAGTCAAGATTCATACCATGTCAAATCTAGAGTGGCATTTTAGAATAAGAATTTGACTATTAATAATAATATAATAAATATGGTTTTAATAATTAAGGATTCAAAAACTCCATAAAACAAATTGATTTGAGTTGTTCTCCAGTTATTATGATAAATTGTGAAATTTTTCTCAAATTCAAAATGATATTTCGTCAATAGTACCCCAAAATTTACAAAGTTCATTATTAGTAATTTGCATCACTACAAGAAAATTTTAGTTGGTACGTGACAGAATTTACAGAAGGAAATGATTTTGTCACTAAATTTAAAGTTACATACTGAGAATAAAACTATTATGTTTCTTCAAATTATACCGACAAATTACTAACAGATCACCGACAATTTCTAAATTTACCAACAGAAATACTATAGGTATTTGCTAAAAGCTTTAGATTCAGTTGCTAAATATTTTCTTACAATGATTTTACCTACACCGTTTTTATCTTAATGCTTACCTCTGATTTGTAAAGGTAAAATTGTTTTTTTCTTGGGAAAAATGCAAAATTAGTCCTGCATCTATATGAGTATTGCAATATGAATCCCGTAACTTTTGAAATTGTGATACTAATCCTATATATGTTGCTTTTTCTTTTTTGTAATTTTGGTCCCATAAGTTTTTGAGTTGTCCGATTCTGACCCTTTAAGCTTTAAGTTGGTGCAAATTTGGTCCTGAGTGCTATTTCACTTATTCCCAAAATACTATTGCTAGCAAAAATATTCAATATACTTAACATCAAATAGAAAATGATATCAAATCAATTTTTTTTATTTACTTATGAGTTGAATTTATATATCATATATATTATAGATTGTCTAATGAGAGAATAATTTAAAATTATGAGTCCGAATCAAATTCCGATATACGAGTTTTACGTGTATTATTTCCTAACTATAGAAATACAAAAACACGTACAAGTTTGACACTTTTATTAATTTTGAATAATAGAATCGAAATTATCATAACTAAAATGTACAAGACTCAAATTGTCAAATCGTAAAAATCGCAAAATATTTTTGCTCAGAGGCAAAATTATCACAAGATTAAATTGAAACTTTAAAAACTAAAGGACTAATAATGCAACAATCCTATAAATACAAGACCAATCTTTCAATTCCTCCTTTTTTTTTTCTTTTTTTTCTTGTAGTGCATGTTCATTTTCCCGTTTTTTTCCCTTTCTTTTTCAAATGTGGTGGTGGTCAAAGTTATTTTATGATTCTTGCAACTTGCAAGTCTTGATCATGAATACGTATTACATACTTAAGCAATAGTAAGATATATTCCCTTCTAAAAAAAAAAAAAAAAAAAAAAAAAGATATATTCCCTTCTGAATAAATGATTAATTTAATAGGTTAAAGTTGACGGCCTATAGAATATAGTATATATATATATCCTTTGAAGTCTACCCGTGAGGTAAGCATTCGATTAGTCTAAGTATAAAAGATGTGGAACTATTCTTAAATCATTCATATTACCTATTATCCAATCAAATTTTGATAAGGTCTTGCTATAGAGTAAATACAATGAAGATTGAAGTTGACATCAAAAGATGGATTTTTCTATATTATTCATGGTCTAAAGTTACATATATATAGGAGATTAGTTTACATAAGGAGTATCAATCAATATAAAAATAAATCTGCATAAGAGCAACCACAATAAAGGATATTTGGGAAGAGTATTTCTCCAAATATCCCCTGAAAATGCTCCAGCACCATTGTGGAGGAAGTATTTATGTGACGTGGCAAATATCCGGAGCAAACTTTTTGCCCGGATATTTGCAGTTCAAAAGAAAACAAAGAAGAATTATAGGAAAGGGCGTGAGAAACACCCTTGTGTTTGAGCTTGCGCGTGCACCACAACGTCGCGTGGTTGTTGCCCACTACTGCAAAAAGCACTTTTGTTGTTGTTGTTTACAATTCAACATTTTATTATTACATTTGAAATGTGTTTGCTTGCATTCAGTTTTTAAAAGATAATTTGATAAATGAGTTTAAGAAATAAAAATGTAAGCCTGAATGTGCTAATTACATATTAATATTACGAGTAAATAGATAAATGAAATGTAACAAATAAAAAATATAATATTAAAAATGTGGCAAAAAATGTAACAAATAAACACATCCTTTTAAATTTATTAAAATAAAATTTCTATATTAAATTTATTGTACTAGATAATTGTCAAAATATGTAAATAAATTTAATATAAATTGAAGATACCAATATATAAATAAATACTAATGAGGTGATAGTGGAACCCATAAATATATGGTTGGTTGGATATTTGATTGTGGGATGTGGGATATTTAGAGGAGTAGAATATTTGATTGATGGTGTGTCTGCGTGGACCCACAAATGTTTATAACAAATGCACCCACCATTGTGGATGTCCTAAGATCAATTCTAATCCTAATCTAATGTTACAAATAAAGAGCCTAATCAATCTGTTATACAATCTGATACACTGAATTAATTATTTATGATATTTTATGATATGTAATTACTAGCCTGATTATAACCTAATCAATTTAATATACAAAATTATTATTTATGATCATTGTGTGATATATTATTTATTAGTCTTATTACTTGCTTAAGTGAACATTATCAGTTGGAACATCTTTTTGGTGCGATGTGCAGTATAAAATATAATCATCTGAGATAGAATTTTGCTAAACTGGACTTATCATTGGAAGACAAAATATTAAAATCTCTCTCAGAATCAACTATCACTCATGAGTGATGGTTTTTCCTTTTTTTTTTTCTAAAATTTTTTCCCAAAATACTGGGTCGAACCTTTGACCTTCCTCTACTAAGGAGGGAAACAATATAACTAGGCACATTGGCCATCGGTACGAGCGATGGTTTTTGAATGAATATTTTATTTTCGTTTTAATTTGTCAAATGAAAGGAAAAAGATTAATGTTAATGGACAAATATTAGTGGCCAAACGCATGATTAGGGAAAGTGAAACTCCATTTAGAACAATGAAAAAACATTTGTCAACTAGAAAAGAAAGGAAAACATAAACTTCATAAATTCTATAATATAATTTTAACATAGAACAGGTCTCCAGTCAAACAGTCTAACGGATCAAAGTTCGATTGACGGATCTTCAATACCTGATCTAAATCTAAGAAAAAAAATAGAAAATAAATTTGCTCTCTTGCTCGATCCAGCCTTCCGCCTCCGTCCTCGCCATCTTTCTCTGCCCTAGACTCGATCCATGTTGCGACCCATCGACGTCGTCGGCTCGACACTTTCATTTGTCTCTCTATCCTTATCCTTGTTCTCCATCGGTCTATCTCTCGATACTTTTTGCTTTATTGGTGGATGCCAGATGCCTATGATTTGGTATTTTTACCTTATTAGTGGGGTGGTTCCACGATGAGTCAAATTGTATATATTAACAAAAGTTGTTATTTTGGTTTTTGGGATCTTTGGTTTTTGGACTCGACTCTTTACCTTACTTTGAATTTGGTGTAAACTAATTCAACCATTGTTCTTAGAAAAGTGCATTCATCCATGTCAAGTGTTTGTTGATTTGACTTAATTAACTCTGAAGCATCTTACAATGACAACTAATACTTTTCAGATGAATTATTAATACTTTTCACAGGACTACAAATATCTTGTAGGAGAAAAACTAACATTATTTAGGGGGACTACTAAATAAGTTTTAAGAAGACTAATGATTTTTTGTAGGGGAAAAACTAAGACTTTTAAGGGGAACTACTAAATATTTTTAAGGGAAAACTAATATTTTTTAGGAAGAATTGCCAAAAATTTTAAAAGAAAAACCTAATACTTTTTTAGGGGAACTATTAATACGTTTTAGAGGGACTACTAATACTTGTAAGGGAAAAAAACAAATACTTTTCAGTAGTATTAGTAACATATTCCTCAAAGAATCACTAATACCTTTTGTGGGACTATTAATAACTTTCAGGGGGAAAATAATATTTTTAAGAGCCTAGTGATACTATGCCACGGACTAATATTACAAAAATGTTAACGGCTTACAATACCTATATTACAAAAATGCTACCGGCCCAAAATATTATATCACCACCTAATATTTCAAATATACCATTGGGTTGGGTTTATGATCCACCTAATGAATTTTGACCCATCATTAGACCTTCTAGCAGGAATTTTTGCCTTCAACTTAACAAGCCTTTATGAAATGTCATATCTCTCTTCTTTTCTGGTATCTGGTGTTTATTACTGTTAATTGGGTTAGTTCACCAAATTAATGAAATGTTGCAGTAGACAGTTACCTTCAATAACCAAACCAAAAGCACTAAGTTCAGAGAGTTTTATATCTCCAGAATATGTATTTGATATCAGGTTCAATAGACTTGGATTCAGAAAAGCAATGCATACACCTAATGGCATGTTTGGTACATGAACTAACTATTCCACATTGAATGGTCTTTTCCATTTAATTGTTTGGCCACAGACATGGCCAAAACCCAAAATGTAACAATCTTTTCAATTCCTTTATTTGATTCATCAAGTACACAGTTAGACTGGAATAAAAGGTTTGCTTGTATGACTATTTTTACCTTATTTTTAACAACTTTACTTAAGACTCAATTAACATAAAAATGTATGCATAACAACTAATAACAAAATTCTATTTTAACTATTAAATAAACACATATATATTTCTGCTACGCATAAATATACATATAAATATATATATATATATATATATGTGTGCATAAATATACATATAAATATATATATATATATATATATGTGTGTGTGTGTGTGTGTGTATGGGCAGTAAAGTATTAAAACAATTTGACGAAGCATCTATATAATAAACAATTAGTATACTAAACTATATATATAATGGTAAGCTGTTCATAAGTAATACATGTATATATTCTTTATGTGTTTAAATTACAATTATAACACACACACACACACTCTGTTTAAAACTACAACACACATGCACACATGTATTTTATACATATTTACACATATGAACATAATCACACAATTTATTTCTTTTGGTATTATACATGCATATATATATAATGGGACATGACTAGAGCAACTATCCCAACTCATTGTCGTCTCATCGTATTTTCCATGCAAGCGGAAAAACCTATGATGATGATGGTTTTGGAATTTCATCTCATTTCCCCTTCGTATGAAGGTTGCGTCAGGAAGGGCATCCGTGCGTAAAACTTTGCCACTTTGCTTTTGTGTGAATCTATAGTGTTAACTAATTTTAGGCAATTAATTGACACTATAAATTTCACACCACCGACCCACGTAGTGAATATAAGAATCTGCGATTGATGATGATATATGTTCGAAAAAATGTGTGTGCGTGTGTGTGAGTATAAGTGTATAACATATACAAATATCAATATCAATATGCATCACCGACTTTATTAGATGCATATACGTATAAACTTGTATGCACACACATACACATGTTCATAGCTTTTTTCTAGTTCAAGAATATCATAATCACAGATTTGAGGGGAAGAAACTTTGGGTTTAAGAAGGGAATGCCTTTTCAATTATGATAACCAAATAATTTCACTACAGGGGAAAAATGAATGGGAAATGAGTTTTTTTCACATCTAGTGGAAATTAAATAGTCTTACGAATTAAGAAATGAAATCAAGTAAATGGAGAAGGCCTTTCCAGGGGCTTGTATGGATGTATTTCCAAGTCCAATTTCTAGTATGGATGTATTTCCAAGTCCAATTTCTAGTGTTGGAAAATGAATTTTCAAACTTTATTGATTTTCGTGTGAGAATTGAGAATATGTTTGGTTTGTTGTCTGAATATCTGTTTGAAAATGAGAATATGTTTGGTTATAGTTTTTCAAATGTATTTTTGATATAGATTTGCGTGATTGTAGTGTATTTTTACCTAGATTTGCGTAATTGGGATGAAAAATTGTTTGATTGTATTTTCAAAAGAATATTTTCCATAAAAAAGTGAAAACTGGAAATGACTTTATTTCTACTGAAAACTTTTTAAACAAACATAAACCCATTTTCCGGATTAGTTAGAAAGTGGAAAAATGGTATTGGAAACACAACCATACAAGACCTTATTTTCCCAAGCCAATCGTGCCGCTGGTTGATGGACTTCGACGAAGCCACCCCATTCTTCAACCATTTGTAATGAACAAAAACAAATTAAATTGAGGGATAATTACAAAAAGTACCCTTGAGGTTTGACCTAATTACAAAAAAACCCAGCTAACTTCTAAAATTACAAAAAGTACCCTGAGGTTTGATTCAGTGTAAATTAAGGGGTAAACTGCAATATTTTTATAAATATGAAGGGGGATTTTGAAATATTTTTTGCAATGAAGGGTTTAAATGTTAGACAATAAAATCTCGGGGGTATCCTTTGTAATTTTGAAAGCTAACTAGGTTTTTGTAATTAGGTCAAACCTCAAGGGTATTTTTTGTAATTAACCCTTAAATTGATTCAAGATCCACCAAGACTCGGCACATTGTGGTGACTATACAGGCGTAAATTTGATGATTCCTTTTGTTTACTATGCTTGTTTTCCTTTTTCAAACTGGTGCCGTTATGTGAGAATTCTTTTGGCAATCAATGAATATCACTATGGCTAGGCAGAAGACGAACCGAAGAACAAGTCGCATTGGCACCAAACAGCAAAGTTATACCTAGTCACTACACAAACATTACTTTTGCAGAATGCTTGCTATGTAGGAAAAGCAAAGTATATCATCCGCAAGAGAACTTATCAAAGAAACGGATATATTTCTTATATGGACTATCAAGATTTTTTAGCAAAGATCAATTAAATCATTAACCAAATCAACATAAAATATAGAGAACCCCAACTGGGATACCGTAGACCTTTCCCATCCTTTTTTTTTTTTTTTTTTTTTGATAAGCTCGAACAGAACTTACGCCCGATCTATGCCCGAGGACAACGACTCCGCTCCTCATTCTTTTGCCGCCAAGGTAAACCATGGGATGTGCACGCATGCGCCGGTGTTACGGCGGTCTGGCGGCGTACAACCAGATCCTCCCGAGGTAAAGAGAACAATTATGTTCGACCCCCAATCTACTAATAACGATCTCTCCCGAATCGAACCCACACGGATGCTATTCAAGTATGAGTTCCCACCAAATCTTCACCGGCTCGCATATGCCCCGGAGCAATTTGATGGAGAAGGGATATGAACTCGACCTCCACCCCACAAACAATTTGATGGAGCAGGGATTTGAACCCCTGACCTCCATCCCACAATTGCTTGTGGTGGCCAGGTGGGCTTAGCCACCTGGTTGTAGACCTTTCCCATCCTCTAAATATGAATAGAGAGATTTCACAGAGCTTACCTGACAAAATTAGAGATGTGCGAGAAGAGAACCGGTAGGAAAAGAATATCATAGTGTCAGATAGAAAACTACATTATTTAAGATTAAAAGGTTCAACTTCTCTTAGGCTCCATTTGGATTGATGGATTTGGAGCTAAGAATTTCAAATCCATAGCAAACAAATGCATTGAGATTGTTTGGATGAAGTCATTCTATAATGGATTTTAAATCCTTCTTATTTAGAGTGATTTGAAATCCTTCCCCAAATCCAAATCCTCTCATTATTTCTGTCAAACTCAGTAACCAATGACCAGAAATATCACAATATGTATACTTAAGAAAGTAATTGCCTTCTGATACAAGAGCTCCAAATAGTTCATACAAGATGTCCACTTAAAGCATTCTAGCATCTCAATCCAAGGTCTACAGTTAATTCAAGAACTTCAATGTTCCATGTCCCCAAAAAATATCAAACAACAATGAAGACAACATCATAATTTGTTACAACAAGAGGAACGAAAATATGGAATTTATTATGATGTTCAAGTGAAACAATATCCAAAAATCGAAAACCTTTACCTCACAATCTCACGACGACTTAATCGACTCGACAAATCCACTACTAAGCAACCTCTCCACATACTTTCCCAATATATCGACCTCCAAATTCACCTTCTGCCCGACTTTCTTCAACGGGATCACGACATTCTGCTGCGTGTACGCCACCATCATGAAGTTGAAACACACCTCCTCATCAAACACATCAACCACAGTCAAGCTAGTCCCATCTATAGCAATAAACCCCTTAGGCACAATGTACTTCAACAAATCCCTTCCAACCTTCACTTTTACCCACAATGAGTCTCCCTCGGGCGCCATCTCCACGATTTCCCCGGTCCCATCGACGTGCCCCTGCACAAAATGACCCCCCATTCTAGTGCTAGGGCTTAGTGCCCTCTCCAAATTAACCAAAGACCCAATTTCTAATTCGGACAGAGACGTCTTTCTCAACGTCTCCGGGGCCAACCCCACTGAGAATTCGGTTAAAACGGTGTCGTATTCGGTAACTGTTAAGCACGTACCGTTGACGGAGATGCTGTCGCCCAGGTGAATGTCTTCGAGCATGATTTTCGCCCCAATTTTCATGGTGAAACTGTTGTCTTGATCGAAACCTAGTTGTTTAATTGAGCCCATTTCTTCAACTATGCCTGTGAAGAGGGATCTGATTGAGTTGGTGATGGGTTTGGGGTTTTGGGGTTTTGGGGATTTGATGAAGATTGATGAAAGTGGGGGTTGTTTGAGAGAAGTGCGAAGACCCAGAAGCTTGGAGTGGATTTTCGGCGACAAAATGGCGGAAATGTCTGAAATTGATGTGGTTTTAGCCGTTGGGAAGAAGGGATTTCGGCGGTGTCCGTACAGAAAGGTAGGTGGAGAAGAGAGAGCCATTTTCGCTCGTGTAATTTGGCCAATCTGAGGAGTTGACATTCAAAAGGACTCAAAATTGAAAGAGAATTGCTGGAGAAGTAAGGTGATGGGATGATTGATGGCGTCTGCAAGTTCAACGAGCAAGGGTGTTAAGGAGAAAAACCAGTAGAACAAAGTGGCATAGTTGACTTCCTAACAGTTGTTATTTACAAAAATAACCCTGTAATTTAAAAATCTGAAAATTGAAGCTCTTTTTATTTTCAAAATTAATTGGAAAATTAGGGGTATTTAAAAATCAATCATCATATTCCATCAAACCTATATATTAAAAGAGAAAACAAAGTTGACATATGTCATTACCTCATTAATTTTGACATGTGTAAACTCCCCTGTTCTCTCAATTTCACATGTCTACTTCATAATTATCCATGTGGTATTCATATATTTTTTTATTACCCGCGTTGATGTGATGATATCTACAAATTAAAGATGAATTGGTAATATATTTTTTAATTTGAAAAATAACAAATTTAAAAGATAATAACAAATTTAAAAGATAAGAAATAATCTAAATGTCAAAGATTTTATCTACATTATCATTTAAAAATAGTATCTTTCAAAATTATATTTGGTTTATATGCACCTTTTATTTTTCGAATATGATTTAAAATTGTAAAAGATAATAACAAATTAGATATCAAGTATTTTATCTACACCATCATTTAAAATACTATCTTTCAAAAATATATTAGGTTTATATGCACCTTTTAGTTTCCGATTTATGCTACTACATGATCCTATCAAATAACATCTATGTTTCTCAAATTTAAAAATATTATCTTTCAAAAATATATTTGGTTTATATAAACCTTTTAGTTTCCGATTTTTCGCTACTACAAGATCCAAATCTCAACTGTATAAGATAACATATAAATCCGAAAATAAAAGAATTTCTCACAATCTACCCTATATACTAGAGCTGGCAATCCCGACCCGAGCCGTCGGGCTTTTGCAAAATTTCGGGTCGGCCCGATTTTGGTCGGACACGAAATTACCTGGCCCAGTCCATCCCATGTATACATTCCATGTAGAAAAATTCGGGTCGGGCCAAATAGGACTGACTTTTTTTGGCTTTAAAAACTGCAGCCTAGCCCAAACCTCAGCCGGCCCGCAGGCCGGGCTGGATTTGCCACTTCTACTATATACTAAAAAAAAATAAAGTTGACATTGGTCAAATTTTCACCTCTCAATTCCACATGGCGGCTTCACATTTATATGCACCTTTTAGTTTTCGAATATTATTTGAAATTTTAAAAAATAATAACACATTTAAATATCAAGGATTTTAACTACACTATCATTTAAAATATTATCTTTCAAAAATATATTAGGTTTATATGCACATTTTAGTTTTCGATTTATGCTACACATGATCCTATCAAATAACCACTATGTTTTCTCAAATTTAAAATATTATCTTTCAAAAAATATATTTAGTTTATATGACCCTTTAGTTTCTGATTTTTCGCCACTACAGGATCCCTCAACTCTAAGATAACATATAAATCCCAAAATAAAGGAATTTCTCGCAATGTACCATATATACTAAAAAAATAAAGTTGACATTTGTCAAATTTTCACATCTTAATTCCACATAGCGGCTTCACATTTATCTATGTGACAACTCTATCTACAAATTGAAATGATAACAAAGTTAAAAGATAATAAATAATCCAATAATCAAGGATTTTATCTACACAATCTTTTAAATTTGTTAGTCCAAGAATAAAAGATTTACTCACAATTAGTTTGGAAAAGTCGATGCTGGACAAATTTAAGAGATAACAAATGATCGAAAAATCTACGATTCTATCTACATTATCTTTTAAATTAGTGATCTTTTAAATTATTATATTATATTATATGTATCAAATAAAATGCAGAAAACAACTAAGAAAGAAGATAAAAATCAAATAGTTTGTAATACTAAAATATTATCTTTGGGCAAATTTCGTGTAACAAATGGGTGTTATTCTAGTTATATATATATATATATATATAGGGGGAGGATATAATGAGACCACATATTATAGTGAGACAGTGTGGACTCATCTCAACCCTCCCTTATCTATATCAATGGCTAAGATAAATAGGGGTTAAAATTATATTAAACATTTAATTAAGGCAAAATAAGGGTATAATTGTCAAAACAAACATGTGGGGGACCATCCAAATATGGAATCAGTTATTAGGGGAGAGAAAATCATGTGGGGAGAGAGAAAATCGCGAGAAAATCGCTACCGGAGAGAAAATCACGCATGTGTTTCGCCCACGATATGTTGTACACATATCAATGATTTGTTGTATACTTAACAGTATTTTGCTGTATGTTTAACATAATTTTATTGTATATTAAAATGGTCAAACAAAAATATGTAGGGACCATTAATTAAGAAATCAATTATAGAGAGAGAATCGCGCTCATTAACTGATTAACATGTGGGGACCGTGGATTAAGTAAATCAATTATAGAGAGAGAAAATCATGCTCATTATTGTGTTGTATATTTAGCATATATTTTATGTATACTTAATACTATTTTGCTGTATACTTAACATAATTTTACTGGATATTAAAATGGTCAAACAAAAATATAAGTATACTATAAAACACATATAAGTATACAACAAAACACATATAAATATACATCAAAAAAATATAAGTACACAGCAACATAAATACATACATCAAAACTTAACTACTTATACATCAAAACACATGTAAGTATACATCGAAAAACATCTAAGTGTACATTAATCCTAATTGCCTCCTCGTAGGCCCCCGGTTTCTCCACGTCAGCATCGTCTTCTTCACCAATCCTCTAATCATGTCCTTTATTCTGAAACCCCAAAAAATATCTCTCGAACTGAAGCAGTTACCACCACCGTCCACTGTTTCCCCACCACATGAGTTTAATTTGGTATAATTAAACTCATGAGCTTAAACCATAATTAAACTCAATAATGGCGGAGACATCAGATCAAGTCCGGCCGCTCGCCCCTTCCGCCGATTGCTCCACCAGCAGCGACGACGAATCAACAACCGCCGTCACCAAAACCCACCGCAGACGGTGGCTCAAGTACCAAAACACGACCACACTGTACAACCGCGGTGCCATGATTGGGGAGGCGCGTGGGCCGCCGGGGATTAATTAGATTCCCGTAAAACTTTTCCTGAGTTTCGTGCTTCGATGTCGCTGAATAGCTTATGTTCGCGCAAAACAGAACAATTAATGAAACGAAAATTAAAATTTCGCAATCCTTCCTTGTCCCCATTGCCCATAAAACTGACTTTTGCTGCAAAGAATTGAAAATTTGTAGAGATAATTTCGTTAGAGATAATTTCGTTGTTGGGGCTGGGAATCGTGAAGAATGACAATCCTATCCTTTCCAGATTTAAAATAAATTTAAAATGATTATTAAATTGGGAAAATCTCAACCATCTAAAATTTGAGATTTGTGGCTAGGATTAGTCCATACTGTCTCACTCTAATTATGTGGTCTCATTTGATCTTACTCCTATATATATATATATATATATATATATATATATATATATCAACCCTATATACTAAAACAAAAAACATTCTTGCCACATGTCATTACCTGAGCAATTCAGTCCATGTGTCAACACTGTGTTCTTCCAAATCCACGTATCGGCTTCACATTTAGCCACATGGCAACCAATATAAATTGGATTTAATTTCACTTATAATGGTAAAAAATAATAATAATGGTAAAATAATAATTTCCTAAACAGCCCGGAAATCAAGCTTCACACTCACTTCTAATGCATCTAATAATTATATCTTTGAATTATCATTGGAAAGTCTACAATATATTCTAATCAGCCCGGAGATTAGATTATATAAATACTACTACTTCACTTCTAATAATGGTAAAATAATCATTTTCTAAATCCACGTGAAATCAAGATTCACATTTCTTTCTAATGCACCTAATAATGACATGTGGAATTATCATTGGAAAGTCTACAATTTAGGAGCTATCGTATTCACATTCCTGAAAATCAAGATTCACATTCACTTCTAATGCATAATTACAGCCCGAAAATCACAACTAATATTCTTATTTTTTTTCCCAAAACTAATCAACTAATATTCCCCAAATTTCTTCCTAATTAACTCATATATGCTAATTAAGGTAGATTTCATGACATTGATTGGAATAATTGATTATTTAGCTTATATTATGAAATAAATTGACGATATTAAAATTATTTTCCTAAGAAATAATTGATTGTTTATCTAGCCCGTATACCAGATTTCTTTATCATTGTCTCTCGCGCTCGCTCTCCCCAATCTGTTATCTACTGCAACATCGTTGTTGGATCTATAGCCGGAATCACCATCGTTTCATAGCTCACTTACTTCACATTGTAGAAAATGACTACTAAAATGAACATTATCTCTGACATCTTCATCTCCAAGCTTGTCCCAAGATGTTTCTATTCTTTCCCCTTATCTTCTTGTTATTTTGTTGTCTTCCAAATGGTCCAAGATGCCTGAAATCACGCCCATGTGTCTCTATTTATAACCCCACCAAGATCCAAGAAAAAGGTAGGCAAAACATATGAGACTCACTTCGCCTGGCGCTGCGGCTGCAAAGACGCCCCTGCCAAGTTATCGCCGCATGCAGAAGCTGGGCGTTGGGCGCTGCAGCGCCCATACATGCCTGTCGCATCCGCCAACCCTGTTTTGGGCGCTGCATCGTCCAAAATAATTCCGCCCGGGCGCTGCAGCGTCGGGCGTTGGGCGCTGCAGCGCCCATACATGCCTGCCGCATCCGCCAACCCTATTTCGAACTGGGCATCAGGCGCCTTGGCGCGCCGCCAGCCGCCCGTCCTTAGGCCAAAATGCGATTTTTCCTTCTTCTAACGCGATTTCTTCTTTCTTCGCGCCGTTTTTCATCGTTTTCTTCATTTCTCGGCTACCAAATCTGTATTGACTCTTCATCGACACTAAATGAAATAAATTGGACTCTAACGACTCTAAAAACACCCAAAAATAAAACCAAATCTTAATCTAAAATACTCAATTAATTGGTAAAATACCAACTTAACAAATACCCCCAAACTTAAGCTATTGTTTGTCCTCAACCAATTATAACTCCAAAATGAAAAACAAACAATACAACGACACAAGCAACTACAAAACTCCACAAACCAATAAAATTTGTCTAAATACTCATTTCACTATCAATCAAGCATGCATTTTGACATTGTGATCAAAAGTGTTGAATATTCATGACATTTCCGTTTACATTATTCAAATTGATTTACGCAATCGAACGTTATCAAGATGATCCACTTCTAGGTATCAAAAGATAATGACTACCGGATTCCATAAGATTGTTATTCACACTAATCTCCACTAATGTAGGCTAATATAACACAAGGATCAATACGACTTTCAAAGCTTGTAATGTGGCTTAGGGTCGGGTAGGAAAATTTAGGATTAAGTGGCTCAACTCACCCAAACACACAATTATCTCTTCAAATCACCAATTGCCAAACAAAATGGTTGGTCACCTACACTTTTGTTGAATTCTAAATTATTCTCCCTTTTCGAGCCTCTATTTTCATTTTTTTTTCCGAAACCCCCAAACTTAATCTTTTGCATATTTTAACACATGGGGTTTCATATTTTCTTTTTCTCGACAACTTCATGTGAGTGAACACATACCCTACTTATCATATTCTCTTCAACCTTCAATCATTCTGTGTGTATGAGTGGTAGGTAATTAGGATTTTCGCATGTAAGCTCAAGGTAAAAGATAAGTTGCCAAAGAACAGGTTTAATAGGCTCAAAAGGGGATACTAGTGAAATTATATCGTATAAAGGTAGGCATTTTGGCTCTAGCTCATTCAGATGGCCTAAATCATTTCCTTAATGTTATTTCACCTAGGATTTCGCCTTCAATTAGTGATCGAACAAGTTCTAGAATCCGGTGGGATCATACAAGCAACACTCAACTTCATTAATAATTTTCAAATAAGTTAACAAAATTATGCATGAATATGAAATTCAATGAAGCAAAATATAGATCACCACTTTAAAAACATGCTCTTGTGACAGTTCAACTCGCAATCAACAAATCTACTTAGTCATGCAGTTCTATAGTTTAGCAAACTACCCGACTCGACTCAACTCGATTTTTTTTTCTTTTTTTCACGACTCAAAAGACACAAAAGCACACGACTCAAAAGACACAAAAACAGATTACACTCCCCAAACTTAAATTGAACATTGTCCTCAATGGAGAGTGAGAAAAACTTTCCTGGTAGCCGGAGCGCCTAGGACTCCTCATCGGAGTCGTGTGATGAAAAGTGGGCAATAGGACCCGGTGGTGGTGGTGTCGGGAATCTGGAATCGTGGTGCGTCGGCTATATATCCGGCAAGTACTCGGTTGTGCTCATTCATATTCTTCCCGTGCCGCTCTGTGGCGTTGCTCAGCTACAAAAGCCCTTCTCAATTCTCGTACTTCGCGAACTAATGCGTCTGAAGGGTTGTTATCATGATGTGAGCGTCTGGAACGAGAATGTCTTGCCACTAAACCGGATGGAGCGTCGATATTCTGTGGTTGGGCGTGAGTATCAAGCTCAATAGCTGGTAAGGAAAATTCGGGATCAAGGATATATCCCGCACTATTCGGATTAGGCACACTGCCTGCCCATTCGTCATAGGAAGCAATAGTTGCCGAATCTATAGGTCCTTTAGGCCTTTCCAACGGCTCGGAGCTATCCCACGTAACACCCTTCTTTTTACATAGCCCACAAATTAAACTCGGTAAGACTAGTCCCCCGGACTTGGGGTGTAGAATTTTGTAACGAAGGGAACTTGCAATAATTACCGCTGGGTCGAATTATATGTCAGTAACTAATGCATATAAAAGATGAGCTCGTTCCTTAGTGACATCACTGACATGCTTGGTTGGTATCAAATTGTGGCATATGAAGTGATACCAAGCTCGCCCATACCTACTAAGACTCGTGTGGGGAAAAGCAGAAACACCTCCCACAACTTTAATATGACGTACCTCAGTTCCAGGCCGACATAAAGTATTACAAATTGTCTCCATACTCGGTGGTTGCGAGACAAATTCAACATACGGTAAGTGATCCACCTCTGGTAGTCCATAGTATTTCCTTATCGTTGTTGCATCAGTGTGTATATATTCCGTTCCACGTGCAAAAATCACCGTTTTATAGCCATGTAGGGACGCCTCATTCGCATTCGCATAAAATTCTCGAACAATATTCGGTGCGAATGGTTGAGGTTGGGCACAAAGTTTCTTCCATCGCTTTTGGTGTATCATTTGTGCAAGCTCACCATCATTCGGCCCCGGTTGCAATCCCCGTTCTGCCGTAATACTATTTGTGCATAGTGTTTCATTGTACAACCGTTGTGCTTCCAAGTTAATAAAACGGTGTTCATCATGTTCATCATGTTCTTCGGAAGTACTTGCTGCACTTTTGCCCTTGCTTGCATGCTTGTTCTTGGCATTGTAATTGATCTGGAAATCACCTAGAAAATAACACAAGCAAAATAACACATAGAACGCACAATACGAGTTGGGGGTTAGGAATTTCGCCACTACTCAAGAATTATGCAACCTTGTAATCAATTCATGATAAAATATCTTTTAGTACACAATGATGACAAGAAGCAAATGCCTAAGTGTAATAATTTTCATTGAGACATTTTCACAAACACCTTGTAGGCATATATGCAAAGAAGAGGTCAACACTAAATTTTAAATTCAATTTATGCCCAATTTTCAACACCAACCAATTCAAGCACATAATAGTCATATATCATCACAATTTATCAAGAATTTATCATGAATTTCAAAATTATAATGATAATGAAAATTCCCACATTTTTAACCTAGGCTTGAAAATTTTGCAAAAGATGATGTACAATGAAGCTCACTTACCCAATTGATGAATAAGATGAATTTGATGATCAACTTGTTCAATTGCCCACTTGAATGATGTTAAATGGAAGACTAGGTGGGATTTTTGTAGAAGAAGAGGAAATGGGCGTGAGTGGAGTGTATGTTGTGTTTTTAAAACACAAGGTTGACCAACCCAGGCTTTATTTGGCTAAAAACGATCGGGCTCCCTAGCGCTGCAGCGCCCGCACATGTCCCTTTTTTTTCGACGCCCTGTCATGGGTCTTTGTAGTGCGAGTCAGGCCGCAGCCTGCATTTCCATACTCTTTTTGCCATTATTAATTTTTTTGCTTTTTTTTATAAAATTTAAAATCACAATCAAACTCAAAATTTAAAATCACACACGAATTAATTCACACAAAAATCACACCCAAATTCAAATAAAAACACACCAAAATAATAAGAAAAATAAAATCACACAAAAATTGCGATCACACAAAAATCACTTGGGTTGCCTCCCAAGAAGCGCTAAATTTATAGTCGTTAGCCGGACTCAACTACTTGGGCTCAAGAAATTTCATCACCAAGTGGAAGATTTAAAACCTTCCTTGCTTCGTTCCTGAAATAATGTTTCAATCATTGTCCGTTTACTTGGAACGAATTCCCATCGTTTCCTCTCAACTCGACGACACCATAAGGAAACACACGTTAAACCACAAATGGTCCGGACCATCGTGATTTGAGTTTACCTGGAAATAGTTTCAATCTAGAATTGAACAATAACACTTGTTGGCCGGGTAAAAATTCACGTCGCAAAATCATTTGATCATGCCATTTTTTTGTTTTTTCTTTATACATTTTGGCATTTTCATATGATTCGTGACAAAATTCTTCCATTTCGTTCAATTGAAGTAATCGGTTTTCACCGGCCTCTTTCAAGTTAAAATTCAACTTCTTAGTTGCCCAATAAGCTCGATGCTCAAGTTCAATCGGCAAATGGCACGCTTTACCAAACACCAATCGATATGCTGACATACCAATGAGTGTTTTATAAGCCGTGCGATAAGACCACAAAGCATCATCGAGCTTTTGTGCCCAATCCTTTCGATTAAAACTCACCGTTTTTTCAAGAATTTATTTCACTTCACGATTGGAAATTTTGGCTTGACCATTGGATTGAGGATGGTAACCAAGCGCAATTTTATGACGCACACCAAATTTAGCAAGAAGGTTATTAAATAATTTATTACAAAAATGCGTACCTTCATCACTTACAATAGCTCGAGGAGTACCAAACCGGGTGAAAATATGCTTGTGCAAAAATTTGAGTACTACCTTAGCATCATTCGTTGGTGTAGCAATCGCCTCTACCCACTTGGAGACGTAATCAACCGCGAGTAAAATGTACAAATTTCCATAGGACGCAAGAAATGGCCCCATAAAGTCAATACCCCATACATCAAATAACTCCACCTCCATTACATGTGTCAAGGGAAGCTCATGACGCCGTGAAATATTATCAACCCTTTGGCATCGATCACAAGTCTTCACAAAAGCATAACAATCCTTGAATAATGTTGGCCAATAAAAACAAGATTGTAATACTTTTGCAGCTGTCCTGGTTGACCCAAAATGTCCCCCATAAGATGAGGAATGACAATGCTGAAGAATCTCTCCAATTTCTTCTTTAGGAACACAACAACGAATGATAGAATCAGCGCATCTTTTGAACAGTAACGGATCATCCCAAAAATAAGACTTAACATCATGTAGGAATTTTTTCTTTTGGTGTGAAGTCAAGTCCGATGGCAAAACTCCTCCCGCGAGGTAATTAACAAAATTTGCGTACCAAGGTAATGATGTCTCGGCACGCATAATTTGTTCATCAGAAAATGATTCTTTTATTGGGTTTTCAATCACCTCGTAAAGTTGCTCAAGGCGGGATAGATGGTCGGCAACCATATTTTCGCTTCCTTTTTTATCCCGAATCTCAATATCAAATTCTTGCAAGAGCAAAATCCATCGAATTAACCAAGGTTTTGCATCCTTTTTTGAGAAAAGATATCGGATTGCCGCATGATCCGTATAAACAATCACTTTTGTACCCACCAAGTATGCTCGGAATTTATCAAATGCAAAAACTACCGCCAACATCTCTTTTTCTGTGGTGGTGTAGTTTTGTTGGGCATTGTCCATGGTCCTGCTCGCATAGTAAATTGCTTTAAAAATTCTGTCTCGCCTCTGACCAAGAACGGCACCCACTTCATAATCACTTGCATCGCACATAAGCTCAAATGGTTGGGTCCAATCCGACACTATCATAATAGGAGCTGAAACAAGTACCTTTTTTATCTGTTCAAATGCCTGCAAATAAGACTAGTCAAAGCAAAAGATAACATCTTTTTCAAGGAGATTACAAAGTGGTTTAACAATTTTTGAAAAATCTTTTATAACACATTCTAGTCTAGTTTGCTCGTTCTTCCTTCTTCTTGAGAAGGGGCATACCATAGTTTCAAAGAGCAAGACTAAAGACCACCCGTCGGTAGCCGCTGGAAGTCGAAACTATAGCACACCTGATTTCCAACTAGCTCTTACTTCCTTCACTTACAGGTTTACCTAGAAGTCATGATCCCGTCCCCTCAACTATCAGTCCATTGACTAAGAAGGGGGCCTGGAACAAAAACTTCACGGAAAGGAGATCGTTTGTACAGACAGACTTTTTGGGTGCAATGGTCTAACTTATGGTTGCCATGACCTTGATCCTTTTATAAATCTCCTATAAAATCCTGCATGCCCTAAAAAGCTTCTTATGCCTTTCACATTTGAAGGTGGGGGTAGCTTTTCAATAGCCACCACCTTCGCCCTGTCAACTTCCAAACCTGCACAAGAAATACGATGCCCAAGTACAATCCATTCTTTGACCATAAAATGACATTTTTCCCAATTAAGTACAAGATTAGTTTCCTCACAACGTTGCAAAATAAGAGATAAGTTATGCAAACAATGGTCAAAAGAAGTACCGAAAATAGAAATATCGTCCATAAAAATCTCCATGATTTCCTCAACCATACCATGAAAAATCGCCATCATACACCTCTGAAAAGTAGCAGGTGCATTACATAATCCAAATGGCATCCTGCGAAATGCAAAAGTACCATATGGACTGATAGGTGTGAGTTTTGCATGTATTTTAGGGCATATTTATGGCTATAATTGTTTATAAACACGCAATAACGTGTATGAAATGGTATATATTCGCTCTTTGTGGGAAAGATATTACGCTTTGCTCGTTTTATAGGAATTTAACGATATTTGGAGTGATCTTGTGACAAATACGAGCATTGCAACCTAGAATCATCAAGAATAGAGCGATTACACCCAATTGGAAGCCAACTATATGGATTCTAGAGTCATAGTGATGAGTCGTGTGTCAAAAGAAGCATGGATGATCAAACAACAAGGAGATTTATCTCAAGGAACATCCAAACGCGTATGGAATTTCCAAAGACAGGGTTTAGTATTTTGGCCATAACTCTCTCTACAAAATTGATATTAAGGTGATTCAAGTGGCTATGGAAAGCTAAAAGATAGGGCTACAACTCTTATGAAGACCCCGCAAACAAATTTGGACGTTTATGTGGCGCACGGGTAACCCCGTGCGTGGACGCACGACCGTGCGCCCTCTGAGACTGGATGTTTTCTACGGGATGGCGCACGGGTAGCCGTGCGTGGACGCACGCGACCCGTGCGCCCTACAGAGAGACTGGATGTTTTCCTACGGCTTTGAGCACGGGTAACCCGTGCGTGGGCGCACGACCGTGCGTTCTTGCGAAAAACTCCAAAAATGACAAAGAATTGACTAGACTTCAAAAAAAGTGGTATAAATACCACTTCTTGGGGCGCACACCAAAGGAGGAAAGGTCTGGAAAAAAGACCCAAGAACACAAGAAATAGCTCAACTTCATCAAGGAAGAATCAAGAGAAGAATCGGGTCGAATCGGAGCTTGAGGATTGAAGATAAATCGAGAGATTATCCATTTCCTAAGTTTTCTCATTCTTTGTGCTTTAATCTTTCATTTTAGCTTGTCATGAATATGAACAATTTGTCTATGAGTTGTTTATTTTTAATGAGTAGCTAAACTTCTTGTGATTTCGGGTTTTGAAGTAGATTAATTGAACTCTTGTTGAATGTTTTAATCTTAGTTGAAGTTATTGTCTTGAAGTCTATTTGAGTACTTTGAGCTTATTCTTGTTTTATCACTTGGCCAATGATTTAACATGTTTGATATATTGATTCATAATTCGAGAGATGAGTTTCAATATTAGATCTTGAGTACTTGACACGAATATTTGCATGAATCGAGAGGTTTGTAGATTTTTGTGAGAACATTTGATCTTTTGTGCATTTGGGAGTTGTGTATCTTATGTTGAGTAGAGATGCTAGCATAGATATTTCAATCTACACTTTATATACATCTCGAGAGGGAGGATAAAATACCGTTGTGATCGTCTTATAGGTGTATTGATAATAACTTTGGCTTTGATTAAATCGGACAACAAGAGGAATATTAATTGAAACCATAATCCGGGAATCCATTTCATTCTCTTGATAATTCCATTATTCTTAGTATCTTGTATTTTTGTGGTTATTCTTGTCTTTACCTCCACAACAATCATCCAATTACGATTGTCTAAATAAAAATAAGACTATCTTAGTTCAATACTTAGCACATTAATTTATTAGTCTCTGTGGATACGACCTTGCTTATCCTATTCTATAAACTACACCGTACACTTGCGGTGAAGCTAAAAATAAGGCGAACATGGACATGTAAACGTGGTCTTTTCTTGATCCTCAGGGGCAATGGCGATTTGATTGTACCCTGAATAGTCATCAAGAAAACAATAGTATTCGTAACCTGCCAACCTGTCCAACATTGGATCAATAAAGGGGAGGGGAAAATGATCCTTACGAGTAGCTTTATTCAATTTCCTGTAATCAATACATACTCGCCATCCTGTGATAGTTCGTGTAGAAATTAATTCATTGTTATCATTTTTCACAACTGTCATACCTCCCTTTTTAGGAACAACCTGTACCGGACTCACCCATGAACTATCAGAAATGGCATAAATGATACCTGCCTTTAGCCACTTTAAAACCTCATTTCTCACAACTTCTTTCATTGTGGGATTAAGTCGTCTTTGGTGCTCAATAGATGGTTTATAAGACTCTTCCATTAAAATTTTGTGCATTACAATGGAAGGACTTATACCTTTCAAATCGGAAATATACCAACCCAAAGCCGACTTATGCTCACGAAGCACGCACAACAACTTATCCAATTCGAGTGAAGATAATGAAGCAGAAACAATTACCGTGTAAGTTTTATCTTTTCCCAAAAATGCATATTGAAGATGTTCTGGAAGTTCCTTTAGTTCTAAAGTACCTTTCGGAATATTTTCAATATTGACATTTTCTAATTCTTCCTTTTGTTTTTCTTTTACAATTTCTTTAGCCTCAAGGGAAAGAATAAACTCAAGCAAATCAATATCATCACTAACTTCATCATCACATTTCATTATTGAATTAATCAAACAATGTTCTAACTGATCTTTTAAATCTTATTTTATAACCTCCGTTTGATCACATTGTTCGATCATATCAATAAAATGACATGTTTGAGGTTCTTCTTGAAATTTCATTGCTTTATAAATATTAAACAATACCTCATCATCATTTACCCATAATGTTAACTCTCCTCGTTGCACATCAATTAGAGCTCGTCCCGTTGCTAGAAAAGGTCTTCCAAGAATTAATGGCATTTCATGATCTTCCTCCATATCCAACACCACAAAGTCCACCGGAAATATGAATTTATCCACTTTGATCAACACATCTTCAATCACTCATCTTGGGTAGGTGAGTGATCTATCGACTAATTGCAATGTGATGGTGGACGGCGTTATCTCTCCAAGGCCAAGTTTCCTGAAAACAGATAACGGCATAAGATTAATGCTAGCACCTAAATCACAAAGAGCTTTATTAAAAAAAGAATCACCAATAGTGCAAGGGATAGTGAAACTCCCCGGATCTCTGAATTTTTGTGGTAGCTTTCTTTGCAAGATGGCGATACATTCCTCTGTGAGGTTAACCGTCTCATATGCCTCCAACCTTCTCTTTCTCGACATCACATCCTTCATGAATTTTGCATAGTTTGGCATTTGCTCAAGTGCATCGGCAAAAGGAATGTTGATGTGAATTTTCTTGAATATTTCCAAGAACTTGGAAAATTGAGCGTCCAACTTTTTTTTCTGAAACCTCTGTGGAAAAGGAAGAGAATTTGGTAATACATTATCAGAATTAGAAATTGGTTTTACCTCATTTTTCGCATTTTCTGATTGCTTATCAATGCCCTCTTCATTGTGGAGTGTTTCAGAGCTTGCTTCTGGTTCATTGGTGGCATCGGTAGGCATCTTTGGTTCATCATATTCCGTTCCACTTCTCAACTTAATGGCCTTGCAATGCTCACGTGGGTTCACCTCGGTGTTACTTGGAAACGTATCAACTTTTTGTTGTGAATTAATAGCAGTGGCCAATTGACCCACATGTGTCCCCAAAGATTTGAGATGACTTTCAATTGTTGTTACCCTTGAGCCCAAATTTTCTATGTTAGAATCGGCCTTGTTCATCCTTGCTCTTGTTTCTACAAGGAATGAACTAAGTAATTCTTCCAAAGACGGCTTTTGTTCTCCCACGTGTGTACTCGTACTTGCTTGGTTTTGAAATCCCGGAGGAGGTTGTAACACATTTCTCGTATTGCTATACGAGAAATTTTCATGATTGCGAAGTCCTGGATGATAATGCGTTGGCAATTGATTCCCTCTATTGTTGAAACCCCGATTGTTCACATAATTGGCTTGCTCCAAATCGGGATTCACCACTTCTTGACTTACCTCCATAATAGACTCTGTTTGTTGTTTTCCACCTGAATTTAGAGTGGCAATCTGCTTTGACAATGCGGAAATTTGAGAAGCTAATGCGGATATAGTATCAAGTTCAAGAACACCGGCAACTTTTCTTGGCGTAGATCTCTCAGAAGGCCATTGATAACTATTGGCAGCCATTTCTTCTAGTAAAAGCATGGCTTCACCTGGAGTTTTAGCCATCAATGTACCTCCCACTACAGCATCTATAATAGTTCTCGAATGCCCATTCATACCATTGTAGAAATACTGAACTTTTTGCCAATCTGCGTACCCGTGTTGTGGACACCTCCTCAATAATTTTTTGAATCGCTCCCAAGCTTCGTAGAGTGGCTCAAAGTCGAGTTGATGAATTTGAGCAATCTCACTTTTCAGTTGAAGTGTCTTGCTAGGTGGAAAGAATTTTGCCATGAATTTTTCAGTGAGATCATCCCAACTAGTGATACTTCCGGGTGGGAAGGTTTGAAGCCATTGTCTAGCTTTATCGCGAAATGAAAATGGAAATAACCTAAACCGAATAGCTTCATCGGGAACCCCATTCATTTTGATAGTGTCACATATCTTGAGAAAAATAGCCAGATGAGCGTTCGGGTCGTCTCTACGACTTCCCAATTGATTACATTTGCACCATGTTTATCAGGGCCGGCTTCAATTCAAAATTATTCGCATTGATAGGTTGACGAACAATGAATAATTTTGATTCGTGGTTGGTCGAAAATAATCCCGAATGGCCCTCTCCGGTGGTGCAATAATGGGTAAGCGGTTTTCCTCTTCACCATTTCCTGCCATTTTTGTGAATTCGAATCTTCGTGCGGCTCTAATCTTTCGGAGTGTTCGTTCAATTTCTGGATCAAATAAGATTAAATTAACACTTTTATTTCTTCGCATCAACAAGAGAACACAAAAATGACAATAACCCTATTTTAACAAAAACCAATCTAAATTAAAGTAAAACTACTAAGTAATAATATTAGCGCAAATAAGATGAATTATTCCCCGACAACGGCGCCAAAAACTTGTTAGAGATTTTCTAACCGTAAGTCTACAGTGTCAAGTTTTAATATAGAGAAGTAAGGTTGTTGAATCCACAGGGAATAATTATCGAATTATCGCTAAGTACTATAATATAGTAGTCTAACTTTATTTAGAAATTCAATATTTGATGGAGTTGATTATACTAAAAATACCAAAAATAAATCAAGAATATGAAAATATCAATGAGTTTATCCAAATGATTAAATGAATTCTAGAGGTGTGATGAATCTAGTTATCTCTTATGTTATCAATATGGTTTATCAATCATCAATTACCAATTTATAAGTCAAGATTTCTACAATAATCATTTCCTCTCTCGAGTGCCAAATGATTTTAGATTTCAATTGGGAAATCAATATCTCTATAAAAATCACCAATTGAAATCTCAATAAAAGCTATGAATCTTGATAAATGACTTCAAAGAATTCACAAATCTCTCAATTCTTTGAAATCCTAGGTTATGCTATTTCAAGGTCATGTATTCAATTACCTCTCTCAAGTGTCAAATCAAATACACCAAACAATCTAAATTATTGATCAAGTAATTTAGAAGCAATAGATCCAAATAGCACAAATAAATTGATAGATCTAGATTGACAAACCACAATCTCAAAACATAAGTTCAAACATAGATTACATCATCCCTCTAGAATTATAGAGTTTAGCTCATGATTGAAGAAAATGAATCCATAAGAACATAACAATACATCTTACAAGATAGGGAGAAAGTAACAAAATAAGAACAAGAGTTGAGGGATCTTCTCTATTTCTAGATGATAAGAGCCTTCAATCTTCTTCTCCAAGCTTGTCCCAAGATGTTTCTATTCTTTCCCCTTGTCTTCCTGTTGTTTTGTTGTCTTCCAAATGGTCCAATATGCCTGAAATCACGCCCATGTGTCTCTATTTATAACCCCACCAAGATCCAAGAAAAAAGTAGGCAAAACATAGGAGACTCCGCCCCGGGCGCTGCGGCGCCCAACACGCCTGCCGCAAGTTACCGCCTGGGCGCTGCAGCGCCCACACGTATCGTCCAAAATAATTCCGCCCGGGCGCTGCAGCGCCGGGCGTTGGGCGCTGCAGCGCCCATACATGCCTGCCGCATCCGCCAACCTCAGCTTTCGACCATTGTTTTTGGGGCTGGGCCAAGCGCAGCCGCCTGGCGTCCTAGGCCAAAATGCGATTTTTCTTTCTTCTAACGCGATTTCTTCTTTCTTCGCGCTATTTTTCATCGTTTTCTTCATTTCTCGGCTACCAAATCTGTATTGACTCTTCATCGACACTAAATGAAATAAATTGGACTCTAACGACTCTAAAAACACCCAAAAATAAAACCAAATCCTAATCTAAAATACTCAATTAATTGGTAAAATACCAACTTAACAACAAACTAACTTTAGACACTGTGAATTTTATCTTTTGGACAAGTCCCGTGTAACACACATGTGTTGTTCTAGTTTATATATACTAAAAGAAAAACCAGGGTTGCCACACGTGTCAATCCGTTACACGTGTCAATACCTTATTCTTTCAAATCCACGTGTCGGCTTCACATTTAGCCACGTGTCAACCTGTGCCAACCCCTTATTCTTCTAATAGGATATTAATTAAATAGTCATACACTCATACCACAAAAGCTATGGTTTAATTGGTGGACATTTTTTGTAGTGTGATGTTAAAATTTAATTAATATATATTTGTACAATTAGAAAGGTGGATAAAATCTAGAAAAGCCCATTTTTTTTAATTCCTCAAAAATCCAGTAATTATTTTATACTGTAATAGCGAGAAATGATGGGGGGTGGATTTATGTACACAACTATCAATCAAGAATTCTACAAGATAAACAATATTCCAAAAATCAAGGATATACAAATTAAGAAGTTACTTTTGATGTTGCAAATTAACTGGTAATTAACTCTGTGCGTTGCACGTATATTTTTATTTTAATATTATGATTTTATAATATCTATTAACATGAACTGATATTTATTACTTTATTTCAATAGTAATATTCGTATACGGTTATTAAAAACAAAAGTTTATCTATTTTTTTCTATATTTTCAACTATTTAAACTTAAATTTCTAATTCAACTCGTTCAGAATTATCCCTCAATTTATGCATGTCTCTAAATTATTATTTCATATATCCCTTTCTTACTCACACACTTCTCTATAAATAATTATATATAATTTGTGAGACATGTATTTTTATATTGTACTTGTAATGTTGAAAAAATGAATACTTTACATTGTTAATGGAAAATATAAATTAAGATATTATTCAAAAAAATATGGTAGAAATAATCGTGAATAAAATTTAAAATGAACTATTATGTCATTGATATAAACATTAGTAGTATTAACATAAATTTTACAGCAATATCATAGTAATCCACTAAAAACGTACGAACATAAACATGATATAACTGAAATAGGGTATAGAAATAGTACAATTGATATCAATATTCATTATTTGACATTTATTTTCAATAGATGTATGTAAACCCCATGAGTTTTCTCATTTCGATCAATTATGGATTGATGTGAATCGCTCATCAATCAAAAGAAATGATAGAATACACTGGGAAGTTTGACAATCCAAAATTTTTTAACTGAGAAGTTTATTTTAATATGTAACATCAATCGATTAATTATATATAAATAATTATATAATTGATTTTACAGCAATTTATTTAATGGCATTGGTTTACAATATAATTCTTAATTATCATATATTGAGTTAACAACACATTATTCTCGTTACAAAAAATCTTTCTATTGACTTATCAAAGCAAAACACCATCAATTTTGGATAACTCCAAAACATACATTGCTCTCTAGATATTGATTATTTCATCTTCCAATATTAATTAACCAAAGTCAAAGACCAACAATTCTATGGTTGTTTTCTAGAGTTCTGAGTTAAACTATAAAAAATAATAAATACTAATTGATTACAGATACCAATCAAGGAATTATATGATTGATTTTATAGGACAATTGTAGTATTGACTGATCATGTCAATTATTTAATATCAATTTGATTAGTTTTATTAATCTCATATCAAGATATGAAAAAGATATGTACAGTTTTCAAACAATCAAATATTTGTTACCATTTTTAGTTTTGTAAATATTATAATTAGTTGTTTTTCTTAATTAAGGTAATACATTGTTGTCCAATCATAAACTTGTGCACCCTTGAAAATTAAAAAAAAAAACTCTCATTGACAATTATTATCTTTTTAGTAAGTTAATACATTTTTCTAAATTGACAATTCTTTAATCATAAGGTACGATTTTCTTAACTTTTGTTAAACTTCTTGTCAATTATCCCATTGTGTGTCGCATAGTCAAATTCGATTAAAAAATATAAATAGACACTCTCAATTATTTTACCAAAGGCTTAGTTTTAAAAGTCTTTCAATCAATAGTTGATGGTATCTATAGATTGAATAAATACAATAATAGATAATATTGTATCTATAGTAATGATTTAACCAATTTATTGATTGTATAGGACAATTATAGGATTGATTATAAAATTTTTAAATTTTTAAATCTCAAAATATTACAATCATGATCGAAAAAATAATTATCCAATAAAATATTTATGTTAATAAAGATTATTGCCATTGACTTACCAAATCAAAGCACCGCTAATTTTAGGTAATGTCAAAAACATGCATTGGTTAGGAGAATATTTGGATTGATTTGTTCTAAACTGTATCTTATTTTATATCTTTTTTATTCTTTTTTTCCTGATTGAGTTCCCTTAGTTATATCATAGATATACTAATTTTATTCCATAGTAATTAGAGTTGTTAATTATTCTTAATTAAACAAATTATCATTAAATTTAACATCAATGTTGATAAGTGGACAAATTAGAAGATACTTCATTTTTCTAGACTGAACTTAATTAGTATTTGTTCGCACTTCTGAAAATACCAATATTTCAAAATCAAATATAATAAATAAATACTGCAACAACAATTAAATCAATATGAAACAAAAATTTAGATATTCTTTCCAAAGCATGATATAAAAATCAAACATCTTATTAATAATAAATATTTTCGAAATCATACATAAAAAAATCCATAATCCAAAATCAATTTAAATATAAATGGAATTTGGCAGCAAGAAAAAAGTATTTCAATCAATATATGAAAGAGATATAAACAATATTTATGAGCAATAAATATTTGTTACCATTTTGAGTTTTATAAATATTTCGATCAATTGTTTTTCTTAAGCTAATATGTTGCTGTCCAATTATACAAGTCAATGGAAAAAAATGCCCCACTGACCAATTATTTTCTTTTTTATTAAAAAATAATACATTATAAATTTTCTAGGTTAATAAATCTTTAATCTTAAAATGCGATTTTCTTCATGTTTTTTCTTAAACATCTTGTTAATTATCCGCTCACATAGCATTGTAAAATTCGATTAATAAAATATTAATAGATATTGTCTATGAATAAAAGTACAATTAGATGCCGCCAATTATTTTACCAAGGCTCAATTTTAAAAAATTCTAATTAATAGTTCGTTATATCTATAAGATTGATTAGAAAAATAATAAATACTTATTGTATCTATAGGATTAAATATCATCCATTTATTAATCGTATACAACAATTATAATTTTGGCAACCACGTTGCATGAAAATCCTGGATTTCTCTTGCTTTAATCCGACATAATATTGTCTTCTTTTATGCCTTATACTTGCATCATTTTGTTCTTTGTGTGTACCCTTGATAAAATCGTTCCAAAACTTCATAGGTATATGTTGTTGATCAAATAAAATATTAACAAAAAAATCTCACCACTAAATAAACATAAGATATCACGAACTTACACACACCACTAAAAAAAAACTTACCAAGCGAGGTTTCTTTATGTGTAACTTTGACAGAATCAATCGAAAAGTCAGATTCTCAACATCATCCACCTTATGTCATCATCGTTAGAATCATCGCTGCTTGTTGCAAACATATTAATTAAAACAATCAATCAATCAATTTATAATTAAACAGAAATATCATATATATATATATGATTTAAACTATAATATATTACTTGAATTGATTTCAAATATACATATAGTCGGGTACACATCAATTCTCTCACATGAATCATCATTAGAAAATATTGACACATAAAAAACGTGGTTGACACGATAAGAGAAAATCAACACTTCACCATCTGAAATTTCGTTATCATGGACGAATTTCCTTCATCCATCCGTAAAATAGAACGCGCCATAGGGGCTGACCATTTTGACCGTCCAAGTGTGTCCGTTCACATTATGCATGTCACAATTTAATGGTGTAAGACCATTAAATTGACTGTCGAATTTGCATGGAATACGCTGACACAAAAAATTTAATGTAATTACAATTTGTAATGAATTTCTAATTGAACAATATAAGAAGCCATTACAATAAGTAGATAAAAATTTATTGCCAAATCAAAACTATAAAACTAATAACCAAGAAAAAAACGTTGACGAATCAAAACAAAACAATAATTGCCGAATCAAAACTATAAAACTAATAACAAAAAAAAATATTGGCAGGGATAGAAGTTTATATATATGGACAGAAAATGTATGTTGACACAAAAAATATTGGCACAAAATATGTTAGTATAAGGAATAATAAAAAAATAAACAACTTAAAAAAATACAACAAAACTATAAAAATAATAAAAATAAAAAAAAAACTCACCAAATATTGTCCGTACAAATCTACAATATAATTTATACAAAAACTCTTATTTATTGCAGAATTCGAGTTCAATACTGTCGATGTTGGCGGGACACTTGATGAAAATAAAAATGGAGGGGAACGTGAAGATGAAGCCATATTTAGTGGTTACGCTTTGAATTTAGGATTGACAATGTCAAAGTGTTTCTCTAATGAAATTTAAGTAGTATAAATATAATAGGATTTAACATAAACAACAAGCTGCCAAAAAAATATCTGACCACAAAATCAATTGTTAATTCAATGGTGATATATACATAAAATCATAATTTCGTCTATTTTAAATATTATTAAACAATTTAGGAAGGTTTGAATAGTCATTAATATTTAAAACTTGATTAATTAATATTATATTATACAAAATTTCATCGACACCATTGAAACAAATATACAATATATTTGATGAAGATATCATGTATATAATCAACACATCATTGTCATATATATTTAAGAAGAACTGACATATACTAATATCAATTATGGTGAAATACTATTTATAATTTTAAAATCTATATATTATATATAGATAGAATTGATACTATAGACTCACTTTATTTTTTTGATATAAAGTAGGAATACCGGTAAATAAAATTTTCCTAATTTTTATACATATAAAATATGAATATCATTTATGATATTTTTCTAATTTATATACATATAAAATGGGAATACCATTTACAATATTTTCTTAATATAAGAATTTATAATAATTACCATTTATAATGTTTACAATTGTTTCCTAATATAATAAGCAAAAGAGCGGGAAAATAAAAGTTCCGGACTTTTGCTATTATATATATATATAGATTCTCTAACTCAAGATAAATTAGATTTTTATTTTTGACTTCTAATTATATATTGGATTTCCTTATATAATTTTCAGCTTATATAATATAATATAAACAACAATTCCAAAAATCAAGGATATACAATTTCTATTTATTGTCTCCTTTGCAATGACTATAGATAAGAATCAAGGTTAAACACTATCTCATGCTAGCTTATACCTGCCAAGACCAGTATTCAGTTATGATCAATTTTCTGTGGACATATTGAGAGTTAAGAGCAAAAAGACTTGAAAATTCTTTGATGTGATAAAGATGATACAATTGTAAATAGAATAATCAATGTAGTTTACAAATAAGTTTTTCAAACTTTGAAATGAACTATTTCTATGACACTTTTCTAAGTTTTGAATTTTTTTTTAGTTTTTATACTTAGTATTTTAGATTTCTTTTAACTATATCACAAATAAATTTGAGACACCAAAATTTTATCTTTTGACAAATCTCGTGTAGCACACGAGTGTTGCTCTAGCTAGCTTATAAACTCCAAACAGCCCCCGAGGCATAGCTCAACTGGTAAAGGACTCGGGTGACGTGATGTCTGCTTGCTGGCACCCACAGTGTGGTTGTTCGAATCCCTCTGATAACTATTTTCAGGGTGGAGGAGAACTTCTTGTGTGGTGACTCAGTCTTCGGCAGCCTAAGGAACCTGACTAGTTGAGGCATAACCCGCGCTTCACATTCTCCACGAAGCTTTAGGACAAGGGTAGTGGGGACCCTCAGGGATGAGTAGGGATGGCAGTAGGATGGGTAGACGCGGGTACCCACCCGCCCAGACCCTAATGGGATGGGTATGGCTAGTTTTTTTCGAACTTGGGACGGGTATGGGATGAGAAATTACTACCCATTTATATACGGGTAGGGTATGGTTTTACCCCTCGAGTACCCACCACTACCCGAACCCGTTTACCCCTTAGTAACTTCTATTTAGTTTTTCATCTAACATTATATATTCTTCATAGAAGCCCATAATAAATTCTTATTTTGTACAAAGAATATATAAAGTTGTTATTTACTTTGAATTTGAATCTGTGATAATATCAACTCTGTTTTATCTTTGCCAAGCTTGATAAAACTACATGTCTGATGGTGTAGTTTCATAAATTAAATGATGTACTAGTGTTGATTTCGCAGTTTTAAGGAATGTATTGGTTACATTTGTATTTATGTGATGCTTTTGATTTAGTTGATAAATGATGATAGCATGTAGTGACTTACAAAATTAAAATGATAATAGTTATATTTATTAAGAAATTAATATATTAGCATTTTTTATATAATAATTAGTTTTTGGTATGGTGTCCATTTAATAGTTACCTAAATATTCATATAATTATAAGTTTTTATATAATATAAACGGGTTTTAGGTCGGTACGGGTAGTACGCGGGTATCGAAAAATGAATTTGGGATGGGTATGGGTAGTAGATGTAGTTTCTTAATTGGGTTTGGGACAGGTACGGATAGTATAAATATTAACGGGTTCGAATATGAATAGCCTTAAATGAGTGGGTACTCTATCCATTGTCATCCCTAGGGATGAAGTTCATCCTTTATAAACTCCAAACACATGATTTCGCATGGATTAGTATTTTGAATTTGTTTTCAGGGTGTGTGTTGAGTTGTCAGATACTTTAAGTTTTTTAGTTATACTTTAAACTCCAAAAATTTTGGTCTATGCTAATTAACTTGAAGCATATGCCAGCAGTTATTGGCAATATAATATTTGTGGGCAAAAAGGTTTCTCTTGCAGGTTGGCTGCCCAAGTACATATGTAATGTAGCCAACTTATGGAAAAAAACATAGGTATTTGATTAATTGAAAGTTACTTTTGTTCATATAAAGGATTGACAAAAATTCATATAGGACCATTTTACGGGTCTCAATCCGTAAGACGGATCCTATTTTGACCTGTGGATCCACGGATCTTGTTGACTAGGTCCACGAGTCACCAGCAGTTCCTGCTCTTTTTTTTTTCCTGTTTTTCTTCCTCAGTTAAAATATCAGTTTTATGAGAAAAAGTATCGGTTATTTTAGATAAAGTTTCATATTTTTTAATATAGCCACATATTATGATTACATTACATTGAAGGGCAAATGAATATATTAGAGTTAAAATAACATCTTTATGAGTAAATATATATATATATATATTGAGACAAAATATCATGTTTTAAGAGTAAAATATCTATTTTTTAAATAAAGTATTATATTTTTTTAATAATAAATACAAAGAAAGATGAATAATAAATATGATAAAGTTAAAGTAATACTTTTATAAGTAAAAGTATTTGTTTTTGAGATAAAGTAACATATTTTTTTAATATAGTCACAAATTATGAATATACAATATATATATATATATATATAACAGTTAAAGTAACACTTTTATACATTAAAGTATCATGTTTTTTAATATAGTCACAAATTAGAAATGAAGGAAAGAAGAAAAAATAAAAAATAAATATGATATAGTTAAAGTAACACTTTTATAAGTAAAATATCCGTTTGTTGAGATAAAGTATCAAATTTCTTAATACAGTTACAAACTAAGAACAAAAAAAGAGAAAAAATAAAAAAATAAATATGATGTAGTTAAAGTAACACTTTTATAAGTATCAATTTATTGAGATAATATATCATGTTTTTTTAATAGACTTGGGTTAGATTCTTAGCCTTTGCATTTAGAGGCATTTTTAATTTTTTTTTTAAATTACCAGGCGTATTTATGAATGGGTTTATATACATTGTTATATTAAAATTGCACAATAATTACTAGTGGTGTAGTGATAGAACACCACCTTAAGTCTATCAAGGTCGCAGGTTTGGGTTGGGCGGCCAATAGGCATGTCAATGAATGAGGTTTAGATTGGATATGACACCGCCAAGATTTTTAAGGCCTATATTAAATGAACCAGTTAAATTAAATAATTAATTTGCTAGCCTTACTTTATGATTTCTAAGTATTAAAAAACTATAATTTTAAACAATTCTTTGTGGAGTTTCTAAAGTATATATTTTTTAAAGTATAGTATCATATACATAATAAATTTTATAATAACAAAAAGTTATATAATCAGAGTTTGAAATGAAAAATACAGGATCCTGCCTAAAATCCGTTTCATAGTATCAGTTAGACTAACATATATTAAATACAATTACTAAAATTTAGTAATACCAAAGTTGAGATGGCCGAGTTGGTCTAAGGCGCCAGATTAAGGTTCTGGTCCGAAAGGGCGTGGGTTCAAATCCCACTCTCAACATTATCATTTTTTCTTTGGTTTTCCTGCAAAAATAGCAAAAATTTCTATTTTCTCCTTTCTCTTTTATTTTTGGGAGGATTAGAAAAAGGGTAAATATACGGCTACCCTTCCCTTTCTTACTTTACTCTGACATGTATATTTACATATCTGTTGATGATTGAAAAGCGAATATTGGTTGCTCCCAAAAACGACCTCTCCTCGCCCGAGCACCTTCCAAGACGAAGTCCTCCGTAAAACCTGCACAAAGGGGGTCGGAGGGGGGCTCCGGCGTACCCTCTCCGATGCTTAAGTCAGTGTCTTGGAAAGAAAGTAAAGGTTCGAGAGAGAAAAAAGCAATGTAACAGTAAAAAATGAGATTAGGTTAGAATCACTACAAGAAAAATGCTCAACAACAACACCACAAAGACAACGGATTGTAGCTAAATCGTTGTCCTTACAAGAATTCACAACGGATTTTCGCTAAACCGTTGTGGATGAGCGGATTTTTTGTTAACGACAACATTTCACTCAAGCATAAGACAATACTTTCTTGAAGCGTTGTCGATTAGCGGTCTTTTTATTTTTTTACAACGCGTTTCTTGGGTCTTCGACAATATTTTTGTAATCCGTTGTCGATTAGTGCCTAATCTTTTCCAAAATAAAACATTTATTCATCCTTTTCGTCAACGGTTGGTTATACCGTTGTAATTAGGGTCATTTTTTTCCTTAAAGACAACAATTTTAACAACAGTTATAAATCGGAGTCGATAGGCATTTTTCATGTCCTTATTTATTATTTATACTAATTGTATAACTAGCACTTTTAGTTAGTTTATCAATTTTATTTTAGCAACTTTAGCAAATTTCTAAAAGTGCTAAGAGTTAATTTTTATTTTGTTATCAATTTTTCATCTCATGGTATAACTATAACTTTTAGTTAACTTCTCAATTTTATTTTAACAACTTTAGCATAATTCTAAAAGTGTTGGGAGTTGTAAATATTTCATTTTTTATCAAATTTTTATTTTAATTCATTTGAAAAAAATAATAATCAAAATATAACTAGCAACTTTATAGGTTAAACCTTTTGGTTTAGCAACTTAAACATAAATCTAAAAATATAACTAGCAACTTTAAAGTTAGATTTTTTACTTTAGCAACTTAAAAATAAATATAAATAAAAATAGCAATTTTGAAATATTTCTGATTTTTTTTTTTGTTTATCCAAACCTCAGATTTTTTTTTTGTAATTATCGATTTATAATAAAAAAATATATCATTTCCCTAACAATATCAAATCAAACATCCTTTATTTTTTTACATTCTCAGTACAATCCCTTAAAAGCTCAGCAGTCATGGATTTAAGCAATTTCACTTGAGGCTCGTGAGAGAGACTTTGCTCTTTCAGAGGCTTTGTCGCATTTGCAACATTGGAAACCCTAAAATCTGCTTTTCCGGCTTTTCCTTACCGTTTGGCCAATCGGAAAAAATGTCTGACCCTCCTGCTCCTTCGCCTCCTGGTAACTTTTTTTTTGTTCTTTTATTTTGCTTATTCTGTTTGGTGCATGCACTCTGAGCAAATGATTTATGTTTCTGCCCACAGTCTTCACTCTCACCAAAGCAAAAACCCTCCGATGGCAGAGCAAGAAGAAGAAAACTCAAACGCCATTAACGAGCCACATAAGATAGAGATCCCGACTCGCCCGCAGTCCAAACGCTGATTTTCTGCTTGATTCACTCCCGATGCCGCCTCAACCGTTGGAACAAAATCCACTGAAATATCGGGTTAAATCGCGGCCAGATAAGAAACCCGTTCCTTTCGCTACTCGATCTATTGACGCTTTCTTTTGGTAATTCATTTATATTTTGTTATCGGTCTTCTATATTAGTGTTGATTGTGAAGAATGTAAAATATTAGTTTCTATTGATGCTACTCGATCTATTAGTTTCTGCAAAATGTTTTTAACGCCTATTTTTAGGTGATATTTGGTGTTACTGCTTTTGATTCTGGGCTTTTTGCCTGGCGAAAATTGAGGTGTACTTTTTGGGTGATATTATGCATATATTGCAGGAAGACCAAATCATCCCATGTGTGTTTATGTGTGTGTGTGTGTGTAATTAGGCTAATTTAGGGGTGTTGTTGTGTATAGAAAGATGTAAGTGAACCTGTTTTTGATATTCATTAGTGAGTTCATAATGGTCTGATTAACCTCTAACTAATGACCCCTGCATGAATATGAAATCAGAATATTAAATATTTAATGTACTATGTGCTTGTTGGCATGTTTTGAAGATGGATTCAGTTTTTGTTTCTTTATTACTAGGAAAACTTGAAGATTTAAGAGAATACTTGGGACCATGATTGCTCAATTATATTGTGGTTAACACTTAATACCAACCAAAATTAATTTTGTATTTTTGCTATAATGTGAATGATATGTGATGTCATCGTCATCATGTAGAAATTAAGGTATTGTATGACAACTTGGTGCCTTGAGGTTTGTATGCCTTAAAAAACAGAGATGGGCTTCTACTTAAGGTGCTTGGCTGGTCTTAGATGTTCAATGTAGTACTAGTATACGGACCTCCTGTTTATGTGATGTAGATGTATCTGATTTGTGTCTGATCTTTTGATGGATATGTGCTAATGTAGTTTTAGTATTAGCAAAAGAATTGTGTTTGAGTCTCCTAGCTGAGTCCATTCGATATGATCTCTAACCAATGTAACAAATTTGGTACTTGTGTTTTTAGGAATTTGTTTATGGATCAATATTGCTAAATATGCAAATTGGGCATCTAATAGAATGTCTTCTATTTGTCTCCTTATCTGTACTAATGGCTTTTGTTGTTAGTTTTCTAAACTGAGGAAGTATTTATATTGTTTAAAAATGATGCGTCTTGTTTCCTGTTTGTGGTCATGCTCTTTGGGTTGGTTTCGAGGCTGCATCATATGATACTGCTACTTAAAAGGGAATTTTTTTTTTTGCAAAAAAGTATTGAAGACAAACTGAATAAATTGAAGGTGGAGAAGCGCACGATTGAAGATGAAATTGGTCGTGTCAAGCTTGAACTTCAAAAGGTGCTCTTTGGTCCTTTGTGTTGTTATTTCCCTTTCATGGAGTACCCAAATATTTCCTGGTTTTTTGCAGTTGGAAAAAGTTATCACCAGCAGGGCATCAAAGATAATAAAAATAGAGGGAAGGATCAATGAAATTGTTGACCTAATCTACAAGAAATTCAGTGAGTCTGTTGGTGTAAAAAACATTCGTGAATATGAAGAAAATCATCTCAAGGCTATTGAGCAGATAGCTGCGGAAAGATTAAATTTGCATACCAGCAATCAAAGCTCAAATACCAGTATGCATTCTCCTTTTTTTCTATGGTTCTGATGGTGCTGTTTTATTTGCATGCCACTTTGATTTTGAAGTTTTGTTGCATACATAACTTTAAATCTCAAATAAACTTTAAAATTATTATCAGTATGTTTGCAAAGAAATTTGCATTTCTTACCCAATCTTTCATGAACTGCTCTAGCTAGTTTGCCTTTTACCATAGAGTAGACCTGGCCAAATGGAACCGAAACTGGGTTCCAAACCGAAACCGTGGTCAACGGTTCCAAAACCGGAACCGGAACCGTGTAGACCGGTTCCGGTTCCGGTTCCTAGGTCTCAAAAATCGTGGAACCGGCGGTTTTAACCGTCGGTTAGAACCGTATATGGAACCGTGATGGAACCGTTTTTTTTAAGGTTAAAACCAACAATCTTGTTTTGGTAAATACATTCTAGAAGAAATGTAAAATATTTATTATGATATTTTTAATATTTCACAACGATTACTTAGGGAAAAAAGTAAACGTCCAAGGGTTCCTCTAGCTCAAATGTAGAGCTTGAGAATTATTTAACTACTTCTTTCGAGTTTAGTGAAATAGATATTGAAGACTTTGATATTTTGAAATGGCGGTCACAAAGAATTCAACCTTATACAATCATCTCAATCATCGCAAAAGAGGTTTTGGCATGCCCCGTTTCAACTGTTGAAGTAGAGCAAACATTTAGCTCTGATGGAAATATTTTAGATGAATCACGCTCGCGTTTTTTTTTCCTTTTTTCTTTTTATTTTAAACTAAATTGCTAAATATTTTATCTAAATAAAATTAAAAACAAAAGGTTCCGGTTTAACCGGAACCGGAACCGTATAGGAACCGTGTTCCGGTTTGGAACCGGAACCGTGAGCATAAGGTTCCGGTTCCAGAACCGTGGCCAGGTCTACCATAGAGACACAATTAAAGCAAAAATATTTTTTTTAACTCTTTCTAAATGTTGAGCGTATTCATAAAATTTGTTGAACCAGCAACTTCAAATCTTTTTTTGTGTGGAAGCTTTCTATTGTTCTGGCTTTCCTTTGTTTCACTGCTTGCTAGTTAGGAACTGAATTCGACTCAATTAATAGACATTGGAGTCTAAAAAGGTTCTGATGTAGTCCAGTTTAATTAAGTTTCGTTTGAAATCTTTGATAGTTAAGATGTAATCTGTTTTGTTTGAAATCTTTGGTAGTTAAGATATAATGTGTATTTTATGCGATGCATAAAATTTCTTCTCCTTAAGGGAAAAAAGGAGAAAAAAAAATATTTAGAAGCAAAAACGGTTGTAGATTTGTATTGGATCTCATCCAGATTCCCACCTATTCTCATCGCGAAGAGGCTTAGTCCCTGACAACCGCTGCCTTCTCCTCTGTCCATTGCCTTCCATTTTCTCTAGATGGCTGGAGTATTTGCTTGGATAGCCCAGGGCGGGCTTGCCTTGAACTAATAAATACCCTATTATTGAGCAATTATCTGGAGTAATATTCAAGTGGTGAACTGGTGATTCTTATTTAATTGTTTTTTAGTCATTTTGGGGAAAGATACAAACTGACAATGTCCAATCACTATCATGCCATATGCATCTGTTGTTCACCCCGAACTGCCATGTTTAGAATCAAAAGGTTGTATCAAATGGGATTTGCATGGTTGGCTGTATTTCTATAAGAAACTGAAATATGGTCGAATAAGATATCCCTGTTAGCTTATGTTTGCATCTATTCCATGTGGCTAGGTTGGAGTATGAAAATAAATGAGACGTGGGTTCACGTATTTTCAAGCTGGAATCAACAATTGCTAACTTAAAAAATGCTTTGAAGGATTTTGAGAAGAGGCAGAATGAATTGAAGTCAGCAATGGAGACAACAAATGCTGAGATTGAAGATTTAAATGAACAAGTACAAGGTACTTTAAGGTTTTATCTTTTTGTCTTGTTTGTTTCTTATTTGAATGAAAACACAAAATGATGACACCTTAAGCATTTAAAATATATTATGCTTTGTTTAATAAATGGTTTTAATTTCCTTATTGGGGCCTGGGGGCATATTACATGCCACTGTACATTTTTAGATGATTTGATTTTTTTTGTTATCACGTGAATGTTGTTTTTTGGGCAAAATTATATTTTAGTGCTCTAGGTGGATCGGTTTGGAGATTTGGTTGTCACTTTTTTTCAATTAATTATTCCTTGAATGAGTTTTTTTCCCCCAAACATTTAGTCGTGCAACATGTATAGTAGGTAAAATTACCTGTTGAGTAATGTGGAATTTCATTTAAAAATAATAATTTTGAAGTTGAGTTGGGACTTGGGAGGAGAAAAAAAAAAGGACATTTATTGACACAAGTTGTCTCAGGTTGTTCTGTAATAGCACTATTTACACTTTATAATCTGTTTAATTAATCATTATTTGGGATTGGATACTGTCCTGATTCAGATGCCATTTTAATAAGTTTAAGTGATCAAATATTAATATTTATGATACTGTTTCAGAATTGTTTTTTGAAATGCTGACCTTGTAATGTACAAAATAGAAGTTTGAAATCTGGATGAAAGGATGGGTTGTTCTCCAATATCATTTTCTTTTTTTTCTTAATGATTATTCTTGAATGATGAACAAATGTGGTTATTATAGATTAGCTTCTGAATATTGGTGATTTGACTTGGTTTTATTTACATGAAAATATAGATGCTGTCTTTCTGACTGTGTGTGTGGCTGTGCTTTTGTGTGTTGACTGTTAAATGCTAATATTGAGAACTGGGGTCCTATACTCCTATTCTTTTCACTGTTTTTTCTATTCTACACCAAAAAGCACTTATATATTGCAAAATCTCTCTTATACATTTTATAGGAAATACTAATCCTGTTATGCTGATCGGTTTCTTTACTACAGATGGATAATTCTTTACTATCCAGATCGGTTTCTGACTTCTGCTTTGCCCTGTATTAATGAACTAAGTTGTCTAATACTTATCAATGTCATTTAAAATTGTTTCAAACATAGGCTCCTATTCAACCTGATGCATTCCAATGCGGTTATTTTGTGATGAGGTACATGAGGCAAATTGTAGAAGATTCAACTACATGCATGACTTCATTGCGATCAATGGTAAATTATATTAAAATTTGGCGTTCTCATGGTTTTTGCAAATGTTTAATAATTGGAGCCATTTATAATACCTATGTTTTTTCTCACAATTCTCAAATGTGGAGTATTCTCAAGTTCAAATTGATGAAGTGCGATCGGAGTGGGCAGAATGCGTCCAAGACCATATATATGAGTGAATAGGTATTTTGTTTATAGTTATATGCAAATTTTCATAGTTATAAAAAATGCACATTCTGTAATTGAGTTAATTTGATTTAATATAAATTGATGTATATACTTCTTATTTGGAGGCATGAACTTAAATTATGTAAATTGATGTATATACTTATTATTTGGGAAAATAAGATTTTTAGTCCTGTAAGTTGGACCTTTTGGAGAATTGGTCCTCTAAATTGTCACATTCATTTTTTAGTCCTTTAACTTTCACATTTCTAGTTATTCAGTCCTTTAACTTAACAATTTTATTTTTGGTCCTAAAACTTAACATATTTCAGAAATTTGGTCCTACAACTTAATACATTTTAGAAATTTAGTCCTATAACTTAGCAATAGTTAAATTTAACTATTTTATAGGACCAAATATAAAATAATTAAATTTCAATGTTTGGAAACTAATCAAATTATAAAAACAATTAAAATTAAATTAATTTGATTAATAAAAAGTTTAAATAAATAGAAATTTCTAAAATAATTAATGAATTCTAGGAAAATTAAAATAATTACATCAAATTAGTAACTTAAGAATACTTTGTCATATTTATGCAATTAACCTTTGGTGAGGATAATTATCTCCAAGAAATGTAATTGTAGACTAGTGTACAAGATGCATTTAATTCAAAAGGTTCAAAAATTAATGCTTAAATATTTTTTAAAAATTAATTAAGTTAAAAAATAATTATTTATTTTTAAAGAAAATTAATTGTTAATTAAAATCATTCGATTTGAAAAATTAAATTAATTTAGAAATAACCTTTTAATAAATTAATTAAATTTAACTATTGTTAAGTTATATTACTAAATTCCCTAAAAAAAGGTTACATGACCAAATTTCTAAAATATGTTAAGTTATAGGACCAAATTTAAAATATGTTACGTTATAGGACCAAAAATAAAATTGTTAAGTTAAAGTCTCGAATATCTAGAAATTTGAAAGTTAAAGGACTAAAAAATGAATGTGACAATTTAGAGGACTAATTCTAAAACATGTCCAACTTACAGGACTAAAAATTTTATTTTCCCCTTATTATTTGCAGGCATGATATTGGAGTGCTTTGCAGCTGCCTTCAATGAAAGAATTAGTGTAACTTTGAGAACACTTGTTAGACGTTTTGTTAAACACTTGTTAGACGTTTTGTTAAACACTTGTTAGATATATTTCTGATATATTTGTTTTGTTAAACTTTTCGAGACATGTACTAGATACAATCACTTGAATGTTATGTTTTGTTTTAGTTAGTTATATGTTGTTTTCTTGTATTGTGGTTGTTTTTTGCATATATGAAATCAAAATTTATATTACCACAGGTGAAAAAATAATAGACACCAAATATAAAATACATTAGCCATGGTTTAAAATTACGTTTTTTATGGCTTGTTAAACTGTTGTAATACTTCAAAACCACAACAGATTTGATATGTTGTTGAAATAGTTACAAAGTACAATGGTTTTAAAGCCTTACAGAACTGTTGTGATAATTCAACACCACAACAGATATTAACCGTTGTCAAATAGTTTGTTGTATCTTATAATTCAAAAACAGATACCAGCCGTTGTCCCAATTGTTGTCTTTCAACATTAAAAGACAACAGATTCTAATTGTTGTCTTCTTATTAACGACAACGGATTGTAACTGTTGTCGTTGAGCGGATTTTTTTACAACACCATCTACTACAACGGATGATTATTGTAATACACAACAGATTATATCTGTTGTTGTTGAGCGTTTTTCTTGTAGTGAATGAACCTGGACTTGGGCCTTTTATACCTTAGCTAGGATTAGGATTTCCGTAAAATCCGGGATTCCGTTACGATTTGGTGTCAGAGTCATCATTAGATTAGGATCGGATCTCTTAAAAACCTTAATTTTACGCCCGTAAGACCATAGCTCGACTGTTTCAAAACACCTCGGATATATTGGTGCGAAGCCCTTTAAATCTCCAAGGCATCCTCGATTGCCTCATACATCTTTTTTAGGCCGAGCCGAACTGCACAAACAACAGACGCCTTAGCCATGCAGTCTTGGACAGTCGGTTTAATACAACGGACCTTACACAGGTCGGCCCGATAAACATCCATACAGAACCACTCGTACTCGGGCCTTAACAGGCCGGCCCAATATGATAGGCCTCCCACCTATGTATGGGCTCAATAGGTCGGCCCAATACTCATAAGCCTTAGAAGGTCAGTCTCATGCTGTAAGCCTCCTTAGATTGGCCCTTGTCTTAACGCTTAATCGGACCCTTACTATAGGCGCTTGCCGGCCATTAAATGCCATAAGCCTGGTCAGGTCGACTCAGACCATCTTTTGCCCTTATCAAATATATTATTGCACGGCAATTTCCCTCAATAAAATTTCTTACCAAACGGAACACACTTTCCATTTTAAATAAATTAATTATACTCTAAAATGGTTTATAATATGTAGTAGTATCTTTGGCTCTTTGCGTTTAATTCTTCACAAAAGGCTTCAATAGTCTCTTTCATTTCCTTTGACCTTTATGCATATATAGTTCATGACAATAATGGCGACAGGCAAGCCCGTAAAAACCATCATACTGAGAGGATTAGCCCTTCTATCTTTTTTCGTAGCTGCCATTCTCTTGTTTGTAAGCTATGAAAAAATTGATTTACAATCCTCCAACTTCATCGTCAAATACCTCGATTGGGATGGTTTCTTGTAAGTTTTATTATTCATCACGATTTTTTGCTACTTTTTTTAACATTATTAATTTATCAGACCAAATCATATATCATAATTTTCCATCTGACTCATTTCACTTTCGTGTTGGCTAATTTATATTTATAATAACAATAGAAACTTAAAAAAAAAGTTAAAAATAACGTTAGTTAGGCCAACGATGCCTAGTACTATTATTGCAAAGTTGATGTCCCAATATTATATGAGAATTTGGGCTTGAACCCCATTATTCTGCTAGTATAAGAAGGGATTGTCAATGTCAATTTACATAGTTCCTGATGATTAATATTTCTGATAGAATTAGTGAAGATTGATATATGTAATGGAGTTTTCTATGATTAATAATTATATGATTTAATGATATGTGTATTAGATTCTACTAAAAAGAAATAGGCAGGTTTAAGGGATTAGAAAGAAATTAAATCAAACTTTTGAGATATGCGGTTCATATATATTTTTTTGTGTGATAGTTAATAATTTCTAATTTTGTTCTTAATTACAGGTTGTGTGCTATTGTTGATTGCATTGGATGCTGCTATAATCTTGTCGTCATAATTATTCCTCCTGGTAGTCAGCTATGGAAAACAGTCATCGTTCTAGACGTGGTAACCATATATATATATATGTCATTATTTTTTCTCCCCCTTCTTACTTCTTTTCAATTTTCTTGTTTCTTGAGAATATAAGTTAAATTGTTTTAATAATTTTAAACATAGATCTTGATATTTCAAGTAATTTGGTTAAGGGTGGCGCTATTTGCCCCCCAAGATTTGATTAATACATCTCACTTTCAATAATTACAAAAATGCCATAAGTTAAAAAGACTATGATACCCTTAATAAAATAAAACAGGGTAAATACACCCCTTTAAATGCTGGAAACAGTTTTTTTTCCCAAAAAAAATTGTTTCTCTTTTTTCCCAAAAATAGGTGATTTTTTCCAGCTTTTTTTTTCCGAGAAAAAACTGTTTTTTTTTTAAAAAACGCTGGAAACAATTTTTTTCCCCAAAAAAAGCCGTTTCTCTTTTTTTTTTCCGAAAAAAAGCTGATTTTTTCCAGTTTTTTTTCCGAGAAAAAGCTTTTTTTTCCAAAAAATGCTGGAACATTTTTTTTCCCAAAAAGCTGATTTTTTCCAGCTTTTTTTTGAAATAAGCTGATTTTTCCAGCTTTTTTTCCGAAAAAGCTGTTTTTTCCAAAAACGCTGGCAAAAGCTTTTTTTTCCCAAAAAAGTTGTTTCTCTTTTTTTTTTTTTCCCGAAAAAAAGCTGATTTTTTAAGTTTGGGTTTTTTAGTTTGGAGGGTAAAATTGGAAATATAAGTGTGGTGTATTTAGTAATTAGATGGGTTCGTAAAATAGAGATGGGGTGTATGTAGAAATGTGGTATATTAATCAAATGTTGGGGTGCAAATAGCGCCACCCTTTCGTTAAGGGTTCCTTTTTCGGGGTTTACACATTTACTTAGAAAAGGGTAAATTGGGGAACACTGGGTGTATTAAGCAAATGAGTTATGCTTAAAAAATAGGGTGGTGTAAATATTGGTGATGTATTAAGTAATGAGTTGTTTTTAAAAATTATGATAGAGTGTATTTAGAAAGTGTGAATATTTAAAGGAAATGAGGCGTGAATAGTGATGCCCTACTTAAAATTGTAGTCAAGAAATTTTGAAACTGATTGATTGGGAATTTGTTAAAAACGGCAAGTGGAAAGTAGGGGGCGATTGGATCATATCCTTTCATTTTGACTTTTTTTTCCCTTAGAGAATAATGATAAGAATAACACTGAAAATTGAGTAGATATGAAAATATAAAAGTAATTATAGAATATGAGTGATTATTGGCAGGGTGAATAAATAGTGTAATATGTGAGAAAATATTCAAAAGCAATAGTTGTTTTGATGATTGTTTTGAAAAGTATAAAAATGGGGAATGTAATTGGTGAGAGAAAAATGAACGTAACTAGATAGTGTATTTTTCGAAAATTTTCATAAGTATTTGTCAATCGCATGTTGTGATAAGAAATTATCTAGAGGAACGAAATTGATATGTTTTTTCATATTCAATTGCCCCCTTAAACTTTAAGTATTAATATTTTTGTTCATCCCCATGAGCTTTTTTTTTAATTATTATTATTATTATTATTATTTCCTAAAATATGTGCAGATTGTGAATATCGTAGTTGGTACAAGCCTTGGAGCTGGGTGGCAAACATATATTCTGGTAAACGGAGGAAATATACATGCAAAATGGTGCCGAATATGTGGCATAACCCCTTATTTCTGCAGCAAAATATTGGGATCTTTGATTACCTCTACTTTTGGGTTTGTCATTAGCATTATTCTTCTATTGTATACTCTTCATGTTAGTGTCGATCCTTTTCTTGTTGGGCATTAATATACTAATCCCGATTTTTTTTTTTTTTTTGGTTTAGTGTTGGACAAATAAAATTTCTCGGTTTGAAGTTTTTTCTCGTGTTCTCAGTTCTCACCAATTATAATAAAAGAAAAATAATATGATGCATTTTTCTTTATAGCGTGGACAGATGGAATAAATAATAATAATAATAATAATGACTGATGAAGAGCATTCCAGGAAATAATTGAATTGAAAATGATTAATAAATAGGTTGGGAACTCCCTTAATCCTCCACGCATATTTTGGGGGTGTTCATTCAAAAAAAAAAAAAAAAAAAAATTGAATTGAAGATGACATATGGACAATGTCCAATATAATTAAAAGGATATGATGTAGCAAAATGATTAAGTATGAGAAAACAATTAAGTGCCTGTTACCCTTTCTTTGGATTTTTTTTCCAGAACACAGTCCTAGAAGGGGTAAAATCGTTGGGACCCGATCGTATGTCAATGGTTTGTGTTATAAATGCTCAAGCAACTAAGCTACAACCAATTCGCCATTACCCATTTATATTAAGATGTTCTTGATTAAAAGTTTGTTTTTATTATCTAAATATAATATATTAATAAAATTAAAATTAAACTTTGATATCATTAACTCAAACACTATATACAGAAAACAAAATTGTTTTTTGATTCGGCAAATTCGATTTTTCACTATTTCTTATTTATGATCATTTATTAATTTCAAAATTATTTATTAAATTGGCCAACTAGGGCATGTACCAAATACTATTAACTATTGTTGGATCGAAATTATCCAAATATCAAGCGGTTCATTAAGCCCACATCATTATGTATAGCCCATGAGACCCACTTTATCATAGAAACCCCAATAACATCACCATCTCAGGGATAAATTGTCTCACCATCTATTTATAAGTAATCTTAATTAATTTCACTTACTTAATTTCACGTGCTCTAAATTATTTCTTCTTACACTTCGTGCGCTACTTAGAGCATCTACAACGGCATTTTTTCATCCGTTAATAACAATGGTATAACGTTATTAACCGTTGTGGCTTGACCAAATAACCGTTCTGATGGGCCCATTGGTTCTTTTCATGTTTCTTTTGTTTTTCTTTTGTTTTTTTTTTCTTTTTTCTTCACACTTCTCAACCTGGATTTTTTTTAATTTGTTTTTGGTTTATTTCCTTCTTTTTCTTTTGTAATGTAAAACAATTATTTAGGAAATCAATAAGTTAATAGTTGGACCCACAAATAATAAAAGTTAATAGGGATAATTACAAAAAAGCCCCTGAGGTTCGGGCTAATTACAAAAAAATCTAAAGATTTTTTAAAATTACAAAAACCCCACCGAGGTTTGATTTCATCTTATATTTTCCCCTACAGAAGCAAAAAAACATTTCAAAAAACCCTTGACATCTATAAAAATATTACATTTACCCCCCTTAAATTTAAGACAAAATCAAACTTGAGGGATGTTTCTGTAATTTTAAAACATCTCTAGGTTTTTCTATAATTAGCCCAAACCTCGGGGGTGTTCTTGTAATTATCCCAAGTTAATAACATAACTATTGTGGGAGTGTGTTATAAAAGGAGAGTGTTATTAGAATGAGTGATGTGACAGATGGACCCCATAAATAATGGGTATTAACGTTAATGCAGTTGTAGATGCTCGTAACCATCCAGGGACGGAACTACATTAAAAGGGAGGGCCCCCTGTCCCCCCAACATTTTAAAAAAATTCTAATGCCCTCAAATTTTCCAACATTTGTTAGAAAAAAAATCAATGGGCTTGTCCCCCCCTCCCCCCGCGTCACATATCAATTTACCACAAAAAAAAGTTTGATTTTTGTTAGAAAAACACTAATAGGCTTTGGGCCCCATCTTAACCAATTCGCATAAACTAAAGATATGAAAGTTTAATCAATTTTTGCTTTATAATTCAAACCTAATGTAAAAGACGGCTGCTAATTGCTATCTGTCGAAACTTGCTTAAAGAGGAATATTCAATTTGGGTGTTGGTACTTAGCAAAGGAATTCCGCTGCACGTCATCTTGGTTGGCAGTCTTGGATTCTTTGTCTGAATTAGAGTGGTAAGTTCATGTTGATTCATTGATTTTTGGCTTTTGATTTTGATATTTTGGTGCTGTTTTTGTGATATGTGAACATTTTTAGGTTAAAATTTCAAGCTCTCATTAGTATTAATTAATTTTTGGTTTTATGTCTAATGGGTTATTGATTAGATACTGAGATTAGTTATTGATTAGATATTGAGATTGAAGTAATTTTGATTTTTGGGTGAAACTTTTGATTGGCCTATATTTCTCTGTAGATGAAGACACAAAAAATTGGTGCTTTCTTCAAAAGAAAGAACAATGAAACTCCAACATCTCAACCATATCCATCTATAAATATTGATCGTGTGAATTCTGAGAGTCGTCCTACAAAATCTTTGAGAGCTGAAGTCAACAAAAGCTTTGATATTCAATCATTAGAACGTGATCCAGGATTGCGACGACTATTATAGGAGTATCCAATTGAAAAACGTGATGAAGTTCGAAGAGCTTTTATTACAGCTGGCCCATATCAATGTATACTTTCAAAGTGTCCAAAATCTGGAGAAAACCATCCTCGTAGTTTTCAGGCATCATGGTTCAGGCTTTTCCCGTCTTGGTTGGAATATTCTCCTAGTATAGATGCATCATTTTGTCTTCCATGCTATGTATTTCACACTCAAGATGGACCTTCGGAGTTGGAAGCATTTACTACTACTGGATTTCAATCATTGAAGAAAGTAAGAGATGGAAAAAATTGTTCATTTCTGGCACATATTGAAAAAGATCTCACTTCACCTTACCGAAATGCTGAGAAAGCATGTGCCGATCTCATGAATCAACAATCACATATTGTACAAAGTATTGCGAAGTTCACATCTCAAGAAGTTGTTGAAAATAGACTTCGCTTGAAAGCTTCAATTGAGGCAACTAGGTGGCTTGCATTTCAAGGATGCTCTTTTAGAGGCCATGATGAGTCTATAACATCAATCAATCGTGGAAATGTTTTGGAACTATTGAGTTTCGTAGGCTCTTATAATGACAAAGTAGTAGGAGTTTTGGATAAAGCTCCAAAAAATGCATCGTACACATCACCAAAAATACAAAAATAAATTTTGCATGTCTTGGCAACTAAAGTCAAGAATGCCATTCGAGAAGTTATTGGTGATGCCAAATTTTGTATTAATGTCGATGAAGCTCGAGATGAATCTAAAGAGGAGCAAATGCCAATTGTACTGAGATTTATTGACAAGGATAACTATGTACAAGAACGTTTTTTTGGACTTGTTCATGTTAAAGACATTATTGCATCAACATTAAAAGAAGGTATTTTTTCTGTCTTATCACACAATTCCCTTGATGTTCATAATATTCGGGGACAAGGTTATGATGGTGCAAGTAACATGCGTGGAGAATGGAATGGATTGCAAGCATTAATTTTAGGTGAATGTCCTTATGCTTATTATGTTCATTGTTTTGCATATTGCTTGCAATTGGCACTAGTAGCTGCATCAAAGGAAGTTATCCACGTTTATCAGTTTTTCACCAAGTTGAATTTCATTATTAATATTGTTGGTGCCTCATGTAAGCGTAATGACCAATTAAAAGCTGCTCATGCATCAAACATTGATCATTTACTTAGCATTAATGAACTAGAAAGTGGGAAAGGACTTAATCAAATTGGTTCGTTACAAAGGGCAGATGATAGTCGTTGGAGTTCTCATTTGAAATTTATATCCAGCTTGATAAAGATGTTTAGTGCAACACGTGAAGTTTTGTTGAATATTATTGAGGATGGAACTACATATGCTCAACGTGGAGATGCCGATGTAGCGTATGGTGCGGACTTCATTTGAATTTGTTTTCATTTTGCATCTTATGAGAAAAATCTTGGAGATTTCTAATATGTTTTGTCAAGCTTTGCAACTTCAATCTTAAGACATTTTGAATGCAATGCATCTTGTGTCATCTACGAAGTTGCTCATTCAGAATTTGAGAGATGATGGATGGGATGAATTAGTTGCAAATGTGACATCACTTTGTGAAGCAATTAATATATCTGTGCCGATTTTGATGATCAATATCTTGCAAGAAGAGGGAGGGCACGCCATCAACAAGATGAAATTACAATCGGGCATCATTATAGAGTTGATATTTTCAATGCAGTGATAGATTCTCAATTGCAAGAATTGAATAGCAAGTTCAGTGATAACACAGTGGAGTTGATTATACTTAGCTCTGCATTAGATCCAAGAGAGATGCTGATATCATTCAGGATTGATGACATTTGCAAGTTGGTAAGAAAGTTTTATCCAAAAGACTTTGCAGAACATGAGATACTACAATTAAGAACACAATTTGAGCATTTTCACCATGCGCGACAACTTCCTGATTTTGAGACATTGACAACTATTTCTGATTTATGCCAGTGGTTAGTTATAACTAGAAAATCAGAAATATACTCTCTTGTGTTTAGAGCGATAACCCTTATTCTCACCCTTCCAGTGTCTACAACTACTACAGAGCGATCTTTTTATGCTATGAATATAGTAAATACCTCACTTCTAAACAAGATGATGGAAGATGAATTTCTTACAGACTGTTTACTAGATATATTGAAAAGCAAATTGCACAGAAATTTAGTATAGACTCACTTATAGATGATTTTCGTGATATGCAAGAGAGACGCTCTAAATTTTAATATATTAGGATTGTAATTATGTATTCGGATGTTTAATGGTAATTATTGACACTGTATTTGATGCTAATATAATATACTTTAAATTTTATTATTATATATAAAAAATATTTGATCTTACAATTGTTGGCCCTTCCCCATAGCTAATCATGGTTCCGCCTCTGTAACCATCACACTAGTTTTCACTTGCAGATTACATTTGTTTTAGAGTTATTTGGAGTTTGCCTATTGGACTAGTAGATCAGTCACATTTACTTGTAGTGATTTGCATCTTGTAACATCATCATTATTATTATTTTGAAAATTTATGTGGCATTTAGATTTTAGAATAGGAGTTTTATAACATTGTGAATCAAGTAAAGTTATTGTACTTGCGTGATCAAAAAACGAGATTCTCAACCACATTTATTTGCATTCCCAAAGTCCAAAGAAATAAATAGCACCCACATATACGCAACGTACGTAATAAACATTAACCCTCGTTTTCGATTCTCGGAATCCAAGCAAACTATAACTATACTCTGTATCAACCAAATCTACTCTCTCTCTCTCTCTCGGCAGAAACCTGAGCTGCTATGGCATCCGCGTCTTCGGGTCGGTCAACCAATTCGGGCTCCAAAACGTTCGATTTTGGGTCCGATGACATTCTCTGCTCCTACGAGGATTACGGCACTCAGGATGCCAATAATGGAACTCATTCCGATCCGTCCTTCGCAGCTAATTCGGCTAAGGTGATTGTTTTTCCAAGTTGTCCCTGTTTTTTTGTAATTAGTTTTTTTTTTATAATAGTATTTAGATTTTTTGTTCTCTTTTTAGGGTTTGGACTTATTCGGAACTTCTGTTTGTAATTTTAAAATTTAGGATTTGGTTTTCGGTTAAAGGTGTTGACTAGAGCGCTGTTCATGTGATTGATACAGGTTTAGGGTTTTGAGGGGATCCATATTGAATCATATTCTTTTTCCACGCATTAGAACTCAGAAAAAATGTCATTTTGTTCAAGCTGTGTGAGAAAATGTATTTAGAATTTTGTGTGCTGATTTCTGCAATATGTATGGCTGACATATTTTGTCTGAAAAATTACTTGATACAGAGAAAAACCTTCTCTATGAAAAGAAAAGTAGTGCATATGGCCCAAGTTTACGATTGGTTATTGCAGGTTTGATTAAATGGTTGGCATCCTTTTGTTTGTTTGTGTTGTTGTACCTTTTTGATCACAATCCTTTGTGCTAATTTTAATAAGCCGAGCACCACTTGATTGACGACTCTTCAATGATATTGTATCAGTGAAAGTAAAATTGGTGCTCAGTAAGATATTTTATATCAGAGAGATGAGAAGAATTGCCAGAAATTTCAGGTCGCATGCGTTGTTATGTTTGTGCAACTTGAGGAGTGTCTGACACTGTCTTTAGATTTAAACACAAAATCCAGAATGGTTTGCCCTCTACACTGATAAAAGCAAGAAAAAAGGAAGTATCATGTTGCATAACCTATACAATAATGTAATAATCTGCTTAGTATATCTCCCTCGCTGGGCTGCTTTTCAGAGAATAGCTGGTGATGATGAATGTTATATGGATAACTAAATTTCTAATGTGCTTTTTGGGGGAAATGTCCATCGATCATTCGTTGAACATGAACTTTGCCTCCAAGAAAGGGAGAAAAAAAAGGGAGAGAGAAGTAGGAGGAAAAATTGAAAGCATCACTTCGTTTTTTTCTGGCAATTTGGTTCTTCTTGATCACATTATAACCACGACAAACTGAAAATACAAAGGCGAAAAATTGGCTTAAAAGTTCCATAACACAACGGGATCCTCTTTGTATACGGAAGACTTTTAGTAAATAATTTGAAGTTTGCTATTTCTTTATTTTTGCTCTTTTCTATTGAAGGAGGGGTGTTTGATAAGTTTTTTTTCAGCACCTTTTTTTTTTAAAGTATGACTTGTTCTCCGGTGATGGTCTCTGATGGATATCTATATGAATCATTGTAAGGAATCTCTGCTTTAAATTATGCAGGAGTTCCACAAAAGCAGAATGTCTAGGTCGTCAGTTTTTCCCGCAGCCACTTATAGTCCGCCTGAAGAAGCTTCATTTAATGAGGATGTTGTTTCCACTGTTGAAAACACCATGAAGAAGTACACTGACAATCTCACACGCTTTCTTGAGGGAATTAGTTCACGGCTGTCACAGTTGGAATTATATTGTTACAATCTCGACAAATCTATTGGAGAGATGCGCTCCGACTTAGGCCGTGATCATGGAGAGTCGGAGTCAAAGCTCAAATCTCTGGAAAAGCATGTCCAAGAGGTCTGTTTCCATTACCTCCATACTTCCTGGGGTCCAATATGTGTTGTGATACTGAATTTGTTAGTTTATGTTGGTATAACATCCGTGCGGTTCTCTCTTTTGGGCACTGGAACTGTTTTGTCAGAGTTCATCTCCAAATACTCTTATTTTGTAATGGCCTGTAGAATTTCTGTCATCTACTCCTTAAACATTCTAGACTGTCATTGTGAATTCCAATTTGCATGTCCATGTGCTTGTGTTTTGATGTGTAAGGCTCTGGTATGATCTTCATTTGAAAATGCGATTGCCTTGGTAATTCAAATATGGAGTCAACGCATATGACTTGTTCATGGACCATGATTTTCTCTTCTGGATGCATGTGCTGTTATAGAGCCTGTAGAACCTTTTCAACTGCTACTAATGGACTATATTTTCCATTGATTACAGGTTCATAGGTCCTTGCAGATCCTAAGAGACAAGCAGGAACTTGCGGACACTCAGAAGGAGCTAGCCAAGCTTCAGCTTGCACAGAAGGAATCATCTCCAGCTAACAATATTCAACAGAACGAGGACAGAGCTTCAACACCCGCTTCTGAAGCCAAAAAAAGTGACAGCTCATCCGATCAGCAGTTGGCACTTGCACTACCACACCAAGTAGCTCCTCAACCCTCTCTCCCCGCCCGACCAGCTGAGCATCAGCAGCAGACTCCGATGGCACCCCCATCATCTATGCCTTCACAAGTACCTGCTTATTACTTACCTCCACCACAAACATCCAATATGACAGCCTCTCAGACTCAACAATACCTGCCAACACAACAGACTCAAGTTCAAGATCACCCCAGGATGGCCCCACCGCAACCACACTTATATCCTCAGCAGTGGAACCAGCAACTGCCTATTCAACCACCTCAACACCACATTAGAAACTCCTCATCTCAACTGGTTTACTCTAATTATCAGTCTCCTTCTGAAATGGCTCCTAATAATAGCATGCCTATGCAGCAAGTACAATACGTGGGACCATCTCAACCTGGTTCTGCTGGCAGACCAGTTCAACAACAACAGCATCTCAAGACTACTACTGGGTATGGAGCACAAGCAGTGGACCGCTTTGTGCCTACCGGACCCCCTCCACCTGGAAATGCGTATATGGTTTTTGATGGTGAAGGAGGAAGAACACATCATCATCCGGCCCCACAGGGGGGCCCTCACTTCCAACAAAATGTTTATCCTCCCACTAATATCCCTCCACAGAACCCACAGCGTATTATGCCTAGTGTGTCTATGCGTAACCATCCGTACAATGAGTTGATTGAGAGGTTGGTGGGGATGGGTTACAGAGGTGATCATGTTGTTGGTATCATTCAGAGGCTGGAGGAGAGCGGTCAGCCTATTGATTTTAACTCTGTGCTCGATAGGTTGAATCGAGGACACTCTTCCGCAGGATCTCAGAGAGGGTGGTCTAGTTAAAGCATCCGGCGGGAGTTTACCTGATTGCCTGTACGGTATTTTAGGTTTTCGGTTTATTATGTCCTGAATAAATGATGATGAGATTTATGTTTTATTTGGTAAATACGGGGAGAAAGAGATGCTGGTTTTTATGTTTGTAATCTCTTTCCCTATGTTGCTTTTTTTTTTTTTTTTTTTTGCTGGTTATAAGACAAGCTTCCGTACATGGCAATGGAATAAGACCGATTTGATATGATGTTTTTCTTCTTTGAATGTGTTAGATTTCTTTATCAAGTGATTACAAGTGATATTGTTTTTTTCTAGGGGGAAGTTGGCAGTCCAACTTATATCAGCTAATGTGGGCTTAGCTGATCCATCTAACAGTAAGATTCTGTGTGGACACATTTGAATTATTTTCTGTTTGTTTTCCTTGTGAAGATCTATTAGGATAAGTTTGCCTCCCGCATTTCCTTTTCAATTCAATCTAATCAAACATACATTACGTTTTTCTATACTCTAATAATATATACATTTTTCAATTCATCAAATCAAACCTCTCCTCACTCTTTACCCCAAAACAATTCTAGGAAACTGGAAGATCTATTTTACTTTCTAAATTTGCTTTAGCCCTGTCAACAGGTAATATGCTTTTTTTCTTTTTGCAAGCCAATCGGAGTGGGTAGGCATTGAATGCTTGTTATATACATGTAGTAAGATTATAAAGGTTTGATGTTTGTAGTTTGTACATTCTTATTTAAGGTATGAATTTTCAGAAAGAATAATGATAAAACAATTATAATGAGAAAAGTAGTTTTGGAAGAAAAAAATCATAGTTTACACCGTATTTTGGATGTAATTATGTAAAGTTACCCGGTTACACAATGGGACAATTTCACTTATGGTACACAAAGTTTACAACCTTTTCATTTTTGGTACCCAATATTCCCACTTAATCAGTTTTGGCACCCAATGTTTTCCTGTCTGATCAATTTTACTACAATCCTTTAATTTTCCGTTCAACACAAATGGCTCACCAATTGTAGGAGGTGGTTGTCCACATAAGTTCTTTTTGTGCAAAACTCACGAGAGTTTGTTCAACTTTAATTAACAAAATAAAAGTTTATAATATCTGAAAATTCTCCTGACTTTGGTCTCCAGATTATAACAATAGACGCCAATAAGAATGGCTCCTACACCATTTTTTTTTTTAATGTCAGATTTCTATAATCGTCAAACAAGCGGCTACACTATATATTTTTTTAATTAGTTAATTGTCAAAATTTTCGGATAAGTGAAGAACAAAACTGGAATATGAAACACCAATTGAATCAAAACATGGTTACATAATAAAACCTACAACACAGAGTACTTAATGAAAAATAAATATGCAACATGTCACCATCTTACTACTTGAGACATGTGGTAACTCCCCATTTCCCCAAATCCACGTGGTTTCACATTATCCACATGGCAATCCTAAATATATATTTTTTTCTTCATATTTTCCATATATTATTTAACCTATACCAATTAATCAAAAATCAAGGACTCTATCTATACAATCTATTTTCTTTTGGGTAAATCAGAGGTTCTATCTATACACGTTATTATAATCTAAAAGGTAACAAATAATAAAAAAATCAAAAACTCTATCTATACAATCTTTTGTTTTTTCATAAATACAAAATTCTACATGCATGATATATATTGACAAGCTATCTATGGCTAACATCCCTAGTTTAGATGGAAAATTTGTAAATAATTTTGTTCCACATTTAGCTTTTCACCCTTGTATCGTATCTGAACTATGTGCCAAATTTTGCTGATATAATCGACAGGTTGGGGATATCACATTAATTTTCCATCCAGGGTGTTTGATTAATAAAAACACCAATAAATAAATAAATTGTTAAAATGTATTAATAATATATTGTTTGTTGCTTAATAAATATCATTTAATTTGCTCGAAGTGGTTTTAATTAGATACATTGTGTGCAAAGTTAAATAAACAATATTTTCTACCTATTTAAATACTAATATATTTTTTTTTAAATACATATATTTTTATTGGAAACTTTTGATTAATAAAATTAGCACAATTGATTAAGTAATTCTTTATATGCCAAACACAAAAACGAAACACTTGATATTTTTATTTGATGATGATTACGAATATTGCACCCAAACCTCTGATATCAAGATATTCCAAACGGAATTCAGCACATCACCTGACAAGCCCGGTAGCTCTTCGCCTCCTGATCAACTTGATATCTGTTAGGAAAAGTGTATGGTTTCTATTTTCGGAAAATGGCTAAGAAAATAAGTGTATGGCTAAGTCGAGGCCTGAATTATATTCAGTCTCCGCAAGATGAAATACGCCCCGTATACTGAGTGCTTACGGTTCCGGCGCTCGTTTTTAAGATACAACGGCTTTACTATTCCGGTTTAGCAGCACTAGCAAAACCGGAACTTCAGCGAACAACAAAAGTGTCTGAACTTTCAAGCTTTTGAAGGAGGGAAGTCAATATGCTTGAATGCAGAATGACATGTTAATTATCTGAAGATTTCTTATTCGTTTTCATCTGCAGGGGTCGATTATTATAGGCCTCAGGTATCTCGTATGGAAAGATCATGTCTTTTGGCTCGAAAAGACACATTTTGCACTGAACATGTGCATCTGTTCATCGGCGCACGACCTGCCGCACGGCCCGTGCGAAGCAAAATGGCAAAGGTACGGCCTGACGCACGGGCCGTGCGTCCGCTCCGTGCTAGGGCGCGAACCTCTTTCCCAGTTGTATCTGTTAATTAATTCTAAAATTAATTAATCAATTATTTTAAAGATTTTTGGTCCAAAAAGAATAAGGGCCTTCAAGCCCAAGCCTAGGCCCGGACTCGGGCTGGCGGCTGCGCGTGTGTGCTTGAAACCAAACCTACAAGCATGTAGGTCCTCACCCCTTTAAAAACTTGGGTGCCCCCAAGGGCCCAAACCCATAAGTCCAACTTGAGATATATTAAGTGTGCAAATTTTGCCTCCTTTTCCTATGTGGGATGGAGCATTTCTCCTTCTCCACATTTTCCATTTTCCATACTATTTATTTGTATTAAGTGGCTAACTTCTAGCATTAATTTCTTATTCACCCGGAATTGGTTTTGAGAAATTCCAAATGCGATTCTCATCTACTCTCTTAGTAGAATTTGTACAAATAATTTAATTTCATTTTTCACAAATGGAAACCACTTAATTATTTGGTCAAAATCAGGTCAACACCCATTTCCAAAGACCAAATTCCAACAATATCAACTTCAACTTTTTCTGTGAAATCAAAGATTCCGAATGGGTTATACAAGCACAATCTAGAGAGCCGCTGTTAGTGGGGCAGAGAAGATTACGCATTAAAAAAGGCGTTTTTAGTGAAAGTATGGAGGAGTTGATCTTGCGCTATGACAAAACACACGAAGCCATGTACCAAGGACTCAGAGAATTTTTTCCTCTGGATTTTGACGGACGTGTGAATGTGATCGAGTATGCATTTGGAAACGCTTCCGAAATGATTTAAGTTTAAACCCACGGACTACAACGTTCTGGATCTTTACTTTATTATAGTGGTGGAGAACAAATATTTTTATAACCAAACCCAGGCGATACTCGAATATTGTTTAGTTCCGGCTTCATAGTCATCCATTCAATCAATATTGAAGAGAAAAGTAGTCATCGATAATTCTAATATAGAAATGGATTGCTCCATCTGCTTGGAAGACTTCTCCGATGAAGACAATTGTGGTGAAGAATTGATAAGCATGCCTTGTTCCCATGTTTTTCACATCAATTGCATCACCAAATGGTTGAGGAATAGTCATTATTGCCCAATTTGCCGCTTCAAGATGCCAACCAGTAATTAATATATTAGATGCATAAAATTTTCATATTAGTTTCAAGATTTCTATCAAATTCTTTTGTACGCATCGAGCACCTATGTAGGAAACTAGAATAAAATCGTAAAGTAGTTTATGCATATTTGGTTACTCCCAAAAACTACCTCTCCTCGCCGATCACCTTCCAAGACACAATCCGCCGCGAAACCTGCACAAGCCGGGCCGGGGGGCTCCGCGTACCCTCTCCGATGCTTAAGTCAGTATCTTGAGAAGGAAGCAAAGGCTAGAGAGAGAAAAAAACAATGTAACAGTAAAAAAATAAGATTAGGTTAGAATGAACCTAGGCTTGGGCCTTTTATACCTTAGCTCGGATTAGGGTTTCCGTAAAATTCGGGATTCCGTTACGATTTGGTGTCAGAGTCATCATTAGATTAGGATCGGATCTCCTAAAACCCTAATTTTACGCCCAAGACCATGGCTCCGACTGTTTCAAAACACCTCGCCCAATATATGATATAAAGCCCCTGTAATTCTCCAAGGCATCCTCAGGGCCTCATACATATTCTATCCCGAGCTGAACTGGATAATAGGTCAACAACAGGTCGCCTTTAGCCGTGCAGGGCTCGACAGGTCGGTTTAGTACAATGGCCCCTACACAGGTCGGCCCCATGAACATCCTTACGCTCGTACTTGGGCCTTCACAGATCGGCCCGATATGATATACCTCCCACCTATGGGCTCAGTAGGTCGGCCCAATACTCATAAGCCCTAGAAGATCAGCCTTAAACTGTAAGCCTCCCCAGATCGGCCCAATGCTTAATTCACGACAGATCAGCCCAAAAGTATGGGCCTTTCCAAGTCGGCCCAATGCCATAAGCCTGGTCAGGTCGACCCAGACAATCTTTTGCCCTTATCAATTCCTCCCCCAACTATGGATTGATCTGCACCTCAACCATAGTTGCTGATAGGCCGAGCTGACCTAGCATTTAGGGTTTGTGCTTTTCACATTCCCGCCGATTTTTGGCATTTGAAATTCCTGCCGCCCTTTGGCCTTTCGAGTACCTGACACGCGGATGTGATTGATGAGACGTCTTTTCGGCTTCCTGATGCCTCGTAGACCGTCAAATGCCTCTTCGAAAATCGAGGCACCCCTTTGTCTTCTCTCTCCCCTTATAAAAGCCATCTTCCTCCTCCATTCTCCATTTTCCTTTCCTTCAATTTTCAAAACCTTCCCCCAGCAAATACTCTTCTTCTCCGGTGGAATTCTCCAGGTTCCGGTAGGCTTCAAAAGTTTCACGGTCCAGACTATCTTCCTCCTTCAACCTCCTATTTCTATCCAGTAAGTAACCCTTTCTTTTCCAGTTTTTCTTTTCTTTTAATATGGCCTCCTCTTCTTCTCACTCGACACCGTCGACCCGGTCAGTCCGCCGACTTAGAGCGGTGGGCAATAACGACGGGCTCGCTCCTTCGCCCTTTCCTCACGGAGTCCGTCCATCGGACCACGATGCGGCAATCAATCTCGATTCAGTCGATTCCGATACAATAGAGATCCGAGCTCCGTGCTCGGGTCCCTCGCCCGTATATCCTCACGATTTTAGGGAGACCATCTTATCACCCCAATCTTCAAACCATTAAAAGAACAGCCCAAATTCCTTCCTCCTTCAAACTCTATCGCCAAAGACTCCGACCGACCTAACCGACCTCCACCCAATGCCCTAGCCTTCTTTGTAGGTCGGATAGAGGGCGGCCTCCGATTTCCCATCCATCCATTCATGGTCAGGGTGTCGAGTTCTCCGGTGTGCCTTTAAATCAACTAGCCCCGAACTCATTCCGTATCTAGCCGGCCATTATTTTGACTAAGTACTTAGATATAGAACCCACTTTAGAACTATTCTTCGCCTATTCCAAATAAAGAGCTCGACCACCAAGGTTTTTCTACATCACCTCCCGAGGTGATGCTCGATTCTAAGCAAGTACCTTTCCTCCAACAAGTTCGGAAGGACAAATATTTTTTATTTCTTCCCCGGGCTTGGGGTTTCTATTGCTTGGACCTGGACCCTTCCACTCCAACGCAAACACAACCCCAGATCGGTCTCCGATCTCCGGCTCGATAAATAAACTCACCTTGGTCAAGTACGACCTCTCTCGCCTTATAACCCCTTCCATTCTCAGACTTATTTGAGCCGAGCCCCATCGTGGCTCCTTGCCTTGTGACATTGGTAATTGTCATTTTTGCATTGATTTGTTTTATTCTTACTCATTAGCTAATCTCTCCTCTTTGTGCGATATGTTCATGGCACGATGGTTGCCGAGCCGGATGACGAGGAGCAACCCATTGCTCCTGGCTCACAACCCTCCATCCAAAGGTTTGCGCCGCCCCGAGTCCTGGAGGTCGGCCTCCTCCATTTCAAATGACCACACGATTCCGCAGTGATGGCCGATCTCACTGCCCAGAGCTCAACCTTCTTTCCGACCTCCTCCTCCGAAGAGGTCGGCTGTCGGCACCAGCACAGGAGCTGCCAAGAAGGCAAAGACCAACACACCTCCTGCTGCTCTCTCTCTCTCTCTCCCGCACTCCCATTCATACACCCAATCAAACCTTTCTCACAGGCAATTCCATCCTGAAGAACAACGATGGAACCTTTGCCATCCAGTATGTCCAAGGCAACTGCCCGAACCCTGACCGCACTGCCATGGAGAAACTCAGTGATGCTGAGCTGGTGACCTCCTTCTGCCTAAATCACTCAAAAGCCAAGGCACAGCTGGCCGCACTAATCTCACGAGCTCGGGTCGGTTTTGCTGATCCCTCCCATATTGCCGAGCTCAACAATTCTAAGAGGGAGGTCATTCGGCTGAAAGCTCGGGAGACTAAACTCCTAGAGGAGAATCGTCGGTACAAGGACAGGGAGGAGGTCAACAAGGGTACCGTGGCTTCTCTAGAGGCCAAAATAAAGGCTCTGGAGACTGATAATGCTGGTCTCAAGACTGAGCTGAGCGATCTCCAGATCCGCTGTACTGTCAATGTCGACCAAGCCCGAGCTGAGGGCGTCGAAGCTGGTCGGCAAAGCTTCACCTCCCCCGAAGGCTCTTCAATAGTTCAGGCCATTCGGGAGAGGGTGAAGCAAGCCTTTCGAGCTCCAGGAATTTATCAAAGTTCTCTCTCAGATCCGCCATGGAGTACTACGGCTTCGCTTTTGACCAGGCCGAGCTTCAGCTCAGGGAACGCGGTATCACTACCGAGCCCTTCGATCGCCGAGGTCCCAGGAGGATTTTGCCCGACCCCAAAGGCTTCGTGTTTTCTGACGAGGCGGAGCGTCTCAACCTTGCTCCTGTGGAGGAGTTCATAGAATCCTTATCTGCTCCTTTTATCCTCCACCCGTCTCCCGGCTCGGTCGGTCCTTCTCAAGCTCCTGGAGATCGGCCAACCCCTCGACTCCCGCAGCCCTCAAATTCTTGAGATCCCGGATGATGATCCTGATCTCGCTCTCGTAGACGATGTGACCATCTCTATGGACGACCTGAACACCGAGAATGTTCCTCCTACTGCTTAGGAGTTTAGTTCTGCTTTTGTAATTTTCCATCATGTACTTGTATTTATTTTGAATGATCAATGAAGTTTCTTCGCACTTTTATTCTCTCGATCTCTTGTCTATTATTCTTGTAATTTTAAATTTTTTTTTTAAAAAGATTAGCATATTGTGGTCCTCGTGGCCCCAAGTATTTGGAGACTAGCTCGAGCTGAGCTCCAAATACTTGTCAATTGTATCAAAGGAAGCTGGCTCGAGCCGAGCTCCTCGCATGGCCTCGTGGCCCCAAGTATTTGGAGACTAGCTCGAGCTGAGCTCCAAATACTTGTCAGTTTCATCAAAGGAAGCTAGCTCGAGCCGAGCTCCTCGCATGGCCTCGTGGCCCCAAGTATTTGGAGACTAGCTCGAGCTGAGCTCCAAATACTTGTCACTTTCATCAAAGGAAGCTGGCTCGAGTCGAGCTCCTCGCATGGCCTCGTGGCCCCAAGTATTTGGAGACTAGCTCGAGCTGAGCTCCAAATACTTGTCAATTGTATCAAAGGAAGCTGGCTCGAGCCGAGCTCCTCGCATGGCCTCGTGGCCCCAAGTATTTTTTATCTTTTCCACTTTCCGAACTCATAATGTATGGCAGCGGATCATTTCATTCAAAACGAGTAGATTGATTACATCAGATATTTCTCTACTCTAGGAATGATATTTCTTCAAATTGCAATCGTTCCAAGCCTCGAGTCCGACCTCCGATCTCCTCCAGCTCGTACGCACCTCCTTCCAGTATTTTCACCACACGAAGTGGTCCTTCCCAATTCGCATCCAGTTTCCCTTTGTTTTTGCTAGCATCTGACCTTCTCAAAACTAAATCACCGACCTGAAAGGCCCTTTTCTTTACTTTCTTGTCATAAGCTGCTTTGATCCTTCCTCGTGTCTTTTCCATCTGCAAAAATGCCATCTCCCTTTTCTCATTTATCGTATCTAATGCCTCCGAATCAACAACTCATTAATATTTTCATCAAAATTAAACCCGATGTGTTTCCATCCCGATCTCTCGCGCGGTATCACGGCGTCCATACCATACACCAAGGTGAACGAGCCTCGCCGGCCTCCTTCGGATTAGTTTGATAAGCCCACAAAGACCGAACCGAGCTCTCGAACCCACGCTCCTCCCGCTTCTCCCGAGCTTTCAATCCTCGGACAAGAATTCTATTAGTCACTTCCACTTGCCCATTAGCTGCGGGTGGGCCACCACCGAAGTGAAGTTTTGCTTGATCTTGATTCCTCACACCAAGCTCGGTTTACGCCGAATCTGCGTTCCATTATCTAATATCAAGACCCGAGGCACTCCATACCGACACACTATGCTTTGCCAAATAAATTTCATCATCGCATCCTCATTTATCTTAGCAAGAGGTTCCGCCTCCACCCACTTGCTAAAATAGTCGATTGCCACAATCAAGAATTTCTCCTCACGACTGCCGGAGGAAAGGGACTCACTATATCAATTCCCCACTTTGCAAATGGACATGCCGAGCTCATTGTCATGAGCTCTTCCGCCGGTCGATGTACCAAAGGTGCATGGATCTGACATTTTTCACACACTCTCACCAACTTTTTCTCGCTTCTCCTTCGGTAAGGCCAAAAATACCCTGCTCTAAGGACCTTTTCATCAAAATCCTTGCTCCCATGTGGTTCCCACAACAACCTTCATGTATCTCTTTCAGCACATACGTACCCTCTTCTTCATTCAAACACCTCAGCAAAGGCATAGAGAAGCCTCTCTTATATAACTTGTCTCCGATAATGCAAAACGTGTCGCCCGACCCCATTTTCAGCCGCTTCACGCCTACCGGTAAGACCCTTCCTTTAGGTAAGCTATGATAGCCGACCTCCAATCCTCTTTCTCCTCAATCTCTCCGACCTCCAACCCTAGTGCAGTTCCTTTTGCCACCAAAAGTGTAATCTATTTAGCTTGATTCTCTAAGGCCGAATCGCGATTTTGCTAGAAAATCGCCACCATTTTCTTCCCTTGGGACTGACATATTTTGATTTCTTTCACTTTCCCTTCTAAAGCTCGATATGCTTCAACATACCTCTTCATCCTCTCCTCCCTAACCTCGAACTCTCCCATAACCTATTTATGGACGAGCCGAGAGTCCATGTAAACTACCATCCCGACAAATTTCATCTCAATGGCCATTTGCATTCCTCGATGAATGCTTCATAATCCGCCTCATTATTAGATAGCTTGAACTCCAACCTCACAAAGAAAGTCATTTTCAATCCCTTGTGGGCTGATCAAGACAATACCAAAGACACACATCCCGAGCTCCCCATCTTGAACCATCCACATAAATCACCCAAGTTCTTTCTCTCGCTATCTTCCCTAGTTGATTCTTGAACAAAGTCCGCCAAAGCCTTTGAGCTTTAATGGCCGATCTGTTTCTCAAATTCAATATCATACTCACTCACTCAATAGCCCACTTCACTAACCTCCCGCTACCTCGGGTTTACTCATCACATTTCTCAACGGAAGATTAGTTCGAACGATTACCTTATGCGAAAGGAAATACGACCAAGTCTCCTCGCATGATCACCACCAAGGCCAAACTCCGCTTTTTCGATCTCCGCATATCACAACTCGGCATTCCTCAAAACTTTACGACATAGTACACCAGCCTGCGAACCGATCTCTCCTCCCTAATCGGACCGTGCTAACCTCCCGCTCCCCTACCGAAAGATAGAGGTATAAGGGCTCCCCAGGCAACGGCTTAGTTAGCAATGATAGATCAGCCAAGTAATTTTTCAAGTCCTCGAAAGCCCTTTGGCACTCCTCATCCCAAACAAACTTTTTGGCTTTCCTCAAGACCTTAAAAAAGGGCAAACTTCTCTCTCATGAGGCGCGAATAAAGCGATTCAGGCTGCCGCTTAGCCGACTGTTAAACATCGCACATCTTTGGCATCCCGAGGCGATGCCATTTCTCTGATGGCCCTGACCTTCTCCGGGTTGGCCTCTATTCCTTTCTCCGTTACCATGTACCCCAGAAACTTTCCCGACCGACCCCAAAGGCACACTTCTTGGGGTTCAACTTCATCCTATACTTCCCGAGGTGTCAAACGCGTTTCACTAGGTCACGCACATGATCCACAACCTTTATGCTTTTGACCAACATATCATCCACATACACCTCCATGTTCCCCGCCGAGCCGCTCCCAAACATCTTATCCACCAACCTCGGTATATGGCTCCCGCATTCTTCAATCCGAAGGGCATTACTACATAACAGAATGTACCAAAAGAGGTGGTGAAGCACACCCCTTTTTGGTCTTCTTCTTCTAGCCTGATCTGATGATATCCTTGCGATGCATCCATCATACTAAGCAGTTCACACCCCGACGTCGAATCCACCAGCTGATCAATTCGGGGTAATGGGTAGTAATCCTTAGGGCAAGCACGATTCAAATCCCTAAAGTCCACACACATGCGCCAATCATCCTCTATTTTTGGAACCAATACTGCATTAGATAGCCATTCTGGAAACTGGATTTCTTTGATGTGCCCTGCTTTCAACAACTTTTGCACCTCCACCCGAATTATAGCACCCTTCTTAGGACCGAAGTTTCTTTTCTTTTATTTCACCGGCTTATATGATGGATTAACATTAAGCCTATGTTCAGCAATGCTTGGATCGATCCCCACCAGGTCTTCCGCTGTCCAAGCAAATACATCCACATTACTCCTTAGAAACTCCACCAGCTCATCTCTTAATCATCAGTCAACTCCTTCCCGACCTTGGTGACCTTATCAGGGTCACCTGGCACCAACTCGACCATCATCATTTCCTCATTAGGTTGGACATGCTCCACCGGCTCGTCCAGCCTAATCAACTTGTCTTTGTTTCTATCATCATCAAAAGCACTCCCCCTTTCTGCCTTCTGAATACTTTCTACATACAATTTTCTAGCCATATACTGATCACCGCCGACCTCCCCTACTTTCTCTCCCACAGGAAACTTCATTTTTAGATGGTATACACACCACCGCTTGAAAGCATTTAGTGCCGGCCTACCCAACATGATATTATAGGAGGACGGTGCATCGACTATTAAAATCGAATCATTCTAGTTTTACGATTAGGCTCTTACCCAAAGAGACAGTAAAAGTAATCATACCTATTGGTTGGATCATCCCTCCAAATAATCCGACCAACGCCGTGTCCACCGCTTCTCCAAGCCGACCTGGAGGTCCATCTTCTTATAGCAATCATAGAATAGGATATCCGCCCCGAACTCCCATCCACAAATACCCATCAGACATCATAATTAGAGATCGTCATTGTGATCACAAGAGCATCGCTATGAGGTGTCACGATACCCGCAATCCTTCCTCGTCCGACTGGATACTCGGCCGACCGACTGTTCCACTTTTAATCGTTCTTGCACCCGATCTGGTCTTTGCGCCGCTCTCACATAATTTTTCCAAGCTCGCCTTGAATCTCCTTCCGCCGCCCTCCAACAATCATCTAGATGACCTCGCTGGTGGGGGCGGAGGCGGAGGTAGCTCCTCCCTTTCCTCCCCCCTACGCTCAGGCTCCCGCCGAGGTTGATGATATCCCCGGTTATCCCTCTTATATTCCCCTTTTTTCTCCTTTTTGTCAATGTACACAAATTCCCTAAAGTGACCTGCTTGAATGAGCCGCTCGATCTCATCCCTCAGGTGTGTGCACCGATCTGTTGTGTGCCCATACTCATTGTGGAATCTACAAAACTCCTTACACTTCGCTTTCTTGGTGCCCCTGCGTGCGCTTTTGGCCACCTCGGTCGGGATGCCTCTCAATAGCTACAAGCACCTCGCCGAGGGACGACCAAAGCGTATACTTCTCAAACCTCGGCCTTCCTCCCATTGCCTCGGACACTCGCTTTTTTTTGAGGTCCCTTGTCTTCCCGATCCTCCCTCCTGTCTTCTCTTCTCTTCTCTCCTTCCTCTCTTTTATTTTTCTCGCCTCTTCCCGAGTTAATATATTTCTCCCGAGCTAACGCTCGAATGTCTTAGCAGGCTCTATTACTAATGATTCAAAGAACTCCCCATCCCTCGGGCCCGAGCCAGGGCATTGGCCAAAATTTGATTGGGCCGACGCACCTCCAACTTGGCCGCGGTAAACCTCTCGAATATAGCTCAAAGTCCTTCCCCTTCTCTCTATTTGATGCTAAACAGTCGGGCGCCTTTTGGTACTTACGACAACTCGTGGAACGATTAAGGAAGGCCGAGTAAGTCATCAAAATTCGAATGGAGCCCGGGGCAAGCCGCTAAACCATTCTTGAGCGATTTCGTCAAAGTGGTAGGAAAAACTCTACACATCACGCCATCCGTGAATCGTATAGCAAAGCCGCGTTCTCAAACGGCAAAGATGGTCCCACGGATCGTGGTACCATCATATTCAAGCTCGAGCTCGGTATGATGAGGCCGGAAGCTCGTCCCGCCATCACCTCTTCCGAGAAGGGTGTTCCCCTCTCACCCGAATCGCAGCTAGCTCCCGGTACTCCGACCACTCTCCGACGAATATCTCGCACTCCCGTGAAGGTCATCCATCCGTTCCGGCCAATCCCGGTCCTGGTGGACACATGCTCCGCCTTGATGAATGTACCTCTTCCGCCATAGGCGGCCGCCGACCTCTCTCTCCCAACTCCGGGAGGGACCACCGGAGGGGGACCACGAGAGGAGGAGGGACCACCGGAGGGGGACCACGGGGAGGAGCCGGTGGTGGAAGCATCTCCCTCAGCGTCTTTCCACCGTTTGTTCCACAACTCTAGTGATGAAGCCACCCAATTGTTCAAAGAACATTGGACCCAAATCTATACTCCCCTGGACATAGGCGTCATTCGTCTCCGCTCCCGCCTTTGCACTCCGCTTCTCCGCCGTTCACTGGGAGTGGTGGGGGTGGAGGTGGAACATCCTCTGCGTAACCACGCCGGAGTATCTCCGGCGTGACGGTTGAATCATCTTCCAAGCTTCTCCTAACGTCCTCCATAGCCAAAACTCGAATCTCACGTCTCTGCTCAATGTTTCCCACAGACGGCGCCACTTGGTTACTCCCAAAAACTACCTCTCCTCGCCAATCACCTTCCAAGACACAATCCGCCGCGAAACCTGCACAAGGGGGGCCGGAGGGGGGCTCCGGCGTACCCTCTCCGATGCTTAAGTCAGTATCTTGAGAAGGAAGCAAAGGCTAGAGAGAGAAAAAAGCAATGTAACAGTAAAAAATGAGATTAGGTTAGAATGAACCTAGGCTTGGGCCTTTTATACCTTAGCTCGGATTAGGGTTTCCGTAAAATGGGATTCCGTTACGATTTGGTGTCAGAGTCATCATTAGATTAGGATCGGATCTCCTAAAAACCCTAATTTTACGCCCGTAAGACCATGGCTCCGACCTGTTTCAAAACACCTCGGCCCAATATATGATATAAAGCCCCTGTAATTCTCCAAGGCATCCTCAGGGCCTCATACATATTCTATCCCGAGCTGAACTGTACAACAGGTCAACAACAGGTCGCCTTTAGCCGTGCAGGGCTCGACAGGTCGGTTTAGTACAATGGTCCCTACACAGGTCGGCCCCATGAACATCCTTACGCTCGTACTTGGGTCTTCACAGATCGGCCCGATATGATATACCTCCCACCTATGGGCTCAGTAGGTCGGCCCAATACTCATAAGCCCTAGAAGATCAGCCTTAAACTGTAAGCCTCCCCAGATCGGCCCAATGCTTAATTCACGACAGATCAACCCAAAAGTATGAGCCTTTCCAAGTCGGCCCAATGCCATAAGCCTGGTCAGGTCGGCCCAGACAATCTTTTGCCCTTATCAATATTATATATTATGCAGTCTTTCAAATTACATCGCATTTATCTGTTTTCTTTCTAATTAGCATAGCAGATACCTGTATTTGATTTGGGAATATGTATTATTTGGATTCGCACAAAAGTTTCACGAAAGTGTTTACAAAAAAAATCCCCCTGTTGTGAGTGCAATTAATATTGGCCTAAAACACTTTTTTTAGGAGGTTTCTTGAAGTTGCTAAGGATGAGTTCCTTTACTAAGATAATGTCAAAAACAGGTGGTTTCTTCAATTATAGTAATTTTTTTAAATAATTTAATCAAAATAGTTTAAAATTATCTAAGATTAAATAGTTAAAATTTATATAAGACTTCATAACGATTTGTAAGATTTAACTGGATCGATGGTGCTAATTTGGTCAGGTTGGAACACAATTAATAACTGCAAGTGTACTAAACTGTAGTCCGTGAATAATCATGCTGATGATGTGTTCAGTAAATTAAATGCTTAGGAGATTAATTGGATAATAAAACCATTAAGTTTTATCTTATAATTGCAGATGCACAAGGTGTTGATCCAAAAAAAGTTTAACATCTTCGTCTTCTTCTTTTTCATTTTTTTTTCATTTTTAATCTAGTATCGACGTATTCACCTTCTCAATTTTCTTTTTGGACATTATTCTACAGTTTATTGAGTCCATCCTTGTATTAAGAACATGAGTGGTTATGGTTAAACTAGGTGGTGGTAATTTGGACTTTGTTGCATTTTCAATTGGTAAGTGATGCAGGTGAATTAAGCTTGTAACAAGAAGAATAACCATTGGAAGAGCTTTAGAACGCAAACAAATAAAGAGTCCTATTTTTGTTAATTCTTCAACCACCAAAATATAGGTATAATTACAAAAACACCCATGACGTTTGGGCTAATTACCAAAAAAAAAAAACAAATCAATTAGGTTTGTTTTTATCTTAAATATAAGGGAGTAATTGTAATATTTTTACAAATATAAAGGGGTGTTTCAAAATATTTTTTGCTTATTAAATGGAAAATGTAAGAGGGAATCAAACCTCAACGGTTTTTTATAATTTTCAAAAATTTAGGATTTTTTTTGTTATTACCTGAACTTAGGGGAAATCTTTGCAATTACCCCCCAAAATATAGCCAACGACGTCTTTAAATAACGAGATGGAATATTTGTGCGTTTCAGAATGGTGTAATTATTGATGTTAATTTTCCGAACAAATAAGTGTGTTTGCAAAAGCAAAATTAAGTGCCTTGGAATTAGGGGTAGGCCAAGCCAAGCTTCTATAGGTCAAGTGCCAAGCCAAGCCCCATGTAGACCGGGACAAAGGACTTTTTTTTTTTTTTCGATAGAGATATCCCCACACACCTAGGTATACAATTGCCCACACTGCATCTCGAACACCTATGGTGCGATCACAACACTAGTAATGAGACTAATCCTCTGCAGAGGTGGACCACCCAAATTCACACTCTGACAATAGTTCATGGAGTCGAATCTGGGACCTCAAACTCTTCAAGAAGAGCGCACGCCACCAAGACAACCCCCTAGGGGTAGGGTCATAGGTAGGGATAGCAACGGGGCGGGTTTGGCCAAACCCGAGACCCGCCCCGTCAAGGAAAAATTGGACCCGGGACCCGTCCCGCCCTGCCATGAACTTGGGACTCGGTGGGTTGAACCCGCCGAACCCGCCAAATTTAATTTTTGTCTGAAATTATCTATGTTGTTGGGTCAGTTAGGTATAGACCTGACCACGGTTCTGGAACCGCCGGTTCCGGTTCCGGTTCTGTCGGTTCCGGTTCCTTCAAATTGAGAAACCGAAACCGGAACCTTATGCTCATGGTTCCGGTTCTAAAACCGGAACCGCCGGTTTCGATTCCAAACCGGAACAAGGTTCCTATATGGTTCTGGTTTCGGTTAAATCAGAACCTTTTGTTTTTAATTTTATTTAGATAAAATGTTTAGCAATTTAGTTTAAAGTAAAAAGAAAAAAGGAAAAAAAAACGCGAGCGTGATTCATCTAAAATATTTCCATCAGAGCTAAACGTTTGCTCTACTTCAACTGTTGAAACGGGGCATGCCAAAACCTCTTTTGCGATGATTGTATAAGGTTGAGTTCTTTGTGACCACCATTTCAAAATATCAAAGTCTTCAATATCTATTTCACTAAACTCGAAAGAAGTAGTTAAATAATTCTCAAGCTGCTCTACATTTGAGCTAGAGGAACCCTTGACGCTTACTTTTCTCCCTAAGTAATCGTTGTGCAATATTAAAAATATCATAATAAACATTTTACATTTCTTCTAGAATGTATTTACCAAAACAAGGTTGTTGGTTTTAACCTTAAAAAAATGGTTCCATCACGGTTTCATATACGGTTCTAACCGACGGTTAAAACCACCGGTTCCACGGTTTTTGAGACCTATGAACCGGAACCGATCTACACAGTTCCGGTTCCAGTTTTGGAACCGTTGACCACGGTTACGGTTTAGGAACCCTTGACCACGGTTCCGGTTCTGGTTTGGAACCCGGTTTCGGTTCCATTTGGCCAGGTCTAGTTAGGTACTTACCATAGCTACTGACTCTACTTAAGTCTACATTGTATATACTATATATATATATATATATATATATAACACAATCTTCTATATTGGAATTGGGAAAGCCGAAGGAATCAAACAGTTTTAGAGAGAGAAATCATCAATCTATAAGCACCCATCTCAACAATTTAATAAACTCCATAAATTTCTTAATCCAAAGTCTCCACCACCTGTAACTATATTAACAATGTTAATATACGGGGCGGGTCCGGGGCGAGTCTAGCCGGACCCGCGACCCGTACCGGACCCGGCCGGGTTTGAAAAAGATAAACCGTTACCCGCCCCAAACCCGACGGGGCGATTTTTTTATGGGTCTAGGCGGAGGCCTTTGTTGGTTGCGCACTTGCGCTATGAGGGCTTTTTTTTTTTTTTAGAAAATGAGGGTTTTAAAATGGACTTCGGCCTTTAATGTTAAAACTAAATCTTCCATAGTGTCTATTCAGATTGGATTTCCACAGATACAATTGCCTTTTCACCTTTTCAATAGAAAGAACTCTATCTCTGTTTTTTAATCACAATTAAAATACTTCTGCATTAAAAAAGAAAAAGTACCGAGTATCCGATCAAAGATTGTAGAAACACATCATTGAATTTAGAAGCCATTTTAGAAGCACCAACAGGAAAGTCGTTAGAGTCAAAGGTCAATGAATTTTCCCCATCAACAACAAAATTCGCAATAGATCTCTTTCCTGCAAATATGAGAAAGCTTCACATTGTGGACTTAGAGTAATATTTTTCACTAGCGTAATGAAAGATAATATTTTTCGTATCCAATAATGCCCCTAGTTTTTGTAAAATATAAAGTCAATTTTGGTGGCTTTGGTAGGTGAATTATTGTGGATTGGTACTGATGAGGGTCAATAATAAGGACCATTGGGCCGAACTGATAGACTTTGTTAAGGCCGAGCTGAACTGAGAAATACTTATAAATGGGCCAAGCTAAGAGGCCCTATTAGGAAGATTAAGATGGAAAATTCTGAGTACAATCTCTTTAAGAATGATCTGCTGATCTAATGAATTAAAGATCGTGAGCTCGGACCTGTGAGCAGGATACAGTTTAGGGCAAGGCTAAGCGCGGGTCTTCTGAGGAAATGTTCTGAGTAAGGATGGTTGAACTGGCGACTTGGAGTAGGGGAGCTCAGCCCGATCTGCGGAGCTCAATGGTAAATTAGGGTTCAGAAGATTCGATCATATCTTAATTATGATTTTGTTACCAAATCGTAATAGAATCCGTATTTTACGGAAACTCTAATCCAGGCTAAGCTATAAAAGCCCAAATCCAGGTTCTTTCCTACCCTAATCACACTTTTTACATTTATTTTATATTTTCGCCTCTTTCTTGCAAAATACTCTTCTGACTTAAGCATCGAAGAGGGCATGTCAGAGCACCCCTCGGCCCCCCTCTTGTGCAGGTCTACGGCGGAATTCGGGAAAAAGTCAAGTTTGAGAAGGCAGAGCATTTTTAGGATCAGCCAATTGGTGCCGTCTATAGGAAAACTTGAGTGAGGACGTGAGCTTCAGAGAGTGGTGGTTGTGGAGGATTTGAGGAGAAACTTGACAGACGATCTGAATTGCACACCGCTGGGTGATAGTCTGGGCAGAGTAACGCATGAGAACGCCAGGCCTCCACCACTGCCACCTGTGGTGGAGGGCGATGGGCAAGGGATTTCGGGGACAAGGGTGGAGGAGCAAACACCCATGTCCGGAGGAGGTAGCAGTTTGGGATCAACATTTTTTAAACAGTTGGGGGCTTTATTACTAAGGCGGTGGAACAGGCATTGGAGAGAAGGTTGAGGGATTTGGTTCCGCCACCACCTATCGCCCCTGCGGTGGGAGAGAATGTGGCTAGAACACCGGAGATCGGTGGAATGCTGTGGCTGAGGAGATACACTCATCTAGGATGACAGAGTACACATCAACTGAAGATCCAGATTGGTCAGGAAGGATGTATGATCTCCTTCACGAGGTGTGAGAAATTCGTAGGAAGGGTACATGGACACCAAGAAGGGCTTTAGTTCGGGTGCAGAGGGGAACCCCTTTCTCGGATGAAGTAATGATAGACAAGCTCTCGTCTTCCTACTGGGCTCTAAATTTTGAATATGATGGTACTACCGACCCGTGGGACCATCAATGTCATTTTGAAAATGCTGCTATTCTACATAGATTCATGGAGGCGTGATGTGTAGAGTTTTTCCTACTACTTTGATGAAATCGGCTTAGCAATGATTCAACCAACTCTTTTTTGGTTCCATAAAAAACTTGATGACTTTAGCTCGACATTTCTAAATCAGTTCATGAGTTGTTAAAAGTACCAAAAGACACCTTTAACTTTGTTTAGCATTAAGAAAAGGGAGGGAGAAGGACTGATGTAGGTCCCAAGGGGTGTAAGTAAGGTTTAGAAGGGGGGGTTGAATAAACCTTACCAACTTTTTGATTTTAGTCCTTTTAAAATATTACGAGTTAATACACACGGCTAACTCCTTGAGGACAACTAAGTTAGTTAATCAAGAGAGTTAGCCACTCAAATGCACTCGATAGAGTTAATAGAATAACTTGACCATTTAGTCTAAACCTTAACTTGGCCGTGATGAGTTTTTCACCGAAGACTTAACACCCTTGAATTTGATTTAACTTTGTTTTAACACTTGATTTTAGCACTTAGTTATTTATCACTTGGATTGGCAAATTATCGTGCAGATATATAATGTATGTGCGAGAAATGTAAATATGCCGACATGTAAATGACACAAGTAATTTTATAGAGGTTCAAGATGGGGTAATTCTTCTAATCCTCTCTTCTCCAACTCCTAGAGAAACCACTAAGTAATGATCAATTCACAAAGTGGTTATTAGTCTAGAGACAAGTCTTGATCACACAAACGGTGACTTGCTCCTTGGACTCGACTGAGATGCTTGGTCACACAATCAAGCTCGTCCGACTCGAGCTTTTCCGCAGGGCAATCGCTTTGCTACTTGACTCACTTTCTCAAGCTTCGGATTTGATCACGGCCCTCCAATAACCTCGAGGCTGTTCGACCTTGAACCTTCCTACAATCCTCCTTGAAAGTAGACCCTTTTGATTCTTCAAAAGTTTCTCTTCAACAATTTGAAGTTGTGTTTCCTTCACAACTTTGTGTTGATCGATTTCCTTCGAGTTTCGTGGCTTGAGGATTTTGCTTGAATAACTTGAGAATATTTTGCAGGTTAGAGTTTGAATATTGCTTGCTCGTTCGTGGTTCAGGTAACCTTTTCTCAATGGGATTTCTCAACCTTTTATAGTGAACTTTCAAAAATCTGCCCATTGAAGAGATAGGCTGATTTTCAAAAGTGACTTGTGTTCGTTGGCTTGTCTTTTCTTGGTCTTCAGTCTTGAGATGTAGACATTTCCTCGTATTAAATGAATGCCCAGCTTTTCAAGTTCTGACACGAGGTGCAGTGCTTCCCATTGGTTTATTCCTTTTGCACGATTCTGGGACTGAGCACTTTAAGACCTGGCAAAGGCATGGGTGTATTACTTATTTAAGTAATGTTTCTTGACTTAAAAAACGGATTCTTTTTCGATTAACTCCTCTTTGCAAATGCGCTTTTTCCCAGGTGACTTGAGTCTGCTCCAATCATTGAAAGACTCATCTGTCACTTCAACCCGTGACTTGGCTTCTTGAGTTGACTTAACTGACTTTTCACACAGCTGCCCCTCAGCTGTTACATCTTCAATCAAGTCCTTGATCTTCTATCTTGGCCATACTCAGCTTGTTCCTCAGCGGAGTCTTCACTTCACTTCTTTAGTTGACTTCTTGTATTTCCAGGCATAGCTGACTTGACTCAGCTCATTCAGCCCTATCCATTACAATGAAAGATACAAGGAAAATGGGGTGCCAACATTCTAATCTAAGTTTTACATGGCATTCATCAAAATCTAAACAATAAATTTCGCAATAATTTCTCCCTTTTTGATGATGCCAAAACTTAAAAACCTTAAACGAAATGTAAACAACACAAATACATACAGACAATGCAGAAACAAAGAATGTATGCGTTGAATCAATCATTTTATTGATCATATCATTCTTGTCCTTTACACAATTGTTTACAAAATGTATCAGAGCATAATCTTATCTAAGCAATTTACAGGCATCTATGTTAAGATACAAAGAGAGAAAATATAAACACACTTTATTGAATGTACAGATGACTTACACATAAATGTATTTACAAGAGTAAAATACACGAAGGGTTAGCAGCAACACTTCATCGCCTTCTCTGCCTCCTTCCTCTTGACTCTCCGTCATCATCGCTCTTTCTTTTTCTTTCTTTCATCTTCAGCTGCTTTCTTCTTTTCATAAGCTCTCTTCGCAACATCATATTTTCGCTTCCTTTCTTGCCTCTCTTTCCATAGCTGATCTTGTCTTCTGTTTTCCTCTTCTATTCTTTTCACATAATCAACATTCTTTCTAGCCACTTCCAAATCCGCTACTTCATCGTACCCAACCCAGTAGATCCTTCCCTTCTTACATGGATCTACATATTCAATATTTTTAGGTAGAGGTCTAGGTCGAAAACCTCTTCCTCCACCACTTATTCCTCCTCCTCTGGGTGTATATTGTACGGAGTCTTCCGCTACCAATCAATGGTCACGATGATAGTCTCGCTCTATCGCTTCTTCATATAACTTCGCACTTTCTTCTCCACATAAAATCCCGGCTTGGGCAGCTACGACATCTCCTGAAATAGCCTTCGATTCGAGCGTCTTAAATTCTTCAACGATCTTGGCTCGGATCCGCTCATCCGAATGGCATCTTGATCCTTTCATGCCGAAATGCCTCCGTAAGTTTTTAATACTTCTTGAACACGGACATCCGTCTTTCTTTCAATCTCTTTCATCCCTGCTTCCACAATTTTTCTCTTCTCTGTCATGGGCACAACAGAGTGTTGGATTGGCAGAGTAACTGGAAGTTTGCTGATTATAGAGGCTGTCACATGACCTTGCTGAGGGGTTTCAAAGAATCATCGTGGGTCAAATCCTTTGACCTTTCCCCAACTTCTTTTCCTTCTTTTTTCAACACCGCTTTCTCACCAGTTGTTTCTTCTTTTAATTTCCTTAGGTACTCCTCTTCCCCCTTTTTGGCATCATCGAAGGAGAGAGGAACCCCAGGGAACATTCCCGCGAGCATGAAATCCAAATGGGTGAGAGTCCGAGTTCGCTTGAGTCTCGTGGGCATGTCTTTGTTGAATTTCGAGCGAGTGGCTTTCGATTTAGCTGCCACCAGTTTCATTTCAGCCATGAGAAGGCTGAATTTCGTATTCATGTTCTCCTCAACACGCAGAATTTCTTTTCGATGAAATTCACGCAGAATTCCATTTCAGTTGTATGGGAGGCATGCAATCTCTCCATATAGGCCTGCATCCTCTGCTTCATATCAGCATTATCAGCACTCCAAACCAGCATCTTGTTGTGCAATGCCTTGAAATATCTAACTTGTTCGTATCACATTGCACTCTGCTGCTGACACCACTCCCTGATCCGTACCACAATTCCTCATAAGTCTGCTATGAGGTTGGCATCTCTATTGTCCAGACGCAGATCTAATGAGGCATGGTGCCGTTCAATCTTCTCAGTCTCTCCACATATTTTCTTAAAAACTTCATGGACCTCAGCTGTCACACCGGATTCAGCTGGTGGCCATTCAACATCAAAATTAAAGTCTGCTGGTACAATAAAGTCGGTAGGGATGACTGGATCTTCTCGAACTGTGTATTTATGCTGCTCTTTAGCTGTCTCCTCCTCTAGCTCTGGCAGTTCAAGTGAAAAGGGAAATAATTGCTCAAAAGTATCATCTCGCACATAAGGAATTGAAATTGCAGTTTGTGCCATTGATGATCCTCGTGGAGTCGGTACTGCTGCAGCTGTGGGAGCCTGCGCAGAAGACTCGATTCCAACTGGGCCTTGTTGAGTGGGTTGGCCAACTGACTGAGCCTCAGCTGTCTTAACAGCTTCTTCGGCCTCAGTAGATTTTTCTAAATGAATTATCTATTCCTACCGCAACACCAAACTTCATCGGAAGATGATGAAACCAGGGGCTTGTTCATCATCGGTTAAAAGTTTGACGAAAGCAGCTTTGAAACTCGATCGACTCGTCTTCACGAGAGAACATCCTCAGCTGGATCCTTTTGATGTTCAACAGGTATGGACTCAGCTTCATCTTTAGATCCCAGAAAGGATATGTCAGGATTATCCTGGGAGTCATGAAGAGCACTAATCTCCTTTTCTGATTCAACAATGTTGACATGAGGGATGTTATGAACTTCTTGAGTTTTACCTGGGAGGTCTCAACTTCCTTGGGCCTTCAACACCTCCAATGGTCTCAATCATAATGAGGCCTTCTACATTCCCTTCGACGACGCGATCGTCTTAGGGTCTTCAAGCTGGCAAACATAGGAGTCTCAACCCCTTGGATTGCGCTTTCAGTGCCCAGAGTGTTAACTCCCAGGGCATTTCCAACATGTGCCTCGACTGCAATAGCAGTGTCCTCAGCCTGCAAAGTAGTTGACACCTCATCTGGGACAGACTCAACTGTCCAAGCTTCATCAATGTCAGTCTGCTGTGGTTCTTTTTCATTTTCTACTTCGCCTCCTTTCTTCATTGTGGAGTCATCTGCATCATTCTCCGGCCTGTTGCAGTGGAGTGAGTTTCCCCGGGGCACACCACCGACTGACCGATGTTGGGGTCACTCTTCTCCGGACTCGCATGCACGCACTACTCCCCAACGGTCCTGTCTCCAGGAGAGATTGTGAGGACTCTCCTGGTCCTTCAAACATTTGTTGCCCATGCAACATTTTGGATTCCTTCAAAGCTTGCTGCATGTCTGACTTCTCTTTAGCAGCAATGGGATCCATATCTTCATCACTCTCTGAGAACACATCGAGATGAGAGTGAGTGTGTTCTAGAGTTCCGTGAGCATGCATATCTTGGATTTTTCGCGAGCTTAACGCTTCCTCATTTGCTTTGGATTGTTCATTCTCCTTGAAGATTTGTAAGATATTCAAGCGCGTATCTTCATCAAGGGCACGAACCACTTTGGTGATGCCGAGGAATTTGAACAACTCTTCATCTTCTTCTATGAACTCGGGCGTTCAAACTGCTCCTCGAGTGACTTAGCTTCCACGCCTCCATTCACGTGAGACGGCGCTGGATGTCCGGGTATATAGGAGAATACATGATGACATCATCATCGTCATCTTCTTCTTGTCTTTTCCTTTTCTCGGGATGGAAGGAAAGATGTTCTCACGCTTCTTCACCTTCAACAACAGACGTAGTAGGTGGAGAGACAGCTTTCTCAGTGAAGATTCGATTGTCTCACCGCTTTTTCCTCGGCCCCTTCCACGCGATTGGGTCTTCTTGGGGCTTACGCTCATCACCCTCGCCAGACTTGGTCGTTTCATCAATTATTTCAGAGAGACCGCCTTCCTCAATATCGCAGCCTCGGAGGTTTTCTCAATCGAGTAGCGGACTCAAATTTGTCCCTTTCACGCTCTGAAAGCTTGACTATTCTTCTTATTTTGGTTTTAACCGGAGGAATTTCGGTTCTTTTTCTTCTTCGATTCTCCAACAGCGGGGCCGGGCATCTTTCTTGATGGAGCTGCCCTCCCTGGCTTGCGATCCTCCTCTTTCTTATGGTCGAAAGGTATTTCACTTCCTTATCGCCGCCTCAAGCTGCAGGACAAAGACATGGCTGCTCGAAAGCGGTGACTCGAGTGACTCTGCTGTAGGGGCAACCTTCTTCTTTGCAGCTTTCTTCTTAGGAGATGAGGTAACAACTGTGTCCTCGGGTTCAGCTGATTCCCCGTCACTGGTATCCGCCTTCTTCGCATGGGCTCTCTTCTGGACTCCTGAAAGATTAGCCCTGAACATCTTTTTGTTTACATGGAAGGGCTTTCCATGTTGAAGGGGAATGCCATTCACTTCCATCGATGGCCAATTACAGGCCATAGCCAAGTGATCCTCCAAAGGATCCGCCCTCCTTGTATGATTTGTTCCCAACGTTCGCGTAGCCCACTACCACGAACTCGGCCGTTGATTTTCTTACCCCGCATGATCGCGGTGCATGACGACGATCTGGTCTTTGACAGCTGAATGAAGCTTCCAAACTTCATATCTACACACTTGGCGACGACATCCATCAGCTTGTGATAGTCGTCCTTCAACAACTTCTTCTCAGTTGTGTAGACTACCTTCGTAGCACACTCCGATTTGGCTACTTCTTTCCATGCAACAGCCAAGTTAACATTAGCTTCGTTTATTTCCGTCATGCCCTAAGACGACAGCAAACAGTGCTCCACAAGGTCCTTAGCAGTAATCATGATGTCTTTGCGGTGGATGGAGGACTTGATTCCTTCGTCCCGCACCTCAGCATTTACATAGAACTATGCCACCTCTTCAAGGTAGGTGTGCGAGTATTCCAAAGTAAGAAAAGGCCTGAGACCGAACTTTTCTAGCATATCAACAATCTTCTTTACTAGGTTTCCATCGGAACCCTGCTTCACCATTTCTTCAAAATCCATAGTCGATCCAGAGTAGATTTGCTTCGATAACTTGACGAAATTAAACTTTGGTGCCATTTTTAGAAGTTTCTACCGATTAAATCTTGATAAACTTGCTTGTGAACTCGTAGGGTTTTCGAGAGAAAAGAACTTGCTTTCTTCTGCTTTGAAGATGAACAGTTTTGAGTGTGAGAGAGAGAAAACTGAAAAATGAGTATATAAGGGTTATGAAAGGACGTGTTTTTGATTTTTGAAATTTAACTAAGATCAACGACTCAGATTTAGCACGTCAAACCACATTTAATTCCTCGCATTTAATGCGGCATCATTTATATCCAATCATATGCTTACTGTGCAACTTTTGACTATACCCGTCATTATTACGCTGATGTCATCCTTAAAAACATTCCCGCTCATTAAAAACGACTATATTTTTGTCACTTAGCTCATAAATGACTCAACTTATTTCACAAATGACTTAACTCTTCTTCTCTCTTCTCATTAAGCGACTCAGCTGTCAGCTAACTCGATACAACTGACTTTTCGATATGGTTGTTTCACTTGGCTGATGTGAAAAACTTGATCATTTCTCACTTTCTATCTTCCATCTCTTCTGATTGAGTCTTCTGAGTGTTAACTCAGCTCAATTAACCCTAGCTCATGTTTAAGCTCTTCAAATCTTGATTCACATAAGGGCTTGGTGAAAATGTCAGCTAACTGTTTATCAGTTGAGATATATTCCAAAATGATGTCTTTCTTTTCAACATGATCTCTTATAAAATGATATCTGACATCAATGTAATTTGTTCTTGAATGCAACACAGGATTCTGAGTGATTGCAATAGCACTTGTGTTATCACACATAATTGGAATCTCTTTTTCTTCGCCATAATCTCTCACTGCTGTCTCATCCATAAGACTTGGGCACAACAAATGCCACAACTATGTACTCTGCTTGGTACTGTGGATGTGGCTATTGAGTTTTGCTTCGCTAAACCAGGAAATCAATCTATTTCAAGCATTTGACATGTACTGAAGTACTCTTCCCGTCAACTCTACATCCAACATAGTATGAGTATGAGTAACCAATAAGCTTGAATCCACCTTCCTTTGGATACCAAAAGCCAACTTCCTGGCATCCTTTCAAATATCTTAGGATTCTCTTAGCAAATCATGTGACTTCTCCTTTGGTGCATTGAAATCTTGCACATACACCTATCGCAGGTGATGTCCGCCCGCTAGTATAAGTAGAGCAGTTGATCAAATAAGTGCTCAGATCTTGTTTGATCTACAAACCTTTACCATCTGCATCCATGTCCATCTTGACCGATGTGTTCATTGGTATTTTCACGGAGGACTTTTTTCTTCCATAACAAATTTCTTCATTATATCTCTGTGTACTTTGTTTGACTTATGAAAGTTCCATCCTTCAATTGCTTAACATGAAGTCCTAGGAAGAAAGTCACTCTCCCATCATGCTCATTTCAAATTTGCCTTCCATGAGGTTTGAGAACTTATCACACAACTCTTTATTTGTGGATCCAAAATGATATCATCCACATATATTTGAACTAGCGAAGATACTCTCTCCATCTTGGTTTCTAAAGAGTGTTTTGTCCACTTTGCCTTTGGTAAATCCATTATCGATTAGAAATTGAGATAATGTATCATACCATGCTCTTGGTGCCTGTTTCAATCCATATAATTCTTTCTTGAGCTTGTACACTTTATCTCCAAGTCTTCCGCAAAAAGCCCTGGAGGTTGCTCAACATATACTTCTTTCTTCTAATGTCCATTTAAAAATGCACTTTTCACATCCATTTGATATACAATGAAGTTCTTGTGCAACGTAGACAAGAAACATCCTTATTACTTATAGTCTTGCAACGGAGCAAATGTTTCATCGAAAATCTATTCCCTCTTCTTGGCAATACCCTTTGGCTACCAATCTTGCTTTGTTTTTACCACACCCGCCTTATCATTCAAATCTTTTTACGAAAACTTATTTTGTTCCAATAACGTTACGATGGGTTGGTCTGCTGCAATTCCCATACCTTATTTCTTTCAAAAGCTGATTCAACTCTTCTTTCATGGCTTGAATCGATTATTTAGATTTTGATGAATGCAAAACATAAAACTTAGAATAGGAAGTTGGCACCCCATTTTGTTGTAAAATGCATTGCTAATAAATAGGGATGGTAGGCGAGTTAAGTCATTCTGTGCAACATCTTGAGAAGACAGTTGGAGATTAGAAGAAAAGACTCACGCTGCGAAGCAACTGGTATGGCAAAGAAAGAAGTAGGCGAGAACTCTCGGAAGAAGCGGTGAGATCTGTTTGGTGGGCATCGGTCAAGTGCTTCGAAAAGCAGTCTCAGAGTTGAGTGGAAGGATTAAATCCCGATGATTGGAAGGCGGCTAAAGTCGCGCCGAAATCAAGAAATGCGGTCCAGTCGGATAACTGAAAAGATCATTGCCGAGAAATCAAGAGAATTGCTTAAATAAGTAACCTCCATACCATACCTTTCTCCAGGAGTGCTGGTCCAGAAGGCGTCAAAGGAATAAACCCGATAGGAAGCACTGCCCGTGTCGAACTTCGAAAGGTGAAGACAATTCATGAGGAAATGGCGATTCAAGGACTGCAACAAAACAAACCAACGGCGCAAGTGACTTTAAAAAATAAGCTATCTCTTCAACGGAAAATTTTTTGAGAAAGATCAACATAAAAATTTGAGGAGTTTATTTATTTGAAAGAAGATATACAAAGGGAACCGATTTCCAGACAACGTTCAAGCAATTATTAGAAATCTGAAATATTCTCGATCACCAAACTATGTCTCTGAAGAATATCAATCAAACACTACTTTGTGAAGAAAGATACTTCAATGCGGTTGAAGGAAAATAGAAAATCAAGGGGTCTATTCCCTGAGAAGGTTGTAGAAGGTTCAAGATTGAATAGTCTCCAAGCACGACTTCGTGATCAAAGAGAGTTGAGCAAGTGGTATTTTATGTAGTATGTAGAAGCATTGCCTTACCTTAGAAGAGAGAAGAAGGCTGCAGATAAATAAGCTTGTGCAGTGATCAAGGCGTCTCGGGTGGTCGAAGGATCAAATCATTTGTGTGATCAGACTTGTGGCAGTGCCACCTTTATCTTGATCAATACCCTGATGGATTATCAGCATCAGGGGTTGGAGAAGAGAGTAGAGGAGTACCCCATGCCCCGACCTCTATAAAAATTTCATTGTGTCATTTACATTCGAAGCACTTTAATTCAGGCATCTTAATTGTTTAAATACGCGATATTGCTATCCACTTGATAATTTCTAAGTACCCAAACGAGAACTAAATCACTTTGCTTAACAGGCTTGGGGTGTTAAGTGCTGTTGAAAACAAACCACGAGTTGAGTTAATTTAGATCCAACGGTGAGTTATTCCATCAGCAGACTCAGTTGAATGCGTTGCGAGAAGACTAACTCTCTTGATCAACTAAATTGAGCTGATACCTAGGACCGCATTTGTGTGTCGACTGCAGTTTTTAAAAAGGACTAGTAGAAAGAATTGGTAAGGTTTATTTATTTACTTCTACAAACCTTACAGCAATACGTAAC